>JAVLUX010000187.1:3027500-3757500 GCA_032164185.1 Moxostoma hubbsi
CAAACCAATTTGAAGTTCTATCTTTTGTGGAAATCAAAAGGAGATTTGTAGAATGTTCAAACTGCTCTTTTCCACACAAGAACAGTAAACCATGAGCTGTCAAGCTCCAAATATTGATATTTACTGATATTTTAGTCGCTATTCACTGATAATCTTCCCTTCCACTGCAGCTCTCAAATCTCAGTGTCACTTTAATCTTGCTGCATTGCGATCGGTTACAAGATACCGCTTATTATGAAAACAACAATGTAGTTTGTCTGTGACGTCAAACTTGGCGCGACACATCTTGACATGCTATATTTGGATATTTGCAAACACAAATGAGATTTCAGAGCTACAGCGAAGGGGAAGATTATCAGCGAATAATGACTTTGGTCAGTTCCTCACTCAAATCTAACATATGACTCCAAAGGCTTCAAAAGAAGAAAGTCATACGGGAGTTTGAAACAAGATGATGGTGAGTAAATGATGACATAATTTACATTTTTGGCTGAACTAACACTTCTACAAGTGACAGCTGTCTTAAATTCCACAGTCTAGAACATGTTGAAGTTTGTCAGCCGGCACATTTTTCCCACTTCTTCAGTGAATTAGAAGTATGATGTCTGGTTGCTTTAATAAACTCAAGAAAAACAAGTTGGGTTGACCGTTTCACACACTTTACCAAAGCAAATCTCAGAGTTTCACTTGTTTAGGAACACTGCGTTCTCTTAAGAGCTTACACACCCTGCTTGTGATGACAGTTTCTTCCCTGTATGTGGGTTTAAGCTGAAAATCCCATAAAACAAGCAGCTCTTTGAAGTCACTTCACTGGTATTGTTGAATATATTGAGCGTGACCCGCTGGTGGAATCAAACTTCCTCTGGGAAGAGCTGTGCTCAGTTAGGTCAACTTCAGTCATTATCTTCAGTACAAAACAGGCATCTCACAAACAGCTAATGCCCTGAAGATTTCTAAAACAGGCTTTACCCAAAAATGTAAGTTATGTCATCTTTTAATTGCCTTCATTTTGTTTCAGACTCATCTGATTTATCTTCTGTGGAACACAAAATAAGATATTTTATGGAAAATCACTGCTGCTCTTTTCCATACAAGCAAAGTAAATGTGAACTGAGGCTGTTAAAAGGATAGTTCATCCAAAACTGAAAATTCTCTCATTATTTACTCACCCTTGTGCCATCCCAGATGTGTCTGACTTTTTCTTCTGCAGAACACAAATGAAGATTTTTTGAAGAATATTTCAGCTCTGTAGTTCCATACAATGCAAGTGAATGTGACTAGAACATTGAAGCACCATAAAATAACACAAATCAGCATAAAAGTTATCCATACGACTGCAGTAGTTAAATCCATGTCTTCTGAAGTGATTTGATAAGTGTGGGTGAGAAACAGATCAATATTTAAGTCATTTTTTTTTTACTGTAAATTCTCCTCCCTGTTCAGTCAATCTCCACTTTCTTCTTCTTGTGTTTTTGGTGATTCACATTCTTCATGCAAATCGCCCCCTATTGGCAGTGAGAAGATTTTCTAGCAAAAAAGGACTTAAACATTGATCTTAAACTCACCCACACCTGTCAGATCACTTCAGAAGACATGGATTTAACCACTGGAATTGTAATGATTACTTTTGTGATGCTATATGTGCTTTTTGGGGTATCAAAATGTTGTCACCATTCACTTGCATTGTATGGACCTACAGAGCTGAAATATTCTTCTAAAAATCTTCATTTGTGTTCAGCAAAAGAAAGAAAGTCAGACACATCTGGGATGGCATGAGAGTGAATAAATGATGAGAGAATTTTCAGTTTTAAAAACTATAAAAGTAGACTATATCCAGGTTCCCACAGTCATGGAAAACCTGGATAAATCAGGGAATTTTAAAACTGTGTTTTTCAGACCTGATCAAGGAAATCAGTAAAATCTTACGTCATAGACATTACTATAGTGAAGATACATTATTCATATTTGGGAGCAAATCCTTCTTTTGAATTGGAATTTTAGGTAGTTGGTTGAAATGGTTCACAAATCTTTCCGAATGATTCATTTGCAAATCAGTCGAGTTAAAAATGGTGAAAAATCAGTTTCCAGGATTCACAAACAACAGAAAAATAAAATAATTAGGGTTAGAACACGCCTATTTGGGTTGTCCTCTGTTTTCCAAGTCATCTAAAGTGATATGATAGCTTTGTGTAAGGAACTGACTTGTTATTCACTGCAAATCTTGACCTTCGTTGTGGCTCTCAAATCAAATACGGTGCGATTGATTTTAATGATGTTTGGTCTCGGTAGATACGAGAAGCAATATCGTTTTGTGTCAATGATGTAAAGTGAATTCGATGCACCAATTTTGTGTTCTATATGACCTTGGTTATCTATTTCAGAAGTGAATAACTACTTAAATTTGTGTCTGTTCCACACTTAAAGTTAGTGTAACCACACCTCAGTATGTGAAATATGCACTGTGATTAAATCCTGCACTTGTGCCGCCACACTTTTAAGCAGAGATGCAGAGATTATCTGAAATATCGGTGTACTGTAAGTATAGTAAATAGTGCATGTGCTGTGAAGTATGGTAATGTATAACAGGTGGTGGTGTTTGCGGGCTGGAGAAATGTTTCCAGGTAATGGGGTGAAGGGTGAGTTTCAGGACTTTCATGAGGGGAAATGTTGCATGAGCTTATCTTTACTGCAACTGATTGAAATGAGACTGGAGTCGCGGGGAGGAAAAGTACCCTCAGTTTCTATTCATTTCTATCATTACTAGGATTCATTACTAGTGCTTGTCTTGCTAAAAGAGTGTGATTTGGATCACTGGGTGTGTTTGGTCTTGTGCCGCAGCATCGTTGTTGATCACAGTCAAATTTGAAATGGATGTCTTCTACTTAACTGTTATTTATATATTTATTCTTACTTAGATGTCAAGTTTTAAAGATATAGTGTTGAACAGTAGGTTTGCACTGATGAGTGCTATCAGTGGGAGTTACCACAGCAGTTCCATCTGCTTTATTTTTAGTTGTTGGTCTATGTCCAACAACATTCCTTGTGGGCATTGTGCAGTTTTGGTTGTATTGCCGTTGAGTCTCACACCATGATTATTGCATTTTTACGATGATGCGACCCCCTGCATTCTTTTCTTTTTTCATTATGCACCATCTAGCTCTTTTTAAACTCCTGTGTTACACCCCCTTTGTTGTCATGTTAAAGCACTTCAAGTGAAAGTCTTTTTTATTATTATTCTTTCTGTAGTTTTTCCTACACATTGCAGAGAAACTGTCAACAGGGCTGATAAACTACATTTAAATTTTTCACTGAAATATTACCAAAATGTGATTTATATTAGAATTGTAAAGGCATTATATTTTGGGAGATTTTTTTATATGGGAAAAGCTACAAGATCTCAGTGGTCACCTGCTTTTTAAATCAATGTTGTTTACAAGTCCAATGTAACTGGGACATAATAATTCCATTGTTTGGATATTTGCATGGTTTTACTTACATTGTTATCCTTGTGCTTCATGAACCAATTGTTGAGCTCTGTGTGTGCCATTTTAAAATACCTTTTTATGTTTTTTTTTTTTATTTTATTTATTTTTCCCCCCTCATAAGTGTTCATGTGATGAATAAAAATGTGATATCATTGGTGTAAGACAGCAAGCACATCACTCTCCATGATATATATGTTAATATGAATATACATGAGATGGGAAGCAATTGTCATATGACTAAGTTCACAGAGTTTAAGAAATCTTCTTAAAGTTACTTAATTTCAAAAAGTAGCTGTTAAATAGAGTATACTATGTAAATGTCATGGCTTTATGGATTTTTATGGATTTTTCTTAGAGAGAGCAATGCTATGTCTAAAAGTAAAACACAGAATGCAATTCTACCTATTAGGGGATACATAGGTTTAAATTCTTGGTCATAATCAGAATGCAATTCTTTTAATTTCTACTTCCTATCATTCCAATTCAGCTTAATTCAATTCAAATTCCAACTCGTGAATTGAAAGCGAGTTTATTCTGAAGTTCTGCATTTTGCACAACACTGCGCTCTGTCATGACTCATGTTGTACTCCTTGTCAGGGTTCAGGGGAGGAATAGGACTCAATGGCAGATGGGAATAGGTGTCGAACTGTACAGTGAATGAGAAATACTATCACAATGGCACCTTAATACTCATACATGTAATTCAAATACTTTTTTTAAACAAACCGTTATATTACTTTGAATTCTAGCATGTCTGAACATGTAAATTCACTAATATAAAGTTACTTGCCAACAACTCACCCTTCAGTAGCCGCAGTCTCATGCATCGACGGCTGAGCAAGTGCAGAGTGGCAGTGTGTGGTTGTGGGCGTGTAGCAATAATTAAAACAAAAAGATTGGCCCTGAATTTTTATGAAATAACAAAAAATTTTAAATAATAATTATATTTGAGTTATGAACCCAAAACTTTTCAAGTAACATTTAATTAAAGACAAAATGATTTTTCCAGTAATGACACCATAAGGGTTTTCATATATCTGGCTTTTAACAAACCTGCATCAATTTCTAAAATCAAAAGATTTGGCCTTTTCATATTTCCAAATCTGAAGTAAAAAAGTGAACCCAGAAAAGAAACACTTCAACAGACAGTTCTATGGTAACTTGGTGTTGTTCAGTACTATGGAACACCAGCTTTGTAATGGTGTTTTTCATTCATTGCAGTTGTATAGTCACAGATAATGGTATTTGTGGTTCAGACTCACCACAGTAACGGCATGAGTCTGAGTTCAGGGCTGCTCCTGCTGGACACTAGACGGAGTGCAACTGAAGGAACTCAAGATGCACTTTTCCAAACTGAATTCCTTTAATCTTCACACAGCATTTTATAAAGCATTGCTTATGCTTCGAGACACTGTTAAGAGAGCAAGACGCAATGGCCAAGACCTCCACTCCACTTAAGACGCCATTCACACCAAACGGGTTTTTGCATCAGTCTGCGCTGTTGTTGTTTTTTTTCAGAACATGATCGATCTGAACGGCCCCTAGATCATCATCATTGCATGGTACACATTCAAAATTGAAGTGCACTGTTTAAGTATTCTAATAAGCATATTTACATTAAATTCAACAAATACTCTCATGTTGAATTTGACATCCATACAGGGGGCAGGATAATGAAATCTGGAGGATTTGTTTTGGACTTTAGTTTGGATTTCTGACCTTCAAATTTCAAGAGCCTTTTAAGTTCAGTGCAAGAATACATTGATGTCTTCATACATTAAACAACTTGTTGTTGTAGCAGTTTCTCCTTTCATTAATCAAACTTAACTTCATTTCATTCTTTCATTTTTAAAGATGTGCCGGTTGTTGTTTTTAGAAAACTCACACGTTCACTCTGAAGTTTTCTCTGAGCTCACTTCAATATTTTGTCATCCGTGGCCTCTCACAGAAGACCCCAGGCATAAATCACTTCATCTTTAGTATATATTGAGGAAGAAATATTTGGAAATCAAAATTACATTTCTTTGCTTGGAATTTATTTGCTCAGCACAATCTTCAAATGATATAATTTCAGATATTCACCGTACATATTCTTAAAAACAATGTGTTTACACCGACTTTTAAATTGTAATATTGTATTATTTCATACATGTGTGTGTATATATATATATATATATATATATATATATATATATATATATATATATATAAAGAAAACTCTAATTACAACAAAACTCATAATGTGTATCTTTAATTACACATTGTCATATCAACAACCATCCAGTAGTTACTTTATATTCTTGGTTCATTTCAAGTTGGTCATGACACTATGCATGTCTTGAATGATTTACACTGTAGATTCAAAAGAAAAGACTCATAAGAGTCATTTGTTTGGGAATCAGTTGGCACTGAATGAGTGAGCTGTTAGTAGCAGTGAGGAAGAGTGTAATTCAGGTGGGTTACAGTGGCATGTGTTATGCTGTGCTCAACACATGAAATGGAAATGATTATAAGTTTAAGACACATACATTACTGTGCTCGTTTGTATTTCTAGGAATTTATTTGATTTCCTAATTCAAAGTGGCAGGGTGGGTTCAGGGTGGGCTACTCTTGCTTTTGGCTGGCTTAGTCATTATGTGACACCTAACGTTAACAAGATTCAATTGCCACCATAATCCGCTGAACATTTCAAAGTGGTGTGTGTGCTGGGATATATGGGTGACATCACTTCCCTTCACTTGAAGCCAAATGGGAAATGACTCCCCCACACATCTGATCTCTAAAGCCTGTGCAGATTTATCACACCCCAGCCACTGATGTTATCAAAATTCTTGATACTATAATCATTGTAAAGAACTACTTCCCTCAGTGGGTTTCACAGTCCCCTTCTGCATATTGCAGCCCACTTTAGAATATTGCTGTCCTGTTTTGTTCCCGGCCCAACAGGAAAAGTCCCGGTTCTCCTGATGGCCAGTCCGCTTCTGTTTGACATTGCTATTTGATGAAGATGCAAAATGGAAGAAACCTATAGCAAGTTTAACACATAAACATTGTGATTTGGCTATTGTCACTTGCACATATTACTAAAATTATATTAGTTGTACATCTCTTTTGACTCACTGTGTGCCTGAGAAAATACATATGTGTATATTATGTGTTATGTGTCGCTCAGTATGTGTTTGACAGCCAGTTGTGTCTCATGAAATTTCAGTGTGGAAGGAATGAATCCTGTTTTATATTTGTTGCATCATCTCTTTTATATATAAAAAATAAAACATCAAAGTATAGCATAATATACAGTATTATTCTCTTATTTTTTAATTGTCTTCAAAATGCTTTGAAAATATTTCTTTCAGGGATTAGTTGGCGGATCACAAAATATTTGTTGAAAAACATATGGCAAAATCTCGACCTGTTGACACATTTCTACTGTTGCATTGTATGCTGTCATACCACCCTGCTGCCATGGCTTATAGTTGACTCTGCATAATAAACTGGGATAGAAGAAAGGATTTGAAAACATTTTATTTATTTAAATGAATGAATATATGCTGTAGCTTTAAGGATCTTCAACCTTAAATGTAAATTTAGACACTATTTTTGACAGTCTTTATTCCAATACATTTTCATAAATGTAACATGAAAATATAGATTATATAACATCTTAACAGACATCTCTCTGGAATAGGGATGTGCATAGTTTAAGAGAATGTTGTCCCTCCTTTGACCAAGTTGATATACAGGTTAAGTCAGAAGTTGACATACACCTTATATATATATATATATATATATATATATATATATATATATATATATTTAAACTCGGTTTTTCTTAGGTCAGTCAGGATCACTGCTTTATTTAAGAATGTGAAATGTCACAATAATAGTAGAGAGAATGATTTATTTAAACTTTTATTTCTTTCATCACATTCCCAGTGGGTCAGTAGTTTACATACACTTTATTAGTATTTGGTAGCATTGACTTTAAATTGTTCAACTTGGATCAAATGTTTTGGGGATCCTTCCACAAGATTCTCACAATAAGTTTCTGGAATTTTGGTCCATTCCTCCAGACAGAACTGGTGTAACGGAGTCAGGTTTGTAGGACTCCTTGCTCGCACCTTGACTTTGTTGTCCTTAAGCCATTTTGCCACAACTTTGAGGAATGCTTGGGGTCATTTTCCATTTGGAAGACCCATTCGCGACCAAACTTTAACTTCCTGGCTGATATCTTCAGATTTTGGTTCAATATATCCATATATTTTCCTTCCAAATGATGCAGCAAAGCACCCCCACTGAATGCTAAAGGCAGCATAAGTGGGACCTACACAATATTAGGCATGTGGTTTTAATGTTGTGGCTGGTCTGTGTGTGTGTGTGTGTGTGTGTGTGTGTGTGTGTGTGTGTGTATATATATATATATATATATATATATATATATATATATATATATACACACACACACTCACCTAAAGGATTATTAGGAACACCTGTTCAATTTCTCATTAATGCAATTATCTAATCAACCAATCACATGGCAGTTGCTTCCATGCATTTAGGGGTGTGGTCCTGGTCAAGACAATCTCCTGAACTCCAAACTGAACGTCAGAATGGGAAAGAAAGGTGATTTAAGCAATTTTGAGCGTGGCATGTTTGTTGGTGCCAGACGCGCCGGTCTGAGTATTTCACAATCTGCTCAGTTACTGGGATTTTCACGCACAACCATTTCTAGGGTTTACAAAGAATGGTGTGAAAAGGGAAAAACATCCAGTATGCGGCAGTCCTGTGGGCGAAAATGCCTTGTTGATGCTAGAGGTCAGAGGAGAATGGGCCGACTGATTCAAGCTGATAGAAGAGCAACCACTCGTTACAACCGAGGTATGCAGCAAAGCATTTGTGAAGCCACAACACGCACAACCTTGAGGCGGATGGGCTACAACAGCAGAAGACCCCACCGGGTACCACTCATCTCCACTACAAATAGGAAAAAGAGGGTACAATTTGCAAGAGCTCACCAAAATTGGACAGTTGAAGACTGGAAAAATGTTGCCTGGTCTGATGAGTCTCGATTTCTGTTGAGACATTCAGATGGTAGAGTCAGAATTTGGCGTAAACAGAATGAGAACATGGATCCATCATGCCTTGTTACCACTGTGCAGGCTGGTGGTGGTGGTGTAATGGTGTGGGGGATGTTTTCTTGGCACACTTTAGGCCCCTTAGTGCCAATTGGGCATCGTTTAAATGCCACGGCCTACCTGAGCATTGTTTCTGACCATGTCCATCCCTTTATGGCCACCATGTACCCATCCTCTGATGGCTACTTCCAGCAGGATAATGCACCATGTCACAAAGCTCGAATCATTTCAAATTGGTTTCTTGAACATGACAATGAGTTCACTGTACTCAAATGGCCCCCACAGTCACCAGATCTCAACCCAATAGAGCATCTTTGGGATGTAGTGGAACGGGAGCTTCGTGCCCTGGATGTGCATCCCACAAATCTCCATCAACTGCAAGACGCTATCCTATCAATATGGGCCAACATTTCTAAAGAATGCTTTCAGCACCTTGTTGAATCAATGCCACGTAGAATTAAGGCAGTTCTGAAGGCGAAAGGGGGTCAAACACAGTATTAGTATGGTGTTCCTAATAATCCTTTAGGTGAGTGTGTGTGTGTGTGTATATATATATATATATATATATATATATATATATATATATATATATATATATATATATATATATATATACACATACACACTTTTTTTTTTTTTTTTTTTTTTTGTGGACTGGACACTCATCATTGGATCAGATGATTGCAACATGCTCCAAAAAACTTGACAGTTGAGTGTTTATAAAATGTGTAACCATTTCTTCTAATGGCACTTATTAAGCATTTGGCCACTAAAAAGTTTGTTTAGCAAGCTGATTTTCTCCCATTCATCCATTATGCAGGTCTTCAGCTGTGCAATTGTACGAGACCTTCATTGCCGTATGGTGTGCTTCATAATGCACCACATATACATATTATCAGAGACCGATCAGGACTGCAGGCAGGTCAATCTATCACCTGCACTTTCTACTTAATCAGCCATGTACTTGTAATCTGGGCAGTATGTGGTTTGAAGATGCTGCTGGAAAACCATTTCTGATTGCACATGATCTCCAATTCCTCAGACATCACTTTCTAAACACCTGTCAATCGTCTATAATGAACGTCGTGAAACTGGCCCAGGAAAACGAATGATAGTCAACACCATTCACCGCTGTATCCACAGATGCAAGTTAAGCCTTTACTTGAAGACTTGTACAGAAGCCATTTATCAACACTGTCCAGAAATCTCTGGGCCCGGTCTCATCTGAGATGGAAAACAGAACACTGTGTTTAGTCCACATTTCAGATTTCAGCCATTGTGTTCTCTGGGCCAAAGAGGAAAAGAACCATCTATTGTGTTTTCAGCATCAGGCCCAAAAGCCAGTGTCTGTCATGGTATAGGGGTGTGTCAGTTCCCATGGCATGGGTTATTTGCATATCTGTGACAACACTGTTAATGCAGAAAGATGTGTATAAACTTTGGAGCAACATCCAGTGAACTGCCATCCAGTACCGTCTTATCCAGGGACGTCCCTGCATTTTCCAGCAGGACAACTTTAAAACACATACTGCCCAGATTACATGAGCATGGCTTTTGCATAAGCAGAGAGTGTGGGTGCTAGATTGACCTGCCTGCATTCCTGATCTGTCTTGAATTGAGAATGTATGGCACATTATGAAGCGCACATAGAAGAAATGCTGATGTTACACAGTCAATTCCCGACCGATAAATCAAATCCCACATGTTTTTTTTCCTCATTGAATTCCCTGTTTCATTACTGTTTTTCGTTTTATAATTTGGTTACATAAATTGCTAGTTTTTGCTCGCTGGCACATACCAGTAATATTTTTCATTATGTTGTTTTTCTTTATCGAGCAAAGGCAGTCATTTGATTGTGATGTTGTCAGTGTGTCTGGAGAAGTTTTTGGTGTTTTCCAAACATAGAGGAGTTACCCAGATATTTACCCTCAAAATAGCTGGAATCATACCCTGAACCCGCAGTGTGGCGCTAAAATGCAGCAGACGTTTTGTTGAAATATTCCCAGTGGAAATGTGTGAAACCAGCGTTGGGGGAAGCAAAGACAGAACAGTTGCTCTCATCTTTCCTCCACCCACCCTTCCATCTTTCCTTCTGCTCTTCAAACAGTGCCGCGTCTCAGTGAGTTTAATGCCAGTAAAAGCACCAATGTCATCTGCTTCACTGATCCCAGAGAATGTGAAAAGCCGGAGGTGTGCGCTCGCCTGTCGCACCGCACCAGACAAGAGTTTCACAACGCCACTGATGTAGTTTGACAAACTTTTCTAAAAGCAACAATTGAAGGTTCAAAAACAAGACAAGAAAAGCAAAAGAGTGCCGCCCACGTTTGCATCTGTGCTGCCGGGATGTGTTTGACTGCGGCGCTTCAATCAACACAATCTTCTCATCTGACAGGTCTCCCGTGGTCTTTGAGATTGCACCAGAAGAATCGTATGCAAAGCGAGGGGTGTTGAGTGGAAGTAGGACAGGTGACGTGATGGCAGTAAACTGTGTGTTTTGATTCCCCTGGTTCATTTCAGCCTCCAGATAATGTTGTAAAGAGATGAGCCTCTGCGGTAGACTAAGGACATTGATTTTAGTGTCTTTGTGTTGATTCACTAAGCCTGTCATGTATTATCTGACTGCAACATGAATATGTAGCTGTGTTTCTAAGGTGTATAACATGCTCCTCTGCTTAGTCAAACACAGTGTGTGGAACAATAAGTAATGTGTCTGTACATGCTGGAGTCAAAAGTGCGTGCGTGCGATGCGACACAGCCATTGCCAATAAGAACATATTTTATGTCAATATGCAGATCATAATAATAAATATTAACTTTAATTATATAGCACCTTTTAGCAACTTGACACGAAGTGCTTCACAATTTAACATAAAAGCAAAAACGGAACACAACACATTCATATAGTAGTAATAAAGCAAGTCTTTACAAATGAATTCTAAAGCTCATCACCTTTAGTTTTATATCTGTATTTTGGAACAGCCAACATTTCCCAACAAGTAGATCTAAGAGGTCTAAATGTTTCATATGGTCTTAATAATTCTGCTAAATATTCATGTACAAAGCCAGGTAATGCTTTATATGTAATTCATTCAATCTTAAAATCAACCCTATAGTGGATAGGTAACTGTGGCGCACAGGTGGAACTCGTTCACCATTATTGCTCTGCCCAGACAACCACGCCCTTCTTGCCCTGCTCGCCACAGTAACCAATGCAAAGAGGATAAAACTGGAGAAATATGACTTCAAGATCTTGTTCGTGCCAAAAGTCTAGCTGCAGCATTTTGCACTGATTGGAGCTGTGCAATAGTACGTTGATGTAAAGTTGAAAACGGTATTGCAATAATCCAAGCAAGATGAAATAAAGGCTTCTCTGTATCCCTAAAACTGAAGACATGTCTCACCTTGGAAATATTCCTTAACTGATAAAAACAAGGCTGAACTAACTGCTTGACATGTTTTTAAAATGTTTAATGTGTGTCAAAATAGACTCCCAAATTTCTCACTACTTGCAGAATATTTAGGACCACCTGACTAAATGCTGACTCAATCTGATTTTTTTTTAGAACCATGACAGATTATCACATCCTCTGTTTTATTAGTATTTAACTGAAGAAAATGTTGTGCCATCTAATATTGTATATCTTCTATGCATGATTAAAGAAAATTTAGGGTGTTTTCACTTTTGGGTCCTCTTTAAAAGAACCAATCCCAGACCCCTTTAAGTGGACTGAGTGAAAAGAACCCAGATCTCTTTATGTTTACACTGTCTGTGACCTTGAAAGTGGGCTCAGATCTCTTTTTGGTCTAGTTGACCCAAAACAGGGTCTCAGTCCATTTTGCATTCACACCGTGTTGTATTTGTGGAACCCAGATCACTTTTTAAAAGATCAATTTGATGATTATAATAATTAATATGGCTATATTAAATATTGCAAGAATATAATTAGCTCTCCATATTAACTTGCGTGATTATTAAATGTGTATAATACACTTAAAATTAATATTCAGCATGAGTGCATGTGTCTTTGTTCAATAAAACATATTTTATTGATCAGCATCAAAAGAGAACTGTATTACATAGTGTAAATATTTAACATCTTGCTTTTTAACCCTCTGGGGTCTGAGGGTGTTTTGGGCCTTGGAGAAGTTTTGACATACCTTGACATTTGTGCTTTTTCAGTTGCTTAAAAACACATTAATGGCTAAAGTCTGAACACTGTATTCAACACAAACTGGGCTACAATAATATCTGAGCAACATGTGTGTACATGTTTGTATTTTTGAGAAAATAACATTTATGCGTGGCATCTGAAAAAAACAAAATTTTTAAGTCTTTGAAATAAGGCCATATAACACATACTAGAAATTTGTACACAAGACTTTTGGGAACTGGATCTTGTAGCCTAGAGTTTTTGTTACAAAATGATGTGAAAACCATCTTGATCACTCATTCATTCAAAACAATATAGTAATTTACCTTTTGTAAGATACTTTTAGTGTTAGGTCATATGCAAGGAGGCGTGAACGATCATGAATATTGATGTGATTCACACCTGAGGAGACAAAAGACCCCTCCCCTGGGCCTATCAATGAGGAATGTGACGGAAAGAAAATGAATGTGAGGAGACTTAATGATCAAAATCAAGTTTTAATTTAAAAGTAGTAATCTGACTATACATATTCTTTACATAAAGACTTAATTTTAGACCTACACTACAGTTAAAAGAAGTTTCTTCTGCTCACCAAGGCTGCATTTATTTGATCCAAAATACAGTAAAAACAGTGATATTTTGAACTATTTTAAAAGAACAGTTTTCTATTTGAATATATTGTAAAATGCAATTTTTGATAATCATTACTGCAGTCTTCAGTGTCACATGATCCTTCAGAAATCATTATAAGATGGTGATTTTCTAATTACTCATTTAACCTGAACAGATATTTGCAAGCACAATGCCCTTAAACTATTCTGATCATTGCGATTCAATGACTAATACAACTGTATATCATCTGCATAGCAATACTATTGAATCCTGTATTTTCGAATCACATAACCAAGAGGTAACATAAAGTGAAAACATTATTGGCCCTAATAGGGAACCTTGTGGAACCCCACAATTATTTGTAGGAATTCATAGTTTTCATTTGAGAAGAGGCCATTTGGTCACACTTTAAGATCAGAACTGCATTCTAAAAACATTGATAATCTCTTATTGCTGCACTGCTCAGCGTGAGCCTCACATGTAGATCACTATGATGGAAGCACTGAAAGCACATATAAGCACAGCTTTATTTGGTGTAGTGATCCTGCAACACATCACAATGTTAGTTTTAATGCAATTAATTGTGCGTCATTCATCATTTTGATGTCAGGCATATGCCGTATTTAAAGCGTTTCATATGGTTTCCCTCACCTCGTAAGCACATAATGCAGAGAGCACTGGGAGAGATATGCGGGACAGTTCTAAAGAGGGGGCGGCAGATATTGTGATATCTTTGGAGGATTGCTGCCTCCAGAGAGCGTGGGGAGAAGAAACCAAATATCAAACGATTATTGAACCTACAGCCAAAACTAGACTGCTTTCTGGAAGCATTGGTTTGAGTTTCATGTTGGTTCAGCATCTTTGCTCCTGTTTCAGTTCTTCTTTATGTGGGTTCTACACTGGTTTTTGAAAACAGGTTTTCATTATAATATGAGAAAAAAGTCAATTAAGATCACTTTAATAGCTCGATTTCCCACTTTATTTTCATGAGCCCCAGTCTGTATCGTGGAGATTTTCTGCATTTGAATGCGTCTGAGCCAAACCTCTTTCTTGGCAAGCGCCCATTGTTTTGAAGTAGAGAAAATATTTTGACATGTACATTTGTTGGGTTTGTATTTATTAACAACAACAAAAAAAACACATTAACATTAGATGGTCATTTGGGGTAAAAGGCCCCCAGGGGGGGGTTATATTGATATAGTGTAGATACAGGGGCAATAGTTATAGGGCACAATTTATAAAATCATGCAAATACTTTTGAGATAGCATGATCCCTTTTTTTTAGTAACAAATTATGATGCTTACTCCAAATATCTCCTTGAGAAAAGGGTGCATAATGTTTTGTTCATTTCAATCACATTTGACTTTTCATTACATTGTAAGTATTCTATAAACAAATGAATCTGCATTTGGATCAGTCAATGTGAGCTCACTTAGAACCATTTATATATTAAATCTAACAGTAACCCAGAGCCTTAACTGCTGAGCCACCACTGCCCATGGTGCCATGGTCATTTTGTGGTTACTGTGATTTTACTTCAAATACCATGGTTAGCAATAGATACTGTAATAAATCCATGGTGATTTGTAGTGATGGCAAATCTCTTGAAGTGTTCGTTACCAAATAGAATATCGTTACTTTGAATTTGGCAGTAATATTTTTTTCTGAACCGTACCGAAACAGTGACCCTAAAACTGTGATGCAAACCGAACTGTGAGAAATTTAAGCCATTACACCCCTAATCATAACATATACTAATGACACTTGATTTAATTTATTCACATTATTTATTTAGGCATTTATACAATTCATGACAGTTCAATCCTCCCAGCCTTATCTTTTCAAAATTGACTAAAAGTAATGTGCTGAAGCAAATGCTTATTATGCCTACCCATCCTCTCCATTTAGATATTCTCTCAATTCATATTCTTAAAGTTTATTTCTATGGACATTCTCTGTGGGCTCATCTTATAGAACAACCTGGCCTAAATTATGTGGGAAATCCCAAATGTTATGGTGTATTAACACAAGCATTTTTCATTTTCATCATAGTTTTTACTACATTTTGGTTGGGTAACTTTGGTTACCTTTGGTTTGTAGGCCTTCTTGCTCGCACACGCTTTTTCAGTTCTGTCCACAGATTGGATTGAGGTCAGGGCTTTGTGATGGCCACTCGAATACCTTGACTTTGTTGTCCTTAAGCCATTTTGCCACAACTTTGGAGGTATGCTTGGGGTCACTGTCCATTGGAAGACCCATTTGCAACCGAGCTTTAACTTCCTGGCTGATGTCTTGAGACGTTCCTTCAAATGTATCAACATTCCTTCCTCATGATGCCATCTATTTTGTTAAGTGCACCAGTCCTTCCTGCAGTGAAGCTCCCCCACAACATGATGCCTCCACCCCATGCTTAATGGTTGGGATGGTGTTCTTCGGCTTGCAATCCTCATCCTTTTTCCTCCAAACATAACGATGATCATTATGGCCAAACGGTTACATTTTTGTTTCATCATACCAAATGAAATTTCTCCAAAAAGTAAGATCTTTGCCCCCATGTGAACTTGCAAACTGTAGTCTGGCTTTTTTATGGCAGTTTTGGAGCAGTGGCTTCGTCTTTGCTGAGCAGCCTTTCAGGTTATGCCAATACAGGACTTGTTTTACTGTGGATATAGATACTTGTCTACCTGTTTCCTCCAGCATCTTACTTACAAAGGTACTTTGCTGTTGTTCTGGGATCAATTTGCACTTTTTGCATCTCTAGGAAACAGAATGTGTCTCCTTCCTGAGCGGTATGATGTCTGTGTGGTCACATGATGTTTATACTTGCGTACTATTGTTTGTACAGATGAATGTGGTACCTTCAGGATTTGGAAATTGCTCCCAAGGATGAACCAGATTTGTGGAGGTCCACAAATTTTTTTTTTCTGAGATCTTGGCTGATATCTTTTGATTTTCTCGTGATGTCAAACAAAGAGGCACTGAATTTGAAGGTAGGCTTTAAAATACATCCACAGGTACACCTGTCAGAAGCAAATTGGCTAATTGCCTAAAGGCTTGACATAATTTTCTGGAATTTTCCAAGCTGCTTAAATGCACAGTTAACTTAGTGTATGTACATTTCTGACCCACTGGAATTGTGATATAGTCATTTAAAAGTAACACAATCTGTCTGTAAACAACTGTTGGAAAAATTACTTGTGTCATCCACAAAGTAGATGTCCTAAAAGACTTGCCAAAACTATAATTTGCTTATATGAAATCTGTTGAGTGGTTAAAAATTAGTTTTGATGACTTCAACCTAAGTGAATGTAAACTTCTGACTTCAACTGTATAACATATAACTGAAATAATGGTTCCTGGCCTGCAAGTTTAGGTATATTTGTATAAGTATGCACTATGTCTAGGTGCAAGTTGATTGGTCAATTTCAATTGAATTTCGAGGTTCTTCTCCAGTTATTGCACCGTCTGCATCCTAATATATAGTCCATTCCCTGTCAAGCACCAGCGATATAAAACAAAGACAGCACATTCTTAAGAAGTTGGTAGTGTAAATGGACTGTATGAAATTAATTTGAAGAATAGAAATATGGACATATTTCTATGACATGCTCCTTTTATACAGAAGGAAAATAACACAAATAATGGCTAGGATTAACAGTGATTGTGTCAGCCCTCCAGGCTCTGGCTTGATGTTTTTTTTTTTTTTTTTTTGGTGCACTTCACAATTTTGCTTTAAAAATGAAATTAATTTTTTGAAACACGATAAACTTAAACCAAAAATATTTCTACATTTAAAGTACATTCTAAACTAAAAGACAATTAAAATAAGAAAGTGGTCAGTTTGTATTTAAAAAAAAATAAAAAAATAAAATAAATAAATATATATATATATATATATATATATATATATATATATATATATATATATATATATATATATATATATATCTTCACCTCTGCAAAAAAAAACTAAGGGACACACATCTGTGGAACAGCACATACCACCAAAAATCACACATTGACCCATGCCTACTAAACGCAAAGGATATCAGTTGTCCAGCTGCTTTTGTATGTTGGCCGTCTGGCATGCTTAGAGGTCAGCCAGCGGTCCACGGCAGGATTGGGATCCCCTCCAGGCAGATCCACATCAGGTCTTCGGTGGTGGAGACCCCAAGGCAGCTTCTTGTCGAATTCTTAATTCGGTTCTGCTTGGAGAAGCCCCGCTCACACTGGGCGGCTGAAATGGGCAGCACCAGCATTAGCTGCACCAACTCCAGTGTGTTCTAGGGAAAAGATATCTTTCAATTTAATTTAAACTCTTACCAGTAACTTATAAAAACCAACCATAGAAGGATACCATACATAACCACTCAGAACTGTACCTTGTACTCGTGCCTGTAGGGGTCCTTTGTCATCATGCCACTGTAGGACTTGTCCTTGAAATTGTGGCTGACCAGGATTTTCAGCCCCTGCCATTCATCCTGGATTGCAGCCATGTTGCACCCCATTCTGCAGGATTGAACAGAGCAAGTGAGTTTGCAAATATGCAAACATAACATTGTCTCATATGGCAATGCAGTGTCAAATAAATTCTTACCTCTCTAGAGGCTCTTTGAAATGCCTCATCAGGTATGCCACACCATCATCGCCAAAGTTGAGAAGGCTGGGCTGGTCTTCTGGCCATGTGTTTAGCACTCTGAAAGACTCCACTGGGGTCTGGACATCCTCATCCTTCAGCAAACCACCAAATCATCTGTTGATGGCCGCCTCCATGTGCTGCTTCAGCTGGGGATTTGTGAGGTCCATGAAGCCTTTCAGATTCCCCTTCAGTGTTATTCCCTTTAACAGAAAAAACACACACACAACACACAATGAAATGTCTGGTCATTTTTCTGTCTCCCATAACATTTTTTAAAGACATCCACTGCATTTCCCTCCTTATCCTCAAATTGTTTTATTGGGAAATGAATACTTTGATTCTCACACTGAGAATCTGTCTTAATCATTGATTTTAATCATTGATTTCTCTTACATCCTAACAAGCTCTCATCCTAACACACCTGGAATCTCCTCTCATCACCCTGCTGCTGAGCAAGCATGGTCTGGATCTTCTCTAGCATTCCTCCTGCCTTTGCCCTAAGCTTTAGTGCTTCCAGTCTGGTCACTGTCTTCCTCAACTCTGATGTGGCTTGGGGGAGGATCAGGTCATTCCTTTGCAGGGTGAGGCTAAGTGAATATAGCTCCTCAAACATGTCTGAGAGAAAATGGCAGAATACACAAAAGAGTGCATTGTCCATTTCCTGCTTTATCTGTTAAGTCGTGGGTAAATAAACTGTCACCAGTGAATTACTTGATTCTGAAAGTTAATTTGAGTCTTGAACCTATTTTTTAAAACTAGTGTGGTATTACATTTCCTGTGTAAAACTGACCTTCTTTGCCCGCCCTTGAACTTCCGCTGTTGTTGATGCTGTGGCCAGGTGCTCCACGTGCTGCAGAACAAAGGAGTACTGGCCTTCGTCAGTGACAAGGTCCTTGTCTTGGTCATGCCGTAGGAATACTTTTAGGGCTCTGTGGACATGGGCGATCCAGCAAGTTCCCTTGACACTAGACGGTGAGCAAATATCCTCACCAAGCTCTTGCCTGAGAACATAGAACTCTCATTTGGATTTTCTGCTGAAGTGATGCGTCTTCCTTATCAGATTCAGAAGATTGTACACGACAGACACCTTTGGTTCTTTCTTCTGAATGGTCAGTATTGCCAGCACTAGTGTGTGAAAATCAGAACAGAATCTTCCAAACAATTCACCATCTCCTTCCCCCCCCCCCCCCCCCCCCGTCTCTCATGCCAACAGAAAACAATCATTCTCTGGTATTTACCATTCCAACACTTAGCATGTGCACGCGCGCACACACACACACACACACAATATTGTTTAACATTTTTTGCTAGCAAATAAACCAAATCATAGACAATTTATTAGTTACAAACATATGAGGCGTACAGTGGATTGGGATTACATGCCCCCTGCCTCTCTCTGCAGGTGAGCCCATGTTCACGGAGCCACCATCTGCCCTGAAGGAGATGCACATCTTCATCCATGACCCTTCATCCTCCTCTGGGCAAACAGCACGAAATGTGGCCTTGGTGGCATCCGAAACACCTCGAATGACAACATAAAAAAAACAATTATACTGAAGTATTTCTGACAAACTAAATTATCTCCATTATGAATAATGATTCAACTTTATACACGAATAAAGCCTATAAATAGGAACAAATTACCAATGGCATGCGAGTGTCATATATCAGTGTCGCTGTCTATTAGAACAGCAAGATATTTTGCGGCTTTCAGATTCGCTGACAGGCTCACTCACGTTATGTCAGCAATTTGACCGCAAGATGTTATGTTTCGCTATGCTATCTCTTTTCAGATGCAGGTTTCCTGACACGAAGGACGAGTTGCCCGCCTGTTTCTACCCTCTACAATATTTGTAGAACATGACGTTGTTTTCTAACTTTAGCCATGGGAACATTTTTAGCCAATTCGCATTGAATCTATATGTTGTTCCTCCACCGGCAACAGTGGATGTTGAATTGACAGCGGGGGTCACGGTAGCTTCGCTATTGTTGTTCTCAGCATCCCTAATGTTAGCCACCATGACAAAGTTAGCTGCCTCAGGTAAACCTTGTGAAGAGGCTTCATTAGTTGAACCTTACGAATCCGCCTCGCTGGATTCCTCTTTTTCCTCGTCTCTTTTTTTGCTTAAAATAAAATTTAATGTGCTTCATTTTTAGCGATGTCTGCACATTAACTTATAGACTATACTGATACATTTTCCAGTGATGTTCACCTTTCTCTCTCTGACTGGTCTGTGTCATCACAGAAAACTCTACTGTGGCTGGCACATGGCGCTTGTGGATTGTGGGTCTTTTTTAAACAATAAACAATATACCTTTTTTTTTTCATCTAAAGAGAGATTATGTTTTTTCCAGAGACAGTGTAAAGTGACGACACACCACTTACTCAAGACAACTGTCAGACAGGAAGTCCTGCATGTCTGTTCAATGACATTGCTTTTGGAAAATTAATCACCTTGTCTTTTGTTTATGTACAAAATAATGCTCATTTTGCCTGGTATCACTGTTAATTTGACATGTTATTGAAATCTTTGCAAAACATATTTGAGATTTAGTTTTTTTTTTCACATTCAAGCAGACAAGAGCTGTACTTGCATGACTGAAAGAGTTACCCAGATGGCCAACGAATGAACTGACCGGCCTTGAAACAACTTTGTTTTTACACTGCAGATTGATCAGTATCTCAACAGGACGCTCATCCACCATTTCAACTTTCCCTAAATGTCTCTTCGGTGTTTGCTCAAGCTTTTTTCCCCCTCTATGACCACTCCAGTTGAATTCTCTGCATTGTGGATGCTTTCTCTGTTCTAGCAGGCAGCAGAAAATACTTCATTGAATGTCACTGTGGCCTTCAGACGTCTCCATGGCGCTGTGTCTTTCACTCGGACCGTATAGTGCCCTGCAGCACATCTGATAAGCCAGTGGATGATGTCCAAAACTGGTGGCAGCAGTTGAAAGCCCTGATCCACAGTCAGCCTAAAGGCATGGAGGCTCACACAGACACCCTGTTCCTGCCAAATCAAACTGTGTTTCCCAAAATACGTGAGAAGAAAGATACCGCTGCAGGAATGACCAGCAGCCATAGTGACAATTGACTCTGCTAAAGTGTGTATGTGAGTCAGTGTTGGAGAAGCTACTTTGAAACTATATCTTGCCATGTCATTATTTACATTAGTTCAACTACAAGCTACTTACAATATGTAGCTAACTGCATTGAAGCTATTTATGGGAGTGATATTTATAATGATCATATCATTAATAATTGATTCAGAGACCTTTTTTCTTGCTTTAAAACAACAAGAGTTTTAAAATCAGGATGAATTATTAAACAGAGACTCAATACGAATAATAACAATAATAATAATAAAAATGTATATAACTGACCCTAATTATAAAACTAAATGAGTTAAATGTATTCAAATGAATAAGGACAGTTGCAAATGGAAAGCCACTTACTTTGAATGAAAGGTACAGTAGCGGCCAAAAGTTTGGAATAATGTTCAGATTTTGCTGTATCAGAATGAAATTGGTACTTTTTTTTTCACCAAAGTGGCATTCAACTGATCACAAAGTATAGTCAGGACGTTACTGATGTTTAAAACAGCACCATCACTATTTGAAAAAAGTCATTTTTGATCAAATCTAGACAGCAGCATCACTCCAACACCTTATTCTTGAGCAATCATGCTAAATTGATCATTTGGTTCTAGAAAATCACTTTATATCACCATTATATCAAACACTGTTGAAAGCTATTTGGTTCATTAAATGAATCTTAACATTGTCTTTGTGTTTGTTTTGAGTTGCCACGGTATGCAATAGACTGACATGTCTTAAGGTCGATATTAGGTAAAAATGGCAAAAAAGAAACAGCTTTCTCTAGAAACTCGTCAGTCAATCATTGTTTTGAGGAATGAAGGCTATACAATAAGTAGTGAAGATTTCATACAAAGGTGTAACTACAGTCTTCAAAGACAAAGAACAACTGACTCTAACAAGGACAGAAAGAGATGTGGAAGACCAGATGTACAACTAAACAAGAGGATAAGTACATCAGAGTCTCTAGTTTGAGAAATAGACACCTCACATGTCCTCAGCTGACAGCTTCATTGAATTCTACCCGCTAAACACCAGTTACATGTACAACAGTAAAGAGAAGTCTCAGGGTCTTATGGGAAGAATTGCAAAGAAAAAGACACTTTTGAAACAGAAAAACAAAAAGAAAAGGTTAGAGTGGGCAAAGAAACTCAGACATTGGACAACAGATAATTGGAAAAGAGTGTTATGGATCTTAACCCCATTGAGGTTTTGTGGGATCAGCTAGACTGTAAGGTGCATGAGAAGTGCCCGACTAGACAGCCACATCTATGGCAAGTGCTACAGTAAGTGTGGGGTGAAATGTCACCGAAGTATATTTTTTTCAAATTGTAATAATATTTTTTTCACGTTATTAATGTCCTGACTATACATTGTGATCTGTTCAATGCCACTTTGGTGAATTAAAGTGAAAATTTATTTTCATATGAGCAAAATCTGTACATAATTCCAAACCATTGGCTGCCAGTGTGTCTATATGAAATACTTATTTGATGTAGTTTGTGATTTATTGAAAAAAATCTGGATATTTAATCATCAGTTGATAAATACTAAGAGTTTTGAAATTACATCACTTGTGAAAATTGTACCGAAGAAAAAAAATCATGGAGAACATAAATGGGATTTGTCTATCTGGATGGCAGCACATGTTGCTCCAAAATTTGTCTAGATTTTTCTGCATTAATTGTGCCCTCACAGATGCGCAAGCTACCCATGCAACAGACACTGACGCTGATAACAGTTTGATGGTCATTTTCCTCTTTGGTCCAGAGAACACGAAATGTGGACTCGTCAGACCAAAAAATATGGTTCCACTGGTCTACTTTCCGTCTAAGATGAGATCGAGCCCAGAAGTCAGCAGCGCTTCTGGACAGTGTTGATGTATGGCTTCTCCTTTGCATAGTAAAGTCTTAACTTGCATCTGTGGATACAGTGGTGAATGGTGTTCTCTAACAAAGGTTTACTAAAGTAAACCCAAGCCCATGTTCATGATATCATTACAGATGAATGATGTTTTTTTAAGACAGTGACATCTGAGGGATCAGAGATCATGCGCATTCAGAAGTGGTTTTCGTCTTGCTCTTTATGAACTGAGATTTGACCAGATTCACTGAATCTTTTAACTGTATTGTGCACTGTAGTGAATGCAATGCCCAAAATCCTTCCAAATTTGTCTTTGGGGAACATTATTCTCAAAGTAATGGATTATTTGCTGAAGCATCTGTTGCAAATTGGTGAGTCTCCACCCATCCTTTTTCCTCATTCGATTGTCTCACCTGTTAAATATCACTATTATTTCAACTCATCAGATTGTTATTAGTCCAAAATTGCCTAAAAAAATAACTTGCATATCTTCAAAAAGCAATGCTTTTGATTAGGGAACACGTGCAGTACCATGTCTTTGAACTGTTTTTAACTGTTTGAACTGAACAAGTCAAAGTAAATTTACAAATCACGCTTATTTGTATTGCTATTTTAGTGTCACTACTTGTAGCTAGTTAGTTCCCAACACTGGTGAGCAACTCTCTTTCTTGTGTTTGAGTGTGTGTGCATTATTTAAGTGGGTTTGAATACCTGAGAAGATCCATGTTCTAACATGCCAGACATATTAAAACATTACAAGTTTTAAAT
The DNA here is from genome assembly GCA_032164185.1 of Moxostoma hubbsi. Classification (NCBI taxonomy): domain Eukaryota; kingdom Metazoa; phylum Chordata; class Actinopteri; order Cypriniformes; family Catostomidae; genus Moxostoma; species Moxostoma hubbsi. The sequence continues at coordinate 3,051,251 of JAVLUX010000187.1, forward strand.
TGGAATTACTTTTCTTTTTGGCTGATGTCACCAAGCCCTTTTATTTTCAACTCCTCCCCTGCGACCGCCATCATATCAAGATATAAAGATCATTTTTCACCATCCGCTAAATTTCTGATGGATGAAATCTAACCTCCCGCCTTTTTTCATTATTCTTTTTCACTCAGAAATGCATATTATGGATGATAAATGGGTTGTGGACAGCGTTTCATGTTGGCTTTATTGTCCTTTGCTCTTATTTGATGTTCTTTCATGCTGTTGTTGTTCATTTGTAGGTTGAGTTGAGGACAAAGGTTTTGGAGGCCAAACATCAGGAGGAGACGCTGAGAATGCAGCAGAAACATGATGCAGAGATTCAGAAGGTGACACAATGCTTGTTTTCCTCAAAATAAAATGTCTATCAGATGAATGAATGAATGATCTTCTATCAATGCCCTCTTAAGGTGAAAGCAACTATAATAAATGTTGACAATGCCTAGGCCCACACAGATACATAGCCATACCTCTGAGTTAAGGGTCATTCACAGACAGTGTTTTGCTCTGGCAAAACAGCAACATGAATAACAGTGACCTATGGTCAAACGGTCCACTTGGCGAGGTGTTAGTTAAACACAGGTTTGTCTTAAGTAAATGTAAACTAATGAGACCAAAAAATCTATAAATAATCAATAGATTTGTGTCAAAATATTGGATTTGTGCTTTATGCTTGCAGTGTAAATAAAGCCCAATAGACTTGCCACTGTCTAGTATGGTGTAAATACTAAAATCTATAAAAAGGCCTGCCCTGTAAATGTTTGTTACCCCACCTTTTATTAGCAGAAACATTAATCTCAGCAGACTGCTGTCTTTCCTGGACTTCATTAAAAGCATGACTGCCTCTGTACCTCATCCTCGACACTCTGTAGGACTCTGCGGTGCGGGAATGAAAAGAGGTCTTTAAGGATGCGATGGGGAAATTGTGTATGTCCCTAAATGTTCCACGGACTTCCCTTTAACCCTTCAGATGGCCCATCTCTCACACGCTCGTGGCCTGAAGCTTTCATCTTTCACAGGCAACCAGCTCGCAGGATGATAAGCTTAGCAACAGAGTGCACTTCTGATGGACAAAAAGCTAGATAAATAGTCTACTGATGGGCTCGCAGACTTTTAACAGGGAGAAAATAATAACTTTTGGGAGGCATTTTTGTTTTTATGAAGTTGTGTCTGTGTTTGAAGGACACACCAGCTCTGAAATGGCCATCTCACCTGCAATGTCCAAGTCTATTCTCTCTTCAGAGTATAAGGCTTCATGGGAGAATGCCACCCCCAACCTCAGAGAGTGCATTTTAAAATAGGAGCACTTAGCCGCCTTTTCATCATCAGGCTGGCCATTTCTGAACACGGTGAGTAATGGTTCAAATAGCATTTCCACTTGAGCGTTGTCCGGTGTAGTCTTCGGTTTGGGTTTTTCAGTACGGGTAGCCTACCATACTCAAAAGTGCTGATGGTCCACCTTTAGTACTTGGTGACTTATGATTGGTCATTTGCAGAGTTAATCCATTCTTATTCTGATTTCGTAGCACCACAATAGACCTTTTTCACACTCTGGGTTTTGGAACGCAGAAGTAAGTGTTTGCTGGGTAAACTTCGACAGCAGTGAATAGGGGTTCACAACAAATATTATTTTCACTTACCCAATTGCGCCAAGACCAAAAGATAAAATCCACTATTACGTTTGAATGACTTTCCAGAAGAGGAGAAATATGTAAATAATTTGTAATATAAAAGAAAATAAAATTAGCTGATAAATAAAGTGGAAACGCGTCACCATAGTCTGAAAAAAGGTCTATGGAAAAGGAAACCGGAACTACATCAACGTCAACAAGCTCTGATCAGTAAGGAATGGCACAGTTCAGCAAGGGCATCCATTAAGCTTGATGGTGCAAAAAAGGCTCTTATTGCTGCTAAAACACTTTGAAGACTATTTTTGTTTTGTTTATCCCTTTGAGAATGGGAAGTATCCTCAAAACTTCTTGTTGGTCCTGAACATTTGTCAATTCAATCAACGTTGCATGAATTTTAATTGATTTAGATGATTTTTCATCTGTAATTGCACCTGCTATTGTTTTGTTTTGAAAGACTCAAATGTGCTCTGCTCAGAGGATGTCAATATTTGTTCAGGTGCATCTTTCTTTGAAGACCATGTAAACATTGTACACATGCCATGCAGAGTTGTCTGTTGAAGGTCTCTCTTGAGTCCCAGGGTGACCAGACCAGCGCATGTGGTCTGTCATGTCTTGCAAGCCGTTGATCTCTGTAGGGTCCTTTGAGAGTTGCAGACCCCTGGTTGCAACGATGCTGTCCACCCTCGCTGGGACAATGGCCGACAGCCTTTGAACTCCCACTCAGATCCAGACGGCCTGTAGAAGGTCAAGCCATCAAAGCAGTTACAGCGGGCTGAACAAACGGCTCTCTGCTGAGCAACAGCCACATCAGATAAAACACATTTCTGAAATGCCCACCCCACCTTGAGGCCAAGGCATCTTATCGCCCAAAGCTCAAGTCTGGGCCGCCATTGGGGAACAAGTCCAGCAGATCTGCTGTTTATTTGGAGCTTGCTAAATACGGGTTGCGCTTGGCTCCCTCCCACCCTGCCACGAAGGATTTCTAAATTCCTGGTGCTCATCAAAAGCCTTCGCCTTGTTGCACAATGGGCGAATTGTTGAGAACTTGCAGAACCGGTCCATTGGATTCTGGGAGACTGTCGCAAAGGGACAAGGCCACATGTGAGTTACTCTGGGCTGGTGCTCAATTCCTCTCAGATACCAGCAACTCTCATTCATGTTTCTGAGAGCCTGGAATGTTGACACTCGACAAGCTCTTGAGACTCATCAGAAGGAATATTTAACACTGTTTTTACCAAAGAGTCCTATTTTCATTATTCTTTTGTAGTTTTTACCCTCCATTTATAATGCAGAATCTCTCCCGAAACATTATTCCAATGGAAAACTTCAATAGGCAACTTTTGCGTATCCATTTTACATATTAGATTTGGCCTTTGCATTCTCTTCTGCAATTCACCATGTTTGTCAGGTGTTTTTTTTTATTTATGCCAGTAACTTGAATCTTTTGAGTCTGTTTACTAAAACAATATGTTGTGATTTGTTCATTGATTTGTTCATTCTTTTTGTACTGTAGGTTATGTCATTACAGCAGTCTCTGGTGACCAGTGATTCTCTGTGTTTGAATCATTCACTCAACAGATACAGTGTATTCAAAAACTCATCCTAGTCTCAAATTTGAATGCCTGCAGATTTACAAAGAGACTCAAAAAAGAGTCTCAGCTAAGCAGTGTTTAAGAAGGCAGATACTTTTCCCTCTATTTTGTGAACTGTTAGGCTTGACTTTTATCGAGCCATAGAAAAAAAGACAATGAGCTTGTTTACATGAACACAAGAAATGTGTTTATGATGAGAAAACAGCCTTCACACTTCCATGCTGTGTAAGCAGCATACTCTTTACTCATGTAAATATGCAGCTTGGTCAGTAAGCATGTTTTTAGACAGCAACATTATTTGCTGTGACTCGGATGTAAATAAAGATCATGGTGTCCGAGGATGACCATTTTTTGTTTTCTGTTGTCCTACAACTGCTAATATGTTTGTTACCTTACCCTTCCATCACAGCTTGCTGTGACATTACCCTGTATTAGTGAGGATTCCCTCTTACGTCATGCCCCGCCGCCCTTGACCTTATATGCAAATGCACACTCTTCAGAAAGCTATAAGGTTTAACGTGTCACATGCCATTTCAGAACACTGCTTACTGCAAAAACCCTGGAATGAATGCTTTCTTAAGTGACTTTAATGGTGTCAGTAAGTGCCCAAAGAGATTTATGATCTTCATCTTTCTTGCATCTTTTTATTCGTGTGTGGTCATCAGTCATTTTAACCCATTTATAATTTACGATCATTTTCCCACCCTCTTTCTGTTTGTTGAACAAGATTGACTCACATATGCTGAAATAAACGAAAACCATGCTCCTTCATGTTTGGAACGCCTCATCTGATACTGAACGACATGTGCCAGTTCGTTCAGTATTGCTCCAAATTGTTCAAATTTAGAACACCAACTCGCTCAGTGAACGCACTTATTTGTTCATTAAGTCCAACCAATAAACTGCTCCTTTATAACCTGCACTACAATGCAATTTGCTCATTCAGTGCATAACAAATACGAGTCAGTGCTCGGAAGTGAATGAGAATGATTCGTTCACTTAAACGATTTGTTTACGACTTAAACACCACTCCCTGTCAGTTGGGTCATGGGCACGTCTTGAAGAATTATCTTCCTTCCCAGAGAATAATAATGGGTTCATAGGGGTTTGTCATCTGCTGCTTTAAGCTTACGCTACTGTTACAGATAATATACTTACCCCAAAAACCCTGCTCTGAAAAAAGGGCCAAAAAGGGGGATCTTGCACCTCCCCATCCTCCAAACGTTGGCTTCAAAGCGGTAAATTCCAGCATTCAGTAATGCAGGAGAGGCGAGTTCGTTCATGGTCTTGCTTGTGAATAAGAACATTATCCTCTGTAATCTGCAGCTAGCATTAGCTTGTCATATTGAAGCACCACAAACCTCTCTTTAAACTCTGTTCGCACTGAAATGTATTTATGACTGGGGATTAGCTGGATGGTCTGGAACATAAATGTTCTGTCATCCCTTGTCTCTGTGTCATGAATGTCTCTTTTTTTTAGTGCGGTTTATTAAGGCAAGCCTCACTGTTAATATTGCTCATACGTACAATAGGTATGTGATTTTAACAAATCCAAAACTGTAACTCTCAAAATGTCAGCTTTTTGAGGAGAGATATGTGCTTTTACTTTTTAAATGACCTTAAGATGTGGTAACATTTATCTTTGCACTGCAAAATTCAGCAGGTGAAGTACAGTCATCTCAACGGAAAATTGCACAATCATGAATTTAGCACAGTGGACTTCCCGTGAGGAACAATTTTTCTTGCAGATTTTCTCTGGAGCTCAATTTTGGTGAACTTTTACTGGTGAATTTGTCATGTTGACCAATAGGAAGTTGCTTGGTTTGGCAGTGACCTCTGAGTGGGCGGTGCTTTGTACACAATGGAAAAGGATATCATTTTAGCGTTGAGTTTCTTTTTAACTTAATTCTCCAAGAGAATTAAGTGCAGCATTAAAAAGAGGTTGCTTGGCTGGTTTTACACGCACTCAATATACACCCACGCCTTTTTCATCTGCTGTTTCGCCGTGCAAAGGTAAATGTGATCGTACCATTAGACTAACATTGAAAAACAGACCGGAGCCATATTAGAGCCAATCAAGACACAATCATAATATCTATAATTATGAGTTGGCTTTTTTATCACTAAGCAACTACCTAGCAACAATCCAGAACACCATAGCAATGCCCTAGTAACCACCCTGAACACTCTGAAACCCACAGTTCACTGCTCGCTGTACTCACTGGACACAGGATATCTGTTAAAGTTCACTTTTGATGACAAAATGTGTTCATTTAGAATACCCTGCAACATCAACAAACACAGACAGCGATTGAGTTGTGCTGATAACGGTTCAAGATAACTATACAGTATGTGTGTAATGCATATAAATATACAATAAATAACCATACAACCATATATAGAGTACTGTGCAAAAGTTTTAGGCACTCAAAAATGTTGCATAGTGAGGATGTGTTCAAAAATAATTAAATAATGTTCATTCATCACTTAAAGTTCAGTAAACATAAAATAGCTAAGTCAATATTCGGTGTGACCACGAATATATATTTATACACAGTGTTGTCAAAAAGTATTTGCCCCATCCTGATTTCTTCAGTTTTTCTGTATCTCATACTAAATTATTAAAAAAATTCAAACAAAATCTTACAGAAAACAAAGGCAATCTGAGTAGACGCAAAATACAGTTTTTTTTAAATGATAATGTTATTTATTGAAGCAAAAAAGTATTTGCCCCATTGGTTACTAAATCTGTAACCATAATGGGGTTCAGCTGGACTAGGCACACTCAGGCCTGATATCTGCCTGCTCTGTTCAATCAAATCAACACCTACATATAACTTTTCCAGCAGAAATTCCAGAAATGAGGAGGAAAAAGGTGATTGTAATACATCAGTCTGGGAAGGGTTACAAAGCTATTTCAAAGGCTCTGGGACTCCAAAGAACCGCAGTGAGAGCCATTATCTCCAAATGGAGAAAATGTGCCACAGTAATGAACCTTCCCAGAAGTGGCCGACCTTCCAAAATTCCTCCAAGAGCACAGCAACGACTCATCCAGGAAGTCTTAATAAATCCAAGGACAACATCCAAGAAACTGCAGACCTCTCTCGCATCAATAAAGATCACTGTTCATGACTCTACTATCAGAAAGACGGTGGCCAAAAATGACATCCATGGAAGAGCGGTGAGGTGCAAACAACTGCTAACCCAGAAGAACATTAAGGCTCGTCTGAATTTTGCCAAAACACACCTTGATGATTATCAAAGGGAGAATGTTCTGTGGACTGATGAGTCGAAAGTGGAACTGTTTGGAAGACAGGGGTCCCGTTACATCTGGCATAAATCAAACACAACATCATACCTACGGTCAAGCATGGTGGTGCTAGTGTGAAAGTGTGGGGATGCTTTGCTGCTTCATATATATATTGCATATTTGAAAACTGTATTTTGTGTTTACTGAGGTTGCCTTTGTTTTATGTTATATCTAGTTTGAAGATCTAAAACAATTTAGTATGAATAATACACAGAAATAGAAGAAATCAGGAAGGGGGCAAATACTTTTTTACATCACTGTATATTATGCTTTATGATTTTGCCACACCCTCTCTTTTCAAAACCTGAGCAGAAGAGCAATATTAAGGACACAATATACTTCCAGAGAAGTGCTTATTCATTCTTCTTTCAGGAGTAAAAATAAGTTCTAAATGGCAGCGCTACTGTATACTATTTCTGAACATTCAGACACCTGCCACATCACTGTGGAATTGAGGACTTTATGCCTCATTCTGTGAGTAGAAATCACATGAGGTCAGTAAAAGAATCTGTTTTAACCACTGAATGATTAATTTGTCTTGTTTTCATTATGAATTCATGATGTTAATGCGCCAACACACTATACGCGGCCATAGTATGCACCGGTTACACTGTTGTTTTGATTTATGATGACGCTGATACTAGACCAAATATGAGTTTATAAAAGTGTTAATTTGCAGAATAAAGACAAAAGAATCTTAGAAAAGTCTTTTTTTTTTTTGTCTTAAAAGACAAACTCTTACTTAGACAAATGTGTGAATGCCTTTTGCTGCAGACGGCACATAAGTGAATGGGCATTTGAGAAGAATTTGCATAACATGGTCTTGGAAAATATCTCTAAACGAACGATCGTACAGATGTACAGAAGGTAAATTCACACCAGCTCACTAATAACTACACGCAGATATGTTCCGGTTGGCTGACTTTCACTGACTGAACAACATAAACAGGAAGAGCTGTTGGCCTCAAGGTAGGTGGAGCTCTAGATCACACCTGCCAATGACGTGGACCAATGTGAGTAAGGTGCTTTGCAGCCGGTAAGAATTTTTCCTAAAGGTTTGCCCCAGCGAGCTGTTACGAACCACCAAAATGAATACAAAAACACCTTCTTTTTGGCCAGATTTTGTTTTAAATGAAGTCATACCCATTCGTTCTTCGATTTCGTAGGAAGTATATAGAGGACTTTAATGCATGTTCTCACAGTTGTCAAACACAACAGTAGCGAAGTAGCACCCTAAACTGACAACTACTTTATGAATCGGAATATGGCATTAAGCCCCAATGATTTGCTTCAGCTACAACACTATAAGAACACCCAAAATGATTGACAGGCATTAGCACTTTGCACTTACGCTGAACTGCATAGAAAGCATACCTGTATGCTTACATAAAACATCAGTTTTTACACTTCAGTTTATTTTATTTTAGCCAAACTTTGTCAGTACTCTGAAAGTTTGCAGTGACTGGTGGGTAAATTTCCCTCCAATTCCTGTTAAGTGATGTATCGATGTTCACTTATTCTTGATGCCATTTGGAATGCCCTTCCAACTGAACATGTACAGTAAGCTCTGTTCAGATTGAAATCTCACTAAAGATGGGTCAATACCATGTGACCTTTTTCACAGGATCCTATCGGTCGATTACATATGTACATCCTGTTTACACCTGGTATTAAGATGCGTTGTGAGCGATCCAATCACAAGTGTCCAATCGAGACACATCACTGTTTACACCATGTCATAATATGCCTTCTGACCACTTTTGATGGGATTTCAGAGGAAGGTCTTTGATTTTATGATGACATCAATCATTATGTCAGTGTATTATTGCATGATAATAAAGCACAAAAAATGGCACACCGTTTTGCTTAAATATACTTTCGTTTAACCTTGGTCACATTAGTTTTTTACCACCTCTGAATGTTGTTGAATTGGACAAATATCAAAACATTTTGGACCCTGTAAGGGGGTTAAGATGGGCAAGGAGGAGGCGAGAACCGGCTTGTTAATATAAATAATATTTAATAACAAACTTATACACATACAGGGCATCCACCTGTAATTTTCTCTCTCTCGAACCATCGTCACCGGCGCCTTTATCCCTCGCGTGCCCCATCAGGCCGATTGGGGACCGGGCGTGTAACATTCCAGCCCGGCCCCATCCCCCTCCGCTCCACACTCCTCCCGGTGTTACCTGAGGCCGGGGTGCCACCGGCATGACGTACACCCCCCCTTTCCCTGGGGAGGGGGCATGCTTTGCGCCCCGTCTGCCGGTTGGTTATCCCCGTCTTCCTCGACCTGGGCGGAATGAGGGGAAAAACAACAACAAAAAAACAACAAAATAGGCGAAGGAAAAGGCCAACACGGTGCGAAAGAGAGAGAAAGAGGAGAGACAGAAAAAGCTAACTCGCTTTGTTGGTCCTCCAACACTCCTCCCCACTCTCAGATAGATGACAGCCGCTCCTCCCCGGGCGAACCGGAGTCAAACCTCTGACCCCCAGCGGACAGAACGCCCCTCCGCTTTTCTGGCGGCACGTTGGACACTCCTCCACCCCTGGCACTCCTACCACTCCAGGCGGTCGGGGAGTTGCTTCCCTCCTCCCCTCACGGACGGCGGTCTTCCCTCGACCCCTCCACTTTTCTGGGAATGGCTGGGCACTCCTCCGCCCCCGGCAGCGGCTCCATCACTCCAGGCAGTCGGGGAATCCAGTCCCCATTCGCCACGCGGACGGCGGCCGTTCCCCATGTCCGGGCGGTCGAGCTACTCTGTCACACAGCAGATGGTAACGGTGCTCCCCTGGGTGGACGGCAGTGTCGAGGACTCTGCGACAGGCATCCCTCCTCCCTCCCGGGTTTTGGCACCAATATAAAGAGGTTAAGATGGGCATGGAGGAGGCAATACTGCCAATACTTTTGGCCACGGCTATACTTTTATTGATCGATTAATGGATCCTACAGGAAATGCAGTGCATACTCTGACAGCACACAATTGAGTGTATATGTGCTCAAAACACTCATCCGCTGAACAACACCTAACAACAATCCAGAATACTATAGCAACTGCATAGCAATGTTCTAAAACACACACAACACCATAAAAACCACTTTGCAATGCCCTAGGAACCACCAAAACAACCTAGTAACTCTAGAAAACACATTTTTTTTTTCTTTTCAGAAATTGTACAAATGAAATTTCTGTTTTATTTCTCAGATTTTAGAGCGGAAAAACAGTGAGATTGCTGAGCTGAAGAGCATGTATCGAGGCAAGCAGAAGGAGGTAGAGGAGACCGTCAGGACACTGGAAAAGAGAGGTGAGTGGAGGACATGGAGCAGGTCGTGTTTACAGTACACACACCTTCTGAGCGCTCTTTTCTTGGGGCGGTGTTACCCTATAGGTCATTGCTGTGCTGCACTCCCACAACCAGCCCATAACAGCCCTTATGTCCTGGCACAGGGCCTCAACAAAAGATGCACCTTATAAACAAGACATGTTTTACAGCATGGACTTAACACACACATAGTTTTTTATGCAGTGATGATAATATTTGCTGTTCGCTAAACCCAATTCTTACACAAATCTGTTAATATCGATATGGTTGAGGTTGGGTGACACACTATCTTGTTTATATTTAAGAATGCAGCAGTGGCTTTGGAATAATGTTGAGAGTCATTGTCATGGTAAAAACGAAAGTGCCCAACAGCCCAGGGTGGGGAGAGAGGGTGGCATCTTCTCTTTTAAAGTTTTGCTGAACATCTGTGAATTCATGATGCTATTGATGAAGTACAATTCAGCACTCATAAATCCACATTTAACTTTATCACCACTGGACATCACTGTGGGTACCATCCCACTGTACTCCTGTGTGACACCATGCATTTTGTATTCCATCAGATCCACACACAAAAAAAAGATCTTTGGGCTCATGAGTTTGAGTCCTCTTTATCAGTATGGGCCTTGGCAAAGGCTAAACAAGCTTTTTATGCACTCCAGTTTGCCTTCCCACAGCTTTTGCCAGTTCTGAGGCGCGTGCTTGGCGATTCTGAGCAAAACAAAAATCACTCATAATGAGGTGAAAGCTTACAGCAACCATCTGAACATTTCAGGAATCTTGTCACAAGTCCATCCTTTTTTATTTCGGTGTCACTTTTGCTACTGTGTTTTGACCCAAAAGTGATTTGCTAATTCACTTGTACCATTGTCCCCATTTGTGCGATTAAATCATTTTCTTTCATCATTTACATGTTGATTCTCTCCCATGTGGTCCATTTGTTGTCAGCATTGAGGCTGAGAGTGATTCAATTGGATAAGAACAACTTTTACACTTTTACATTTCTATTCTATTTGTCTATTTGAGGGATGGTTCAAAATTATAATCTGCTGATCAATGTCCCTCAACTAGCACAAAAAAAAAACATTAAGTTTTATATTATAGTTTTCAGGATGGTGTACTCATTTTCGCAACATGGCCTTTAATCATTTTGATAAGAAGGTCATTTTTCTTGTTTAGTATTGGCACTGCAGGCAGTTCCTTTGACCTCATGGCTTGGTTTTTGCTCTGATTTGCATTTTCAGCTGTGAGAACTTTATATAGACAAGTGTGTGTGCCTTTCCAAATCATGTCCAATAAATGGAATTTTCCACAGGATGACTCCAATCACAATGTAGAAACATCTCAAAGATGATCCAGAGGAATATGATGCACCTGAGCTACATTTCAAGTGTCATTGCAAAGGGTCTGAATACTTTTATCAATGTGATATTTCAGTTTTTTTCATCTTTTTAATAAATTTGCAAAGTTATTAAAAATCTGGTTATTGATTTGTCGTTAAGGGGTATGAAGTGTAGACTGATGTGATGATAATAATGATAATTTAAAGCATTTTGGCATAACGCTGCAACATAATGTGAAGAATATGAAGGGGTCTGAATACTTTATGAACGCACAGTTGAAGTGGCCCTTTGCGTGTGTTAGACCACACAGAGGAACATTATTGTTTACCTCATCTCAAGACTGTGAAATGCTATCAGTAAAATTGAATTTAATGAAGCTTTTATATAGCTCTGGTTCTAAAATCTGATAGGTTAAGACATATTTGAAGATGTTTATGAAGCATTCCTTTTTAGTTAATAGTTAAAGGTTGAATGTGAGAAGCTGTAGAGATTGTTATGTCATGGCCAACTTCACACTTATACATGTTTTATTTGTCATAAGCTGTTTTCACTTTAGGTTATGTCACTAAAGTTAGTCAGTGCTTTATTATGACCTCTATTGAGCATTAATTGCTTTAAGAGTGAGTGTTACTGAAACAGGTAATTTTGCATAAATGTAAGTCAAATTTATTATATGTAAATCTATATACAATTTTTGGTAACACTTCACTGTAAGTTTGTATTTGTTAATATGAGTAAATGCATTCTCACTCTCAATGTACAATAGCAGCGTTCATGAAGTATTCATTGTTAGCTCTAGGGATATAACAGTATGAATTGTTCATGGTATGATAACCTTCACAAAACATACATAACATAGTATTAAGTGCCTCACTAAAATTATTAGAAAAATACAGCATTGAGTCGTCTGACTGGATGATGGCCCAGGATGTGATGTTGGGGCATTTTTCTGGATGAATAAATAAATACATTTGAAATTTGTATGTTTGTAGATGCCGTCCCTGACAGATTTTTGAAACGCAGGCAATATTATAAATGATAATACAATGGCCTAAATTATATTTTTATTTTTGTGTTTTTTGTTTTTATTTTCTTCCCAATATGGAATGCTCAATTCCCAGTGTGCTCTAAGTCCTCGTGGTGGCGTAGTGACTCAATCCGGGTGGTGGAGGATGAATTTCAGTTGCCTCCGCATCTGACACCGTCAATCCACACATCTTATCACGTGTCTTGTTGAGCGCGTTACTGCTGACACATCAGGCTTCACGCTATTCTCCGAGGCATCCATTCACAATTCGCCACACGCCCCACTGAGAGCAAACCACATTATAGCAACCACGAGGAGGTTACCCCATGTGACTCTACCCTCCCTAGCAACCGGGCCAATTTAGTTGCTTAAGAGACCTGGCTGGAGTCACTCAGCACTCCCTGGATTCAAATTTGCAACTCCTCCAGGTGTGGTAGTCAGTGTCAATACTCGCTGAGCTACAAAGTAAATATATTAGGCCTATATTAAAATGTGACTTTTTTTCCCCCAGGCTTGTCCAATTAGGTGCATTTTGTGAATGAAGGAATAACTACTCCAAGTGAAATGGTGAAATTATGCATATTATTTTATGCTCTTTTGAAATAATAATAATAATAATAATAATGTAAGAATAATGGAAACTCCCCTTTATGATAACATTAAAAGCACTCGTCTTTCTACTCTTTTGTGCCTACATCTCTATGCTCTGCATATTTTCACATAATATACAGATTTACATTCAAGATAAAATGGAATTTTTGTCATTTTCGGGATTCACTGTTTCTGACTTGTGTCTGACTGGCATCTTTCTATAATTTTTAAACTCTTTAGATGCAGTAGACTAACCACTTCACTGGTGTTTACGTGCAAAAGACATGTCCCATCCCGTGGGTTGATGTGAATGAGCAGCGAGAGGCCAAGTGAGAGGGAGGGAGCCGTGCTGCTTCTCCGATCTTGATCAGCTTTTTTTCAGCAAACTTTACAAATTGGGTTGCCATCAACATTGAAGATGCCTTGTGGGTCTTTTAAAAAACAAAATATTCCCACACTGCAGACTTCAGAAGCTTGTCAGAGGGAAATAAAGGTTCAGGCTTTGACACTTCAATTTGTGTGTTTGTCTTTTAAAGTGAAGTGCAGGATATGTACCTCACAATTTAGAGATTTCTTTTATCAAGATTATGTGATGCTGTGTAAATGTACCTGATTCTCTCTTTAATGAACTGATATTTACAATGGAAACTTTCATTACTTGGATTTTAGAAAAAATATCAATCAATCAATGCAATTCTATGAATTATAAATGTAAATGGTTTCATAAACATCTCTTTTTAAAACCGTGGTATACTGAGAAAGCGTGACACTGTTACATCACTAGTTAGCACATATAAGTAATGCAAAATATAATGTTAACATTTACAGCTTTAGTATATTTTGGAATTAACATTAAACAATATTAATAAGTGCTGTAAAAGTGTTGATCATTGTTAGTTCATGTTCATTAATGCAGTTAATTAATGTTAGCAAATACAATCCATAAATTATGGTTTTATGGCTTCTTAATGTTCATATAAACACTGCTTTACCACTGGTTTGCATCAACTGAAGAATAACAGTTTACAAGTTGTTTACTAAGGATGAAAAAAAAATATCAAACCTTTTGTAAATGAACTTATTAAACAGTAATACATAATTAGCTGCAGTAAATATGAATACATAACATACTTATTACACTCATCAAGCACTTTATTAGGAACAGATGTACACCAACATATTCATGTGATTATCTGATCAGCCAATCGTGTAGCAGCAGTGCAATGAATAAAGTCATGCAGATACGGGTCAGGGGCTTCAGTTAATGTTTACATCAACCATCAGGATGGGGGAAAAAATGAGATCTCAGTGATTTGAACCGCGGCATGATTGTTGGTGCCAGACAGGCTGGTTTGAGTATTTCTGTAACTGCTGATCTTCTGGGATTTTCACACACAACAGTCTCTAGAATTTACAAAAACAAAAATCATCCAGTGAGGGTCAGTTCTGTGGATAGAAATGCCTTGTTGATGAGAGAGGTCAACAGAGAATGACCAGACTGGAACTGACAAAGTCTACAGTAACTCAGATAACCACTCTGTACAATTGTGATGAGAAGACTATCATGTCAGAATGCACAACACTTAGCGTGAGGAGGATGGGCTACAGAAGTAGAACCATAGTGTTCCTAATAAAATGCTCGGAGAGTATATACTCTAAGGTCCTGATCTACAAAGACTCCAAATATCAGATTCTAATTTACTTGTGGAATCTATCAAATTGCATGTGCTGGCTGTATCTGCATTGTGGGTGATTTACTAAGAAAAACTGTGCAAATACATTAGCTACACATGCAAATATGTTGGACACACCCTCCAAATGGATGTTTTTAGGCTTTGCGCCAACTGGACCAAAAATAATACACGCTTTTATTCATGAAAATATGTATGTTGATATATTACAATACCATCACAAAATGTGAGTATTTAGTATATAGCTCAATATTTAGTACTGAGCTATTTAGTAAATGTTGGAGTAGTTGATGAGAATACCCATTTATGACATTTTTCTCTTGAAACGTTTTAGACCGATTGTGGAGCGGAAGATGAAATTGCCTGATTCACAAATTACAATATTATAAACATGTTAAGCCATCGGATACCAAACACACCTTTTCGGCATACAGATGGGCACCGGCTGGCCCACTTCCATCGAGCACTTTCATTATTTCACGATATTTTGCCAGTTAAAAAAAACTATCAAAAATGAAAACATTGAAGTACAACATAATTTTTTATTTTCTAGGTTATATCTTTTTTCAGAGTTGTATGATGATGACCAATATGTTATCAGTTATAGTATCAAGTGCTAAAATAACTGAATAAAACATGATCAATGATTTCACAATGTGTCATCAATGTGTCTTTTATGTATCATTTGTTCTCAAAGTGTCTGTTCTGCCACAATGCCAGCATGATGCACAGCACAAATCATTTGCTCTTGCAGTTTCCAGTAACAAAATGACTTCCAGGCACCAGTTTGCACATGTTTTTATACACACAATTCTTTAATAAATCAGGGCTTTGATGCATTAACAATAAAGTCACAATTATTTTATAAGTAATTAATTAATTATGAACTAATGATTTGCTGATGCTTTACACTGTAAGTTATGCCTGCCGCAACAACAACCTCTAAATGTGATTCATTCTTTGTTTTGCGTAACCTATCCTGGCTTAATGTACTTCAACTAAACTTACATTACACTCTGACATATTGTTCATGTGTTGTTGTTTATTGTCCTTTGCTGTCTATTTGTTGGCATTGTGGTCAAGTGTTGAATTCTTGTGGTGTATGGGGCATCCCGGGGCGTGAGCAGACAGAGAGGTGCCCTGTGTTCAAGCCTGAATGTGTGTGTCTCTCTCCCCTGCAGTTCAGAGCCTACTGCGGGACTCCCAGGTCATCCAACAGACCAAAGACAAACAGATCAGCGAGCTCAAGAAAATGTCTGATCAGAGCGCTGAATCTCTGAGAAACCAATGGGAGAAGAAGGTAAGGCTCGGGTTTCCACTGGCCCGTCCCTGCAGCACACAGGTCTTTGAACGCTGAACACTCACATTTGAGTTTGGCGGAGATCTGTATGTTGCAGTGATAGTGAAGACGAGCTCTCATATTCTTTGGGTTTTTTCTGGAGAATCCTGACCTGCCTTTGTACAGGCTTTCGGTTGAAATGTATCTTGCTTAAGGCCTTATAAAACATTCTCTTTGTTCTCTATTTCTAAACATAATATTCTGGACGTCTCGTTGTACTTGTGCCAGAGTGGACAGTGGAGATTATATTGTGCAACAGTGAGCAACCATATTTTCAGCAGCCTTGCTTTCTAAAGCGTTTTTCCCATTTCAGAAAGTTATTAATTAATTAAAAAGTTGTGAACCAAACCAACCAGTTCTGAGATGAATCACAACCTCTGATCTGAAGCAAAACATGTATATATTAATATTAGGTAAAAAGAAAATTGTGTACTTCTTTTATCAGGAAATGAATGAACTTAACCCATAAAGCATTGTGAATGATGTCATCAAATATATTTTTTTATATTTGCTACTTTCTTTTATGCTCTAACATGACAACATGTCACAATAACTGACATTAGCTAGATCACTAGCTTTGGAGTTAGATAGCATTAGCCTACTTAAAAAATTATCCCGCTGCTAATTGTTGCAATTCTGATATTAATGGTAACAGTGACTTCTGCGATTGGCGGAACTTTCTTAAGGATTATGGGTAGTGTAGTTCTTTAAAATTTTGCAATAATTATTATATTTCTTTCTTTTTTAATTAAGTTGAAATAATTTTACCTGTTGCTTCAACAAAAGCATATTAAAAGTCGACCAATAATAGATTGTGCTGATACATTGTCTAAGGTAGTGGATAAAGCCAAGAACTGGTTCATTCGAGGAATGTTTTAAAAAATAGAGAGTTACAAAAGTCCAAATTGAAGGAAATCTCAAATGCAGTTTATTGTGCTACCAAAATCCAAAAAAATAACCAGAAAAAAATAAACTAAAAAAACAAAACCGAGATACACCAGGCACTCTTTTAAAATTTCTGTGCTCCCAGCTCTCACACACTGATAAGGGAAACTAAATATTCACTCTTACAATCCTCAACAGCATAGTACAATGCAAACACTATTAAGGAAACATTGTCATATAACAAATGTGAGCAGTAACTCAGGAGTAGATCATCAGCGATTGCATGTCATAAATGTTTGTTGTTCTAGTATGATGTTCAATAATGTCCGTGCTTCATATGTGTCTATTCTATAATGTCATCCCATATTAAAACGTATGCATTTATCCATAAACAGTACAAGAGTCTTAGCTCTGTTACAATGCACTGCATGTAAGCATTCACCAGATGAATGCTATATATGTATATATAATCATTTACTTTTTAATCATTTATAATTTTTTTGGAGACACAATGTATTTGCTGACAGGGCATGTCCTTGCTTAAAATTAGAACACTTCATTATTATTTAATCAAAATAACCAAATATTGTCAATAAATACAGTTTTACACAACGCAAAAACAACGAGATGTCAGTGATTGTTAATATTTCACCTCTGCAGGCTGCAGTCATACTCCAAAACCTTCCAACGTTGCTCAGAGAAAAAAAAAAAACTATCTGCAAACTATTGCCGTACATTTCTGCCAGTCATCGATATTCTAAAAGTAGCCATTGTCATTATTCTGTAAATAATTTTCATATATAATTGCTTAACAACCTCAGAGCTCATGGTAGGTCTGTACTGAAAAGTGTATAAATAATTTTTTTTTACTATCAAAATCAGTCAGTCAGCTCTGTTGTGTGATTGGTTCCTCCTCATGGCAGTTGCATGCAGCGGTGGCAGAGATGGAGCAGAAGAAGTTTGAGCTGCAGAAGAAACACACAGAAAACATCCAGGAGCTGCTGGAGGACACCAACCAACGGCTCCTCAAGATGGAGTCAGAGTACAGCAGCCAGACTAAGGCCACAGTGAGTACATTCATACATAAACACTGTAGAATATAAATCAGCAATTTCTCGTTCTCTTTGTCCTGAAATCTATTTTTAAAGGAAATGAATGGAACCTGCTGAGAAAGTTATATAAAGTTTGTTCAGTCATGACAACTTTCAGAAAGATTTAGCATGTTAACTTGGGTGTGACATATTGATAGGATATTGGTCTTGCTAGACTAGATCTGCTAACGCTGCTAGAAAATAAACATACATACTGTGTATGTATGACATGCTGCTGCACAATTTGAAATAAGTACAATGGCCATCTAGACCAGTGGAGCTGGGGAGGTGGAGGGTTTCTGAGAGAAAATTTGCAGAGCACTGCAGTGAACCCAGCTTACTTGCAAAGTGAGAAAATGTAAATTTTAGACAAAGAGAGTGTAGTACGCAAGTTGACTCGATTATTTGTCAAAGGACCTACCAAGTGAGTTGATTGGCTTAACATATCACATGTGCGCGAGCTGATTGGCTAACCGATAACAAGTTAAAAGCCCTATCAGCCTGCACCATGTAGAGGTTCATGCCAGAACTTAGTCATTTAAACTGTTTAATAGCACAGACATTTGAAGGTAATCGCTCACCTCTTTGAAGTTGGTTAGCAAAGTAATGATTTTGCAATGCTCAATATGGCTGCTGTAGAAATAGAATACATTAGTCATGACATTAGTCCCCCATTTATGCAAAAAAATCTGAATATTGCAAACAAAGCAGCATGTCCATTTTGTTGAAAAGAACAAAATTGTCACTTCTGGGGGAAAAAATGGAAGTTGAAGCCACTGTGGCTCTTTTATTAATGTAATAAATTATTTGTGGGTTAGAGCATGCAGACAAAATGCTCTCATGAGCCTTATTCATAACTTTCACATCTATAAATGTATTAGTTAAATGTGTTTCCGTTGCAGTTTATGTGCAAGTCTTCTTATTGAATAAAACATGTATCTACTTTGAGTGTATACGTTCTCATGTTAATTTTGGAGATTTAATTTGCATCTTGGTGTTTCCATCCAGCATTTTTATGCAGTATCCCAAGATATGCATACAATTATGTGGATGGTATCACAGCTGTTATCTATTTTATGTGCATATACGTATGCGCATGTGCACCATTATAGCTGAAACGGTATCTTGATCTGCAGTTTTTTTTAGATTTTGATCTTTCATCATTCAAGTTGATAGGAGCTGTACTTGCATACCTATCGCCTACATAGAAAGTGAACCAAGTGAACTAGGTTGCCTTAAAGAGAGACTGTTTCCTTTGCATGCCTGCCTTTTGCATTGTGCTTGTTTTCCTGAGCACAGGACTCTGGTCTTTCCTCATGTCACCTTGTAAACGTCACTCAACTCTTCTCATGTGTGGAGCATGTGGAGTGTGTGGAGCGTGCCTGAAACAAAGAGTACTCTGTCGCATTTAGAGGTTGTCTGTCTGAGATGAGATGGACACTTGTCTGTGTGATGCCTAATGAGTTTTCCTTGTAACAAATTAGCATTCAGCTGCTGTCATGCAGGTAAGGGCACACATCAAGATGAGGTTTGTCAGCAGGGCCGAATTTAAGAGACTTCAAATGCATGCCGACCCCACAGAGTACGACCCTTCTTTAATAATTAAGCACAGCACATTTCCAGGCAGGACCCCAGATGAAAGGCCCTTCTGTCTTTGGAAATTAGGTTCTCCCATTCTGTTGGTTTAGGCTGACCCCGCCAACCCCTCCACCCATAACCCCCTCCTCTTGTCTTCTCTGCTCCTCGTAGGCTGCTGTTGTCAATATGTCAGCTGAGGTGAGATGCTCGTACGCTGCGTTTGATGTCCCAATACTCCAGCCTTTGAAAGCTTTTGTTTATCTTTCGTACTTTCATCATTCTTTTGTGTGCCATGCTCTGATGCTATCCGGATTTATAAAAAAAGCTCTTCAAAGCGGCTTGAAGTCATGTCGGCCATATTTCATATCTTCTGGACTGGCGAGATCAGAGCACCATTGGGTGCTCGTCTGTATACCTGCGTTGGAATTAACAGTGTAACCGTTCTCTGCAAAAAAACAGAATCGTACGGTTTGCCACCCACATTTCAATAAGAATTTGTACAGTGGTTCATCTCAAGTTTATTGACACATATAGAGCACAAAGTTTTGCTAAGAAAACAAAGCGTGAAACAGTTAGAGATACAAACTCCGCCAATGCACATGTATTACTCTTTAGATGGATATACTGTACTTTCTACAGAGAGAAGCTGTCCTATTAACTGTTAGTATGATAAATCAGTTTGTGACATCACAGTTCTGCACACGTTGGTGTTAAAGTCTTTCTAACAAGTCAGTCCACTGTCGGCCATCTTTGGAACACTCTCAGGATGATATTTCCAGTCATGACAGTGCAGCTCCTAACTACTTGAATGGGGGAACACCGAAATCTCAAAAACGGTTGGTCAAGATTACGATCAAACATGTTTCAAATCAGCAGTAAAATCTGTTGGTATCTTAAATTGTGATTTGTTACATCATACTTCACTATATTAGCGTTTTTAACGCTAATATGCATGTGCATTCTTGAATTGATTGACAGATGTTGTCTGTATTTAAAAGCTGATTGGCTCTTTTACCTGTAAGGCAGGGCTTCCTTTCTACATCCATTGACCGTTGGCTGCTAGAGCTTCTTGGTTGAGTATTCCAATTTCTTCCATTCATTTTAACAGAAGTTTTTTTTTGTTTAGTTTTTTTTTTTTTTGCAGTCAGTTACAACAGCGATGACCAAAAAAATATTTACAAAACAGGCACTGTTTGCAGACATTGTTTGACGCGAGTGACTGGTAATACGTCGATATACGATTAGCTATTTATGCCGACATCATCCGGAGATAAATAGCCCGAAGCTGCACACACACACTCCTGTCTGTTTTTAAGCAGTTGCTCAGTGCTAGTTTGGACAGACATAGAAGAATAACTAAAGCGCTTGGGG
The DNA here is from genome assembly GCA_032164185.1 of Moxostoma hubbsi. Classification (NCBI taxonomy): domain Eukaryota; kingdom Metazoa; phylum Chordata; class Actinopteri; order Cypriniformes; family Catostomidae; genus Moxostoma; species Moxostoma hubbsi. The sequence continues at coordinate 3,072,060 of JAVLUX010000187.1, forward strand.
TGTTCATGGCCTAACTTATGTTGCCCTACTGCTTTGATGAAGAAGTGGAATTACAGTTCACCAGTAAACTGCAGCGAGACGTAGAACACGGCACATACAACTCAGTTTGTAAAAATGTACTGTAGTTATACGAATATTCATTCTATGAGACTAGGTTGCTTTTTCATCAGTTCTGGTTTAGAAAGATTTGATTGATTTTTTTTTTGATTGATTTATTCTCCAGTGGTAGTTCAGAAAATTCTTTAATATAGAGTTTTAAGTCATGAACCAACACAACCAGCTCCAAAGTGAATCACAGCATTATAAACTTTGATTTAAAGCAATAACGTATTTGAAAACAAACTACAATCCCAATCGATCTCAAGCATTGAGAGTGTCATAACCAAACAGTGAAATATTTGATTATTGACCTGAAGTCATTCATTTTGTGTTTAAAGCATTAAAAAGAAAGTGTACTGCAAACTATTCAGATATCTACAAATGTAGGTGTTCAAGAGCGTAAAGGGAGACTTTAAGCGATGCTATTGTTAGACCCTGTCAATTCTGGGTATATAGACACAAACGTTCTAAACTGTTTATTTGTCTTGTTGTTTTAGCACCAGTGCGTGCAGCGCAAACTGGAACGGGACACCCATTTCATTGATTATAATGGTTTCTTTTGCTTTTGACCCAATAACATTTTGACCCTCACTTCAGATGTAGATAGGGTGTTGCTCATTTCACATGCAAACAGATTAGCCAATCATGACAGATGTCATTTACACAGATGCTTTTTAAAGGTACAGTAGTGACACGGCCTTTGAAATTTTAGTGGTCAGATAAAGGTGAACAAATGAATGAAAATCACACATTGGTGCGAGATACCTTAAAGAATAAACTGTTTAAAATGTGGTGTGTTCCCCCTTGAAAATCTACAGATGGTTTTATGAGTCAGCAAATCTTTTAAGCTAATGACGCTACTGAAGGGAAGATGAGATTTCTTCTCTTGTTTGCATTGTGTTCATAAAACAATCTTTGATCAGTGTGTGTGTGTGTGTGTGTGTGTGTGTGGGAATGCATGCATGTATGAGAGAACATCCACTATGTTTGTCGAGCGTGCACTTTCACAGGTAACATCCTCTCGTCCAGTGAGACGTGCTCGCACGATGAGGGCATGGGTGATTGAATGATAAAGATGTATGCCATCTCTTCTATCTTCTCACTGCTGTTTTCTGAAAGAGAGCGTTATCACGTGCTAATCAACACTTTCACCTAAACGACTGTTTCTAAATGACATCCAAGCTTATTTTGAGGAATTGAGGGCAAGTTGTACTTACTGGAAACCGCATTCATGTAACCTTTAGATAGCAGTGTGGATTATTCAGTGGCTGAGGCCAGACGTTCAGCTGACTGATGTGCGTTAACAAAAGCCCTTTTAGAAGCGCTCTGACACTGACACTGCTTTTTCAACACTGGCCACTTTCATCAGCCGAGCTGTGTATTACACTCAGAAGTGAAATCAGATTTTAGTCTGTTTAAGGGATGATGTCATCTGATGTTTGAAAGCTGATGAAGGGACAGACAAGCTGACATTTTTCAATTTCATATCTGCATATCTTTATTTATCCGGATGGATGGATGGATGGATGCATGCCTTGTCTCCCACATGTGTTTATTTTAGTGCATGTGGTCTAACCTCTAGGTAACAGCTTCAGGAAAATAAACTTTAACAATGCAGCATCCCTCATGCTCAAACATGCTGACTCTAGGAGCAGATGGTGCGTGAGTTGGAGACGCGGGTGAAGCAGCTCTCGGTGGAGGTGGAGAACGGGAACCTGCTCAGGCAGAAGGTCACTCAGGAGAAAGCTGAGCTGGAGATCCATATCGCCTCCATCAGCGCTGAGCTACAAGAGGCCAACCACAGGTACGAGAAAAACAGCCATGTGACAGCATCTTAATTTCTTCACCTTCAGCATCTGTGATCGTTCCAGAAACTCAAGAGCACCTAGGCAATCCATTCCCTTACAAATGACTCTTCTGAACAGGTTCTTTTGAATCTGCAGGGTGAAACATGCCATGCGAACAATGTAGTCTGATTCCTGAATGAATGACTCTTATGAACTAATTCTTTTGAATCTACAGCACAAAACATACAGCGTGACTATTGTACTGCGATTCCTGAACAAATGAATCTTATAAGCCGGTTCTTTTGAATCTACATCGTAAAGCTGTCTGATTCCTGAATGAATGACTCTTAAGAGCCATTTCTTTTGAATCTACTGCGCAAAACATACAGCATGACCACTGTTCTGACATTCCCAAACAAATTAATCTTTTGATCCGGTTCTTTTGACTCTACAGTGCGACCAACATAGTCCGATTCCTGAACAAATGACACTTACGAGCCAGTTCTTCTAAATCTGCGCAAAAAACATACAGCATGACGAGTGTAGTCCGATTCCTGAACGAACTGATGCGCATGGCTTTCATCATGTTAAATAAAAAATGAAATAATGGTGTTTTCACACTTGACGCCTCTTTAACTGAACCAAACTTAGACCTCTTTAAGTGAACCAAAAACTAGACCGAGTAAAAAGGACCCAGTTCTCTTTGCATTCACATGTCTCACATGTCTGTGATCTTAAAAGTTTTCAGTCCACTTTAAGCCTGGTTTATAATTTATGCAGCCGCTTGTTTGTGAGGGTTCATGCGCACAAAGTGACATTATCGCGGCTGTCGACTAGCCTCCGCAAGGCTCCGTTTCTTTGTAACTTTGTGTAATCTTCTTCAATCCCATTGGATGAATTCAAGGAAAAGGGCCGGGCAGATGTGCATGTGCTGTTGAAGCAGCATAAAACTATGGTTAATGATGTTAAATTACTTGTTGGCAAGTAAGACAAGTAAGCCTATTTATCTTCCACCTTTTACACTGAATAAAAAGGTCTAAACAATACACGAGTTTGGTTTCATTAATATATTATTGAACGGATCTTGTTATTTTATACTGTGCAAAATAAAAAAAAGCATTTTTATTAAGGTGTGTTTAAATATAATTGGAGTTTATACAATTATTTTACATTTAAAACTTATCTTGACTAGTCTATAAAATATAAAACACCAATATCTGAACTGTAAACAAAGAAAAGTTGAGAAAAGTGTTCAGACAGTTCAAATGGCGACTACTGGTTCTTCACCCAAAAATGAAAATGATCTCGTCATTTATTCACTCTCATCCCATATGTGTATGACTTTCTTCTTCAGCTGAACACAAATTAAGATCTTTAGAAGAATATCTCAGCTGTGTTGGTCCACACAATGCAAGTGAATGGTGACCAGAACTTTGTAGCTCCAGAAATCACATAAAGGCAGTTTAAAGGTAATCCATAATACTAAACAGTGGATTAATCCATATATTCAGAAGTGATATGATAGCTGTGGGTGAGAAACAGATCAATATAAGTTTTTACTGCAAATCTACACTTTCACCTTCAGTGACCTACTTGTGGCAGGTGAAATGTGGAGATTTATAGTAACAACAATACTTAAATATTGATCTATTTCATTCCCACACCTATCAAATCACTTCTGGGGAAATTGATTTAACTATGAATTAATGTAGCACAAATCTTTGGACCTTCTGAGTCCTGTTCTGGTCACCATTCACTTGCATTGAATGGACCTACAGAGCTGAGATATTCTTCTAAAAATCTTCATTTGTGTTCTGTAGAAGAAAGAAAGTCAGACACATCTGGGATGACATGAGGTTGAGTAAATTCTGAGAGAATTTTCAGTTTTTGGTGTGTGTGTTCACCTCTTGCCCATGACCAGCAAATATTAACTATTATTATAATACATCCCCAGTTCCCTAAAAACTTGGGACAGTATGAAAAATGCTAATAAAAAAAAAATAAAAAAATGAGTGATTTGTAAATTAGATTCAGCCATTGCTCTATTGAAGTCTCTACAACTATACATTATATGATGTTTTACATTGTGAATTTCATTGTTTTTTTAATGTACAGTAATTTTAAATCAGATGATTGAAACATGCTCCAAAAATGTTGAGACCGGGGCAATTTAAGACTAATAACAATTTGATGAATTAAAATATCAGAGCGATGTGAAACAGGAAATGTTGAACAGGTGAGGCAATTGTGTCATAGTTCTGTATACTGTATAAACAGCCTAGTCCTTCAAGAGTAAGAATCATTCAATTTGCAAGAGATGCTTCAGCAAATAATCCAGCAATTGAGAACAATGTTCCCCAAAGACAAATTAGAAGGATTTTGGGCATTTCACCCTCTACAGTGCATACAATATCTCAGTTCATAAAGGGCAAGACGAAAACCACTTCTGAATGCGCATGATCTCTGATCCCTCAGATGTCACTGTCTTAAAAAAACATCATTCATCTGTAATGATATCATGAACATGGGCTTGGGTTTACTTTAGTAAAAGAAGCCATACATCAACACTGTCCAGAAGCTGCTTTTTTGGTCCAGTAAATCCACATTTCAAATAGTTTTTAAAAACAAAGCCGTCGTGTTATCCGGGCCAAAGAGGAAAAGAGCCATCCAAGCTGTTATCAGTATCAGGTCCATAAGTCAGTGTCTGTATGGGCCAGGGGCGTGTCAGTGCCCATGGCATGGGTAACTCACACATCTGTGAGGGCACCATGAATGCAGACAGATATGTACAAATTTTGGAGCAACATGTACTGCCATCCAGCACCGTATATTCCAGTCTTGTGTCTTCAGTGCCCAAACGCTTAATAAGTGTTATTAGAAGAAATGCTGATGATTCACAGTGGTAAACAATCGACCGTCCCAACTTTTTTGGAGCATGTTTCAATCATCTGACAAAAAAACTATGAAATTTACAAGGTAAAACATCATATAATGTATAGTTGTAGAGATTTTAATAGAGCAATGGGTGAATCTAATTTACAAATCACTCATTTTTGAATTTATTGGCATTTTTCATACTGTCCTAACTTTTTCGGAATTAGGGTTGTACATGGCTATAGCTAGCTGAAGTTATGAACAAGTCTTTAAGGACCCAGAATAGTTAAGAGGAATCGGAACCGAAATTGTTAAATTCCTTACAATTCCCATCCTTTGTTGTTTCTGTTTGTTGATGTCTGATTCGTTTTGTGTGTGTGTGTGTGTGTGTGTGTGTGTGTGTGTGTGTGTGTGTGTGATTCAGGAGTGTGGCACTGCAGAGAGAGATGGAGCAGATGAGAGACCAGCATGAAGATACACTGCACAAACTTCAGGACAAACACAATGCTGACATGAGCCACTACCAGCAGGAGCACGCACTTTCTGCAGCCAAGGCATCTACACTCACACCAACACATCTCTTGCTCTGATACACAATCATGAACAAGATTCCTGAAACGACAAGCATTGGACGTTTAAGATTAGCATGAGCACACAGTTAGCAAAGGAAGCACATTTTCCATGTTTGCTGAACTTAAAGATGTTAAAAGTGTATAAACTCAACCATTGAAACCTATTATTTCGAAATGCAACTGTAAATATATGCATGTTTAATATTGAATCCATCCAGCAATGCTGAGTTTGCTTAATTTCTGAAGAATGCGTAAGAAATGTTCTGATAATTGAGACAAATTGAGGCATTATGTAAAGCAGTATCATTTTACTGTTTTGTATGTGTGCAGCTCACTAGGGTTTGGAGCAGAGCTAATGTTTTGAAGTATGGTTTGATATCATGTTGTGACTAGATTGTGTGTTGTTTTCAGGCATCAGAGGTGATTGAAGATTTGGAACAGACTGTAAATCATTTCAAGCAGAAGATACAGGAGGCTGAAAACAGGAGACAGAGACAGCTCAAGGTCAGAACACACACACACACACACACACACACACAACTGACCGGTGCCCTCTCGCTATAAGTCCATTCACTATGATTTTATCACTGTAGGTCGACCAGCTGCTGTACGGTTTCTCACCCGCAGCCATTCCTAGTGCTGGATTCTGGAATGTTTTTAGTGGGCTAAAATATAACTGCATCATATAACTGACATTCTTCCACACATCATTTTTCACTATTTTCATGTATGTGGTTGCAGACAAATCATATAGAACAGTGAAATCATTCACAGTAACTTGAACTTCCATTTTGTCCTCCAAATTGACTTCCTGTCACTGTACCAGAAACTGATTATAATATATATATATATATATATATATATATATATATATATATATATATATATATATATATATATATTATAAAAGATAAAGGACGGGCAAGGAGGAGGCGGCGGGAACAGTCAACATAAAGTTTAATGTAAAACTCAACCTAAACAAACACAGATAAACACAGCGAGACCGTGTGCATCTCTCTCTTTCTCGAACTGGCGTCTCTGGCTCCCCTTTATCTCGCTGATTCAGTGCTGCCCTTGCACCCTCACGGCCCAGCCATGCCATCCTCCTCATCACCCCCCCGCTTACTCCCCCCCTCATCTCTGGAGGGGAGAGGTTGCCCTTCCGGACATTCTGTCAGCTGGTGGTCCACCCCGCCCTCTGGGAACCTGGGGGAGCGACGAGGGGAGACGTGGGGAGAGGGATAGGGCGAGCGAGAGAGCGGAGAGAGAGAGAAAACTTGCCTACCTGTTCCCGTACACGCCGTCGCCTGTTCCTCAACCGCTCCTCCCCTCTGGCGGACGACATCTCGCTCATCCCCCGGTGGACGGCAGCGAGCCCGCCAAGCCCTGGTGGACGGAACCACTCCTCCTCTTCTTGGCGGACGGCAGCGGTTCCTCTGGCTCTTGGCGGCCAGCAGCTACCCCTCCGTCCACAGGCAGGCGGCTGCTCCTTTGGGCATACGGCAGTGGCGAGGATTCTGCGATAGCATATCCTTCCTCTCTCCTGGGTTTCAGCACCATTGTAACAGGGTAAGGGATGGGCAAGGAGGCGGCGGGAACCGGCTGAACAGTCAACATAAAAGATTAATAAAAGCACTCTTTTACAAGCTCGAACTGGCACCTCCAGCTCCCCTTTATCTCGCTCTCCCGCTGATCTGCTGATTCAGACAAGAAAGTCCACCGACTGTCTTTACTCACACGTTGTATGTTATTCAAAGACCCGGTAGCAATCGCCGAACACAAACAATCGCCTCACGCTCGCACCATGCCTCAACTTTAGTAACACACCTCACACTCCAAGGCAGGTGTTCAAATGGCAGTCTTGCCACTGCAATGAGGTTACAATGTTAGGAGCTCTATCTGTGCTTTGTGGGCATGTTCTATTTCTGTGCTACATTAATAAAATGCTTGAACCTGGTCTCAGAATAATGTCTCCCACCATCTGTTTTCCCAACGGAAATGCCTGTGACATTAGCGGCATATGCGCGAATTGACGCTTCTCATGAACTACGGTTTATTGAAAGTGTCATATTATGCGTTAAAGGCATTTAAAAAATGTGTGGCGTTAAATAAATTTTGCGTTGATGCATTAACTTCAAGAAAGAGTTTTCAAATGAAAATTTGAATAATAAAGTAAAAATAAATATTTTTTTTATATTACAACTCCACAACTAACTGCTTTTGCTTTCTTCAGGATCAAGAGAACAAGATGCAGCAAGAGTTAACTGACCTCCAGCACAACACGGACAAAAAGGTCAGCCAGTTATTCACAAGCACAATATGATATTTCAGCTGCATATTATTCACAACAATAATATGTGTTTTAGAATGATTATATTTGTTGTAATTGAATGATATTTATACAATATTTATCAAATTAATTAAAAATTAAATATATTTTATTTAAAAATGTATACAAATATTTATTACAATTTGTCAATAGAAATATAGTATTTGTTGTTAATATAATCCTTAATATTATATTTATTATAATCTTATGATAATTATTTACAATTGTACAAAATCAATAATATATTCATTAATGAATTCATTCTATATGTATATTATATGATATGTCTAATATATTCATTACATAAATGTATTTCTAAATGTATTAATATATATATTTGTTGTATTATTATATTCATTTTAATTTCATGATAATGATCTATTGGACATTTAAGAATAAATAAATATATGATGTATTCTTTATTAGATAAATAGATCGATTTAATGGAATTAATATGATAACATGTTTCACATTTACAGTATATGCAAATATCTATGTTAGAATTACTATATTATTATTTTTAATAAGCTTCAGAAAGATCAGTTTAGGATACAGACCTGTTCATTATCACCCGCCATCTCAGCAGTCGTATAAACTCAAGCAGGCAGTTCAGTTAGACATAAAAGCTTTTGCACTGCTTTCAAATGGCCTCGTTTTCTTTGATGATATGAGTATTGGGCTGTAAAGTCTATATGCTATATGTCAAATCAACACAGCCTCATGGGGGTCAGCACATTTCCCTAAATGAAAGAGCAGAGTAACCGGACAGTCGTAGCTTGCGTCCAGACATGACCTGATTGCCCCAATAACTTACGAGACTTAATAAGGCCTGTTGCCAAGCAGGGCCGCTTTCAAGATCCTTCAAAGCTTCTGCACTGTTATAAAAGAGCTGCTTTCATAATTGGGCCGACACAATCAAATGAAGATAAGTTTTAAGATCAGACACCTGGCTGCTGCCTTCAAAGGGCCGCTCGGGTCATAAAGCAGAGCGCTGAGGTGTACCTCTGTCAAGGGCACATCTGCAAAGCAGTGGCCGCATGCACCTGCAGGCCAGCCGTCTGACCTTTGACCTGCCAAAAATGAGATCCGAAGTGTTTAGATGTGTTGAGGGGTGGGATCTGATGAAGCATGTTGATTGATTGGCAGCTCTGTTGTCCTGTAACAGCTGCAGATGCTGCAGGCAGAGCTGGTGAAGGAACGAGCCGACGGCGGGAAGAAGATCAGTAAGCTGGAGGAGTCACTCAGGTATGAGCCTCTTATGTGGATCATGACACTACATTTGTTATCTCAGAAAAATGACATTTCATTTTAAATGCAAACTTCAAGTGCCTGTTCTTCAGAACCATCTACACAGCCCCCAAGCTTAAGTCTGTGTCCACTAAATTGCTAAATGTTTATCAAATATTTTGTCTAATGTGATAATGCTACCAATAAAAGTGTTGCACACTCAGCTTTGCTCAAAACATTTTTACCATGTTGAATTCCATTCTATCTATCTGCAGATGTTCCTCAAAAATCCTTTGCAGATTCCATCTGGGCCAAGTTATGTGTTACATACGGTTCTTAAATGTCCTTTTGGGAAATGTATTCATTCGATTCATCATTTATTGCTAAGAAAAATGTTTGTATTTGTAATCTTTTGTCAAAATGTACACTACCGTTCAAAAGTTTGGGGTCACTTGTCTGAAATGTTTCTCATGATCTTAAAAATCTTTTGATCTGAAGGTGTATGCTTAAAAGTTTGAAATTAACTTTGTAAACAAAATATTATTCTGCCAAAACATATACATTTATTTAATTACAAATCTAAAATTTCCTAAAAAAAAAAAAAGTTTTTGAAATGGATGACTTGGATCAAAATATGAAGAAAAGAAGCCAATAAGTGCCCAACATAGATGGGAACTCCTTCAATACTGTTTAAAAAGCATCCCGGGGTGATTCCTCAAGAAGTTGGTTGAGAAAATGTCACGAGTACATGTCTGCAAAATCTAGGCAAAGGGTGACTACTTTGAAGATGCTAAAATATTACATAGTTTTGGATTTATTTTGGATTTTTTGGTCACAAAATAATTCCCATATTTCCATTTCTATTATTCCATAGTTTTGCTGACTACTATTATTCTAAAATGTGAAATAAATAAATAAATAAAGAATGAGTAAGTGACCCCAAACTTTTGAACGGTAGTGTACATTTGTCCACCTCTGAAACAACTTTTCCTTTCTGCTGATGTCATCAAGTCTTCATGGATGGGGAAAATAATATTAACCCCCTAGAAAATGTCAGCAGCACTGACACTGTGTGTGATGCAGTTGCAAGGGTGTTTTTGGTGGTTACTAGGGGGTTGCTATGATTTTGCTCTGTGATTGCTAAGGTGTTGTGAGATTTGTTTTGTGATTGCTAGGGCATTGCTATGCGGTTGCTATGGTTTTCAGCACTGCTGATGCAGTTACTGCAGTTAGTTTTTTTTTTTTTTTTTTTTTTTTTGCTCCTTGCTATGTGGTTGCTAAGGTATTGCTATGTGGTTGTTAAGGTTTCCTGAGTTTTTTTGCACATGTCTCTATGTGGTTGCTAGAGCACTGCTTTGCATTTGCTTAAAGGTGCAGTACTTTCCCCCCCATTAAAAACATTTTACTCAATAATAAATTAATTGTAGTTTTGAAACATATATATAAAATCACGAGCACTCGGTGAGATGTGGACTCTAGTCCAGGGTTGGGTAGTATCGGAATACATGTAATGGGATCACGTATTTAAAATACAAAATATAAGTAACTGTATTCCACTACAGTTACAATTGAAATCATTGGTAATTAGAATACAGTTACATTCAGAAAGTATTTTGATTACTGAAGAGATTTGAAGAAACAGAAATAAACCTTGTGTAAATATCAGCTTTATGCTAAGCTACAATGTTATTTCTAGACATTTTACATGCACATTTACATTTACATTTACATTTATGCATTTGGAAGACACTTTTATCCAAAGTGACTTACAGTGCACTTATTACAGGGACAATCCCCCCGGAGCAACCTGGAGTTAAGTGCCTTACTCAAGGACACAATGGTGATGGCCGTGGGGTTCGAACCAGCAACCTTCTGCTTAACAGTTATGTGCTTTAGACGACTACACCACCACTCCATACATGCACATGTTACCAGATTAGGGCAAAAATCGTATTCTTGATGATAATTTTTGTATTGTTTTCCTGTAGAAATATCTAAAAATCCTTAAAACAAGATCAGTTTGGTTGATCTTGTTTTAGAAACAACACTGCATAATGTATTTTTAACATGTATTTTGTCTTTCTGTACTGACAGAGTTTTTATAGTCAAAACAAGTGAAAAAATCTACCAGTGCTGAAGAAGTAATCCAAAGTATTTTTGAATACAATACTGACCTTGAGTAATCATGTATCCTGTAATCTGTAGTGGAATACATTTCAAAAGTAACCCTCACAACCCTGCTCTAGTCATATCAGTAGCCATATAAAAGCCGTTTTATTCTAAATGGGGCAGGGGTGCCCTCATGGGGGCTGTCATTTTAGAATCACATGATCAGCTGATTACTACTTGCTTAATCTGAGTAACCATCTTGTTTTTGGACACTTTCACTCATGGATTATATCAATCATGGCTGATGTGAATTGTGAATTTCTACAATGGCATTTGTAGTTCACAGAGTTTTGTTTTTAAGGCTTTGCTATGCAGTTGTGAATTCAAAGGTGTTCTGGGTTTTTAGCATTTTGCTTTGTGGTTGCTAGGGCGTCGCTATGCAGTTGCCAAGGAGTTCTACAAGTTTTTTTTTGTTGTTTTTTTTATCACTTTATTATATGTTGCTGTGCGGTTGCTAAAGTGTTTTAATTGTTTGTTTTTTTTGCACGTTGTATGGTTGCTGGGGCATTGCTATGCTGTTGTTAAGGTGTTCTGATTTTTTGATTATTATTTATTTATTGTTTGCACCTTGTTCGGGTGTTCTGGGTAGTTGCTAGGGCATTGCTTTATGGTTGCTGAAGGTTTTCTGAGTTTCTTAGCACGTTTCTCTGTGGTTGCTAGAGCATTTCTATGCAGTTGCTAAGGTGTTCGGAGGTTGTTGTTTTTTTTAAGATCCTTGCAATTCAGTTGCTAGCAGGGTTTTGCAGATTACTTTAAGAAAAGTATTCTGGGCTGAGTATTAAAGTCTTTTTCTTAAATGTGTACATCACATAAAAATTCACACATTCAGATTTAGAATTATATTTTTAAGGCATGCCACAATTTACCCTCGCTAAGCCCCACCACTTTTAGCAACTGTTGCCCCGCCTCCATTTTGGAGTTTATCTTTTTACAGTAATGTGTGTTTGAGTACTTATAAAAGGGATTTTAACAAAATAATCCAAAACATTTTTTAAATGTTGTTGCCGGGTCATTCGTAATAGTGGCATGAGTTACTCAGAGAGGATACGCAGTGTATTTCTTTCTTTTTTCAAAATAATCTTAAAATAAATCAGGAGAAGAGCATGTTATGGATTAAGCTGTCATTCCTCATTCCCAAATGAACATCTAACATCTGCAACGACACCTACATTTACTTCAAGCTAATAATTGAACATTAATTCATTAGTGTATTGATTCAAGTCATAGTAAAAGTGATAAAACCATTCACAGCATCAAAATGAGGGTGTAATGAGACGTTATAATCAGCTCTTGTCAGTAGCGCGCAATTACATGTAATATGTCATTTTAAAGGTTTTTTAGCTAAACCTTTAAACTAAGTGAATCTGAATAACCTGTTTCTTAAATTAGATTGAACACTAATGTTTTACTTTATGGTAGGCAGGAGGCAGATTTTGGTCAACTACAATATTTGAATATTTTAAGAACATTTGAATCTTTTTCTTAACCCATTATTTGATTGGACTGACAAAGAATAATACATTTTGACACAAATTTATATAAAAATGCAAATGAACCATATTTATTTTGAAATGATAACTTGACACGTGCATAAATTAAACTAAATAGTGAGGTCATGTGACTACAATATAGAATATTAATGATTTGAACTAGACTTGCTTGCATATTTTAATATTTAGGCCTATTTATTCATTTTACTTACTTTGTATTACATATACTTTTTATTACGAATTAAAAAACATATTTTATTTGAGGTTTAATATGCCATCCTGATGCGTCCCGGACATCAAATATCCCGTCCAACAAATATAAAAGTCCCGGACAGCAGCGAAGCACCACCTCTCACAAGTCAGTTACCCATTAAACAAATGTTTAAACTTACAAGCGAAAGTAAAAGGAAATAACCGTCCGATCAGAAAAATGTAAAAAGTGATTACATACACAAGGATGAGAACTTCACGGCTCTTCCTCAGTGTTTCAGTCTGATTTGAACATGTAGGGTGACAAGATGACACATCTGAAGCTGAACTAACACAGGCACTCCACCAAAACAAGCAAAAATGTTACTGAAAATGTTGCATTTGTGATTCATTGTGGTTGTGATCTCAACTGCATCTGGGAGAAACAGCGTGCCGGTATTGCTCGTGCTTTCTTTGTGTTTGACTTTTTTGCAGTTCATTATTGTTCAGTAACACACTGATATAGTGAATGATGTCTGTTCTCATGTAATCATACACACTCTCCTCAAAATCTCAACAATGTACCAAAAGAATGAATGGATGTACAACAGTTGTGTTTACTTGATAATGGAAGTAACGGCCACATTTCGTGCTAAGCTTCACAGGATTTAGGAAAAAGGTGGATAAGTAAATGTCTTATTCACTATGCACTGTAAGTACAATTGGTTTGATTTGGTATTTTTTGAGAAAATGCGATTGCTAACGAGTACATGCCATCCGTGGTTGCTGGACTACTATGTGTATTTCCTTCTTCCTAATATATTAACAATTTCTGCATGTGCAAAATAATTACTACAATTTGATGACTAAACAGAAAATCTGTTATCTACCATTTAAAATACAATATCATTTTTTAGATTATGTTTTACAAATTTAAAACTGAGTAAATACAGTGCTAAATAACAGTTTATTCTTTTTTAGTAATTTTATGTTTATGTTATTTACTATATTAAATTGCATGATTTATCAGCATTGTATTGGCCTATTGGCCACCCTGATGTCTGGATATCAGCAATAAAAACCCATGTCAGTTTATTACTACTTTTGATTCCTTTTCTTATACATAGTTTTTTTATTGTTATTTTATACGTTTTTGTGAATCTTTATGAGATGTTTTTTATTATTATTATTATTTTATTTGTAAAAAATTTTAAGTGAGATGTAGGACTTTTATATATTGTTCTTTTCAGATAGCCCCTTACCCACCATAGGCAAACTTTCCAACAAATATAAAAGTTCAATTAATGATCTCGAAAAATTGCGCCATGATGCAATCTGACCATCTTAAAAACGGGACGGATTCCCATGGGACACATCATTTGATGTTTAAATACAGGACGATACGGGAGGGGTGGCGACCCTGTCCATAATACGGGCTTATATGATTGTTAAGACAAGGATTATCTGCGGTTGCCAGAAATTCAATCCGGGAATCATTAAACATTTTTAAGTGCCATCAAGCATTTTGGTGACCGCCGTCCATATTTAACGTATCCCAAAACGCAACCCACGATTCTAAGATTTTAACCCACAATTATGTTTTCAAATTAGCACATTTTTTTGTAAGCGCGAACCTGGCAACACTGCACGCCCTGCAGCTGCTGCTATAAAGAGCGAGTGCGTAGTTTTAGAAAAACTTTTACTTACTTGATTGACAATCATTTTTTCTTACACATCTACCTTTTTGTGTTCATTATGAGAGAAGTATTCTAAAAGTAAGCTAACAAAATCGTATAAAGTAACTGTATTCAGCCCCTGTTACGTTTTCAAGCGCATGTATTCAGAATACAGTTACTTTTTTTTTTTTTTGGTATTCTGAACATGTTTTCCGTTACAGTGTTCTTATGTGGTTGCTAAGGTCTTCTGAGAGTTGTGTGTTTCATGTTTGCTTGGGGATTCTCTATGGTTGCTAGGTGGGTGATGTACTGGTTCTCAGATATGGCTTGGCTCCCTCCTTCTATGCAAGTCTGGGATTTATTTTAGTCGGTTTCATAGACCTTATGCAAAGACCTTATGTCTGATTGTTTAGAAGTGTATATACTGTAGTAAGTGTAGTGACGAACAGCAATTACGGATGATCAGATGCCATTTTTTTTTTTATTCACAGACACAGAGTCTGAAACCTGTTTTTATCCCCACAGGTCAGCAATATCAGCAGTTCATTTCAAATTTATTATGAAAAATTGTGTTTAAATAAATAAATACAAATTTGAATCAAATTAAAGTATAACAATTGATTTTCAAAATAATATTGTATTATTTTTGTATCAAATTATATATAGAACCTCAAAGCACAATCCTAAATATAACATATTTTATGTTATTTTTGTCAAATGAAGCGCAGCATGATAGAGCAGATGTGAGATATTGCTTAAATATTAAGTTAGTATTGATTTATTATTAGTACTAGTTGTAGTATAACAGTGAATATTACATAAATATATAGTAGTGATCTATTTCTGTCATATTTTTTTGAAACTGACTTTATTTTGGCAGAGCTTTTATTTTGAAGTGTTTTAGTGTTAACGTAATGACGGCAGATTCCCAATCCGTAAAAGCTGGTCACAGTAATTATTAAACCGCAAAAGGCTACTATTTAAATAAATAAATATGTAGCGCTCTGCCTGCTGACATCTGCCACACATTCACAAGCACTCACATTCATAACGCTACGCGTGCAAACTATCTATTTGTCTAGTTAAATCGCCGCTTTTGCTGTTACTAGGACATGACATGATTTTAATCTGTGTGCTTAATGTTTACGTAATGACATTTGTACGTCGGATGGTACCAGTTTTTGGTATCAGAGCATTTTTACGAGTACAAGTACATTAGCGTGGTATCGGACCCGATTCAGATACCGGTATCGGTGCATCCCTAATAGTAATAGTGATGCTTTCCATACCAAACACCACAGAACATGTTTTTCTTTTTCATCAACTAAAATCAAAAACCCAACACACACCAAAGGTTATGAAAAATTGACCTGAACCCGCTCTGAATCCCAGAGGTGTCAGACCTAAACGATATCCTGACAGTGTGTAGTGTGTTCTGGACTGTTAATCTCTGCGCACACACTCCACACTCGAACGCTGACTGTCATTAGAAGTCTCTTCATCTGTGCATGACATATGTATACTCAGGTAATGCATGATTCCCATACAGCAGCGTTCACCTTGAATTCCCCTAGCCCTAGGCACAATCTCAACAGTACAGAAACACGATGATGCAATATTTCAGGTGGAATATTTTACGTGATGTTGGAACAAAGTAAAAGACGTGCTCTTGGTAAAGTGTGGGGTGAGTATGTCATGGAGAGGTATTCCTGTAAAATCTCACAGTGTTAGAACAGGAGCAGGTCTTGCCTGATGATGTCATCTGTCCACTAGCAGATTTAATGACTGAAACCTAATTAAACACAATCAGTTACTGCCAAGAGTGTGTGATATACCATAACCAGCGGCCAAACAAACAGCAAACAATGAGCTCATCAGTGGAGATGAATCCAGCCTGACGTGATTTTCCTGTGAGATTTTCCACCAATTTGGGAATTGCAATTAGGAATGTGCACGACTACTTCTTTTAAAAATCAACTATTCAGTGTGTTTATCCACCAACGGTGGATTTGGCCAATACCGATAACTAATGTGGTGGAAAAGGCAGATAACTGATTAATCGGCCGATAGTGTTTTAAAAATTTGTTATTTTTATTAATCCATATAATAATAATAATAATAATAAAAATAATAATAATAATAATAATAAAAAGATCTGATTCTTTCCTTACTATGATGGGCACAGACAATGAGGCTGAAAAATGAATAAAATCCCAAAAGCTGTTTATTGTGCAACCAAAATCCCAATAATAATCAGAAAAATAAATATTTGGTGCATAATGTGGGACGTTTTACTTTAAACAAACCTGAAATACACCTGGACTTGAAATTTTGAAATTACAGAGATTTGGCTCCGTTACAATTTTTCATATGCGAGTATTTACCAAAATAAACTTTGTGTTGCCTATATGTTCACCAGATGAAGATTGTTGTATGTATATATTTCAGCAAGATGAGGTTTATTGGAAGAAATAATTAGGTGAAAAAATTACAATAAAATATTGGCAACTATCTGCATATATCCGATAACTGATAGTTCCAAAAATCAACTATCAGTGCCGATTAATCTGTAAACTGATATATATCGGTCTAGCTCAAGTCTGAACTACTGGTTAGTCCAAAGTAATCCCTGGGTTTAGAGTCATATTCACTAGATACTGATCAGGTGTGACCTGATCTCATAGAATCATGTTATTATACTTTCATTAATTACCTGATTTATTGGTAAAACCGATATATCGGTCTAGCTCAATTGTGAACTACTGATTAGTCCAAAGTAATCCCTGGGTTTAGAGTCATATTCACTAGATACTGATCAGGTGCGACCTGATCTCATAGAATCATGTTATTATACTTTAATTACCTGATTAATTGGTAAAACCGATATATCGGTCTAGCTCAAGTGTGAACTACTGATTAGTCCAAAGTAAGTCCTGAGTTTGGAGTCATATTCACTAGATACTAATCACGTGTCACCTGATCTCATAGAATCACATTATTGTACTTACATTTTTGCAAAATAATTTTTATGTGGCTCAGTGTACATATTGAAGCAATTTCTTGGTGAAATAAACACTAGGGGTGCTACAGCAACTCTGCTCTGTTCTTCACACAATGTTATCTTATGACATCTAAACACTTTTACTAGAGCGCATGACTTATTTTTACATTTACATTTACATTCACATTACATAAGCAACAATATTTACAAGCTTGTTCAAGTGTGATCAAACTGCACGGTTACTGAACCAATAGAGCGTTGCACTTGTGATGTAAAGAATTGAGTCCTGAAGAGTTCACAAGATGACACATGAGCCAAAAGTGTCACAAAAGCACCACAAAATGACGTGGTTGCTTCAGCAATTGTATTTTTAATCAGGCATTTGCTTATCAAGGTTAGGTTTAGGTTTAAGGTTCATGTTAGGGAGGTAGGATCTGTTGATTTGATTTTAAACCCAACAAAGCATAAACCTTAAAAAACACACTTATTTCATGCTGTCCCATCTTTTTCGGAACTGGGTTTGTAAATAAACTCACCAGGCATCCTCACTAATCTGCAAGTTGTATGAATGACTAGTTGATTACTTGACCATTCTGACCGATCAGTAACAGTGCCATGTCTGTGGTGGGCATGTTGAACGTGTTTTTGTGAGTGATGAAGTGAGGCCAGACCAACAGAAAGAGGGTTTGACCTGAAGTGTGTGATTTCTGTCTCAGAACACTGTCCTAACCACTTCCACAGCTCCCGCTTGCATTCCTGCGGTGGGGAACGGGAACACCACATCTAAAGGCTACGCTGAGGGCCAGGAGATGGCCTTCCTAAAACAGGGCTTAGAGCATAGCCTCTTCCACAGCCCCATAATCCAGTTCAGACCACAGCATTGCTCACATTCTGCTTGTACACAACAATACTACGACACTGCTCGATTATGTGGCTGGAGAACTCTGATGGAGGCAATGCTGGGTAAATTCTGACCTTTTGCAGTTTAAATGTGAACAATTTTTTGATATCTACATAATATTATAATATTCACTTCCATTGTAAGTGCCTCACTGGAACACTGGATTCCAGGAAGGACAAGTCAAATTAAATTTGGGGTGTTCAATGTTATGCCACAAATGCTGTCGATTGAGCTTAATTGTCCAAAGCAAGTTTGTAACCATGACTCTCTTATTAAAAGTGTTCATTATCACACGGCTCACCTACGTCTTTCAGTAGGGGCCTTTATAAGAGCGAGGGATGCACCGTTACAGCTTTTTCAATCTTCCGATATCTGAAATCTCAGTAGTGGCTAAGAGCGATCCCTATCCGATACCACCAGTGTTGTTGTTTTTGTATAATCAGTTTCGAATATCTTTATTGTGTGGAACTTATTGGGTGTGCTCTTTAATATGTAAAGAAACACAGACCTCTAACTACACATTATTTCAATATAAATGCTTGTCAGACCAATACCCGATCCGTCTAAAAGCTTTAGTATCAGAGATGATATCGATCCAGGTATCGGATCGGTGCCATCCCTAAAAATATCCCTAAGAGTTTGTTTGTTTGTTTGTTTGTTTTTTATTACTATTTTTAGGTAGCCATGTAATAATAAAGGTGTTATAATGATTAAGAGTGCCATGGCTATCTAGCTGGTTTTGGACTATATGAACCCTTGACCAGAGCGTCTTAAGTTTACCCCACTTTTGAAGCAATCTCTGTTGCTGCAACCAGAGCCTGACCCATGTCTTGAGACTAGTTTATCATAGCCTAGTGGTGGACTTTCTTGAATTGGGTCAGTTAGCAACCACCTAGCAACATCCCAAAACACTTTAGAAACCATTTAACAATGGCCGCAGCACCCAAAGATAATGCCACAAGTTTTGCACTGCTAAGCAAAAAAGGAAATAAATGTTAAAGGCTAATAATGTTTCAGTTACCAATATTTGTCATTATATTACAGCACAATGAAAACTATAAAGACATTAAATGAATTCACTATTTTAAATCATATTTTAAACTATTACATTGTGTGTTAAAACAAATCATTCCTTTATGTCACAATTTTAGCAACAAATCTTATAGCAGTTGTTTTTGGCAGCTTTTTAGTAAAAATCAAAAATGACTGAAATGTGAAAAAATATTTGTGTTAAGTGAAAGAAATCACGTCTGACTGTCAATGGCACGCATCTAATTTAAAATTGTTCCAGGACGTTTTGTGTTTCATGTTCCGTACAGCGCAACATTTTCTTTTATCTGCAGAGTTGCGCTTTTTTCTCTCTCTGTCATGCTTTAAAGTGTTGACATGAAACGAGTGCTGTTATCTGACGTACGCATTAGCGCTCCAGACACACACAGATTAGGCTGAATAAATTACCCACCGCATGAGTTATGAACAACACAGATGCCCGTGTGTCAATAGGCAGCTGTATCCTCATCGAGCTAATTAAACAGTCATTGGACTAACGAGCACCCGGGATCCCGCTCTGCTACCTGCCTGCCGTTAAGGGTCTTTTGGCCGCTTTAAAGTCAGCGCAGAACTTCAAACGGCCAACCAGCACACACATCAAGAGAACACCGCTTGATAGCGCAGATCAGAGGATGAGCGATGAAATTTAAACGAGATGAAAACACATTAAATGCAGGCTGCTCAGCGCATGAAATGGCGGCTGGCACGTTGGACACACTCTCATGTGTGTATATGTGGCAGAGTCTATAAAAGTGTATGCAATATTTACCATGTCTTACATCATGTTTGCGTGTTAAGAATTTAGGCTTTTGGTGGCAAGGAGTAGTTCACCTTGAAAGTACTCATCATGTACTCACACTCTTGTTGTTCCAAACCCATATGGCTTTTTCCGTTTTATAGAACACAAATGGAAATATTTTGTAGAATATCCTTGCTCCTCTTTTCACTATAATAAAAGTCAGTGGGGACTGGGTCTGTCAAGCTCCCAAAAAACACCTTAAAAGCCCATGTGACTCATTAAAGGAATATTTGTGTTCAATACAAGTTAAGCTCAATTGACAGCATTTGTGGTATAATTTTTGATTACCACAAAACATTATTTTGACCTGCCCCTATTTTTCATAATGGGGTCATAAAATGCTAATTATTTTTTTAAATAATTGTGTTATCTTCCCTGAGGTCCAATGATTATGTCAGTAACATTTTTTGCACAAAAACTTTCATAGTTTAATAATAAATGGTCATTTTCCTCCCTGTCTCTGGCCATCTGACTGAAACACTGTTTTGGCCTCTGCGGCTCCTTTAAACTTCAGTGTAGGGCTGAAACAACTGATCGATAAAATCAATTGTTATCGATAATGGAAATCATCAACAACAAATTTAATTATCGATTAGTTGGATATATGCCACGAGCATGTCATTGACAACAGTGTATCCCAGTGAAAATGTGTTGCATGATGAAACTCATGAAAAACAATGAAGACAAGCTGAAGTGGAAAAAACACAACCCAAGCTGTCCAGCGCAAGAAAGCACTTTATAAACACTTCAAAGAAGATTCTAGTAAGCGTACAGTTTCATGAGAGGTTGCTGCATCAGGTGCGTTGAAAGAGTGACTGTGCCATTTGTTGTTTCTCTTCAGCACATGACTTACAAAATCTGTTTTGTTAAGTTTTACAAGTAAAGGAACTAGTTTGCGTATGTCCTGTAAATAATAATAATAAATTCAAACTTTTCATGATTCAGGCTTTGCAAATTTTTGTGCGAGTATAGAATCATGAATTTAGTGATGTAAAACATGACGCATACACACTGAGGTGCAGATCTCCACAGGCACATCCAAATGGTCAAAGATGTCCAGCTAGTGATTTTTTACATACACCAACAATTAAAAATAGCATAGATGAGTGCAAGAACAGCAAGACGCAGAGCAGCTGAATGAAGCCATACAGAGTCTCCTTTTCTGACAATGGTCAAAGACGTCCGTGTAATGCATGTTATATGCATAAAAAACTTTAAATAGTCCAGATGGATCCCCTTTGGTATTCAGGAATAGTTGGTCACACTAGGCCTGTCTCTACCCTTCTCTGTTTACGAAGCATGTAAATACAACTAAGCAATGTCTCATGACGTCATGAACACACAGTTTTGAAAATGAGACGTTTAAAAAAGGTGGCGACTATAAATGCTCTTTTTAGATTGGGAAGTTCTGAAATTTGCCATATGTTTTTATATTGCAGTTCCTCTTGTATGTCTAAATATCAAGGAAAATTAGATTTTCCATTTCATGACCCGTTTAAAAAAAAAAAAGAAGCCAAAATCTGTTACAATAAGGCACTTAAAATGGAATTGGAGAGTTTAAAGGCAGAAATGTCAAGTTTATAATTTTATAAAAGCACTTACATGAATTATTATGTTGAAACTCATGTATTATTTGAGCTGTGAATGTGTTTATATACATTTTTGCAGCTGACTTCTAATCTTGTTACCGAGTATCACAGGTTTTATAGTGTTGAATTATAAAAGATAGAAAAGGAATTTTTTTACACTAAAATCACGTTTACACGCATATTGTCTACATCTTGTGGCTATAGTCTTGAAACAGAACTTAATGTTTACAGATTTGCCCAATTTACTTCCTTTGTAAGTGCCTCACTGGAACTGTGATTTGTTTCTTTTCTCCTTTTTTTCCTTCTTTATAATCACTGTTATGTCATAAATGTGTCAGTTGAGCTAAACTTGTATTGATCCTGGAATATTTATTTAATATAATAAACTTCCCCTGCACCAAAGTTTAGAAATGGACAAAAGTTTGTGTCATCTTCACATCAAACGCCATTGGCTCCCAATGGTGCCATATTTGAATAACAAATACAATTTTGGTCATTTTGTAAACATAAAGCTATTGTGTGACTTGAAGTACATTGCATGCATCATAACAACTGCTTTTATGATAGTTTTATTGTGAAGAAATGAAGACATAATTCAACTATTCACTTTAAGCATGTCTGTAGCCTGCCTATGCTGCCGTTTAATATGCGCATATGCATTTGTATTTGCATGTGTGCAGACGCAAGCAGCTGGTGTGCTGTTTGTTTGTCCCATCAAAAGAACCGCCCCCCTGCCAGTGCAAATGAGAATCGGTGCATTGTTTAACTTTCTGTTGCTATGGCAATGCCATAGAGAGCTACAATGCTTGGGAACAGAATAAAAAGTACAAAGTTTGCATCTGTCATCAGTCTGCCTGTTTGATCATCAGAGGACATGAGTATACATGAGGAACATTTGTGTTCTGAATGCAGAACTGGAATCTGTTTTAAATGTCGTTATTTTGATGAAGCGTTACTGAAGTGGTTGGAGCTCAAAATTCTTAGAATTTCCTGCTTCCCTCCAACCCCCACATGAAGAAATGCTAAATTTACCCATTCATGTTCACACATAGTTTGGTTATTTGTAGCGATGACAACTGCATTATACAACTCAATTCACAAAAATAAAATTCTGATAATGACAAGCAAATTGGCAGTAAATCTGCGCAGTGTGAACAGTAAAGAACTGGACAACTAGATCTTAATTGATTGTCGTCAATCTATTTTGGACACTGACAGCTCATCTGAGATGTGGTGCTAGAAAATGACAGAAACAGATATGTGTCTTGACTCATTTGCAAAAAAACATAATTGGCTGTGTCAACTAAACTCCCCTCGATAACTCATTTCCCATCACCGCGAGTGGCAGAAACATATGTTGTTCTTGCAGCATGACAGTCAGTTTAAGCTCACATGAGGGGAGTGCCACAAGGTTATGTACTAGGCCCTCTTATGTTGTTCCATGTCTGCAGCTGTGGCTCTCTTTTAGTCTCTACTGCATCCCACTCAAGCTCTGGTGGGGGCGGCAGGGAAGGGGGCACATCCCTGGGGATTCATAGGCCAACATCAAACGAGCTAATCACTGCACTCCCACCAGATTAGACAGAGCATTAAGAATAGGAAAGAAAACAAACCATCTGGCCCTGAACTCTGTTTCTCATTTTAAAGCTGATTTTGTTGCATGAACTACCTATTAAACTCATCATTTTGTTTGCACAAATTTCCACTCCTATACAAACATGAATTTGCTGAGCTTCTACAAACATAGAAGAGGATAACTGTCTTTGTATTTGGATATGTATTTTTGTCCATTTTCTAAGCTAGAAAGAGTCAATTCTTTGTGCATGTTTGAAATGGCATAATACGTTTGCTATATTTGGAATATGTTACTGTGCACAGTATGCAAATTGTCTGTATGCATGGAAAACCTAGATGACCTACCATTCACAGTTTTCCTAACCAATGATTCTGATTGCTACTGGACTGTTTTATGGTTCCAGTCTCCATATGAAACAATGTAAAAAATACTTAAACGAGTGATCCAGATGGAGATCAACCATTTAAGTGGTTAATGATAGCTCAGCTACTGTTATATGAACGCAAAAAGAAAAGGTAATTGTGAGTAAAGTATCAGTACTTTGGCGTATTTGGCAGCTGTGGCTCAGGTGGTAGTGCGGGTCGGCCGCAAATCGCAGGGTGGTTCAATTCCCAGCCCACACGACTCCACATGCGACGTGTCCTTGGGCAAGACACTGAACCCCAAGTTGCTCCCAATGGCAGGCTAGCGCCTTACATTCAGCTCTGCCGTCATTGGTGTATGAGTGTGAGTATGAGTGTGTGAATGGGACATAGTGTAAAGCGCTTTGGTAACCTCTAAGGTTAATAAAAGGCGCTGTATAAGTGCAGACCATTTACTTTGGAGCCACAAGTTGTTTTTTTTGTATGTGTGTTTTTCTTTGTTTTGTGTTTTTGCCAATAGAATATGCTAAACATTAAAATTATCTGCTAAAAACATATGCAGATGTGAGTGAAAACACCAGAAAATGAAAACAGTCTTCCGTTATTAAGCATGGAACACTTCTGTTTTAGGAAAAAAGGTGGATCTATGCCAAAAATGTGTAGGATAGGGCCAGAGAACGCTGCGTGATAAATTGTATCCCACATGTATTAGCGATTATGCCACATTTCACAGTTTTTTCAGCATGTTGTGCCATAGGCTCCATGTTTTTAAGACCGCATATCAAGTTAGATGTAGTTCAAATTTAAAAAAACATGTTTCAAGCCCCCTGAAGTCAGTTCTCTTCTGAGCAGTTTACTCGCTCTTTTGAAATCATTGTATGCATTACAATGTAATGTACGTGTATTTCTGTTAAAAAGCACCCCAGACACCCCCCTCTTCTTTTGGTTTGTGACATTTATTTGATGAAATGGCCATGGAAATCAAAAAGTCCTGACACATTTGATGCCACATTGCTATGTGCTGTCTGAAGATTGAGACGTGTTATTAAGAGCAACTACACGTTTAGCTGTTGTAGAACACTGTATATATTGTCTGATGATAGCATTGTTACTCAATGACATCTTTAGACCTTTTATCAGCTCTAGTACATAGTTCACCCAAACATGAAAAAGTAAAGCTATATGAAGGTTATAGCGATCCTTCATCAGTCTCAAAGAATGGGTCGGTCCTGCCTGAGTGAAACTCTGCAGTGTTGCATTTGCCAACAAACAAATATCATGTGCTGCTGTGTAAACACTGCATATAGCTGATTGAAATCTGATCCTGCTTTGATCTGTTAAGTTCATTCAACTACATGCCCAAACAACTCTACCCAAAAAAAAAAATTGGGGTGAAAAATGTGTCATCCTAACCCAGGAGATATAAGGCAACTGCTGTTTTCCATGCAATGAAAGCATGCTGTGACCAGTATTACGAAATGTAATCGTGCAGGATATGAATCATGGATATCGGTCATTTCATTTTGGCTTGGTAAAATACTAATTTGTGAAATCAGCAATGGAAGTACTACTAGTGAAATTATTGTTTTTGATATCAGTAATTACATTTATGAAATTTGGCTGACAATTAATTATTAAACAAATAATTGCAATTATGACAATTAATTGTCTGTTTTAAGGCTATTACGATGAATTGTCCTATAAATTGTGTGCACGTGTGCTTAATACACCTTAAGATAGGGATAGATCATTTCCTTTTTAGGCTTTAATGTTTGAATGACATGTTTTCAATATCAAAGTGATTCTAAATACGTAAAATATGTCTCTCTTTTTGGTCAAATTTTAGTTTTGATCAATTTTACATTTACTTTGTTGTTTTTGGAAACTTTGGAATTTATGAAACAATATTTTATAAAATATGTATGTTTTTTATTATATTTGTATAATAGTATGCAATAGTAAGATATTTCTTTCCTAATTTCTCCATTAAAAATTCTCAAAAATTATATTTTTTTCATAAAAAATGCTATATAAAATATGTATTTTTATTATATTTATATTATATTATGCATTATTAAGATATTTCTGACCTAATTTCTCCATTAAAAATTATCATAAGTTATGTATTTTTTTCATAAAAATATTATATATATATATATATATATATATACTGTATATATGTATTTTATTATATTATAACGTGTCTCCTCCCTGTGTCACTGTGTTATTAACACTGTGTTTATAAACCATCTATTACCAGTTATATTTGCCATTACATGATTGTTTAAAGTGAAGCCATTTTACTTTTCTCGAAATTTATATTTGTTTGTTTATATTTTCACAGGAGTTTAGCGCTCAGTACCGCGGCTCCCTATACACATACTATGCAGTCTGTGTAGGGCACCAAATCTCTGCAATAATCATGGTTATCTCAAATAACCGCTTTTACATCAAATAACTGCAATCAGATGATTATTTTAATAATCGTGACAAGTCTACACTTAGTTTTGATCTATAACTGCATTATCACTTGTAGAATTTCACAGTGATCTGTAATCCTTTCACAAAAGGCAATTACAGGTATCAATTATTAATCTCTTATAGTTATAGTATACACATCAGCTATGTACTTCTTGCTGTAAAAATGATAATGTTGACATCAGTAATTGCATAGTTTTTTATTAGTGTAAATGTCCAGTCCTGATATCAATGATTTCATTTGATTCTTTGTTCGTGGTTTTTATGGAGAAAAGTAAAAAACATGTAATCTCCTTTCACTTTCATTATATGGAAAGAACTGCTTGGACATTCTGCTAAACATCTCCTTTTGTGTGTCATAAAATGCTTATGGGTTTGGAACAACATGAGGGTTAGTAAATGAGACATCATTTTAATTTTTCTCTGAACTATTCCTTTAAAAGCACTTGTCCTTCAGCTGCATCTGTGACAATAGCACGCTTTTATTCCCCTCGTCTGTTTACTTTTTGCAATTATCTGAATGATTTTTGTATTTTTTTTTTTAAGCTTTGCATTGTTTGAATTATGGTCTGCATACATTTGTGGTTAGTACATGCCTAATGTTGTGAAGCATTACTGTAAATGACTTCTAAATTGTCCAGAACACACTGAGAGCAGTCCGTTTGGTTGGGGATTCACGCTCTGTTGCTAGGAGAGAAGCGAGAGGCGTGCCGTGCTGCATAGAAATGGAAAAACAACCCTCTGGTTTATGCATCTGAAAGCATTTAAATCACAGTCACACTTTCCACACAGCATTACATCCATAGCATCAACTTCCTGCACGCCCCTGGTCCGCCTGTAGGGGGCTTCATGCAGACACACTGCTCATCTGGGACAGCAGACGAGCTCAAAGCTAAAACTATTTTAGAATGCCATACTAACATACACTTATTGTTTTGTAGTATTTGTAATGTGCATAGTATGCACAAGTATCTGGGTGACCTTTTGCCTTTGTCAAAATGTGCATACTACAAACTACAGAAAATGTACACACTATGCACAGTATACATACTATAAACTGCAGAAAGTAGTATGCTATTCCGAACATAGTCTAATTCCCTGTGTTTGGAATTTCCTCTGGAAGCTTTAAAGGCATGCAGATGTTGTTTTGTCTTATCGTATGCAAACCGCATCTTTGAATAAATCAGCTCACATTTTAAACAGACATTTTATGGCATGTGTTTTGCACTGGGAATGACACTGATTAAGAGGCATTCTCAATGTAATCCCACCCAAGAGTCACACACTTTACTGATTCAGCAGCACCACACACTCCTGGTGGTCCACACCATCAAGACCATCGCAAATGAATGCATGTTATCAGACTAACAATGTTCCTTTTTTATTATTATTATTTGGGTCAAATATGTGATTGCATGTCTATTTGGGTCAATGTGAAGTTACAAAAGCAAACATTTTCTTAGTTAAACAGTCAGAATCCACAAACTGTTGCCAGATATTTTCTTTCCATCAAAGCTTGTCAGAGCTGATATTTTTGACACCATACAGGCAGAGGAACATGCATATCGCTGGCACGCTCCGCTGCATATTGATTTCATGTTGTTGAATCTCATACTTTGGAGACTGTTCGAAATGTGTGTCCAGCTTGCTACTTACTATGCCTACTGTTTTGAACAATCATTTATTAACCATTAAACACCTAGGTTGCTAAGTGATGGTATGTGCTTCTGTAGAAGCCATCAGTCTGCATTATTTCAAGAAAAAAAACACTTTATTTATAGGATTTCCTTATGAAAAACTACACTACCCATGATCCTGAAGAGAGATCCGCCAATCAGGGAATTGCGGGACACAAAAGAGCTCTGCAGTGATCGCCTGTGAATGATGCAAACCAATCTTATTTATTTATGTTTATCTGATTGTTTTGCATACACAATTTTATACTTAAACTAAACAACTTTAAATCAATAGATTTATATTTTTTACTTGTTTTATTGTATTGCATCATTTGCAATGCTTCCTGGGATTGTAGTTCATTCCCACATGAAAGATGTTAGAAGTTTTTCTTTTTTTTTACGTATCCCGTAATTTTGAGTTACCAATGCCATTTTGGGTATTCACTATTAACGGTCAGCCATGATTCATTTGATTCATGACTGAAAAAGTCCAATAAAGATGTGCTTACTGAGAACAAGTGAGTAGTATTTGCTAGTCATGTGATCCCAACATGGCCTCCCTGTGAGGGGACCCTCTTCATGTAGAATAAAACGGCTTACTGGTTACTGATATGACTTGAGTCTTCACCTCATGATATTGATAATGATTGTACATATGTTTCAAAATTACAATTTATTTATTTAGCAGTTAGAATCTTTAATGAGGAAAAAATATATAGTGCACCTTTAAAATCAGTTTGTAAATGATGTAAACCCTCAAAGCTGGCTGATTCATTCATATCATAGAACTCTTTAATGAACTTTTTGAAAATACCTTTTAGCTACGTAAGCAATATCACATTCGCAAGAGTGTGATATGGCCCTACATCAGCACTGCTGTGATTCAGCTGCTGGTAATTACAGCAGTGTTGATGTAGGGCCATATAGCACGACTGCGAGTGTGATAATGCTTATATACAACAGTTCAATGAACAAGTACATTTAAAAAAATTAGGAAAAACATTGTACGGTCATAAAACGCATTTGTGCATGGAACTACTTTCTTACATGACCGATCACAATCTGCTGTTGCTGTTAAAAAAAAAAAAAAAAAGATACGTCCAAGCCTCCTTTAGTAATTCAAAAATGTCACTTCTGAAATAGTATCTCGGCTTGTGCTGTAGTTATTGGATAAACTTGTGTGGGTGGGTGGGTTTGGTGAGAGACAGAGAGAGGGAGAGAGAGAGAGAGAGAGAGATGGAGCGTGTGCAATCACATGTTGTCACTCCCAAGCAGAGATGCTGTCAGCTTTCTGAAAATCAGCTTTCTCAGTGGAAAAATAGCATCCAAGCGGGGTATTTCTCCCTATTTCACGGTAGCCGGCGCACAAGGGTCATTCACTATAGAAACCGCAATGTCCTCTGCCATTTTAAACCGCACCCTTTGTGTAATTAATCAGTCTGTTGTGTCTCTCAGCTGTGATGAGCCGTAGTGCTCAAGTTGTTCGTTTAAAGGTATTTCCTAGCTTTAGTAGTGTAGTACAAATACAAGCGATCAAGGGCTGTTGTATGCAAACGGCTGACATGGATTCACTTCACATCACCTAACTGGCTCATATTATACACAAAAATGATCTTTTGCCTCCACCTGCTGGCTAACATGTGTAATGCCAAATAATTAGTCAAGTAGGAGATTAAAAAAATCGCATCTGATAATCTAGTTCATTCATCACAATGGAAATGGATACACTGCCCTAAATGCAAAATGCAGTAACTACACCCAAATTTAAATTGAGAAAAAAAAAGTTGGTGCGTGGGTGGGGAGGATGGACACTTGGTAATGTACTGATTAGACAGGTACATGAATCTGAGCATATTTAAGTCAAACCTGACTGTCACAGGTCAGATCATAGTCTAAGAGATCTTATTTCTGTTATAAATACATTTTGACAAATCATGTAGTTACTGCGCTTTGCCTCTGCATGGCGTAAGTATTTCACACAGTGTGCTCTGTTGGGTACTGCACATTTAGTCACACGGAGTACTGTATGTCATCCAGGTATTGTACGCGTATTGAAAATTCATGCACAGTCTCCATACTATATACTGCAGAAATTGTAAGAGTTGTATGGTTATTTCCTACAGTGCAGTTGAACCGCCAATTGTACTGTCTTTTTTCAGAAGACCATGTACAAAATCACGAACGGTCGTTGAATGTTCATTACGGGAGCTATGTTTGATCTATACCAGTTCTTGAATCATCTCTCTCAGCGCAATATTTGACCATGAGGGTGTTAAGATGAGTTATTTTTGAACATTGTGTATCTGCATGAGAGGAGTAAATTGTGTGAGCGGCAGTGTTTCCGTCTCTCTGGAGATGCAGGAATGAGGCTGCCCTCTTCTGAGGGTGCTGAACATTTTAACATTGCATGTTCTCTCTGGCTTTAATGTTCTCGAATCAGCTTTGATCTGCTGTGGATGTGTTATCATTCCCTCATGATGAGCTCATCGAGTGGACGACCTTTGGCTTCAGTTTGCTGTGTAATCCACCTGGAGTCCATATGTCCCACAGTGTGTGTTTAAAGCCAATGTCCAGAGATGGCTGAATGTTGAAGGCCAAGTGTAAATCAGAAATGAAGATGCTTGTATGTCATGTGGAGTTTGTTATAGGTCTTGAGGCTGAAAGCATTATTCAGACCTAGCGCTGCTGGGTGATTTATTGAATATTTATAATATATTGAGTATTATTTTGTTGACAGCACAGGTTTGCGGTAATGTAGTTTTTTATTTAACCAATTACATTTCCTAAAGACCCGCTGTCGGGTTTTCCTGTAGCCCAGTTTTTGTCCCTGCGACCTTTGTCACAACTCACAAGTTTGAGAGTGCATACTAAGAGCCACGTCAATACTAATCCATTTACATTCGAAAATTAATTGAATTCACTGTTTGGAGCTCTTGTTTACACCGGAACAGCATTTTCCTCCACCGAAAAAGGATACATAAGACCCTTTAAGAATGTGTGTCTTCGAGTTGCTCCAATAACAACATTTTGTCTTCGGTACGATACCAGTCCTGGTACCTCAGTGTCGATGCGATGAAATAACGCAGAATACGACTTCATTAAAAGAACTGCGGAAAGTCTTGCAGAAAAGTTCTTCGTTTTACTTTTTCTGGATTCCATGTTTTATGTTTTAATTATATGTGATCATCAAAAAAGTGTTTAACCAAATGAAAATAATGAATTGTCAACATAAATGTCTATTTTATTTTGGTCAAATAAAATGCAGTACATCATTGATGGAATCACTGTGTGCTGATTTTCATTATACTTGCTTTTGTGATATTGGTTACAGATAAAAATAATAATTATAATAACTAATTTATATAAGTAGTATTATTGCTAAAAAAAGAATTTTTTTCTGCCATAATGTCTTCAATTTCACAGGTTCAGTTGTTATGACGGACCTTTGAGTTTTTCCGTGTTTTGACGGTTGTATTTAACAATCTTCCAATTCCACACAAAATGCTGAAATGCTCACGAGCTGGTATCTCAGAGCTGCACGTTTAGAGGCAAAGCAGTGCGACACTTTGATTCCATTTTTTAATTTGTAAAATTGTCAGTGATTTCATCGCAAAAAATGTCACATCCCGTAAAAATGTTCTAGTAGTAATTAGCCTACTGTACTATGGTATCAGAATTAGCTACATTGTTTGGATTCGCTATATTTCGTTATTTCCTGAATACCGTGCAACGCTTGCGGGGCTCAAGTGAATCAGTGAATCTTTAAGTGAAATAGTAAGTTTACATGGATCGTCCGAGAGAACCGGCTCATTAAAATGAATCAGAGTTTCCAATGCTAAATATAAGGGAATATTTTATTTGATAGTGTATAAGGGCTTGTTTATTCTTGAAAGTCCTGGGCAGTGCACCAAATCGGATTTTTTTTCTGGTTAATTTTGGTTAAACAATAAAGTGCATCTTAGATTTGATTCATTTAGGACTCTTTGTCTGTGCCCGTCAAATTAAGGAAAGAATAAGAATAAGAATTTAGTTTTTTTTTTACATTCTAAAAATCAGTTTTATAAACTATCGACCGATTAATTGGTTATCGACCTTTCCCCACCACCTTAGTTATCAGTATTGGCAAAGTCCACTATCAGACGACCTCTATCACCCAGCCCTACTTATCTTTTTTTCTATTTTTAGCAGATCTTGCCAACATTGTCACTTTTATGGATGCATGTGCTATCTCAAATAAATGTACAGCCTGTGGGGGGAATTGTTTTTGTTTAGTAAAGCGAGTTATTGCTTTGGCCACAGGTTCTGTACAGCCTCCTTGTACTTTGGGTGCCAGATACTCAGACGTCTGACGGTTAAGAGCGGCTGGTATGAAATGAATGGGTGCATTTGAATTAGCAGCATCTCCAGTGGTATTTACAGTGCGCGCTCCCCATCGAAGCACTTCGGAGGCGTCCTGTGGTTACGGAGGTTTGGAAAATGGACCCTCCTGTCTGACTTGTGGCTCAACTGAAGCGCTGTCTCCCTTTCCTTAACTCCCTTCCTTCTGCTTTCCCCCAAAAATCCCCTTGAAGAGTCCAGGATGAGAAGGATTTCTTCTGGTTTGACGGCACATCTTTAATTTGAGTCTCCTCATCTTCCATTGCTCTCTGAGCTCAAACCCCAGCCAAGGCCGACGGCCTCCTCTGCCATTCCCCTCGCTGCTTTATTTGTCCTTCCTCATTCTGCCCCTCTGTGGTTTTAATTAAGACATACTTTTGATGAAAATATGACGAAACTAAATTATACAGGTACTTCAGACAAGATAATAACCATGCACTAACACTGTTTTACATGTATTTATTTATTTATTTATTTTTGAATGAAGAAAAATGTCAAAATTATTGATTGAAATAAACCAGTCATAGTATGGTACATGAGCTGAAAGAGCTGAACACATGTACAATGACACTCACCGGCCACTTTATTAGGTACACCTGTACATCTACATATTTATGTGATTATCTAATCAGTCCATCATCTGGAAGCAGTGTAATGTATAAAATCATGCAGATGTGGGTCAGGAGCTTCAGTTAATGTTCACATCAACCATCACAATAGGGAAAAATGGGATTTCAGTGATTTGGAGCATGGCATGATTGTTGGTGCCAGACGGGCTGGTTTGAGTATTTCTGGGATTTTCACACACAACAGCCTCTAGAATTTACTCTGAATGGTGCCAAAAACAAAAAACATCCAGTGAGGGTCAGTTCTGTGAATTGAATTGCCTTGTTGATGAGAGAGGATTTTATACATTACATTGCTGCCACACGATTGACTGATTAGATAATCGCATGAATAAGTAGATAATAAATGTATAATAAGTGTATATAACATTCATCAGCTAAATCCACAACATAAACATCATATTATAAGTTACATCAGCACAGTTAATGAAAGCCAATGAACAGGTGAACTTGAAATTACATTTTGTGCTACACTGTAGTATTCAGAAGTTTTCAGCAACATTTTTACATAACAAAATGTTGTGCTTCATTTCACGTTTTGCTGCAATTTCCCTTTGATATGTTAAGCTGGGGGGCGCTAATAGCGAGTGAAATTTTGTCGTGGACAAGGTTTTTAAGGTTAATGTTAGATAGAGGTTTTATTGAGTAAAACATACGTCCCTAACCTAAAACTTTAACCTAAACCTAAACAATAGTGTCCTAAAAGCAAATGAGAGTTGAGCAAAACAGACATCTTTACCATAAACCAACACCTAAACCTAACCCTAACCGATTGTGTCCTAAAAGCAAATGAGAGGTGAACAATTCAGGCATTCTTACCCTAAACCAACACCTAAGCCTACCAATATTGTCCTTAAAATCAAATGCGACATTAAAAGCTCATTTTCTGAAGCAACCTCAAAGTGTCACTTCTATGACACTTTGACTTAACATGTCAGCTTTTGTGCTTGGCTGCACTCGAACCATGGACTTGTGAATTGAAAGTCCAAAGTATGTGATGAGCTACTGTGGAAGCTAAATATGTTGGAATAAGTGTGTAAAATTTGGTGAGCCTGTAATACATGCGTTAAAATAGATCGTTTTTCAAATAGTGTAAAAAAAAAATCATAGCAGTATGTGAGTGCTGGAGTGAAAAATATGTGTTTATAAAGTCATAATCAACTATTGAACTTGTGATTTGTGAGAAAGTGAATAAAACACACAGTTGTTGTAGCATCGCTAATGTTCATTTCACCTGGAAACTGCGACAAAATGTTGAATGCGGCACGTAAAATTAACTTTGCAAAAATGTTGTTATAGTGACGTTCAATCTATGAGACCAGGTTTTCAGGACACTTTTCTGATGTTTTTTAATCTTGCATATAAATGCATTAATCTTTAATATGTTTGATACATGTTTAAATCATTGCAAGTCTTTTACAAAAAAAATTAAATATTCAAACATTTGGTTAAAGTTTGGTTTCAGTTTGATAAATACTAAATGTTTTTTTTTTTTTAATCATTTTGCTCATAATCGTCAACTAAACAAAGTTATTTAAATTGACTCAATTGATATGGCATTTTAGTCAGAGTTAAAAAGACTAAAATTCATGAATATGACATGATGAAATACTAACTAAATTTAATTGACATTTTTGTCAAAAGACAAAAAATATGATTAAAATCAAAGACTTAACCTGTGTGGAGTCAGGTGACACTATGCGTGGGTTGATCACTTAGAGGCGAGCTCCGCTTCAACTTTGCTACAAATATCCTTTTAAGCAATATTAACCAGTGAGAACTGTAATAGATTTGTTTTTTAAACCGTGCTGGGAGGGCAGTATGTTTGAAATGATTGTGAAAATTTTTTAATTGGTGGCCTGTGGGGACATTAAAAAGCACTTACCTTCTCACACATCGCGGACGCCTTGCAGGATCAAGATGGCAGAAGTCCAGCCGATAGTGACAGCGAGTTTTGTGATCAGGGTCTGGATATCTCGAACAATTATGCAGCGCTAACGAAAGTCTTGACTGACATGGATGGCCTCACAGAAATACATCATGCGATCACTTCTATGGAGGCGAAACTTTCCACCTTAACCACAAGAATGGATGATGTTGAAAAAAGTGTTGTTTCAGGAGGCGGCTGAAAAAGAGCTACAGGCTAACCTGCCTGCTTCCAATGCTGATGTGGAACAGGTGTGGGGGAAAACTAGAGGATATGGAAAAGGAGCAGGAGCATGGAGCAGACATAATAATATTAGTTTTGTTGGAATCCCCGAAGGTCAAGATATGCCAAATTTGATTGACAGAGTTGAGCACGTGCACAGAGCTTTCCTGCAGCTTCCCAAAGCATGTTACAGACCCCGATCCATGCTGGCAAGATTCTTGCGGTCGGCTGACAGAGACTTTGTTCTACGAGCAGCGAGGAAGGCAAGTTCTGCTGGTAGCACTACGACATTGTGTTTTTTCTGGACTTTGCCTGAGCTACTCAAATGAAGCGGGATGGATTCAAAGAGTGTAAACAAAATATTGCACCAACTGAAGGTAATCGATCAACAATACAGACTACACATCGTGCATTTTACTGATGCAGCCTGAGAGGGTTTGTTGTTCTGTTGTCTGGCCACTGGCTCCTCTCTTTTTCTTTTCTTTTTTGTCTCGCTTTGATGACTTGCTGTTGAGCTTGTTCGTTCTCTTTGTGGGTTTGGTGTTATTGTTTACTGTGGCCTATTTTATTTTTTATTGTAATGAACACATTTGTGTTCAGTTTAATGGCATGGTTTCTGTTAAGGGGAGAGACACAAAATCCTCCACATGCAGCAATGACAGCTTTGCAGATCCTTGTCATTCTAGCTGTCAGTTTATCCAGATACTTAGGAGACATTTCACCCCACACTTCCTGTAGCATTTATCATAGATGTGACTGTCTTGTCGGGAACTTCTCACGCACCTTATAGTCTAGATGATCCCACAAAAGCTCAATGGTGTTAAGATCCATAACACTCTTTTCCAATTATCTGTTGTCCAATGTCTGTGTTTCTTTACCCACTCTAACCTTTTCTTTTTGTTTTTCTGTTTCAAAAGTGTCTTTTTCTTTGCAATTCTTCCCATAAGGCCCTGGGTCTTCTCTTTACTGTTGTACATGAAACTGGAGTTTAGCGGGTAGAATTCAATGAAGCTGTCAGCTGAGGACATGTGAGGTGTCTATTTCTCAAACTAGAGACTCTGATGTACTTATCCTCTTGTTTAGTTGTACATCTGGTCTTCCACATCTCTTTCTGTCCTTGTTAGAGTCAGTTGTTCTTTGTCTTTGAAGATTGTAGTGTACACCTTTTGTATGAAATCTTCAGTTTTTTGGCAATTTTAAGCATTCCTCAAAACAATGATTGACTGACGAGTTTCTAGAGAAAGTTGTTTCTTTTTTGCCATTTTTGACCTAATATTGACCTTAAGACATGTCAGTCTATTGCATACTGTGGCAACTCAAAACAAACACAAAGACAATGTTAAGATTCATTTAATGAACCAAATAGCTTTCAACAGTGTTTGATATAATGGTGATATAAAGTGATTTTCTAGTACCAAATGATCAATTTAGCATGATTGCTCAAGAATAAGGTGTTGGAGTGATGCTGCTGTCTAGATTTGATCAAAAATGACTTTTTTCAAATAGTGATGGTGCTGTTTTAAACATCAGTAATGTCCTGACTAGAGATGCACCAATCAACCGGCCAGGGACCGGAATCAGACGATTTTCCGCATGCTCGGCCCAGACCGGTGACCGGCCGGTCAGCCTCACTTCTTTACGATTCCGAGCCGGTCTGTTTTGTTGACAGCGGTGCAGGCAATAACATGGAAGATCTTCACTGTGAGTGAAGAATAAATAAAGTTTGCAATGTGTAATAATTATAAGGCTAAAATAAACCGTGGGGGAACCACCACGATAACGTTCGGACCAACAAACCTAATAAGACACTTAAAACACCATCACCCAGCTGAAAATGCCCATTTTAAAAAAAGAAGCTAAAAAAGGGAAAGGGGCTAAAGCTAGCCAGAGCTCAGAGACAACCAGAAGTCAGCATCATCTCCTTTCTTTCCTTGGTATGATCAGCAAAAAGACCAAAGCAATTACGAGGAAAAATATGGTATTCATGGCCCTGGATGACCAGCCGTTCTCCATAGTGGAGGACAGAGGATTCAGAAATCTGATCAATTTCCTCGATACAGAGTAAGTGGTACGTTTCCCATGTCTCATTGCCCGGGGGTGCTGGATGCAGAGGCAGGCTAAATACATATAAATTGTGCCGTAGTGATTTAATGTGCTGAGTAACGTAATTTTTCCCACTGTGTCCGATATTAAAATCAGTGCCACACACTTTGCAAAAGGTGTGGGTATTATCGATATGGCTTCGGGATATGAAATAAAATTCTTCCGTCCAGCTGTTGTTAAATTTACATGTATATATTTATTTGTATTTTTTTTTCCCACCGGAGCACCAAGTCAAGTCAAGTGGTTTTTGTTGTGTTTCAACCATATACAGTTAGTACAGTACACAGGGAAATGAGACAACCTTCCTCCAGGACCATGGTGCAACATAAAACAACATAGGACAGACACAGAACCAAATGAGACTACACAGACTGAATAACATACCTATATAAAGTGCACATGCAAACGTGTGCAAAAAGTACGGGACAGTACAATAAATTACAAAAAATGAACAGGACAATAGGCACAGTAAGAGACAGTGCAGCGCCGACCAGTACACAGTAGTGCAAAAAGATGACAGTTTCTAAAAATACCAAATGTAAACATAACATTCTATGAGATAGTGTTTTATGGACATAGCAGTTATTGAGGCAGCAGCCAGTTATAAAGTGACAGTAATTAAAGTGCAACTCAGGACACATGTGTGTGTGTGTGTGTGTGTGTGTGTGTGTGTCAGTCTGAGTATTGAGGAGTCTGATGGCTTGTGGGGAAGAAGCTGTTACACAGTCTGGCTATGAGGTCCCGAATGCTTCGGTACCTCTTGCCAGACGGCAGGAGGGTGAAGAGTTTGTGTGAGGGGTGTGTGGGGTCGTCCACAATGCTGGTGGCTTTGTGGATGCAGTGTTTTTTGAAAATGTCTTTGATGGAGGGAAGAGAGACCCCGATGATCTTCTCAGCTGTCCTCACTATCCTCTGTAGGGCTTCATGGTCCGAATCGGTGCAAAAACGGGAGTGTTGACTGGTATGGTCACAAGCCGATCCCGAAGCAGCAATCAGTTTTACCTCTGATATTTGGTATCTAACGTAAGCTTAATGTCAATGTTGAGTGTATTGGACACTTCAGGTTTGTTCATAGGCTTGTAATATTTGGAATTGTTTTGTTAGACGAGTAAAAAATAGAAAAAGATCCATTTATAAAAATAGTGGAAAATGACATCTGTTTTGTTATATAAAGCAACTCATTTGCAGTTAATTGTTATTTCTACCTCTTTCCAGTCACAGAGCACTTTATATATCAGAAGTCAGAGAAGATCCTGTAACTTTGTTTGGGGGGAATTGTAATGTTTAATCATTTATTTTATTATGAAAATACATTTTTGCATTGAAGAAAGGTAGATTTTGTTTGTATATGCGGTCAATAGTTCTTAGAAAGAAAATCGGAATGTGAAAAAATTGGTATTGGCAGGTCACACTTGCAAAAAAATCGGAAATCGGAATCGGCCTAAAAGATTACAATCGGTGCATCTCGAGTCCTGACTATACTTTGTGATCAGTTGAATGCCACTTTGGTGAATTAAAGTACAAATTTCCTTCTGAAACAGCAAAATATGAACATTATTCCAGTTCATCAGTTAATAAGATTTACTCTAGAATAGATTTTTTTGTATATATCTAAGTCACTCATTTCTTTTGCCACTGACTGCTCAATTGGGAACATTTTAGTTTCAGATCATGCTTTGGTGTGTTTAGAGATGTTGAGGCATATAGAGAAAAGAAAATCACATAGATGGTGCTTTAATACATCCCTTCTGCATGACCCAGCATTTCAACAAATGTTAGAGATATAGTAGTCAGTGTTTTTGTAGAAACCAACTGGTCCTCAGTGTCCTCAGTTCTTAGGGGCAGATCATACTATTATATGATTATTTTGTCTTGATAGTGGAACCCGGCAAGGTTGTCCTCTCTTCCTTTTATTGTTCTGTCTTGCCCTGGAACCATTAGCTGTCGCAGTAAGAGAAGAGGATGATTTTCCTGGTATTGTAGCAGGAGGTGTGGTGCATAAACTTCTACTCTACACTGATGATATATTATTATCTGTCTCTGACCCCAGTAGATCTATGCCTAGCCCCCATAAAAGTATTCATTCTTTCTTCAAATTTTCAGGATATTGGATGAATTGGTCTAAATTGGACGCTCTTGTTCTGACAGCAAATTGCCCTACCACAGCTTTTCAACCTGGTGCCTTTCAATGATCCAAGCAAGGCATTACGCATTTAGGCTTTTATTTCCAGAAAATTTGAGAGATTTAGTTGTAGTTAATTTTGACCCATTAATGAAAAGGTTCTCATGTGATTTTGATAGGAGGGCTTCACTACATTTGTCTATGGCAGGGAAGGTCAGTGTTATAAAATAAATTGTATACCCAAATTTCAATCTAGTCAAGTCATTTTTATTTGTATAGTGCTCTTCACAACACACATCCTATTTCTATTTGAATATATTGTAAAATGCATTTTTGATCAAAGCTGAATTTTCAGCATCATTACTGCAGTCTTCAGTGTCGCATGATCCTTCAGAAATCACCATAAGATGGAGATTTTCTAATATGGGCATATTTAAAGTACATTTTACTCATTTAACCTGAACACATATTTGCAAGCACAAGCTTTATTGATGATAATGAGGCAGCATAAACACTAGATAAAATATAATCTAAACATTCATATTATTTTTATATCATATTACATATCATATTTATATCATACAGCATACAATTTAAATACCTGCTTTAGCCGAAACAACATTTACATGCAACTAAACTTGCTTATTAGGAGTCATATTTCAAATTTCAATACACTGAATCCTGGCTGGCAAATCTGGAAACGGTCCCACTAGTAAAATATGTACATGTTTATATAAATTAGCATGTCAACTAATGAAAACTAAATTACTTACTCGTCCGAAATTGTATCCTCGTCTGGATCAAGTCACTCTTCAAAATACAAATGTTCATCGGAGTCCCGTTCTTCTTCTGAGGAAAATTGTAACTTTGTCAATATCCAAGAGTTTTCTCACTTGTGTATCATGCTGTCTTTCGAACGTGCAGAAAAATGAACATACTTGTTTTTTTTAAGACAAAGTCGGGGGAGTTCACCATTTGCATTGATTGTCTCAGCACATTACCGTATGAATGGCACGCTCTGCTGGTGGGTGGGATCACATTAGAGATAAATTAGCTGAGCCAGGAAAACTGAACATCGCTTTGTTTCATACAGATTACATTGCAGGAGTATATTTGTTTTAAATTTGAATTGTTTTATTAAAAGTAGACATTTTAAGCTTTCTTTAGACATATCTTTCATGTTTGTGTGATAAGTATTTGCGGAGTTTCAGTAAATTTTTTTGACGTGTTTCAGATATAGGCTCCTAGAGGGTAAAAAAAAATTAAAATGTAATATCTATAATGTCTATTATAATGTGATCATTGTTTAGTAGTCCTACCTTTATATGATGTTAATTTAATTTTTTTTCTCCGTTTGACATTAATAATTTTTTTTCAAATGATTTAGTGAGGGTTTTATGTAATGTAGTTCGGGGAACACAGACACAGTCTCTATATGATATCTAGGTGATACAGTCTCTGTGTTGTGGTTTATGTGACCTGTGTGACATCTCAAGGCATCTAGCAGATGTTCGGATTAACCAGTCTGTCTGCTTCCTGACCTGGGCCCCAATAAGTCCCCCCCAAATATTATCACTATTAATCCTTTGAGCCAAATTACAAGAAAGGAGACCGGCACCTTTCCTGGAGGGATGGAGTCCGTCTCTATTTAGCAGGTCAGGTCTACCCCAAAAACTCTTCCAATTGTCTATAAATCCTATGCTATTCTCCGGATATCACTTAGACATCCAGCCATTCAGTGACACTAATCTACTATAAACATCTTCACCACAATAATCAGGGAGGGGCCAGCACATATTCCAGTTTCAAGTTCAAACACCTCTTTAACATTATATTTTGTGATCTTTGACTGGTGAAGCCATGATATCATTAGTTCTGACATGAATAACAATTTGAAAAAATCTACATTTAGCATGAGCCAACACTTGTAAATTTGATCTGATATAAAACGCTCGAGCCACGGAAATGCATTTAACAATGGTGGCTGGAATCTCTATGAACCTTACAATAGAATCACCAATTATTAAGGCTCAATATGATTTGAACATTATGCCAAACTGCCTAAAGAAGTAAAAATGCATCACATTATTTACAGTCAGTATGGACAAAGGGTTCCTGTATTTTCAGTTTTGATACTTAACCAAATGTTTCTTCAAGCCTTATGGCTGAACCCCGAATGATGTATTAACATGTCCTATTTTGCCTGAAAGAATGGATGGAGAGGGGTGTTGTTACATTTGGTGACCTTCATGAAAATGAGCTTTTAGATCATTTGAAAATATAACACAGCAATTTAGGATTTCTAGGTCTCAGTTTTTCAAGTATTTACATTTATGGCATTTACTTTGTACTATTTTTGGTGGTAGTACACAACACCCTAAATCTGCAGATACTCTTTGTTTGGTGCTCATGGCCTTTGGAAAGGGGCATGAAGCTTCAGTGTATTATTAGTGTTGGTGACGGGTCCTTAACAGCTCTTAAGAGGTTGTGTGAAAGAGTTTTGAACTTGGTATTGGAGGATGGGGAGTGGGAAAGAATTAAAAAAACATTTTTTAAACTGTCTAGGGATCCAAGGGTGCGCCTTATTCAGTTTAAGATTGTTTAGGCTTGGTATAAAAGACACACCGATCTGCTGGCGATGTCAGTTGGAGGATGAAGTCATGGTCCATGCTCTGTGGTTCTGTGCTAAGATTCAAGAATTCTTGTAAAAAGTCCAGAATTTTATCTGTGAGGTTTTAGATACTCAAATTTCATTCTACCCTAGACTATGTATACTCAGTTATTAAAGTAGGCGACAAATATATAAAAAGCTGGTGTAATGATTGGCAGAAAAAAAATTCTTAAAGAATTGAAGTTAAAAGCTGCTTCCTTATTTCAAGAATGGTTCACCGAATTGGGCGGGGTTGTGGAGGGGGAAATAAAGGGGTGTTAAAATGTATTCTGCACATACAGTGCATCCGGAAAGTATTCACAGTGCTTCAATTTTTCCACACTTTGTTATGTTACAGCCTTATTCCAAAATTGATTAAATTCATTATTTTCCTCAAAATTCTACAAACAATACCCCATAATGACAACATGAAAGAAGTTTGTTTGAAATCTTTGCAAATTTATTAAAAAGAAAAAAAAGAAAAAAATCACATGTACATAAGTATTCACAGTCTTTGCCATGACACTCAAAATTGAGCTCAGGTTCATCCTGTTTCCACTGATCTTCCTTGAGATGTTTCTACAACTTGATTGGAGTCCACCTGTGGTAAATTCAGTTGATTGGACATGATTTGGAAAGGCACACACCTGTCTATATAAGGTCCCACAGTTAACAGTGCATGTCAGAGCACAAACCAAGCCATGAAGTCAAGGAATTGTCTGTAGACCTCCGAGACAGGATTGTATCGAGGCACAGATCTGGGGAAGGGTACAGAAACATTTCTGCAGCATTGAAGTTCCCAATGAGCACAGTGGCCTCAATCATCCGTAAATGGATGAAGTTTGGAACCACCAGGACTCTTCTTAGAGCTGGCCACCTGGCCAAACTGAGTGATCGGGGGAGAAGGGCGTTAGTCAGGTGATCAAGATCCTGATGGTCACTCTGACAGGGCTCCAGCGTTTCTCTGTGGAGAGAGGAGAACCTTCCAGAAGAACAACCATCTCTGCAGCACTCCACCAATCAGGCCTGTATGGTAGAGTGGCCAGACGGAAGCCACTCCTCAGTAAAAGGCACATGACAGCCAGTCTGGAGTTTGCCAAAAGGAACCTGAAGGATTCTCAGACCATGAGAAACAAAATTCTCTGGTCTGATGAAACAAATATTGATCTCTTTGGCCTGAATGGCAAGTGTCATGTCTGGAGGAAACCAGGCACCTCTCATCACCTGGCCAATACCATCCCTACAGTGAAGCATGGTGGTGGCAGCATCATGCTGTGGGGATGTTTTTCAGTGGCAGGAACTGGGAGACTAGTCAGAATCGAGGGAATTGCTATTAATTGCG
This sequence comes from Moxostoma hubbsi, assembly GCA_032164185.1. Lineage (NCBI taxonomy): Eukaryota > Metazoa > Chordata > Actinopteri > Cypriniformes > Catostomidae > Moxostoma > Moxostoma hubbsi. The sequence goes on from JAVLUX010000187.1 coordinate 3,115,273, forward strand.
TAAATTTTTTTAATGTGTTATTTTTAATCAGATTAATCGCACTGAATTAATGTGTTAAAAAAAATTACGCAATTAATCGCAATGCCACTGAACCGTAATAAGGAACATTCCTGAGAAATGCAAGCTTGTAGTACCTCCTGTTTACTCCTGAAGTAAACAGGTGGCACTACAGATATCTATCTATATATATATATATATATATATATATATATATATATATATATATATATATCGACAGCCCTAATATATATGTTTAAGGATCAATAAAACAAAAAGAGTAACCCGTGTGGAAATTAACACTGGTCATTCCAAACCTGTTTAAGTCTGCGACAAATGGTGAACTTTGGAAGATTTTTCTTGGTGCTCTTTTCCATTAAATAAAAGTGAAAGGAGTCTTTCACTCTCCAAAATGACAAAGATTTTCATGAAAATATCATTAAAAAATAGTCCATATGACTCACTTTCCGAAGTCATATGGTGATTTTTGAGTGAGAAACAGAACAATGATTATCATTGAATAATGAATTGAATTTCAGCCTGTTTCTCACACAAAGCTAATATAACATTTAAACTTACTAAAATACTTCATTCATTTCATTTAACACTGAAATTTCACCCAATATTTGTGATTATTACCCAGTATTTTTATGCTTCTTTGGAGTATCATGCAATATCCTACCATCAAATTGCAAGAATTAATAAAGTGCAACAGTCTGGTTCTGGAAGTAAAAATCTCAATAATTTTTTCCATAGGCAAATTTTTTTTAATGATAACTTATAATAAACCTTTAAAGACCTGCCATGAGCTCTGAGGTTGTTAATCGGTCAGTCTCCATTTATTTACGTTATTACATTATTTACTTAAATATTGTTAATATGACTCAGAGGGGCATTCATTTTTACATGCGTTATTTAGGAGTTTCTGCTGATGGCATTGGACAATATTCATCAGACTTTGAGACACGGAGCTGTTGCTTCATCCAGTCAAAAGGAGAAGCAATATCTGACCAGCACTCCCTGTTTCTGACTTTATTCAATTACACATGCAATTATTTTTTATCCATGTTGCTTAATAAAGTATATCACTGTGATATTATAAGTTATTATACTATAGTATGACAATTGACGACATGTCAAATGCAGGAGTGAATGATAGGCTTATATATTTCTTCACATAGTAACCATTTTTTTAATCATACAGTCTAATATGATGATAAATAGTGGTCAAGCGGTATGTATAATATCATTTTCACTTTGACTTGCACAACGGGACAGCAGTGCTCAGTCACTCTGCAAAAAAAGCTTTGTATTATGTATTTAAACTTACCGGAGCTTATTACTGAGATCGGTTTTATGCATTTACAAAATAATATCACATTTGTTGTAATCATTGGTTTTATTTTAGAAGAGAGGTTTACTGAAACTCTCTTGACATTTTCGCTATCTGAATACAATACTGGACGCTCATTATCGGCCTCAGATTTTACAGCTATGGGCCGTGTAAAGAGTCCATCATGGCCAACAAAGTGCGTGAAAAGAGCTCTGCAGCCACTGCCCACTCCCATAACTCACAGTGAAGGACACGATTGAGTCGCTTTCCCTATACTCTAAAATGACTTTTATATTTGTATATATCAGTGTGGAGTGGAGGGGGGCGGGGCTGGGCTGGAATGTTGCACGCCCGGTCCCCAATCGGCCTGATGAGGCACGTGAGGGATAAAGGCGGTTCGAGAGAAAGAGAGCAATCCCGGACATGTCCGTTGTGTGTTTGTGTTTGTGCTTTTGTTTTAAGTTCTTCATTAATATATTATTTATATTGGCAAGCCGGTTCCCGCCTCCTCCTTGCCCATCGTGACCCCGCGTTACATTGGTGTTGAAACCCGGGAAGGAGGAGGGATGCCCATCGAAGAGTCCTCGACACTGCCGTCCACCCAGGGGAGGGTGGTGGAATAGCCCGACCGCCCAGATGCGGGGAACGGCCACCGTCCGCGGGGTCAGGATAGGCAAGGAGGAGGCGAGAAACTTGCGTGCGACATTCCAGCCCGGCCCCGCCCCCTCCACTCCACACTCTGAAATAAAATTAAAATATATTCGTTTCTATACATATAATCAACAACATTAAATCAAATGTTGTACATATATCCATAGTTTTTAATTTGATTATGTCATCTGCAATGCTTCATGGGATTTTAGTTCATTCCCTCATTAAAGATGCTAAGTACACAGTCTTGTATCTTTGTTTTTTTGGCCAGTTTTTTAAATGCTTTTAGCTTCAAATCAAAGTTTGTAATGTTGTGATTCACCTCAGAGCTGGTTGGTTTGGTTCATGGTGAAGGATTGGATGAAATCCCTATGGCAAACAATCAAGGCAATACAATGTTTCATGAACCAAGATGGCTAAAAAAAGAAGGCGGGCACTGTTGCGCTCTATTGAGAGTCGAGTCTCTAGTGCACTTCACGTAAGGAGTGCTGTTTGTACGGCTGACTATGTAAAGCATTTCAAATCAAGGTTATTTGTACAGCACTTTTCACGACACACTTCATTTCAAACCAGCTTTACAGCTGTAATGTTGCTGTTAAAATCAGTCACTTACGGACGTGCCGTTTCAGTTAGGATGCTGCCTGTGTAGATACAGACAAATATAAAAGCAATCTAACCTTCTAACCCACCAGCTAACTAACTCTGCCTCTTTCCCTCTCTGTCAGCCAGCTCCTCGTGGAAAGTCTCAGTATGTTCTGAGAGAGCTATTTTTGTGGCTTGGTCTTTTTCTTGTTTCTTTCTTGTTTAGATGTCTGTTTTTCTCTCTGTCTTTCTGCTGGTTGCTCCACATCAGAGCTCAGCAGCAGCTCTTTTGTGCGCTCTCTGCCCTGAAGACATTCATGTTGCAAGACTGATTAATGATTACAGACTACACAACAGTCAGAGAGAAACAATTTCTAGATCTTTTGATGTCAAACTTGAGAGAGACCAAAATTACACAGAAAAGAGGCCAGAGAGAAAAAAGTGTCCCCAACTTTTTTTTTTTTGTGTGCGTTTTGTTTTGTTTTTAATTTCCTTTTATTGTTATGTCTACTTTGTGTGCATGTGTGTGCGCATGCGTCTGTGTGTGTTAAATGAAACAATAACTAATGAAGGCTATAATTTTTATGAACTGATGAAAATGCTCATGTTTACGACACATGTAGAGAATATGATTTATTGACCCCAAACTTTTGAACAGCAGTGAATATACATACAGCCCTCTACATAGCAAGTAAATCACCCGCGGCCAAAGTTTACGGTAAAGTTCGAGTAAATATTCAGATTTTACTCGCCAGACATTGAGTTATGTAGTGGCGAAGAAGAACCGCTATCCTTTTACTGAATAAGAAGTTGGAGATTAAGAATCTGGAGATTAAGAATCTGGAGATTAAGAAGCTGGATACAGTCATGTATTTTACAGCGTGTTGTGTCTCGTGAGTGCCCCCTGAAGGACTCTATTTGGTTGCGGTGGGGCCGGATTTGTCGTGATTGCGCTACCATCGCTTTTCTTCAGCTGTGAAATGGCAATGTCATTGTATTTAATGACGTCATCTCTGAGTTTGGCTGAAATTTTCACATCATTCTTTATTTTAAAGCTTGGCTACAGACCAGTAACGCTCCTGTTGGTCGTCTGTTAGAAGGTAAAAGTGTTGCAAAACTCTAAAGCTTGTAGATTTGAATTTGAGAACATGTAGAATAAATCGAGTTTTTGTTCAAGTGAGTCATACACATTATACAAGTTTCCTTTTGTTTCATTCCGTGTATTTTGTATCCAAAGACGAGACCCATTTTCATATAATTTATATATTACTATTTTTTTGCATAGTAGTTTTGATTGAGTAGCATTTAAATTATTATTTGTATAAATTATTATTAATTCTATTTTCATTATTAGGAGAACAACCTTAAATAAAAATGTGCTAGCCAATGGTGATTCATTCTCCAGCCTGTCCGTAGAGGGTTGATCTACATAAATTAAAATATGGCTTGGTCTGTTTGATCAAATTAAGTTAGCACATTTATTTTTTATTCATATAACTCATATATAATGAATATATCTACCTTTGATATTTATTAAATAATATTTAATTTAAAAATTCATTTTTTTTTCTTGTTTTATATAAAAATATAAAATGTATTTTTTACAGTTTACCAAAAAGAAAACATATGTTCCCCATTAGCTGTCTCATGTTTGTGACATCCTAAACATTGATATCTGTAGATATGTTTTAATTCACTTTGCTGCTCTGTATTGTTCAATCAGGAGCTTTATGGATATGGTATTTAAATTCTTTAATTATGCACTATTTTTTATTTATTTTTTTCCACATGCCCTGGTGAATACTTCACAATTAAAAGTAATTACTGCAGTAAATGCACTTGTCTGAGGGAGGGTGCGAGGTGACACACACACCCACACACACACACAGACATAAGCAGTGAAGCAGGTTGATAGGCTCTTTGTAGCAGTTGTGTCTTAGTGATGTTGTCAAACACGAGTCGCTCTCACATTTGACATGCTGCGATGGACGCTCAAGTTTTCTTTCTAAAACGCCCTCAATCAGGTGATGGAATAATAAACATAAACACAACCATGAGTGAGATTCTGTGTGAGCTGGTTTCCATTATATTTATGTTAGTACACATCCAAGTGACACAAAACAAGGTCACATTCAGTGACTCTTCTACTGTAAGGTGTAAGAGCATGTATGTACTCCTATTGCAGTGTAAGGGGCCGTTCACAGAGAACGTCTGTTAGAAGTTGAAAGTGCTGCAAAACTCCAGTGCTTTTAGATTTGAATTTGAAAACATTGAGAATGCAGTTTTTGTACGAGCAAGTCATACATTTTATATGTGTTTTTGCATCCCCCTGTGTTGTTTTGTAATAGTCTATGTAAACGTGCGCTGAACAGATGTCTTTGACTGCTGTGACGCTTCTCACACATGCTCATGTGTATGTGTTGTAGGGATCGAGAGGAGCAGTTGGTTCGTCTTCGGGACAGTCACAGACAGCAAGCCCAGCAGGCAGAGGCCGCTCTGGAGAACTTCAAGAAGCAGGTGGAGCTCAGCTCAGAGAAGACCTACTCTGACATGAAACAACAGGTAAGTCGCAACTGTTAACACGCACAAAACATGCCAGCTTTCATAAAATGACGAGCTCTGATCTGACTGGCTGGCTTTTTGCAGCTTCTAGTGGTCAGTGTAGACAGGTCATCATGAAACAAATGCCCCTTTTCCACAGACAGGGTGTAATAGAGTCCAGTCTGGAACAGTTCAGCACATTTCCACCATGAAAAGAAAAGCCTGTTTCCAGGCCCTAATTATTGGCTCCACATCAGCCCTTAAAACCTCCTGGTCTCTAAACAAGAACCATTTACGTCAAAGGTCGAGGAACAATGTAATGTCCAAGTCTCAAGTTTTCATAACAACTCAGTCTTGCTGACAAACCAACAACAACACTAGATCACTCCCATTGTAATCAACAAAACACTGGAGATGGCGGATGCGGTGTTGCATTGGGTTTAGTCAATAGACGCCCCATTTGTATGTTCATTTCGCTAAAGTACATTAATTTCCCTTTATTTTCATGGTGCATCTGAAAAAAATATTTTTTAATTACAAATATCAAATGTGTGAATTAGGGCTGCAACTGTTGATTATCTTAATAATCGATTATTCTTTTGATTATTTCTTTAATTAATCGGGGGGGGGGGGGGGGGGGGTCAACTTGTATTTTCTTTATTTTATTACAATTTGTTTATAAGGGGAGTCACGTATGCTATGCAAGGGTTGATCTCTTATAGGCGAGCTCCGCTTAAATTTTGCCACAATTATCCTTTTAAGCAATATTAACCAGTGAGAACTGTAATAGATTTGTCTTTTAAATTGTGCTGGGAGGGCAGTATGGGGAAAAACTAGAGGGTATGGAAAGTCAGAGCAGATGTAATAATGTTTGTTTAGGGAAAGGAAGGTCAAGATATGAGATTTGATTTCCCAAATGTATATATACATATATATTGTTTGTTTGTGTATATGTGTGAATTGTGTAATTTAGGCTTTGACCACAAGGATATTTGTTGATGGACAGGGTAGGGGGAGTGGGACATAAAGGGGGGTTAAAGTTGATTCTGTATATATATATATATACACAAGAATCAATAATATATCATTTACTTAAAAATATAAATGGCCATATGCTATACATTGTATATTTTATAACATTTATATATAAATATGAGAGTTTTCATTTTTTAGAGAACTATTCCTTTAAGGGTGACTTTGTCCTGTGGATTGTTCCAGAGAGTCCAGACAGTGAGTGATCTGGATGATAATTCACTGCATTCTAACATGTGGCAGTGTGCAGCTCCTGTCAGACACTAATACATGCCTCGATCAGTTGTGTCTGCTGTGACCTTGTGGTTAGCACATGTTCCAATACTTTGAGCTTTGGCCCTCATACCGGCAATGTAGGTTTGAATTCAGATTGTGCTGTTATCTCATCCTGTTGTTCCTTATCTCCTTCATTCATTTTACCTCTGCTAAAAAAATTAATAATTTGTGTTACCTTGATTGCCCCTCTCAGCATGGATAAAGATCAGCTTGTAGGCTGTTTGACAGTGTAGTATATGACTTAGTCACAATGTATAGATTGACAGTTACTCATACAGACACGTACGCACATTCACCATTTCCATCACAACAACTCCAGCCCCCAAAACAGCCGTGCACTCTGTGCCAGCCCCCTGCATGAACACACTGCACATGACTGCAGCCGCGCATCACATCCTGTGCACAGATGCTGGAGCGGGCCGCTGCGGCGCCACACGGATCCACCGCCACAGCTGTGTCCAATGTGTGTGCAACCAGACATTCCCAAAACTCTTATGTAGATTTATGTCACCTACATTTCACAAAACGACACCACAAAGGATATGGATAATGGATAATCATGGGTAATCTTACTTTCTTAATGAATGTGTTAGGGATGGGCAATATGGCTACAAACAAATACTAGGGTACAATGGGACTAAAGGTATACCTTAAGGAAATAAAAAAATTTCAGATCACAAAATGTATCAAGATTCTAATTTTTTTTTTTTTTTTTATTGAATATTGATTGAGCAACATTATTTGTGTAAAAATAAATAATAACAGAACATTGTTTTTATTAAAATTCAGTTGGGGAGGGAGCCTTAAACCCTTAAAAATAATTCATTTGGACATCAGACTACACCAATTGCACTGATGTAGATTATTAAAAACTGGCTCATACGAGTCATTTGTTCGGGAATCAGAGTACACTGATTAAGTACACATAAGAATGGAGGAGCACATACATTTCGTGCTCACAGAACATTTGTTTTAGAAGGTAACTTAAAAGTAATTTGTAATATGATTACTTTTCTATGACACAATCAGCAAAAGAATATAATACAAATTTTAGGAAAGTAATTAGTAATTTGTTGCGGATTACTCTTTGAGTAACTTACCCAGCACTGTTCCCAACCCTACTGGAGACATTAAAAGTTCAAAAACTATTTCCGTTGTGACTCATCTCTGTTATGTACCGTGTTCTTCAGTGTCTGTGCAGTCAATAATGACTTGAACTTGCCTAAGAAGATTTAAACAGGTGTGCATGAAGTCATTGGCAATGTGTGTGTGTGTTAATGGTCATGTAGTGGGCGAGTGTTAGATGATCCTGAACCTCTCGCTGGACTGAAGCTCAAGGCTGCTGCCCACATCCTGCTCACGATCTCTCTGATTCACCATTCTAGAGATGTCTTCTGTTTTCCATGTCTCCAGCGATCTTCATCTCCCATCATTCAGCCCACATCAAAGTGTCCGACATTGCTTTAATGCCACCCCCTCTCTCTCTCTCTCTCTCTTTCTCTCTCTCTGTCCATTTGTATTCATCTGTTTATAGCGGCATTAGTAGAAATAAAGTCCTCTGAATAGTGAAACATGGATTTGAGTTGAATCCGATGAATTGAGATTGAATCAGTTGTACTTATCGTGTCTACACCAGGGGTGAGTGATGCATCGCTAGTAAATCACTCCCATTATAATCAATCAAGTCGTCTACAATGGAATAGTCTGCATATTTTGACAAAAATAGCAGGCATTCTGGATCAACACAGGAAATTTGCATACTTTGTGCAATATACATACTGCACACTACGGTCTTGCAAAAATAGTAGGTTGCATTCTATTCCGAAAACATCCAAACTCTCACATAATGAAGACATCGGCTGGCACGTTTACTGTTGTACATTCCCGTACTTAAGAGCTGCCTATGAATAGTTCTGTAAGAAATGCTGCCACAGAAGCACTTTTTGCTGTAATTCTCTGTTTGTTTGTTTTCCAGATGGAGAAGGTGGAGGCAGATCTGATTCGCTCTAAATCACTGCGAGAGAAACAGTCTAAAGAGTTCAGCTACCAGTTAGACGAGCTCCAGCACAGATACGAACAACAGGTCAGAATGCATCTGTTTGCTGCTGTTCAAATGAATTGACATTACATTAAAGGGTGAGTTCGCCCAAAAATGAATGGGTGCCAACATTTTGATGCTCCAAAATGGTCTGCACTTATATAGTGCCTTTTTAACCTTAGCTGTGTTCAAAGCACTTTACACTGTGACTCATTCACCCATTCATACACGCGTTCACACACCAATGACGGCAGAGCTGCCATGCAGGGTGCTAGCCTGCCATTGGGAGCAACTTGGGGTTCAATGTCTTGACACTTCGGCATGTGGAGTCGTGTGGGCCGGGAATCAAACCACCAAGTCTGCGATTAGTGGCCGACCCGCTCTACCACCAGAGCTACAGCCTCCCCAAAAACCACATAAGGGCAATATAAAGGTACTCCAGACATCTCTGGTGGTTTAATTCATATCTTCAGAAGTGATATGATAGGTGTGGGTGAGAACCAGATCAATATTTATGCCCTTGGTGCTTCACTTTCACTTTCTCACTGTTTTTGCTGATTCGCATTCTTTATGAATATCACCCCCTTCTGAGCAGGGAGGAGAATAAAAAAATACTTTAATGTTCATCTGTTTCACACCCACACCTATCTTATTGTGTCTGAACACATTAATTAATGCCTTTTAAGTGCTTTTTGGAGCTTCTAAATTGTGGTCACCATTCACTTGCATTGTATGGACCAACAGAGCTGAAATATTCTTCTTAAAATCTTCATTTGTGTTCTGCTGAAGAAAGAAAGTCAGACACATCTGTGTTGGAGAGAATTTTCAGTTTTGGATGAACTGTCCCTTTAAGTATGGAAATGATATTGTGTTGGTAGAAACATAAACGAACAAATCAGTTTCTCATCCCAACATTATTACAATGACGGACACAGTTCATATTAAATGAAATGATCTACTCTTAACAATTGGACAAGCTGCCGCAGAATCAAATATATGAATGCATTTCAGCCGCATCACATTTAAGTTGCCTTATCATATCATTCCATTCGGTTACTTGTGATTAAAAAAGCAATTTGTTCTTTATTAAATCGAAATCCCATTTACTGATAACACGTTACATTTAATTGACTGACAGGAACGTGCCTGTTATCTTTAGAGCAATCTATCTTTTCAAGATTTCAATTGCAAATACGGTTCACCTCACAATCGTATCTCATTTCTGTTTAGCAATAGATATTATATTGCACACTTGATTTGCATGTCCTGAAGGTCTGCAGTGCCGTTGTGTAAACGTCTTTAATACCTGAAGGGAGCTGTTTGTTAGCATTCCCATTTATCTCAAAGAATTGTACCATCTATGCTCATGGGTACTCAGTTCTGGACACGGAAGTTATCATCACATGTGTTGACGAAGTGTTTGGGCTGTATGATGCGCTGGGCTCAGATAATGAATGAGACATTATCAGGCACATTTTAATGTATAAATTCTTTTAATGCAAAATGCACATTTTGTATTGCACATATATGTATTTTTTTAAATGCACAGTATATTGAGTAAAATCATGCAGGTTCCCATGATCTCTTGAGCTCTTCTGTAGCAGATGGTCTGTGCAGGGATGATTACCACTTCTCAAATCTCTGTTTAAAGAGGGCCTTCTCGTTCTCAGCCATCTCAACTGACAGGCCTCACGTGTATGGAAGCCACCTCGCACATAATCTGGGCCGTCTGTCCACATACATACAGTTGTATGTGTTGTACACATTTATGGTCTAGTGCTGAATAGATCTCAGATATTCTGCTGAGGCCTATACTTAAACTGCCCATCTGGCACCAACAATCATGCCACGCTCCAAATCACTGAGAGCACATTTTTTACCCATTCTGATGGTTGATGTGAACATCATTTGAAGCTCCTGACCCGTATCTGAACTGCTGCCGCATGATTGGCTGAGTAGATAATTGCATGGATGATTGTTGGTGCCAGACGGGCTGGTTTGAGTATTTCTGGGATTTTCACACACAACAGTCTCTAGAATTTACTCAAAACATCCAGTGAGGGTCAGTTCTGTGGATGGAAATGTCTTGTTGATGAGAGAGGTCAACAGAGAATGTCCAGACTGGTTCAAACTAACAAAGTCTACAGTAACTCAGATAACCACTCTGTACAATTGTGATGAATATTATATCAGATGCAATGTTGTGGCTGATCGATGTGTGTATATATATATATATATATATATATATATATATATATATATATATGCTATCGATTGAGCTTAACTTATACTGAACCCAGATTGTTCCTTTGATTTTTAATACTGTTGAAATTTGCCAAAATGTCCCTATTTTGTGCTGGTCCCCACACAGACTTTGGAACGTACTTCCTATCATTAATTGGATGAAAGTATTTTATTTCACAGTTCATGTAGATCAAGATGTGACAAGCGGAATGTAGCAAATATCTGATTTAAACGAAAAATAAAACTTTCTGTCCCTTCCCTCCTCATAACACGACATCCATTTATTTATTTCTGGACTTCTACATTATGTCAGTTATAATGAACTGTTTTGAATGTGATCTTAATAGACATTTTAATGATTCTGTCAACATGATATATAACGTTACCAAGGTAACAAACCCTCATTAATATCTCCTGTTTAAACTGGATTTTTCTGTTCAAACTGTGAATCTCAACCAGAGCAGTAGAGATGTCCAATTTACTTCAAAAGGGGGAAACATAATTATTCAGTTGTAAAATATTAATATAGTAATAAAATATTATTTTAATTTCATATTTTTGTTACATTGACCTTATTACAGAAGAATACATTGTAACAGATCTGTAAGATGTATTACTGCTTTAAAGGGATAGTTGACCAAAAAATAAATACATTTATTAATTTATTCAAATTCTGTCAGAATTTACTGTTCCATCTCAGTCTCCATTCACTTTCACTATATGGGACAAAAGATGCAATGAAAGGGATTGGTGTCTGAGCCTATCAGTCCCTAACATTGGGTGACAACATGATAACAGAATTTCCATTTTTGGGTGAAATGTTGCTGTAACAGTGAGTTTGGTTAGTCCTTCTGAATGATATTGAGCACTTATTCTTTTGAAAGCATACATTAAGAGCAGAGCTGTAGTTGACTGACCCCTCATGCAACGGATGGAGTTATCTGAGATGTTTAGTGTTGGTGTTATGAGTGGACTGATGTGTGAGGGGTCACTCTTCGACTATTCATGTGGACACAAAGGCTCATTCCCCAGGGCTCCCGTCAATGGGACTTTAAAAGAGTGCATTTCTATAGAAGTGCTGTGTCTCTTTGACCTCCTCGCCTTTACAATATCATGCCTGCTCTGTGTGCAGATGCTGGGCTCATGTCTGAGGTCACAGCGAGCAGTAAATGACATCAGAAACATCCCACAGATGTTTCAAGAGGCTAATCTATTCTGTCAGGCAGCCCCTCTTTAATTCTCTTCCGCCATTTTTAACGTTGATTTATTTTCCCGTTTTTCTCAGGCACACACACTCGTGCAGTTTTGTGAGTAACTAACTGGTTGCAACGCTGCTAACTTCTACTTTTTTCAGAGTGTGACAGCTTAGCTGTTGTAATAATAATAATACTCAAATGGTCTCTCCTAAAATGTCCTCATAGACTCATATGAAGCATTGGGTAGTGTGATTCATTTAAGGTTTGTTTGGGTGCTTCAGAAAATTAAATGGGAAAAAAATTAATAACATCCCTGTGCAGATTCCAGAATAATTCAACAAAATAATTAGGGTTGTCGATTTAACATTTAGTCCGATTAATTAGGCCTATATAAAAAATAACACATTTAAAACACTAACTCAATTATGTACGCCTCCTGACCCTTACTTCAATTCTGTGGTAAGGAATTGTCCTGCCATCGAAGCAATTCATCCTTGAAGTACCACTTTGATGTTTCTGCTGCTGGCCACGTCCATGCTAATACCTTTTCATTTAAAAATGCATCAATTTTACAACATTCACACTTCTTATTCACATTTTTCCTCTGAAATTTGAGCATATTAAAAATGCTCTCCATAATGCATGTTTTGGAAAACGATGACATTAGAAAACTGAAACCGGAGTTTTCAAACAAAAACTGATTAGTTTGGATGTGACCGCAGTCAGCAGGGGGCAGTAAATGCAGCTCCAGCTGTACAGACAACAAACCACACTTACCGAAAGCAGGCCAACTCGTTTAATGTCAACTCTTATACTAATTCATATAAGATGTTGAAATCGTACGATACGTTGTGCGAAAACATACGACTTTTAGACCAACCAATCTCATATGCTTCCCTCGTCCTTCTAAACCATGATAGTTCGATTACTATCGTGGTTATGTTTAGGGTCTGGGATAAAGTGCTAGACTTTATTGTAAGGTTAAGGTTTGCATCGAAATACAAAGAAAGGAAATATCAGGATTTATAATGAGATGCGGGAAGTGGTATGTGATTGGTTTAAAAGTTGTACATTTTCCTAAGAATCATCTCGTACTATTTTTATGACTTTTCATGAAATTGGGTTGAAGCAGGCAGCACAAAGGAAGTAAGAATCCTTTCATACATGACGTGTTCTTGCATCCAAATTCAGCTGGACCGAGCGCAACAGTATGCAGTGGTCTCGTTTTTAATTTGACACCGCATCCTTAAAAGCCAACATTACGACGCTGAAAACCTAAGATGTGACGCAACCACAATAATTGTAATTATTATATTATTATCTTTATTTGGAAGCCTTAGCTATTTTTATTTCATTAATTAATTTATCAGAATATTATGCAATTAATTTGATTTTATTATACGATTGATTGATATTTAGTAGACATTTTAAATTAGAGGTCGAACAATAGTGGATTTTGCTGATACGAAAACTAAGGTGGTGGAAAAGGACAATAGCCATTTATAGTAATCGGCCAAAAGTTTTAAAAATCTATTTATAGAATGTAAATTAATTCTTAGCCTTTACTAACTATGATGGCACGGACACACTGTAGATGCTACAAAACCCCAAAAGCTGTTTATTATGCTACCAAAATCCCAATAATAACCAGAAGAAAAAAATCTGATTTGGTGCATAATTGGGGATTTTTAACTATAAACAAGCCCAAAACACTCAAGGGACTCTTTATTTTGAAATGTTGGAGACTTGGCTTCATTACAATGCTCTATATTAAAGCATTTACAAAGTTAAAATTTGATATCCTATGTATTTCACCAGATGGGGTTTAATGAGGAATAAGGTTAATTATTATTCATGAGATATGCAGTTGGAGACACAATGAAAAAAAAACTTTCGCAACTATCGACATAGATTTTTGTAGATAACCGATAGTTCCAAATAGAAACTGTCGGCATCAATTAATCGGTACTACCAATATTTTGGTCTGCCTCTAATTTAAATGCTGCTCTTCATCACTATGTTTTAGATTTTTTTATGTGTTTTTTTAGGTTGTTTTCATGTAAATTGATCTGATCAAATGCTGTTTAATGCTGTCACCCTAGTTGAGATCCTCAATGAGTGTTTACATACACACCAATATTCTAGTATCTACCAAAAATCAGCTTCATCAAATAAAGAAAACCACAATGCATGAGATTTGAAATCATCTGGATATTTTCTGCTTTTGACATCAAAATGTTAACAGACATGTGCATAACTGTTGTACACATTGGAAAAGCTGGTAAGAATGTCGGGAAATGTGTCCAATCAGGGAAATGCTCAAAAATCTCTGCGTGCCAATTGGATTTTGCTTAAACAGTTTATAACCTTACACCAATAAAGAAAAGCATGTATGACCACACACATTGTGTGCTGATTAAGCATAATCTTTGTAAGATTGTGCTTATAAACACTCTTATTGTTTTGTATTTATTCTGCAAATACATATTAACATCTGATCATTGTATATTTAAAAAAATATCCCCCAAAGCTTATCTTCAGTTTATTAGTGGCTTGTAGTACGCTTGCTAATTCTTCAATAGGGCAATAGTAGCAAAACTTCTTCAACTGACTGTTATTTTAACTCTTTTATAATGTGTGTAGCTTGACAAGCTACAGTTAGCTTTCCCAACACTGCTAACACAGATGGAATGGTCCATTTAGAGCATCTGTACTCTGAATAATGGAATATATTTTCCCCCTCTGATGTTTCTTCATACTGGACCCCTACTGAGTGCCGCCAAGCTTCTCCTCTCAGAGACATCAGTCTTCCTCCAGGGAGCCTCCTTCAGTGGCCCACCGCCCCATAACCTCAGCACCGCGCTCTAGGAGGGGGCGCTAATCACATCTGCCCAATGACAGCAGCCATTCAGCACTGCCGCTTTAAGAGCCCGGCACCCAGCAGTCCTTTCTATGACGTTACAATGTTTTCAGTCTCTTCCCCCACCCGTTTCTATCCTGCTGTCACATCACCATATATTTTGCCATGGATTTTCACCCTGGATGGGAAAAAATTCCACTCAGAATTATCAAAACCAAAGCGATGCTTTGTCGCTTGTCCGGCAAGTAACGTGGGGCGGGCTTAAACCCTACAGAGCAAGCTGTACACTGAGGTTTAAACTAAAGGTAATTGTCGGCTGTTCCTCCGTTGAGATGTGTATTTGTTGAACATTTGACGGTAACAAAGATCTCATAATGAATAGGTGCACTGAAGTTTTGCATATTTAACGCATGGCGTGTTATAGAAAAACCTGTCATACTGCTTTAAGACCGGAGAGTTGTGTCCTTTGACCGGTACCTGGTTAATTAGAAGTGTCTGCATATATATTGTATTTATTGTGTCCTCAATGTTGACCATTGAATGGTTGGATTGTAGCATTGCTAACAGATGTCTCTATCGCGTTGTCCTTTTGCTTTAAGAGCGGAGAGTTGCGCCCTTTGGCAATCCCTCATCAAGTAGTTGAGCCAGTTTGCGTTGGCTGTACAGTTTTGCCATGTTGGAGACGTCCACGTCCGTTCCTCTGCAATGTCAAAGGGCGAAATCGTTAAAGCTTGAGGACGAAGAGTCTTCTTAGTAAGTCTTATTTCAGCAGTTTCTCCAGAATCCACTAACATCGAAAAGCCTGGTACCTTGAAGCTGCTTGAAGTGTCTTTTATGGCCTTGTGTCTGATTGGCTGGGAAAATCGAGCAGAAATCGCTTTCATCACCTTCTTTCAATAGCAGCACAGCAGCTTCTAGCTGGCAGGCCAGGTAGGGTGCCAAGCCACACAATGTAGGGGGATTAGCTCGAGGGCTGTGGGGACAAGCCCTCTCACACAGGCAAACTGGGAGACGGGGGTCGGACCAGCCAAGGTCACCAGCTCCCATCCGTGTGGGAATGGACCCTGGGAATTGTCTGCACTGCCTCTCATCGCCTGGCTCGGCTCACCACACAGCAGGTGCAAGACAACGAGATAATGCCGCTGCTCGCTTTGAGTTCTTTCAGTATTTTCCTCATTCTTACTCTCAATGCTGACCACATTTCTTCTGAAAAAGAGTTAGCAAGGTTGACACTGATTGGAATTTTTGCAGCTCAATTTCCATTTTTGACGAAACGAAACCGTTCGGAAATGGATTCAGATGTAGCAGTGAGTGGTTTCAAGAGTTGCCGTTTTTCTAACATCAAAACAATTTAATGGAATCCAAACTAGAGTCCTTATTTTTTGTCATTTCAATAAAGATCACAGTTTTTGTCATTCTTTCATCCTAAGACTCTCGTCTTGTTTATGCGGCACGTAATGATGATATTAGGGATAATTTTGAAGCATTTTTTCAGGGGAACATAGGACAAATGAACACCCTGTGACATTCACTGGCCTAGACATCGCACATATTTTGTACTCGGGACTGAAAGGGAAGCTAGCTTGTCAAAGTTGGCATAAAAAATACAAAAATGGCACTGAAAACAGCCAGTGAGATCATAGTGATGCAGAATTTGCGTAGGCTTCTTGTGTTGTGAGGCAAACCATGAACTGTTTTCTTCGCTGAGCCATGCTCAAGTTGTCATGACGACAGGGATGTTCTTATGATGAATTCACGCTTCTTGTTGTCCAATCAGATTGTGGAACTGAAACTGCAGCACGAACAGGAGCGAACACACCTTCTCCAGACTCGCAATGCCGAGAAAGACAGCCTGCTCCAGGACCACCAGCGGGAAATCGACAGTTTGGAGAAGCAGACGAGGGCCACCATGGTCCAGCAGCAAATGCAGACGCAGGAGTGGAGAAAACGTGACGCTCAGGTAGGGGGTCTCTTTCTTTCTGCCGCTCAGTCACCATTTCCTTTCTTTTTTTATGGTAATGCTGCAATTTGCTACAACTGTTTATTATCTTATTTTTCTCCATTCGACAGTAGAGAATAATGGTTTGCAGTTACTATAAGAAATTAATATTTACACACATTTGCTAGCACACTTTTTGCGAAACTGTCATCCTTTTTAGCTAAGCGAACAATGCGAAATAAAACAACTTAAATCCAACAGCACAAACTTTTTGTGCGTTATTTTTACATTTAATCTTTCATTGAAAATGTAAGAAAGTCCAAGCGGTAAATGTTCCGGCTAGAAATTTGACTGACGATTAATTGTCAAACAAATAATTGCGATTATGACAATTAATTGTCTGTTTTAGGGCTTTGACGATTAATTGTTTTTTTAAGGGCTTTCACGATTTATTGTCTTATAAAATTGCTTTTTTCTGCATGTGTGCTTCATAAACCTTTACTTGAAATAAATAAATCAAATAATAAGGTTTTAAAAACTTGTAAATTACATGAAAAATTGTTTTAAATATCAAAATGTTTCTAAATACTTAAAATATTTCACTTTAGTTTTACATTTACATTAGTTTTTTAAATAAAAATCAAATATAATTTATATATATATATAGAGAGAGAGAGAGAGAGAGAGAGAGAGAGAGTATATTTTGATTATATTATGCAATAGTAAAACAGTTCTTTCCTAATTTCTACACTTTTTCACATTATTTTAATGCTCTGATTAAATCAAGCGAGCCCTTATTTGTCATGAAGCAAAACATTTGAGATTTATTTTCATAATTTTATCTCTCCACAGAAATGCAGCGTGCGTCTCCTCTGTCACGTGTATCATTAACACTGCATGTATGAACCAGTAACACTTGCAATTAACACGATTGTTTAAAGTGAAACTGAGTGCTTCGCGTTCACTATCACAGTTAATAATTGTTCGTTTATATATTCGCGGGAGTTTGGCATAAGCTTCTGCTGACAGCGTGCGCATCAGAGAGTCACATGCTCCTCCGGACAGGAGCTGGTTGACATCTGCGCTGCGGCTCAGTGACTCGGGCTTTGAGTTCAACTGAATGACACACAAACATACATGGCATTTATACAGTATATTCACTTAAAATTCCCCTTTTTGGGCATTAAAATGTGATTGGAATTAGAATGCCCAATAATTGGTTAGATCCAATAATCGTGACAGGCCTAGTTCTAGCCCGATGTTACCCTTTCATTGCTCACCCTAGGGTGCATTGATCTTTTCTGTGTTGTTTATATTGGGGTTAGTAGTATTTATGCACCACCACTGCATTCCACAGTGCTGTTTGTTGGCTTTCTCTGCCGTACAGGTAGCTGTCATCTGCTAGTATGTGCTAGTATTTGTTTTCCTTAAATATCTAAAAGCTATGCAGTGGGTATTTGTCATTTGGAGAGTATTAATGAGCTCTATAGCCCTATTTTGCTCATCAGCTGGTTTCTAGTGCTTGTAGTGTCCTGTGCCACATTTGCCGCTTCACTGTCCATATGGCTATCGTGAGATCCCTGTGGGAAGCCGTTTTATGGATGAGCCCCCAACTGTGGATATATTGGACTCTTCAAACCCCAAGATTAAATATAAATTGTCAGCATGGCTAAACTATATTTATTGGCTCCTTGCAAGAGAAACGTGTTTGCTGATTTTGATGGTGCATATCAAGTTATCGCCCCACGTTGGAACAATCAGTTCAGAGTCAATTTTCGCTAGAGTAATAGTAGTGAAAAAGAAATGTTCAGTTATAGCTGCCAATATTGAAGTTAACTTTACATCGTTTAAAAAAAAACTATGTTCTCTTTCCAGCAAATGTAGAATTATTGGACTGTTTTTCAAATAGTGATGCAATTATTGGTTGGGTATCAAAGATCGCAAAGTCGCTAACTAAAAACACTTATTCAACACCAGTTTTGATTTATTCTTTCTTTCATTCAGTTAAAGACATTGAACATCAAGTTCTTGAAAAAATAAATAGCTGTTCAACATGTACAGCAAAAGTTTTTAATCATAGAAAATGATATAAAACTGATCTGCTTTTTTAGTGATGTCTCCGCATTCACCCATTAATCAAGAACGCTTATGATGAGGAGCGCTCACATCTCTGAGCTGCTGCTGAATGGAAATCAACTGTGGCGATGGCTATTTGTGGTGCAGTCTTTCAAGTTTGATTGATCGGTTTGTTTTCTTCGATTTAATTATAAAAACATCTCCTTTACAAATATCCTTATCCAACTCACTTTTACTTCAATTATTCAAACATAAACGGGCCTTTTTGGGAGTATTCACATCAGGTGTGCCCAGTTATTCATATTCTAAAATAAAGTACAGTTGACAGTAGAGGTCTGCACAGGCATTAAGTTCAAATCTAAACCCGGTCCATACAAGAGACCGTGTGACCCAACGCACTTGGAACTGTCAATTGTTTTGAACCTGAACCAATGAGATTGTTTCATCTCCAAGCTGATACATTTGTTGCAATATGCTGTATTTTATTTAAGCATCATAGGCATCATTCATAACAGTAAACATAGGCAGTTTTAACAAGGCACAACAGCCCTTCAGCACACAAGAATAAAAGTAATAAATACCATTTATCAAGTGCTGAAACTTTGTTGGGTGAAGAACAATCTGGAATCATGTGAAGCAGTGTAACAGTCACATGAAGTCCTCTTTGAACCTGAACTGCTTTAGAACATTGAATCTTTGCAACAGCTGCACCAAAAACAAGCTAGCAAAGGGACGCACTGGTCTTGTGCAGTTCTTTTTAACTTGACACCAGTACTAAAACTGAAAAAACATGACGCAATGATCAACGAAAACTGTCCAGCGTTCGTTTATGTACATTGAAAAACTAGACAAACGCTAAACAGGTTTGGTGTGAACAGCCCCTAAATCATCTGTAAGTGTAAAACAAATTACTTACAAGTAAAAAATAATCAGATTTATACAGTATGTTGAATAAATGTACGTTATATTATCAAAATATTATTAACAATACTAATACATCAATTTTCAGTCATTACAAACGCAAATCGGATGGTTTGTCAGGTCTCATCTGGTTCAGGTCAGGTAGCAGGCTTATAGCTGACAGTTTTGTTATTGGATAATGCACACTTGCTGTTTTCAAGTTCAATTGAAATAGTGACAGGACATGGATAGGGAGAGGGAGGGGGAGAACGGGTCATGACGCAGACTGAAATCGAACCTGCGTCACTCGTGTAAACACTAGGGCCCTCCGCGTAAGGAATGTGTTTTTACTGTTTTGTTATAAATGTTCATTTAATTTGAGAAAGTTCCTTGATTATAATTATAGTCATCAATTATAAATATCATCATTTGTATTAGATCTGCCTACGCTAGAGATCAACATTGGCATTGCTCAATTAAAAACAATTTGATCGCAATCAAACAAGCTTGTAAACGAAGTTGGTTACGTAACACAAATTTAAAATGTATCGCCTTTCAAGTCATTCCCTTTAGTAAACGTGTTAGATGTCATAAGATAACATTGTGTGAAGAGCAGGGTAAAAAGTGTTCATGAACTGACAATATGCAGCTTTAATAAAAGTCGATGTTGTCGTTCATTTCACATGGAAACTCCCACGATGCGTACAAGCTGCATTTAGCAAATATGTAAGTATAATAACATGATTGTATAAGACCAGGTTGCATAATATCATTGTCAGTTCAATTACGCCTCCCTCAATGTTTCATAGGATAAATCATTTAAAAATAATTGATGTGCTCAGTCTTTTACCTTGAACCTACGTTTTTTTTTAATACAATGGTTTCTCTTCAAATCAAATGTTGAATTTTCATGAAATCAATGGGAAAAATACTTCCGTATCACTCCCCCTCCTCTGAACTATGGCTGTGGAGGGCTGTATTGATCTGAATAAAGACAGTCCAAACCGACTCGTCTCTGGACTGGAGTTTGTGTAGTAGTATCATTGGACTCGTCCACCCTCCGGGATCTTGCTTTCTTTTGTGTGTTTGAGGATGAAAGGATCAAATCTTCAGGATGGTTCTCAGTAAATACAGTTGCCTGCAGCAGCACAGTAAACCAATACACCACAGACTCCAGAGAATACATGCGCTTTCATGCCCATTCGACATCTTTACATCACATAATACTCTTGGGTGCTTGTAGTCATTATTACATGGGAAAAATAAAGTGTACAAAACCTACACAAACTTACACATTATATTTTTATATACTTTATACATCAGTCTGCATGTGCTCTTATCCAGTATTAGGAAATACCGTTTTCTAAGGTATGTGGACAGTTTTATGTGGACGAGAGGCGTATAAATACTGGAATTAATGCTCAAAATCGGGATGTCCAGCGTTCGGTTTACCATTTGACATGCCACTATTCAAATACCAAAATCACTATTTGGTTTTTCTGCATTTGTAATAGAGGTCTTCAATCTGATCCGAGCCCCACATTACCCATCAAAGGTAATGTTCGGGTCAGTTTTTCAAGTATATGGCGAGTTAGGGGCTGTTCACACATGTACTTGTCTGTTCCATGTAAACACTCGCTGGATGGAAGTCTTTAGCTTTAGCACCCCATCTCTCTTTCTTACTTTTATCCAAAGTACATACAACAGACTTGTTACACCATTGTGTCACATGATTCCAGTTTTTTAACCTGGCAAACTTTCAGCGCTTGACAAACAGTAAAACAGTGTTTTGTTTTTTCTTTTGCTCTGGTGTGCAGACAATAACTTCACATGTAAAAGCCATTTCAAAATCAAAGCATCCCAAAGAGGCTGATAGACTGAAGCAGTGATGCTCCATTCACATGACAGTACTAGCGTTCGCTGCCTCAACCTGCCCGGGCAGAGGACATATCAGGTTTGGCACCTAAATGACATATTTTCCATTGATTAAGAATACCATATTGCATGCAGTGAGAGTTTGATTATTTTTACTTCAATGTGAGCAATTTTATCATTTAAGTTGTGTTTGAGACATATCTATGAAATAAAAGTTCTTTATTCCCGAGTCCAGACTCCCAACATACAACCGAATAACCATTTGTGAACCCTCACGGTTACCTGAATATTGCAAACCATAACCGTGCACCAGTGTGGTACTCGAGATCGGTCTTGGTCTCGTCTTGGAATCTTCAGCATTTTTACTCGGTCTTGTCTCGGTCTCGGACAAGTCCGGTCAAGACCACAGCTGCGGGGATATCACTAAATTGCCTCTGCATTGTCTGATTTATTTGTTAACATCATTATTGTGATTGGATGTAAAACTTCCTTCTTCAAATTCAAGCAATAAATTGACTCATTTCTAATTAGAAATATTTGTTACTGTCAATGGCTGTCACCCTTCCCCGCCCCCCTTCACACACACTCCAAGAAACTGAATGAGGGAGACAGGAGAAGAAACTGTGGCTGTCTGAGAGATGCCAGCCAAATCTTCTGTAATACAATTTGGCTTCCTAAACCAGTGTTTCCCAACCACTGTGCCCACTAGTAAGCAAAATGATCAAATTCCTCATATAAATAAAAACCCTTTTTCCGGTATTTTAGTGAAGGCACAGAGAGGGTAGAAGAATTTTAAAGTTGCCAATTCAGTATATTTTTCATGACAAAGTGTTTTATGCAACCAGTTTAAATATTTTGTCCATCATAACATTATTGTCTCTAACAAACTCTAGTCCGCTGACCAACGCAACTCCATCATCACACTTGTAGTAAAAACATTAAGTCAGTGAACTTCTGTCAGTGTGACTTATGTGTTTTGTTTTTTTTTTTTACTTGATTTTGACCCGGTGTGACTTTATTTCCAGAAAATACAGTAAGTAAATAAATAAATTAAAAAATTATTTGCTGTGCAATTGCAAGGATTCATTTGCAAGAACACATCTACAAAATGGAAAAGGCACATGTTGTTTTTCAATTATCCAATTGGCGCTCTTGGGATCTGTGACCTCATTATACAGCTTACCTATGTTACTTGCATTTTTTGCATAACTGACATTCAAACATTATGAGTTCACGCTACTAAAACTATTGATGATGGTTATGTGGGCCAGTGGTGTGCCATGGGATTTTTTATCGGCAGAAAAAGGGTTGGGAAACACTGACCTAAACCACAAAGAGTTGAGCACAAAAAAATGTCCAAAAGAAAACACACAGCAGTATCCTGAGACAGCTGGGACCTCGTCAAACTATTATCGGAACTTAGACAGGAAGCATAAAGAAAGATAAGCTAAATGTAAGTGATGCTAGCAAAGCTAGCTATCTAACGTTAGCAATCTATCTCTTGCTGTATTCCATTCAACTCTGACAGTTACTATATTGTTTAAGTGAAGACTTAATATTGAATAATTGGTGATATATATTCTGTACTTATGATGGCTTAAAGAGTCATCCAGAAAACCTGATGCGATGCTTGCACAAAGATGTTATTGTTTTAGGGGGATGGTAAAACTTGGAAAAGGAGTGTTGAATAAACATTGTTAAGTTGATTTCAGCTCCTTCGTGTTTGTTTGTATTTGTTTCTCATAGAAAACAAAGGAAAATTCACACACATAAAATTCACCTCTGCATTGCCTTTTGATTATTTTATCAAGGCATTTCTCATGGTACACTGATACACACACACACACACACACACACTCACACACACACATATCTATATGGCAATAAAAGAGGTGAATGAAGAGGAATCTTCTAGGGCTGGGCGATATGGCAAAAAATATCATCACAATATTCTTTTTCATATCATTCGATATAGATATTTATCACAATATTCAATCACATTTGCACATTTTTTTGAATTTCCAAAAATAGAAGAGAAAACAAAATCCTAAACGGTCTAAATAGTCTTTACAAAACTGTGTTGGGGCCCCAAACACCGACAATGCAGTGGTGTCTGAGGGATATTCTATGAAAATATTACAATTGAGTGCAGTTGGATATGAATGTTATAAGATGACAATATATATATATATATATATTCATATTTCTTTACATACAGATATCCAAGTATGGGGGCATAGAAGCCCTTGTGACTGAGTAATGATACTTTATGGGGGTTCAGGGGTATCTACACAGAGAAACTTTTGAAAATGTAAAAGTCTGAATGACCATTTTTCTAGGCTACAAACTAGTAATTGTTTTGTCAGATGATGAAATCTGAATAACTTCACAAAATTAGAAAGGAAATCTATTTGTTTACTATTAAATGGCTTAGAACATACGGATTAATCAAATTTAGAAAGAAAAAAACATTATGGTCTAAAAGGCGCTCTGGAAACACACCTCATGTTTACTCACATGTGGGGAAAAGAGGAAGCGGGTGCGGCCCGGGACAGGGCATCAATGAAGCGTGTTTCAGTGCTAAAGAAAAATATTCAAGAATACGGCGCAGAAAGATCATCTATGATGTAACCAGCACCATTTTGTCGCGCTGCTCACTAGAAACGATGAGAGGGCGTAACCGTCGTCATGTCTTGCAGTCAAGATGGAATCAGTCTGGGGTTCAGAACGCGGTGACCTGCGTAGCAGAGGCAATAACTTCACGCAGTCTGAGGCTGCGTTTCCACTGAAGTGGAAGAAATCCGCACAAAGCCACTCCCAACGCTAGGGAACCGCTTGCCCCACGCTGCGGTCAATTTTACAAACCACCTCGCTCACATTCACTCGGCACGCGCCAGTGGAAATATACAATAAGCAAGCCAAACTGCTAGTGTTTTTAGCAACACGCATGTCTATATGTAGAACAAAGGCCAAATATTGAAAATTACTCAAAAGCTTATCGTCAAGTTTTTTATCGCAATAAATATTGATATCGTTTTATCGCCCAGCCCTAGAATCTTCATTTGTTTTCTGTGGGTGTTTTTTATGGGAATGTGGATCTTTCAGATTAATTTGAGGAGTGCCTATGGTTTGTATGTTCCACATTTAATCATATGTGTGTCATGCAGTGTGGGAATCGCACTGGTCTGGTCTTGACTTGGTCTCAACCCCTCAAAGTCTTGGTCTTGTCTCGGTCTCAATACACTCTGGTCTTGGTCTCAGTTTAGGTGGTCTTGTTTGCAACACTGTCATGCACATCCCTAGTTCAAATGAAAACATAGTTGTGTGGACGTGGCCTTTGTCATCATTTACTCACCCTTGCCATTCCAAACCAGTATGACTTTTTTTAATGTTTCTGGTTGGTTTGGGAAGGGAAGTCTTTGTTCCTAGAAGAAATAGCCAAAACACTGGGGTTACACCCCTACTCTTTACGAGAAGTTTCCGGGATTTTTAATGACCACAGAGAGTGAGGAGGTTTTTACGTCTCATTCGAAGGAAAATGCCTTTTTAAAGTATTGTCTCCCTGTCACTATACTTGAGCATTAGGACCCACACAGACCACAGAGTGAGCACCCCTGCTGGCCTCACTAACACCTCTTTCAACAGCAACCTTTAGTTTCCACCAGGAGGTCTCCCATCCAGGTACTGACCAGGTTCTACCATGCTTAGCTTCAGTGGGTAACCAGTCTTGAGCTACAGGGGGATAAGTTGCTGGTTAACGTATACAATACATTAACATTATTCTTATAAAATGTCAAAATTAAAATGTGGCAATTATGTTCTGCAGCTTGTTTTGAGCAAGAATGCCCGCTTAAGCCCCGTTCACACTGTCAGCTATTTTGCGACAGGAGATCGTTGATTTTCAATGAGATCTGGAGACTTCTGGTGACACGAGCGACAGCAACCGTTGATGACAGGATGTGGGCGTGTCAAGCGACGAGACAAAGTTGATGCAAATATCGCGATATCACGCAGCGACAGCCAATGAGAAAATACAGTTGTCACGCAGTCTGTCTCCTGTGAGGTAATGGAGGAGGAGTTATTTTCATCGATTTCACAGTTTTATATCGTGTTTCTGTGAAACTATTTAAATCATTTGTTCGTCTTGTTCATGATTGGATGCATCGAGCACATCTGTAGATTATAGAAAAGCACTCTCCCCTGCAGAATGTTCATATTAGAGGCAAAATAAATGATTTCTAAGAATGATAGATTTGTTTACTGGATATCAAGCTCATCTGTGATCAGATTTTCCAAAGCTATGGCCAGTTGTGCAGCTAACCAATAACATTAGAGCGACAGCAGTAGGAACGGCCAATAGCAACAAGAAATACAGAGACTTATGACATCTAGCGACATAATCGTTGACAGTGTGAACAGCGCTTAAGAGTGACCTTATAGATTGCTCCCTTTATAATGAATAAAGCTCTGCAAGTCACACACTTGCCGTGTTAACAGCTCCATCAATTATAATGGGAGTTATTAAATATTCCAGACCTTTCTGCTGAGGAAATAACTGTAAGCATTTAAACTACGATACCCTTTCATCGACTTTCTCGTGTAGATGATTTCAGTGTCAGCAAGATAATGGTACACATAAATTTGTTGCCTCAAAGTCTTATTTAAATGATCCGGTAATGACACATCATTGTTTATTTTCTGTTTTTAAGTATATCTTGTTTGATCTGTTTTAGATAGACTTATAAAGTGTGCACTACTCCTTTTGTTTTGACATTTCTAGGTTAGGACAAGACATGCGTAGTCGCATTGTAATCCCTTTGTTTTTGTTTACATCATTGAAAAGGTCTGTAGTGACATTGGGCTGTTAAATTCAAAAGAACAGAACACTGTAAACAGCATTATAAAAATAGTTCTAAGGACTTCTGAAAGTCTTTTGAAGCCATATGGTAGCCTTTGTGTGTGCAACTGTAAAAATCGTTATTTGGTGAAAGTCTTTCCCTCCACCAGAGCTCTCAGCTATCATTCATGCCTACATACAGTAGATTCAGAACATTCAAACATGTCAGATATTGCTACTGGTCACTCAAGAACATTGGCATAGATATTGATGTGGTGACCATGTTTGAATGTGCATAAGCACACGATTTGATGAAAGTGAATAAAAGATCTCCAAAACATTATTTAAGTGAATTATTCATTTAAATTCAGAATAGAGCCACTACCAATGTGACCTCATCTGAAAAGCTTTCAATTTGTTATAATATCACATATGTTAATTTCATCTGCAGTAGGTAATATTATTATTATTACTTGTTCTTTTTCTTTCACTCTCAGCGGTGTCATGTTATTTAATTAGGATTCAATAGGCAGCAATCGATTCATGAAATTCCACAAAAAATACACTCAAATTTAAAATTTTTATGGTTGAAATGTGACATTACATTTAATTGTTTTACAAGTTGTATTTACAATTGAAGTCAGAAGTTTACATAGACTTACATAGATAAAACACATTTTTTAATCACATTTTCATATAAGCAAATTATAGTTTTGGCAAGTCTTTTAGGACATCTACTTTGTGCATGACACAAGTAATTTTTCCAACACTTGTTTACAGACATATTGTGTTACTTTTAATTGACTATATCACAATTCCAGTGGGTCAGAAATGTACATACACTAAGTTAACTGTGCATTTAAGCAGCTTGGAAAATTCCAGAAAATGATCAAGCCTTTAGACAATTAGCTTCTGATAGGAGGTGTACTGAATTGGACGTGTACCTGTGGATGTATTTTAAGGCCTACCTTCAAACTGAGTGCCTCTTTGCTTGACATCATGGGAAAATCTAAAGAAATCAGCCGAGACCTCAGAAAAAAAAATTGTGGACCTCCACAAGTCTGGTTCATCCTTGTGAGCAATTTCCAAATGCCACATTCATCTGTACAAACAATAGTACGCAAGTATAAACACCATGGGACCACACAGCCATCATACTGCTCAGGAAGGAGACACATTCTGTCTTCTAGAGATGAACATAGTTTGGTGCGAAAAATGCAAATCAAACCCAGAACAACAGCAATGGACCTTGTGAAGAGGGAGGAAACAGGTAGACAAGTATCTATATCCACAGTAAAACAAGTCCTATATCGAAATAACCTTATAGGCTGCTCAGCAAAGAAGAAGCCACTGATCCAATATCACCATAAAAAAGACAGATTATAGTTTGCAAGTGCACAGGGGGACAAAGATCTTAGTTTTTGGAGAAATGTCCCCTTGTCTAATGAAACAAAAATTGAACTGTTTGGCCATAATGACCATAATTATGTTTGGAGGAAAAAGGGTGAGGCTTGAAAGCCGAAGAACACCATCCCAACCATGAAGAATGGGGGTGGAGGCATCATGTTGTGGGGGTGCTTTGCTGCAGGAGGGATTGGTGCACTTCACAAAATAGATGGCATCATTTGGAAGGAAAATATATGGATATATTGAAGCGACATCTCAAGACATCAGCCAGGAAGTTGATGCTCGGTTGCGAATGGGTTGAACAAATGGACAATGAAGGCAAGCATACCTCCAAATTTGTAAGGACAACAAAGTCAAGGTATTAGAGTGGCCATCACCAAGCCCTGGCCTCAATCCGAAATTTTTGGGCAGAACTGAAAAAGCGAGTACGAGCAACGAGGCCTACAAACCAGACTCCATTACACCAGTTCTGTCTGGAGGAATGGGCCAAAATTCCAGCAACTTATTGTGAGAAACTTTGACCCAAGTTAAACAATTTAAAGTACCAAATACTAACAAATACCAAATAATGAATGTAAACTTCTGATCCACTGGGAATGTGATGAAAGAAAGAAAAGTTGAAATAAATAATTCTGTGTTTTAACCCTTTGGGGTCGACGGACGCGCCGGAGCGTCCTGCTGGATTTTTTCGTCATTACAGCAGAAACAACTTAAAATACTCCGTCATTTTTGGGTATACAGGTAAGTGTAAGACATCATTAGAGACTATAAAGGGTCTACTTTTATTTGTGTACACTCATAATAACAATGAAACATTGTGCTTTTGTAAAATAAAGAAAATAAAAAGGGTGAGCTGTAAGCAGTCTCTGTGTTCACATATTTCAGAAACACGTCACAAAAATGAACTGAAACTCCGCGAATACTTATCACACAAACATGAAACATATGTCTAAAGAAAGCTTAAAATGTCTACTTTTAAATAAAACAAATATACTCCTGCAATGTAATCTGTATGAAACAAAGCGATGTTCAGTTTTTACCAGTTCATCTAATTATCTGTAATGTGATCCCACCCACCAGCAGAGCGCCATTCATACGCTAATGTGATGAGGTGATCAATGCAAATGTAAACCCCCCCCCCCCCCCCCCCCCCCGGACTGTGTTCAGGGGTTTAATGTAAACAATTAATTCATTTTCCTGCACGTTTGTAAGGACACACAGGCGATGAAACTCCTGGATAGTAAGGAAGGGTTAACTTTTCCTCAGAAGAAGAACGGGACTCCGATGAACATTTGTATTTTGAAGAGAGACTTGATCCAGCCGAGGATACAATTTCAGACGAGTAAGTCAGTTCGTTTTAATTAGCTGACATGTTATTTTATAGAAACTTGAACATGTTTTACTAGTGGGACTGTTTCTAGACTTGCCAGTCAGGATTCAGTGTATTGAAATTTGAAATATGACTCCTAATAAGCAAGTTTTAATTACATTTAAATCCTGTTTCAGCTAAAGCAGGTATTTAAATTGTATGCTGTATGATATAAATATGATATGTAATATGATATAAAAATAATATGAATGTTTAGATTATATTTTATCTTGTGTTTATGCTGCCTCATTATCATCAACAAAGCTTGTGCTTGTAAATATGTGTTCAGGATAAATGAGTAAAATGCACTTTAAATATTAGAAAATCTCCATCTTATGATGATTTCTGAAGGATCATGCGACACTGAAGACTGCAGTAATGATGCTGAAAATTCAGCTTTGATCACAAATTGCATTTTACAATATATTCAAATAGAAAACTGTTCTTTTAAATTGTAAAAATATCACTGTTTTTACTGTATTTTGGATCAAATAAATGCAGTCTTGGTGAGCAGACAAGATTTCTTTTAACAGTAGTGTAGGTCTAAAGTTAAGTCTTTATTTAAAGAAAATGTACAGTCAGATTATTTCTTTTAATTTAAAACTTGATTTTGATCATTAAGTCTCCTCACTGTCTCTTTCTGTCACATTTGCCCAGGGGAGGGGGTCTTATGTCTCCTCAGGTGTGAATTACCTCAATATTCATGGTAGTTCGCGCCTCCTTGCATATGACCTTTCTAACACTAAAAGTGTCTTACAAAAGTTCAATTACTATTGTTTTGTATGAATGAGTGATCAGGATGGTTTTCACATCATTTTGTAACAAAAACTCTAGGCTACAAGATCCAGTTCCCAAAGGCTTGTGGACAAATGTTTAGTATGTGTTATATGGCCTTATTTCAATGACTTTAATTTTTTTTTTTTTTTCAAAAACCACGCATAAACAATATTTTCTAAAAAATACAAACATGTACACACATGTTGGTCACATATTATTGTGGCCCAGTTTGTGCTGAATACAGTGTTATCAGACTTTAGCCATGAATTTGTTTTTAAGCAACTGAAAAAAGCACAAATGTCAAGGCATGTCAAAACTTCTCCAGGGCCCAAAACACCCTCAGACCCCAGAGGGTTAATTGTTTCTGATGGAGGTTTTTTTTTTTTTTTTTGGCACAAATTGCCATTGTTGATGAAGTACATAAACCATCAGTTTTCAAAACAATGTCCTTACCTAACCCTGATTCATTTCGGTAAGCCTATTAAAATAATTTGTATTTTGAGGTGTCGGGTCAGATTTGGTGCAAAATCGCTGGCTTATGTGGTTCCTCTTTGCATCATGATGTCATGTCCGTAAACACATGAAAAAAGTGCTGGCTGTCACATGTTCCGGCAGAGGACACTGTTCAGTTCAGTCAGTCAGTCACTGTTACACAGTTCAGGTATCTCTGCAGTCTGGATGGATGTTTATCTGGTATTCGTTTGGCTAAGTTGTTCACCTGCTATAATGCTTGGAATTGGATACAGTATGTTGTCTGATAGGGGTAATGCTTTTATGAATCGAAAATTCCATGTGTGTTTGCCGATCTATCTGTTGTCTGGGGAATTTACTGTGCACCATATGTAAATGTATCAAACTTAAATATACTTGCTGTCCTTGTGAAAAACCTGAGCTCCTGAAATAATAATGATTAGACTGAAGTGTTAGCTTCTTTTTAGATGTTAGCATGTATTCTGAATTCTTCATGCTTTACAGACTTTTCCCATGAAAGTATATTATGTTGTGTGTAGCGTGTTTCTTATAGAAACGGTTTATTAAAAGACCAAGTTCACGTTCATTTGTTTCATTGTGCAGATGTATGTTGTTCCATAAATGTTGTGGAAATATTGATGAATGTGATAGACATTGTCATCATTGACGAAATCAAAAAACGTTTCATCATCGATCATTTTCATCTTTGATTTCATTGACAAGATTAATAATGCAAAACAAAGTCTTAAATTTGAACTTAAATCAGCAGTATCACACGTTTCACCTCTTACATTGATAATACAATACAATAAAAACAGTAATAGACAATAAAGAACTTGAATAATCATATTAAAATATTCTTGTAACTGGTGTTGGTCCCCTGTTCTCTATGTAAAAGAGCTTTGAGTGTAGTGTCAGAAATGTGTACAATTTATTCATTCAAAATATGTTGAGAAAAGTGTTGTTTATATTTGTCAAAGCAAGTAATGTTTCATTTTTAATGTTTAATCGTATAACATAATTATATCAACATGAAAATAGCACGTTCTAACTCCAGCTCTGAATATCTTTAGTCATGGTCACACATGCGTTGTCCAGGTAACCTCAAATCAGCCAGAGCAGTAGTGTCAAAACGGACGTATTGTATTCTTCTGCAAATTACTTGATTTGCAATTTCAACCACAGATGTTTCTAGAGAACACAAAGTTACGTAGTACAGCTTTAAGAAAGATAGATTGAGTTAACATCATTACGGCAGATAATGCATGAACTACAGATGCTGAATTCTGCCATTCAGATCCAGCAATACATGTTCTTCCTCTCTCTTCTCCCTCTTTCATTCTTGACAAATTCTGTTTTATATATATAACATGGAGTTCAAACAGCATGGGAGAACATGTGAAGTCCATGGAGTATAGCACCCAATTAATGACGCTGTCAAAGTTTCAAAGAACCTGATTTCCCAGAAAGAGAGTAGAACAGAGAAAATGTAGGCGGACATGACATGGGAGATCAGGCCTGCTTTCTGATCTGAAGTTGAAGGTCGTTACGTTGTCTTACGCACCAGCAGGGGTGTTTCGGATTCAGCCGCTCTGATTGTAATACTGTCTTAGTTGCATACAAATATCAAACTGCTTCTTAGTGTCATGTATGTTCATCGCAGCATCAAACACAGTCACAGTATGTCCTTACCAGAAATTAATGTTCATGTACGTGACCATTTAAAAAAGAAGTTTGGACACATTTGTGTGAACGTCGGTGTATTCTGTATTCAGAGAACAACAATGCTAAATTCAAATGAAAAATGCAACGTGCTATATCACTGAATATTTAGGATTGGAAAATAATTTAGATTAACTTTTAGACGGGAGGGGAAAACCTGCATATTGCTGCCAACCTGGTCTCATAGAATGAACGTTACTATTACTACATTTTTGCAATCTGAGTTTTATGTGCCACGTTCTATGTTTCACATCAGGTCTCTGGTGAAATGAACACTAGAGGCGCTACAACAACTGTGTGTTTTATTCACTTTCACACAATTCAGAAGTGCAATGGTTGATTATGAATTCAGGAACAATAAACTTTCGCTCCATTACTCACATACTGCAATGTTATAATATCCATTTATATGCTTGCGTTACAGACTCGCCTTCATTTATGCACTTATTTCAATGCGATCAGCTTCCGTGGTAGCACACCAGATAAGGTGTTGGACTTTGTAACTTGTACACAGAAATCAACCAATGCAACAATATTAGAACTCTCCTATTATAATCACTGAAGTTGTCACTCTGCGGATTTACGTCACCTAGGGAAAGCTCTGATGGAGCGTTTGACAGATTGAAATGTTCATGGATGTGGAAAGAGCCATGTCAGTTTAAGTCAAGTGGGAATACAGTCAATACAGACCGGACTGGAGATTCTCATTGATCAACACTCAGTGTCAGTGTATGTTGTGGCAGTGTTGGAAATGTTGTCAACTTTTTGGTCCTTTGCATTATCCCTCTCTGTCCTTCCAACGTACCATCCAATTGCAGCGTTCTCTGACGCCATGTAAACTCTAGTGTGTAGGCAGCCTTACGCACTGTTTGAATCCTGCAGTTCAGCGCAAGCTCGCTGACACTCAAAATAGTTTTCATTCCGACTTTAAGCAGTTTCTCAATCCTTTTGTGGAGTACCACTAACAACTACACACACAATTTAGTTCATGGAGCCTCTACTAATTAATTGATCATTAGAATCCGTTGTGCTATTTAAAGGAGACTTAAGGTGCATCCCAAACCGTACACTTCTGCACTATTCTGTCATTTTGTAGAGTAAGTAGTGCCAATAGAATGTTAACATTGAAAATGCAGCAAAACGAATTGTACAACGATGTAACGTAATTTAAGAAGGGAAAGGAGGAGGCGAGAACCGGCTTGACAATATAAATAAGGTTTTAATAATGAACTTAAAACAAAGGACACAAACACATGACGACGGACATGTCCGTAAATGATCTCTCTCTCATTGCACCACCCTCCGCCATCGGCCTTTATCCCTCTCGGAGGCTTGATTAGCCTGATATCTGACTGGGTGTGTACTGCACTTGGGTTCTTCATCTTCACATCATCATCTTTGTCATTTTCAGCACCAGCACTTCGTTACAACCATCACAACATGCTTTGTGAGTATGGATGTTCTTTAAGATACAAGTGTTGAACCGAGGTTGGCTAACGTGCTAAAGCTAACGGCAACACATCATGTGCACTTGAAACATCACTTCCGTCAGCTGTTAAATGGTGAAAGCTTCTGTGTTGTAAAAAATCATTAAGTATTCCAATTGGAACGATACTGCACTTTGAAAATGAATACACTACATGGCTGAGAACATAGTACATTTTGTAAGTACATAGTGTATAGTGTGTCATTTTGGACACAGCTATCTGTAATGTGTAGTGTTAAAGATTCTCCAGAAAAGGATTGAAGGATTGAGAAAAGAAACACTGACTTAAAGCTTCTTTTCGAGTGTTTTTCTTCATTCATTTCCATGTGCCACCACAAACAGAGATGAAATACATTTTAAAGCAAGCATCTGGCCATCAGACAGTTTAAAATTATCGGCACTGATTAATCGGTAAAACGGATACATCGGTCTACCTCTAACGCAAACCACAAAGACAAGACTTTGTCTTTGGTACTGTGTTAAGTCACCACTTGATATCTAACGTAAAATGTTGACAAATGGTGGCTACTGTGAAGCTCAAATATTCCCATACTTTATTTCATAGTGTTGACGACTTGATTATTACTCTAGTATGTGGAAAATTGTCATAATAAAGAATGAGGAGATGTGTCCAATCTTTTGTAGTGCACGTATCAGTATTGTTTCAATTATCTCTCTAGTGTGACAGTAGAACCTCATCACATACACTCAACAGAGACAAAAAGTCTTCAATTTCAGAAGCATTTCTGAATTTTATCGTATTTTGGGACATGTGGTCGACATCATGAGCTATCTGTGAGAGAGGAGCTGTTTTAAGCAGTCATTCCGCAACAATGTCTTAGAAAACACAAACCGGCACCATCACAACTCATTTCGTCCAGCTGTGATGGGTCACTGCAGTCAACTCCATCAGACAGGCTTTCAACACCAGATGAGCCATGATGAAAAGAGGTTTAATGTCTGGCCAGACATCAGCACGCACAGACACTTTCACTGGGCTTCAACTCTTAAAGACATGCAAATGTGTTTTAGGCGGAGATTTGGATCACACCATCCATCTTTCGTCCAGAATGGTGCTGCAGAGCTGAAAAATGCAAAATGGAGAAGTGTGCCACACATATTATACCTCTGTCCTCGAATAACACCATGAGAGAACAGGGAGCAATGTAATGTATTGAAACCTTTTCCATTCTCCACCATCCAGGGCCGGAGTGGCTAATTGGATGGACTGGGATATTTCTGGGAGGCCCTTTAAGAATTGGGCTGGCAGGTCCACATGTTGATAGATATACCTTCAGTAATGTGTCACATAGCAGTTGCCAACCCTCCATTTCATCAGGTATTTAAGGGATCAGAATTGCGTTCCATATCATAGCGTACTGCATTTTATCGTCTCACACCCAAACAAATGAGAGGGTGGGCTGTGAGAGACGAAACATGAGCTGTTTTACCATAACACGGACACTTAACAAGATCCAGTGAGAACAGAAACTATTTGCTGAATGAATGAGTGAACGTGCTTCATGTAGCAGATTAAGTTCAATTCTGACTGTATTCTCACAATCTCAATCATATATTGTCATCTCTCAAATTCTCATTTCTTGTAGTACAGAATGACAACAACAATATTCTTTATTGTCACAAAATAAAAGAACACTTAAAGTAAATGAGTGCAGATGCAACAGCAGGAAACATTACAAAAATAAGGGGTTTTTACAGTTCTCAAAAGATTGAACTCAACGAAAACAAACTGCGCACCAATCTTCTTAAAGAGACCATAACCATATGGCCGGTGTCCATAACATTTACATTCCAAGACTTGGACATATGTATATGAACTAGAGGTCTTCACGGGTCCAAAAATGTGTGCCTCAACCCGAAGAGACTCGGAAATGAGCTATCCGGAACCGACCCAGACTTGTCTATTATTTGAAAGTTTGGACCCGGACCCGTGCAGAACCGAGAAATGCCATAAATGTACTTCCCAGAACCGACTCAGACCAGTATATTATTTGAAATTTGGACCCGGATCCGGCTGGGACACACAGACCCGATTGAACCAAATCGGCACAGATCAAACAGCTAATTGCTATTAAAAAGTTAATTTACAAGTTGTGAAAATAAACTTTTGTGTCTAACCTAATGTAACGTTAGTAGCCTTCTCTCCTGTACCTGACCGTGACGCATACAATCATCCTCCTTGCCAAGAAAGATGAATAATAACATCCATGTTGTTCCTCTCTTGCTGTTTGAAAGAGCATGTATAATCCACTCATTATTTCAGCTTCAAAAGTCCAATTGCGGTCACGGTGGCGGATGACAAATGCGACTTTGCAGCTTTGCAGTTTTTTGTATCTTGCATAATACAATAACTTCCACTGTTTGCCCTTTTGAACTATAACGAGTCAGGAACCTTTTTTCACTAAGGAGCCATTTTTTTAATATTTAGTTGATGCATATTTCAAAAGAGCCATACAACAAACAAATAATTTACAAAGATTTTCAATAAAATACAATGTTTATATTGCCCATAGACTACTCAAAAACAAACAAATATGCAAATATTAATAGGTAGCATGATGCAATATGGATTTGAGTACACGTGTTTGTGCGGGTCTCCTTAAAATTACTTGATTTTACTTCATGAAAAATTTACTTCCCTTTTGGCGATATGTAAAAAAAATAAAACATTTGAATGATTATCACATTTAAAATATCAATATCCGATTATATGGTCAATCCCCAAGATCGGTGAATATTTTTGCTTTATTGATTTTGCTTTAGAAATTTGTAAAACAGATCAAGGTCACGGGCAAGGAAGAGGCGAGAAACCGGCTTGACATATAACTAAAGGTTTAATGTAAAACTCAAAAGACAAACACATAAGACGACGGACATGTCCGTGAACGATCTCTCTCTCTCTTGCATCGCCGTCCGCGAGTGGCCTTTATCCCTCTTGACGGCTTGATCAGCCTAATACGGGACCGGGTGTGTGTAATCACGCGCCGGTCCCGCTCTCCACCGTGACACAAAATTAAATTAATTTATTGATACACGAAAAACTTAAAAGACATTTCTTAATTCAAATTGCACTTTTTAAACTAAACGAAAAAGCAATACAAATAACGAAGTGATAAAAAAACCTATATATAACCATCTCACCAAATACAAACATTTACCGTCTCCAACAGCTCCATTTAGGTGATAGATAATATGCCGAATGGGCCGCGATAAGATAAAATGAGCCACCGCATTATGCATATCAGATACAATATGTACATATTTATTATTGTGCTGCTGTTATAATAAGTGTTATAATGTGCTGCTGCTGTTTTTATGATGGCTTTGTTTTATTCACAGTTCAGTGTATTGTGCAGTGGATCGTGTCTCAGTAATGATGTTGTGATTTTGCCTCAGTAAAACAGGGTGTTCTGCACTGATTCAGATGCTGTAGCCTACCTGTTGGTTTAAAAAGCTAAAAGCGGTTACCAGCTTGCAGTTGAACTGTGAATTCAGGGAATTCTGTTGCTTTGCTGTTTATAGTTACATATTTCCTTTGTAATTGTTTTGTGGCTGTGGTGGCAGAGGGTAATATCTGGTATTCTTTCAACTTACATCTCTGTTGATGTTAGTTTTGGTTGTAGTGCCAGTGTTTCTTGATCATAATTAAAGGGCTGCTTCTAAGCACTGGGCCT
This sequence comes from Moxostoma hubbsi, assembly GCA_032164185.1. Classification (NCBI taxonomy): domain Eukaryota; kingdom Metazoa; phylum Chordata; class Actinopteri; order Cypriniformes; family Catostomidae; genus Moxostoma; species Moxostoma hubbsi. The sequence goes on from JAVLUX010000187.1 coordinate 3,152,577, forward strand.
TGTGCTTCTTTGTATTTGTGTTTTGTTTGTAATGTTCAATTTCTCATTTTACTTATGTGGTGTGGTGGTCTGTCCACTTCTTTAAGGAATGTAGAGGAAACACTGTAGCATTGTGTGTGTGTGTGTGTGTGTGTGTGTGTGTGTGTGTGTGTGTGTGTGTGTGTGTCTGTGTGTGTGTGTGTGTGTGCCATTTCACCTTACTATTTGCGTGTGGACCATGTATGTCACTAAATACATTTTTCCAGTAAAGCATGATGATTACAATAACTATTGGTACTAAACGTGATATGTAAATGTGATTAAAGTGTAAATGGTAATCCTAAATGTAGAAAGTCTTAAATGTAATATCTATAGGTCCTAAATATAATTAAGATGTGGCCCTAAATGTAATAAAGCCATAAAATTCAATAACATTTGTTTCTAAATGTAATAAAGGTCATAAATGTAATAACTTTTGCCATAAATGTAACAAAGTCCCTTAATGTATGGCATTTGGTCCTGAATATAACAAAGGCCCTCAATGTAATAACGTGGGGTTCTAAATGTAATTACTTGTGATCTTAAATGTAATAAATATCTTAAGTTGAATAGCATTTAGTCCTAAATGAAACAAATGGCCTAAATGTTATAATATTTGATCCTAAATGTAATAAAGATCCTAAATAAAATAATATTTTAATTGTAAATGTACCAGTTGTAACTCCTTTTCTGAGTGCTTAATTGTGTAAAAGATACATACTTAAGTGCAGAAAATATTATAATGCAAAATTCTGCTGGTTTCATAACAGCTTTATACGCACATCATTTTGTTTTTCTTACCCTCATTCTACTGTGGATGAATAAATACATTCTCTAAATGTAATAAAATGGAGTCCTTAATGTAATAAAGGCCCTAAATGTAATAATATTTTGTTCTAAATGTAATAAATGCCCTAAATGTAATAATATTTTGTTCTAAATGTAATAAATGCCCAATAATAATATTTGGTTATTAATGGAATAAAGGCCCTAAATGTAATAATATTTTGTTCTAAATGTAATAAATGCCCAATAATAATATTTGGTTATTAATGTAATAAAGGCCCTAAATGTAATAATATTTTGTTCTAAATGTAATAAATGCCCAATAATAATATTTGGTTATTAATGGAATAAAGGCCCTAAATGTAATAATATTTTGTTCTAAATGTAATAAATGCCCAATAATAATATTTGGTTATTAATGTAATAAAGGCCCTAAATGTAATAATATTTTGTTCTAAATGTAATAAATGCCCAATAATAATATTTGGTTATTAATGTAATAAAGGCCCTAAATGTAATAATATTTTGTTCTAAATGTAATAAATGCCCAATAATAATATTTGTTTATTAATGGAATAAAGGCCCTAAATGTAATAATATTTTGTTCTAAATGTAATAAATGCCCTATAATAATATTTGGTCCTAAATGTAATAAATGCCCTAAATGTGATATTTTGTTCTAAATGTAATAAATTCCCTATAATAATATTTGGTCCTAAATGTAATAAATGCCCTAAATGTGATATTTTGTTCTAAATGTAATAATATTTGGTTCTAAACGTAATAAATGCCCTAAATGTGATATTTTGTTCTAAACGTAATAAAGGCCCTAAATATAATAATATTTGGTCCTAAATGTTATAAAGGCCCTAAATATAATAATTTGTCGTAAATGTTATAAAGGCCCTAAATGTAATTATATTTGGTCCTAAATGTAATAAAGGCCCTAAATGTAATAATATTTGGTTCTAAATGTAATAAAGGCCCTAAATGTAATTATATTTGGTTCTAAATGTAATAAAGGCCCTAAATGTAATTATATTTGTTCCTAAATGTAATAAAGGCCCTAAATGTAATAATATTTGGTTCTAAAAGTAATAAATGCCCTAAATATAATAATATTTGTTCTAAACGTAATAAAGGCCCTAAATATAATAATATTTGGTCCTAAATGTTATAAAGGCCCTAAATATAATAATTTGTCGTAAATGTTATAAAGGCCCTAAATGTAATTATATTTGGTCCTAAATGTAATAAAGGCCCTAAATGTAATAATATTTGGTTCTAAATGTAATAAAGGCCCTAAATGTAATTATATTTGGTTCTAAATGTAATAAAGGCCCTAAATGTAATTATATTTGGTCCTAAATGTAATAAAGGCCCTAAATGTAATAATATTTGGTTCTAAAAGTAATAAATGCCCTAAATATAATAATATTTGGTCCTAAATGTTATAAAGGCCCTAAATGAAATAATATTTGGTTCTAAATGTAATAAAGGCCCTAAATGTAATAATATTTGGTTCTAAATGTAATAGTATTTGGTTCTAAATGTAATAAAGGCCCTAAATGTAATAATATTTGGTTCTAAATGTAATAAAGGCCCTAAATGTAATAATATTTGGTTCTAAATGTAATAAATGCCCTAAATATAATAATATTTGGTCCTAAATGTTATAAAGGCCCTAAATATAATAATAATTTGTCGTAAATGTTATAAAGGCCCTAAATGTAATTATATTTGGTTCTAAATGTAATAAAGGCCCTAAATGTAATAATATTTGGTTCTAAATGTAATAAAGGCCCTAAATGTAATAATATTTGGTTCTAAATGTAATAAATGCCCTAAATATAATAATATTTGGTCCTAAATGTTATAAAGGCCCTAAATATAATAATAATTTGTCGTAAATGTTATAAAGGCCCTAAATGTAATTATATTTGGTCCTAAATGTAATAAAGGCCCTAAATGAAATAATATTTGGTCCTTAATATAATAAAGGCCCTAAATGTAATAATAATTGGTCCTAAATGTATTAAATGCCCTAAATATAATAATATTTGGTCCTTAATTTAATAAAGGCCCTAAATGTAATAATATTTGGTCCTTAATGTAATAAATGCCCTAAATGTAATAATATTTGGTTCTAAAAGTAATAAATGCCCTAAATATAATAATATTTGGTCCTAAATGTTATAAAGGCCCTAAATGAAATAATATTTGGTTCTAAATGTAATAAAGGCCCTAAATGTAATAATATTTGGTTCTAAATGTAATAGTATTTGGTTCTAAATGTAATAAAGGCCCTAAATGTAATAATATTTGGTTCTAAATGTAATAAAGGCCCTAAATGTAATAATATTTGGTTCTAAATGTAATAAATGCCCTAAATATAATAATATTTGGTCCTAAATGTTATAAAGGCCCTAAATATAATAATAATTTGTCGTAAATGTTATAAAGGCCCTAAATGTAATTATATTTGGTTCTAAATGTAATAAAGGCCCTAAATGTAATAATATTTGGTTCTAAATGTAATAAAGGCCCTAAATGTAATAATATTTGGTTCTAAATGTAATAAATGCCCTAAATATAATAATATTTGGTCCTAAATGTTATAAAGGCCCTAAATATAATAATAATTTGTCGTAAATGTTATAAAGGCCCTAAATGTAATTATATTTGGTCCTAAATGTAATAAAGGCCCTAAATGAAATAATATTTGGTCCTTAATATAATAAAGGCCCTAAATGTAATAATAATTGGTCCTAAATGTATTAAATGCCCTAAATATAATAATATTTGGTCCTTAATTTAATAAAGGCCCTAAATGTAATAATATTTGGTCCTTAATGTAATAAATGCCCTAAATGTAATATTATTTGGTCCTTAATGTAATAAAGGCCCTAAATGTAATTATATTTGTTCCTAAATGTTATAAAGGCCCTAAATGTAATAAGAATTGGTCCTAAATGTAATAAATACCCTAAATATAGTAATATTTGGTCCTTAATGTAATAAAGGCCCTATAATAATATTTGGTCCTAAATGTTATAAAGGCCCTAAATGTAATAATAATTAGACCTAAATGTAATAAATGCCCTAAATATAATAATTAGAGATGCACTGATTGACCGGCCAGGGACCTGGAATCAGCCGGTTTTCCGCATGCTCGGCCCGGACCGGTAACTGGCCGGTCAGTCTCACGTCTTTCCGATTCCAAGCTGGTCCTTTTTGTTGCCAGCAGCGCAGGCAATAACGTCACAGGCACATGGAAACATGTAGTCCTTAATGTAATAAAGGCCGTAAATGTAATAATAATTGGTTCTAAATGTAATAAATGCCCTAAATGTAATAATATTTGGTTCTAAATGTAATAAAGGCCCTAAATGTAATTATATTTGGTTCTAAATGTAATAATATTTGGTCCTTAATGTAATAAAGGTCCTAAATGTAATAATATTTGTTTCTAAATGTAATAAAAAATCTATATGTATTAATATTTGGTCCTAAATGTAATAAATGCCCTAAATTTAATAATATTGGGTCCTTAATGTAATAAAAGAACTAATTATAATAATATTTGGTCCTAAATGTAATAATGGCCTTATGATAGCCAAAAACAAGGCCATTTGTATTTTGCCGTTTTTACATTTAGGGCCTTTATTACATTTAGGACCAGATATTATTAAATTTAGGGCCAATATAGTTTTGGCCTTGTCCAATTCACAGACTTTCAAAATTTTACTTTGAAAATCCATTCTAGAAAATAAAATTGTTGACTGTTTAAAACTAGGATAATTTAAAAGAGTGAAATGAACATAAACCATTTTAATATTTATTCTATGAAAATTATTTCTATTAATTTTTCCAAAATTACGGCTGTTCCACAGTTGTGGTGTCATTTCCACCACACCAAACACTTTTGCCCCAATATATTTTTTTCATTAGCTAGTGTTATTTTAAACCAAGTGAACAAAAGTTGCCAGTGAAGAGCATGCTTGACACGAAATATGAGAAAAGTGATGTTTTAAAATAAAGAAAAATCACTTGAGAGCAGAATATTTTTTATTTGGCGTAATTTCAATCACACTGTAATTTTGCCAAATTACACAAAGTATGAATAAAAATGTTAGCTATGAAATTAGCTTTAGCAAGAGTCTGTCAATTTATTTCAAAACTGTAGAAATGTCATTTACATCAGCGTCATTTCCAGCACAGAATTCTATTGAACACAATACAGAATTTGAGATTCTCAAATCTCAACATGACACTGTGCTGGGAATTGTGACTTTCAGAACAAAACTAAAAACAAAAATGACATAAATCTGTTTTGATGCATAAACATACACTGTTGGACATTGTCAATACAGAAAAATCAAAAATGTTTTATCGAGACCTTCTTAATGTCCACAGAAGTTGAAGAAACGGACGTCGCCATCTTTTAGTCACCGTCACTATGGATACCGATGTAGAATACAGTTGAGACTTTGGTTGTTTGTTCATACAGACCGTATTTGAGCCGCTATTGTAAGCTGTTGTTGGAACGGGACATTTCAAGACTCACACCTGTAAGGAAATACGGTTGTCAGTCCCAAACACTGACTGTGAGTGTAGACATGATGCAACGGTTTTGCCTTTCATTTTTTGTGCTAGTTTCTCAGTCAGCTTTTCTTTTTTCATTTTTGTTTTTTTCATTTCAGCACATCTAAGCCCATCAAAGATGCATTTAAAAATTCCTCCCATAGTCCAGTTTGAGAGGTAATTATAGATTAAAGGCTCCTTCGAGCTGACATCTAATAGCTTTGTGCCATTTCTGCAGCACATAGGCTGGTGCTGTGGCGCTCTGGCTGCATTGGACCCGCGCAAGCCTTGGCATCTGGGTGTTTTCGTGGCATGGCTTTGAAGTTCCCTGCTATTCCCCCAAGTGCCCACAAAACAACTTCAGACGCTTTTCCGGCAGGCATCCATGTGATACATTAGCAGTCTTCCCCCAGGGATGTTTGGAAGCGTGAGTAGAAGAGACCAGACTCTACCACATGCCATCATAGAGCCTGCACGAGGGTTAAATGCACTGGGAGCACAGATTATCTGATATCAAGATGTCACCTTATTAGAATGGGCACTTGGGGTATACTTTTCGGATATGGCTGTTAGCTTCAGTTGTGCTGTTAATTGTTAATGTTATGTGTATTTAAACCTCTACAAGTGTCAAGCCAATGCTTGAAAGTCATTTTAAACACTGGTGTGAATTCACTATGAATAATTGCTACTGGTGAATGCACTGTTTATTTACACAAGCTAGTTTAGTGGCCAATTCACTGAAGGAATTCTGCAGATAAAACAATGGAGCACACACAGGCACAAAATCTGTGCTGAATGCTGTTCACACGCCGGACTTCCAATCTTGCGTGTGGAATCTGATCACGATATAGTGGAGGATGCAGACCACCGTGATCTGGACTTTATGAAATCTCTGCACTGCATTTATAAAGTCATTTCAACAAAAAGTGTAAACATGAAACATTAAAATCAAAAATAGTTTGAGTTTGACCCGTCCTGTTCTTTAATGTCTTCACAATGTATTTACCCTCTCTAATTTCATGGTTGCTCGAACACTCCATTAGTGTTTTTCTCTTTCGGCCATTAGCATCTATGTAATGTATGCTTATCTCGAAGCCAACACTGAAGGGTTCAAAGCATTGGTCAGTTTGTTGGACAGTTCTTAACTCTGAATGAGGTCACCGACAGGTTTATCGAAGGTTGAATCTCTGTTTAGGATTTCTTTTGTCCTGCCTTCACATTAGTGCAACAGCTCGTCGGTAAGCGCTCTTGGGTTTTTTAATCTTCCTGAAATGAGTAATGGCAGCGGTACGTCATCCCCATGGGTAACTGACCTTTGATTTGTGCTAATTTTACTCATGAAATCTTTGTGGAATGCTGATCTTTGATGTTGAGCTCTTGTGGTTCAGAGATCAGAGGCGGTGCTCCTGTTTCCTTTTCCTGACGTGAACGGGCACTAATACTCCACTCGCCCTGCTTGGTTTATTTGCTCTTTCATTTTCCCTCTCTCCTGAGTTTCTCTTTCACCCATTTTTGTCACTTCCTGTTTATTTCTATTTTGTAGCCCAAGTATGGAATTCCCCCACCACGATTCCATATCCCATAAACGCATCGTCCATTCGGTTTAGGATGGTTTGAACCAAGGATGTCTGGAAGGAGGAATATCTGGAGTTCTCTATATGTTAGCATTCCCATTTATCTCAATGACAGTTGCTCTGCTGGCACATGACACCCCAGAAGAATAGGGGTCCCCATAGTCATGGAAAACCTGGAAATATTAGAGAATTTTAAAATTGTGTTTGCCAGTCATGGAAATATTTATAGTTTATAGTATACCATTTAAAATATGCCATCTTTGCTCATGGCCACTTATGTCTGGGCATGGTGAGCCAACATGAACTGTGAATGTCAAGTGACTTATCACACTTCAGCCGCAAGAAATATAATGTCACGTAACTGATTGCACGAAGACATTCACTAGTGACAATCATGAGCTGAGAAAGGCAGCTGGCAATAATGATATGTCCATGTCACACTTTTTTGATTAAAATTTTTCATCCAGTTAATTGCATTCAATGGTGATTAATTAATCGAGAAAACCCTTCAAATAACAAACATTCAATATTATATTGTATATAATAATGATCATATATTTATAAATAGATGTTTAAATAATTATTAGATATTTATTAAAGATATTATAAATGATAAAATTAATAATTCAGAAAATTAAATTGCATTAGATTTTTGTGGCAGACGAGTAAACAATTGATGAGACTAAAATGTATTTCAAAATCCAAGATATTTATTACCATATGATTGAACAAAAGCCTGTTGAAATTGAATCAAAATCAGACAGAGATCCATTTATTATAAGGGCTTTCCTAAGGAAGCATCACCTTACACCCGCATCAGACAGACAGTTTTAGAGCACTTTGCTTGCATCACATCATAAACGGCGTTTTTAGGTCGCTGTGTCAAGTTAAATATAGTTTGAAACATAGAAAAACATGTCTCCAGATCCCTGCTTTCGGAATTGTGCTCCATTCCACTGAACGAAAGAACGTATTCTCATCCTGAGCTGTCGCTAGTGTCAAACAAGCCCGAGTGTGGTTTGTTCTCTGTACGGCTGCGCATTGGCAATACAGCTGGAATTTCACTTACTGCCCCCTACGGAAAACAGGTGGTACTTCAAGCTTGAAATGCTCCAATGGTAGGAAAATTCTTTATTACAGTCAGGGGGCATGATTATTTGCATTAATTTGTTTAACACTTTATATTCTCTATAATTAATCACACCAAATTTATGTTAAATCGATAGCCCAAATATATCCTCGTGCGACCCCACGTACACATGTGTGGATGTTGCATTTTGACTTTGCTATACTCAAAGCATAATTTTAATTCACTTAAACATACTGACCTCAGTTCAGAAGACTAATTAATTTAATTAAGTAGTTTAATTTTAGGCATACGGAGTCATGTGACAAAACAACATGTCTGCGAACTCAGCGAAGTTGGTCTTTGGGAGAAACCAAAAAACCTATATATGATTCACCTAATTAAGATTTTACATTGAAAGTTTTTAGTTTCATCCGATATGCCATTCCTAAAATTTGAGCATTTTATCGTGAAACGCCACACTGCTAGATAATGTACACTCTTGTGTACTTGAGCACTATTTTTCCTTAGAAATCCTATATTCACTGTGCATTATCCAAAATCTGAATAATGTGTCTTTCAGAGGCTTTATATGGTGTTGAAAATAAGGTGCATTTCAAACTGTTTTGAGACCAGTGCAGACAGACAGCACACTGGAGGTTAAGTCATTCACTAAATAGGGAGCAATGGAGCATCCTTTAGCTCTCTATTCAGTTAAGTGCATTCACTCCTAAAATCTGATCAAAAGTTCAGTTTCAGGCTGCAGATGATGTTTGGATCACTCAACATGTTTGACAGACATGAGACAATGATAATCAGTACATAGATTCACAATTTATAGTCTATTATTTTATTTGAACATGGATGGCAGTGATTGGATGATGCTGGTCATTACATTGAATCTGAATAAATTATGCTAATTTCTGATTGGTAAAACACTGGCTATCACTTGTTTGTTTGACAGTGCAAAGATAGAACATTGAGATTTTGTTACGAAAGTAGAAAACATTAAAGTAAAATCAAGTGAATACATTTTTATTTCTGCTTTTCCCAATAAACATCGTTCCAAAGCGGCTTTACAGAAAATCAGACATGTCTATAATGTCTCAAAAACACAAATAACCAACCCTTCTCGAAAAGGTAGTCCTGCTGTCCACATATATGGGCATCAATTTGTAGGGAAACTATTTGCTGTAGATATTTTTTCTTTTATTTCTTTTGGCTTGTTTATTAGGTGCTACTACAAAACAAAGAGGGAAATGGAAAATACACACAGCAGTCACACTCGGGTCTCAGGAGGATATACACAACATCTATCAGAAGTTGCTGACTGGACTATGCTAACTGCCAAAACCCAGAAAAGTCCTTCCTCTGTCTGTGAGTTGACCTCAGTGAATGAGCTAATGTCTCCATTTGTGTTTCTCTCCAGACAATCTCAGATCTAGAGGAGCAGTTACACGCACTGAGGAAGGAGCTGTTGGCAGCTCGCAGTCAGAGGAAGCAGCAGCTGATGGAGTTGAGTCTGCTGCGTGAGGAGGAGCGGCAGAGGGCCGCTCAAGACCAGCAAGCAGCTCTGGACCATCTGCGAGTCGAGATGGATCAGGTGCGGCAGGACCTGGACAGAAGCCACAAGACTGAAAGAGAGCTGGCCCAGGAGAAGGTGGGTGAGACTCCTGACTAACATGTCAATGAAGAATGTCAAAACAAGGTTGGAGTTCAGGTCACACATTTACACCCGCATTATTGACATGGTGTGATGGTGACTCATTAATCTCGCAGAACCAGACTTTACACTAAAAGGTAAAAGGTCTGGGGCTTATTGCAGCTGCCATCTAAGCAGCCGGTCAGCGTTTTGTGCCAAAATCCATTTTGAGGCAAGTCAGTCCACTTGGCGAACATCTCGGGAGCACTCCTGGGCAGGTGTTTTCTATCGAAACAAGTGGCATGAACTTACAGCTCCTATTGAATGGGGAAAGACCAAAATATCCAAAACGTTTGGTCAACATTATGATCAGTTAACATATTTCTAATCAGCAGTAAAACCTGACTACAATGAGATCGTAAAATGTGCTTCTCTAGCTAAGAGCAAGGGGGTAAAGAACAACATTTTACACACTTATTACATTAGCCCCTATTTGCTCTGCTCTGTCTGTATAGAGCAAACAGACTCTGGTGTCTACAGTGGAAGTCTTGCATCCTTTTTATTGTTAAAGCTCTGGATTCCCGCAACAGAAATGAGCCGTGGAAAGCTGCTGTAATCCAGCCCAGGTTAAGCAGGAACTGGCTAAAGGTGGTATTGATCAGAGAGTAATCCTGATTAGGCCCATCAAAGCGATTAGTTTTCATTAAACACATGCACCGCTGCACATCTGCTGCACATTAGCATACCATTTGGCCCCTTCATAAATCCCGAGCCTCCATTTTGAAACCATATGCGAGTACATGACTGCACATAAATCCCATCTGTAGAGGATCCAGCTTCACTTTTCTCAGAATGTTCACTAACAAGGGTCAATCAGCTATGAGCTGGAGACTAGACTACAGCGACAGTAAAACTGGTAAAAAAAAAAACTATGCGTTCAACTTTATTCTCAGCAGAAATACACTGGTATTAAATTGTCAAATATACTAGTAGTGCGACGCAAGGCTAATACTAAGATAAAAAGATCTAACAATACCAGACCTTCAACAGTACTGGTAGCACAGAGCATCGACTCAAACTTCCTGCCAGCTGTTTAAGGACAAAAAAATCAGACATATCAAAATATCGGGTCTGTGCATCAGATCTTGCCGTGTAAATGAAGCTTAATAAACCTGTGACTGTCTATTATGTGGTTGACTGCATTTTACAATAATTTGCCAACATTAATGAACTACATTAGTTAACAGGAATTGACAATCAACAATCATTTTATATACTTTCATTTAGTAATCGTGGTCAATGTTAATTTCAACACACTTGAAAAATGATATATCTAATATATTATATTAATTACATAAGTTAATGCATTATGAAGTTACAATGAATAAATGTATTTTATAAATGAACATTAACCAAGATTAGGACTGGGAAAACATCGATTTTCCAATGCATTTTTGTTTGAACAGTATCAATATTGATTTGTAAATCCCAAGATCAATCATTTTCTCTATGAGTAACCCTCTACAACACATTTGGACATGCAAACAAATTTTGGACTATGTGACTGCACATGTCTGCTATTAGCCATTGGCTGGTTTGACTCGTTTGAGTGTTTTGTATTAGTCATATTGCGGCGAAGAGGTTTTCTTTCATACTGTCCCAACTTTTGGAATTGGGATTGTATTTACAGATATTGTTAGTTAAACGGTTATTTTAATATAATTAATTAAATTGATGTAAAAAGTGTGTGTATTAAGACGTGTCATTCAGTGATGCAGGTTAGTCATAGAGATGCATAACAAACAGATGCTGTGATCAAGCTCATACGTATGCAGCGGCTCATGTGAGGATAGCATTGTCATGATTACACATATAGGGGTAGGTAAATTCAGACACAGATCATGTAAGTGTATGCCTGTGCGAGAGAGAGCAGGCAGAAAGAGTATGGAGGAAAGTACAACACTCCCTGATCTGTCTCTCTGGCCAGAGGCACTACATCAAACTTCATCCTACAGAGTAACGCTGCTCTATCCTCAGATGATTAGCCAAACATCTGACTCACACACAAACCTCTCATTTAGACAATGTTTCACCGTTTCAGTCCATTACATGAGTTTTTAGTGGTGTTTGCTAAATTAAGCATCTCTGGTATTGTACATGCTTGCAGATTTGAATAAAATCCCAAACCCTAGAGTTTGGTCCATAAAGGCCTTTTCACACTGAACGTGACAAGAAAAGAGAGACGATTAGCTGACAAATGGCCCAATCACATCAAAAGCAACGCAAATACTCGCCATTTGCACAATAACACCTTTACAGTAGGTGTTGCTGATGGATGTTACTGCGGTACAGTAAGTGCCGCAACAAACCCTCTGTCTATCAAGAAGGAGATGTTAGCAGAATAACCATGGAATCACCGTATAAAAGATAAGCAAGTTCTCTAGCGAGCCGAGCAAAAAAACAAAAGTGATCGTGAGTTTGTTGTCGATTTTGTCAGTGAAGAAGAAAACATTCAAGACACAAATAATATGCATATTATCACTGTCCGTAACAGTTTTCTGTGCACTATTGCCACCAATTGCTCTGGTTTTGGTAACTGCTGCAGCTCCTGAAACGTTTCTTCATTGACACAATCTTCATTGAATTAATTAATCCTCCACTGTTGATCATGCGGCTTCTTAAGGAGAGATGTGCTATATCTTTTCTAACTTTTCTGACTTACAATTTTCAACTTGTGTATAGTAAACAGGTAAAAAACAATGCCATAGACTTGCATTAAAGGAGGAGCCTGTCGTATCTAGAGACCTGGATATCAGAGAGACTTGGGTGGACTCTCTTCTCTCGTGTTAAAGGAATGTTCTGGGTTCAATACAAGTTAAACCCAATCATCACAGAAATGTATTTTGACTTGATCCTCCTTTTCTTTAAAAAATTAACAGTTACAGTGAGGCACTTGTCAATGGAGTCAATCTGTAAATGTGAAATACTCATACTCAAATTTCCAATGTTACATCTTTGTTGCCATGACAACATGACTCCGTAAACACTAAAACCCTATAAAATTATAAACTTCACATTTCTGTCTTTAAACCCTCCAAAAAGTGGTCCCATTGTCTTCCACTGTAAGTGCCTCACTGTAACACAGATTTTAAAATTTTTTAAGAAAAGAAGGGACGAATCATAAATATATATATATATTTTTATTAAGCTTAACTTGTATTGCACCCGGAATGTTCCTTTAAATGTCACTAGGAACACCTTAGAAACCTAATAGCAATGTTGTAGCAACCTCTAGAACACACTAGCAACTTCAAAGCAACTCAAAAAACCTTTCTAAACACTTTTTTATTTTCAGAAAATGTAAAAATCATGACAGTAGGGACATTTCTGAGCATTTCTACTTACTAAGCCAAAATGCCTTGGAGACAGCTAATGATTTCATTTATGCTATCTCTCCGCAACTGCGTCACAGCTTCTTTTCTTGTATGTTTCAGAGGGAAAAGGTGAGCAATTTTCATTTAGAAGTTTCCAGATTCATAGTGATTTGGCCTGTTTTTAAGCTGAAATGTCTTATTCTTTTGATGCTGAGAGAAACGCTGTCCTCTGCAGTCAGTCGCTCCTGAAACTGCCAACCAGAGTTTGAAGGCATCTCACAGATCTCAGAGAAAGCAAAGAGAAATCCATTAAATCCATGAATGGCTATTCATGAAAGAAATTGGCCTTTTGAAGGGAAGCTTGTGGAATAAAATAATAAGAAACAGAATATCAGTAATAAGATCATGTGCTAGATTGTTCCAACGTCAGACGCTTAGTGTTAAGAAAGAGAGATAAAAGTGAATTTATTTCAGTCTTTGTTAACAACAAAAGTTTATCTGGCAGCGGCGAGTGTGTGTGTGTGTGTGTGTGTGTGTGTGTGTGTGTGTGTGTGTGCGCGCCACCACCAGAACCCAATCTCCATCCAGCACAGAGAACCCTGTGAGCCTTGTTCCTAGGAGATAAACCTTACTTTGTTCTGCAGCTCACAGCCAGCGCCTCTGATGCTCAGATGTTCTTTGTACTTGCTTCTTCTGTAACTTTTGAGCAATGGCTATACAAATCAGGGCTTCCTGGCCTGAATTCCTATGGATTCAGCCCTTTTCATGTCTTTGCTTTTGCTGGAATGCTGCAGATTCCTCAAGGCAATCTAGCAATTGGAAAAGTTATTAAGTTTGGAGCTCAAAGATTGTGGATTTTTAGCTTACTTTAAATCCTTAATCACTGGATGCAGTTCGATTTGATAGCTTTTTGATTTACCTCAAGACATCTGTGTGAACTTGTATTTAGTAGTCTGAACATTATCAAGATATTTATTTTTTTTATCACGAATCCCTTCGTCTTATTTATATAGCCTACCATTCGTGTAATTGCCATTCTTCTCTGAACAAACACACCTCCTTTATAAACAAAAGAGGCTCATTATAGACTACACCAGATTTATTTGCATCAGATACAAATATTACCAGATGCAAGTACTGTGGTGCTATTATTACGTAATATTATAATTATTATAGAAATAAATTACCAAAAGTTCAGCCATGCAACTCTATGTGGTATCTGAAATGGTATCTGTTAAGCTGGTTGGCTTGCTCACATGTGACCAGTTAAGCCAAATGGCTCGCATATATACGTTGATTGGTCCTTTCACGTGTAAATGAGAGCCAATCAATTTGCGTCTCTCTCTTTTTCTGACATTTAAAATGCTGAATTTTGCAAATAAACCTGTTTCACTGTAGCGCACTGCAAGAGTATTTTCTTAAAATGCTATTTGCTCAGCTGGTTGCTGGGGCTTGCACGATAAGGTCTGCTTTTGGCCATAATACACAATAGCATGTCTTTCAGCCAAGCAGGCCCAGGCACACACAGAAATTTAGTTCATTAGCGATATGCCATTTGGCCAGTGGCAAAGGAACACCTATCAGGCATATACCCGGAGCACATGGCTCTTAGGAGCAGCAGCAGTACACAAGTCTTGGTGATAGATCTGCTTTGTTGGGGGGTTATGTGTGTGTCTATTTGTGCAGCAGCATGTCATGCTCGATGCAGCATGTCTTGCTTTTTCTCTAATTGTGCAGCAGCAACATGTGCACATGGCAACTCAGTATGTCTGTGTATTTTCTATCAGACAATATAAAAATTTCCTGTAAGATTTAAACACTAGCCAAGACAGAAAGGTTCTGTTCACTTTTTCATTCACCATAAAATGTGAATGTTGTTTATTTGGTCTCATGGGGGCATTTGTCCTGGAGAGGGACAGTTTTCGAATGAGGTATTGTATGTAATGAATCCCTGTTGAAAGAGCAGCTTTTCACTGGATTCACCACTCTTGTTGGGCTCTATTCATCTTCTTCCTTATGCCCTCATAGCCATCAGAACAATCCACCTGTTAACACCATCAGGATGGAGATATACAGGTTAGTGTAGAATTTACTCTCGCTGTCTTAAAAAGCTCTCCTCACTTTGGTCTCACGGATTAAATTTCATCTGCCAGCGCTAAATGAGCAAGGATTGTATGGAAATTTTGGCTCCTTTTGTCAGCGTTTGTATGTGGATGACAAATGTTGAATTCGGTAAGAATGAATTATGATAATTTGTATGGGTTAGGTTTTTTCTGCATTATTGTAGCACCTGATTCACTTCAAGAATAATGCCGCAATAATCAAGTAATGCCGCAAATTAGTGGTGAATGCAATTTGCATGGTGCAGTTCCCGATCTCGTGGGTCAGTTTTTCTGAGTGCTAGGATATGGTGGATGCATCAGACCGAATTCTAGCATTGTACTGTAAACCAGGCACCTAAATTGGCTCTTTAAAATGCTTAAAGTGTGCTTGACCAAACTTGGCTGTACAGTATGCCAGGTTTTAATGCTCTTCTCTATCATTTATTGAAATGATGCTGCCATGACCCACTAGAGAAGAAAAATGCATACCGCAGTAGCGCCACTTTAATTGTGACAGGCAAATAGTGTTGGATTTTGAAAAGAAGGTGCTGTCTACATTATAATAAGCTTTATTTACTGTACTTTGAAAGGAGCCATGTTTGCTCTGAAAAGAATGACAGAGACTTAATTTTAAAACACATGGAGCAGCGCTATACCGGTTCAGATTGCACATGGATTAATTGAATTGCTGGTAATTAGGGCATAAAAAGAAAACTTGTTTAGTTGAAATACTGTGCAAAAAAGTTGTGAATTCGCTCTAAAGCCTTGTTTTACTAAAGGTTTCTTGTAGCAGCGTCTCTACTTTGTTTGAAGGCTGAGGAAAGCACATCTCCCACCCCCCCATCCTCACTACATTCTATAGAGGGACTATTGAGAGCATCCTGAGCAGCTGCATCACTGCCTGGTTTGGGATTTGCACCGTTTCGGACCGCAAAGCCCTTCAGAGGATAGTGAGGACAGCTGAGAAGATCATCAGGGTCTCTCTTCCCTCCATCAAAGACATTTTCAAAAAACACTGCATCCACAAAGCAACCAGCATTGGACGACTCCACACACCCCTCACACAAACTCTTCACCCTCCTGCCGTCTGGCAAGAGGTACCGAAGCATTCGAGCCCTCACGGCCAGACTGTGTAACAGCTTCTTCCCCACAAGCCATCAGACTCCTCAACACTCAGACTGACACACACACACACACACACACACACACACACATGTGTCCTGAGTTGCACTTTAATTATTGTCACTTTATAACTGTCTGCTACCTCAATAACTGCTATGTCCATAAAACACTATCTCATAGTATGTTATGTTTACATTTAGCATTTTTAGAAACTGTCATCTTTTTGCACTACTGTGTACTGGTCGGCGCTGCACTGTCTCTTACTGTGCCTATTGTCCTGTTCATTGTTAGTAATTTATTGTCCTGTCCCGTACTTTTTGCACCATGGTCCTGGAGGAACGTTGTCTCGTTTCCCTGTGTACTGTACTAACTGTATATGGTTGAAACAACAATAAAAAACACTTGACTTGAAAACATGTACAAACTTGATCACACATGCGAACATGTCAGAAGTGATCTAACGTTGTATACTGTGTATTTCAGATGTCTTGACAGTTTTATGCTTCTATATAGAACCATTGTAAAGATACAGTATTTGTGGTTTGAAATAGTGCAGGGCGATATGTAAACATATAAACAAGCAAACATCTTTAAACATATAGTGATATCTGATTACATTGGCTATACCCCTGTTGAGGGTCAATTAATATTTTTGCTTTATTGATTTTTCTTTAAAAATGTATTCATTAATTGAAACACCAAAAACTTAAACACATCTCTAAACACAAAATGCACAACTACAAAAGGTGAAAAATTACTAATAGCCCACAGATTAAGAACTAAAGACAATTACAGTATAAATGTAAAGATAATAATCATCATAATAAATAAGCCTAATAAATTCCCTTCTGTTCCCAAAAAATGCTGGCAAATGTGTGTTCTTCTGGAATGTGTTTGTGTTGTTTTGGTAATACAGTTAATGCCGCCTAAAGAAAATAAAATAGAACTCAATTTTAGATTCAAGGTGTTTTATTATTTAATCATTTCATCTTTGTTTCTTTAATACAGTGACATATATTTCTGAACCTGCAGAGTTGCGTTCACAATGAGTGTTACCCACGAACTGCTCCGTGGAAATAAAGACTCACGGCACCTCCTGAGATGATCGGAGATCATATGCAGCATTCTCGTAGACTGCTTTATTCTAGAAAACAGTTTTCAGACGAATGAAATTCTGTATATGCGTGTGTTCCACGAGATCTGAACAAACGAATCAGACACAAGCATTGACGGCTTTTCTTTTGTCTGTTCTTATATAATAAAATATTATAAAGTTTCTTCAAGAGGTTGTCTTTGTGACTAACAGCATTTCTTGTCATGTGTCACTCCAAGACCTCTTACAGGTCACCCACCTGTTGTTGAAATACATTTGGACGAGGAGCTCACGAACTGAATTCAGCCTCGTCGCATTTGGAGGGTGGCAGGTGCTAGATTCACATGCTGGGCTACTGTTTATTATAGAACTATATATACTATATTATTATAACTACCGTATATTGTTTAATATACTGTATAACTTCTCATATCCATGGTTTTACCATTTACCGATATTTTCAATCATCGTCTGTCAATGAGTGTCGCAATCAGCATTGAGATATGTGTAAGATATCGTCGATATCCGATTACATCGTCCTATTGCCCAGTCCTAGTTTGAAATTCAGATTTCATTTAGTGTGCATTGGTGGTGTGATATCTTAATGTGTAAATAATATTGTATTTTCTTCTTTGTGAAGTATGAATCCAGGCAACTTTGTCATCCGCCCCGCAATCATTCTGAAACGTTTTAAGAGGAGAGTGGCATGCACAGGTGTTCTGATCAACTGCTTTTACAAATCTCTATCCTGCTTTATTTAATTAAAACAAAAGTCAAATGAAATGGTATTTAGTAAGAGCTGAAAGTGAGTAATATGGTTACATTTGGTACAATTATATATTTGCATTTGTGGTTATTTGCACAATTTGATAGATTGCTCTAGCAAATTTGAACCCTTGATTTGGGATCTGTGTAAATCAGCCCCTAAATGTGTTTACTTCACAGATGTGTTCCCAGTTCTTTTCATTTGACCTCACTCCCACAACATTTTCAACCGATTTTATGGTTAGTGAGCCGAGTAAGGGAAAAGGAGAGTATTTCCAAACTTTTGGAGTCGTTGGCAGAAAAGTGATAAGTGTTACATATCTTAGATGATGCAACTTCAGAGGTTAACATCAGAGGAGCTGGTCATTTCAGGAAATGAGTGGCGTGACAAACTGTAGCTGTAGGCGCTCAACTGGGTGCATCTGGTTCCCCTTCAGTTTTCTATTCACCCCAGAGCCATAAGCTCAAGGGATTGCCTTGATAAAAGCCCAAATCTAAACCACCCTGATGGAAAGGAGCTGTCAGAACGGGCCCAGGCGCAGAGATTTGAAACAAGAGCGGGCCTAGTACACAGGGAACCCCTTGAGAATGATTTCAATATGGCCACCATATGAGCACTCCATTACATTTAAACAGTCAGTTCCCAACAGTCCTGAGCAAGAATGTGTACATTTTGTACCTGCTGTTGTATATAGCACAAGCCGTTACCACTGTGTCTATGCTTCGCGGTTCATGCTGTACATGCATGAGATCACTATGGTAACGAGGTGTGTGGCACACAAGCGATGCGGTTATTTTTAAGATTCCTCACAGTGACAAATAAGACGAGAGAAGAGAGGAAGACAGAGGCAATGGGAATGGGAAAGAGAGCACTTTTAAAAGTCAACACACGAGTTTCAACGAATGAAAATACACATGGAGTGTCTGTGATTGATCCAGGAGGAAGTTGTCAAAATGATCCACATGTGTATGTACTGTTTACACAGTGTTTTCCCACCATCCACAAACATCCCCCAGATATCTTTTCCTAGGCAGTGTGACAGTGACGTGAAATGAAAGAGCGCTATCCCAGACCGCCTGCCAAAACTTTGACTGTTGATGACCACCCACAGTTTAAACCCAGACAGTTTCCAGGCCTGAGTTTCATTTCAAGGAATTTTCTTGGTTATTTACAACTTTGTTATTTTCAGGAAGTTGACAAATAAGATTGTCTGAGACTTCTAGAGTTTGTAGATATGTAATCTTTGCATCCATGTTGGTTTTAAAAGTTCTCCAAAAAACATTTATTTATTTTTTTTACAAACAAAATGTCATGTGGCGTCAACATCAAGTAAAAGGTCTTCAAGTACTGTACTTGCACCATAAATACAGAGTTTACTATAGAGTTTACACAACTTAATCCTTAACACCCAGTCCCGTGCGACTGCTTGAGGCTGTCTATACTGGATGCATCAGTGTGGATGCACACGCCAGTGTGTACAGTGCAAAATGGAATGGGACACCTGGATACTTCCAGTGTAGACAGCATCAATTCCTTTTTTTTTTTTTACTGTTTTCAAACCTACTTTTCAAGGTGAAAAATGTTTTTTTTACTATTAATAAAATCACATTGCACATACAACTAAAAAATGAAATATATCACAAACAGTATACAGGTGAAAAATAGTTTCAAGAAATAGTCAAGATTATCAATACGTTTTCTCAGGATGACTCAATTTGACCTGAAGAATAATATTTATTTTATTTTTTTCTTCACATGACTTGTGTTGGTGGACAGTAGTGGCATTATTAACAAATATAATCATGTTTTAGAACAAAACAGTTTTACTGTTATTTTTGTTTTAAGAAAGAATAATATAAGAGCATGCCAACATTTCTCTCATCAAGAAATTCATCTTTTAATGAGACAAATTATGTTTGCCATTTTTTGTTAGGGCAAATGCATTGACAGAAATCCTTGTAGATTGCCCCATAGATTATTTTCCCTTAGACCGGTGTTGTGTGTGTGTGTGTGTAGATTTTATTGTTGTTGTTTTTTATTAAATTATAACAACTCATCCTTCAGTTTATAAAAAACAAACAATTGCACTTACAGATGTCACTGTAGGTTGCCCATAGACTTCCATTGTAAGCATGCAGCTGTCAGTGTTTGTTTGTTTGTTTGTTTGTTTGTTTGTTTGTTGTATTTGATTGTGAATTGGTTTTTGTTTTGTTTTGTTCAATGCTGTCCTCAGACATTAAGTTGTGTTTAACCAGGAGCATTCTTTTAACTGGTTTAATCGTACTTTACATTCTGGTACAGTTCTAGTTTCACATATTTTGTGCCTCATTCACGAAACACATGTAGATTACATATTTTATTGAGTTTGTTTCATATAAAAAAAGAATTGGGCAGAGAAATGTTTGAAATGATTGCATGCACACATTGCATAATGAAATGTACCTGTTGACTAAGAAGGATGTGGCATATGTACAAGATTTCCATTGAACAGTGACAAGAAGGATTAGAGTCAATTGAGCCCTGAAAACATGGCTGCTGCCGCTGTCTGCGAGAGTGCAGTAAACACGCTCACTTCAAAGACACATCAGTACTACAGCTCCCCCACGGCACGCCTGTCAGCTGTCATTCCACAGTAACTTGGGATGTTGCCTCTTTTTTAACTTGATTTATTTTTTGTTAATGTGTCACCTCCATTTTTAGTTTCTGTTTAACGTTATGATTCAGTTTCTCTCTGTCTTTCTCCTCTTCTGGAAGATGGTCCTGTTTTGGGATGTTGTTTGTCATTGTTTGTGTCCCTGGAAACTTATTAATTTCTGTCAAACTGGTTTCTCTGCCATTTGGAGATACACCAAATCCCATTATTTTTGGTCATGGATTACAGAGAGCAAAACAGTGGGAGAATATGATCAAAGACACTTCCCCATCACCTCAGAGTGGCAGATCAGGAGAGCGAAATGGAGCTTAATAGCAGAAAATCAGATTTAGACCATCCAGGCATGTGGATGGATTTGGTGATTCTGTTTTGCTTTCTTCTGCTGATATGAAAGTTACGACGTTCCTCATTCTCTGTGAGGATTGCTGGGAAAGTTGGTGACAAAGGAAGACAAGGCCACAGACGGGCAGTGTAGAGCAGCGAAGAGCGGCACTGCCAAACAAACACATTGCCTATTCACATTATAGAGACTTTTATAAGATCACCCTGGACAAGATATCCTCAAACTTGTCTTGTGTTGCCAGACTTTTGACTATTAGCATCTGGTCCACATTGCATTTTCTACTGGGCAAGAACAGTTTGACAGAAAGAGACCATCTGATTGACGAGTGAAGCGACCATCCACAGTTCTCTTCTAGAACTCATTTAGAGGCAGGCAAATGTGCAAGTGAATATAATCCTGACCTGCAAAAATAGCCCAGTAAAGTGGAATATGCCATTGTGCTCAAGGATATCTCATTTACTTGTGTCTCAAAGGAGACTTTTTTAAGAAAGCTTCAGCTGTTTTAATGTCGGAGAACAGGCAGTGGACAAAAAGACAACTGAAGTGCCATGCAAACAAACGCATTGGTGCAAAAAGCCCTGCTGTCAGCAGAAACTTGATCACTCTTGAGTGATTCACTCTTTGGGTCTTTGTCTCTTCTTGCAGCTGAGGATGATGAGTGAAGGTGTTACAGAGCTAGTCTATATTTTCTGCCTAATGTAAACTGGTAAAAGCCACCACAATGTCATTGGACACTCATTCAGAGATTATATCACCCTGGGGAAGACATATAAAACCTGTCACCAGACATTTGACAATCAGCATAGGAACATGGTTCACATTGCAATTTATTGTGTTAGACCATCTGATTGACTGAATCCCATTATCCTTAGAAGTCAAAACAAAGGTTTGGTGGGGCCTTAAGAAGTACTTACACAAGCTATTTGAATTCTAGATATTATGTGAGTGTTTCAATATCATTTTCAGGCAGCAAAGGTTATCTTACAAGTTAGTTATATTTTCACATGGTGCCAAAAAAGACACTCACAAACAGAAGTTGTGTTTGCCTGAGGAGGTTATCATATCAACAGTACTCTGCATGAGCATTTAGCAGAATGGTGGGACGTCATTTCTAATAAAATCTGGTTAATTTATCCCCTTTTCTCTCTAATTTGGAATGCCCAATTCCCACTACTTAGTAGGTCCTCGTGGTGGCACTGTTACTCACCTCAATCCGGGTGGTGGAGGACAAGTGTCATTGCCTCCACTTCTGAGACAGTCAATCCACACATCTTATCACGTGACTCGTTGTGCATAACACTGCGGAGACTCACAGCATGTGGAGGCTCATGCTACTCTCCACGATCCACACATAACTCACCACAAGCCCCATTGAGAGCGAGAACCACTAATCACGACCACAAGGAGGTTACCCCATGTGACTGGCAAATGGGCCATTTTGGTTGCTTAGAAGATCTGGCTGGAGTCACTCAGCACGCCCTGCCTTTGAACTCACTACTCTAGGTGTGGTAAAAGGTGTTCTTGAGTTCACTGCAGTGGTTCAAAACAGATTGCCAGAGCAAAACTTTCAGGAAACACCATCATAGTTCATGTCATTGGTGGGTGTGACCTGGAGAACCTACTTTGATGGTAACATCTTTTTTCGGTTAATTTCTTCACTCGGTTGAGATCAATCAACATGAAGATATTGGAGTGCAGAGCTGGCGAGATGATGGAATCTGACATAGTATTGTCTGGATATACAGTAGAGACATTTTCCAAGACCATGTCATGTGATTAAAAGATGATTTATATAAAATTCAATTGGTAGATGATAACCGGCCTATATCATGGCCACATATAGCATGCTCAGTGTTAATTTTTTTAGTTTTTGTTTTAGTCTTTTGACGAAAGTGTCAAAAGTGTATTTTAAAGTGACTTTTATAATAAGTCAATATTTCGTCATGTTATATTCATTCATTTTATTCAGTTTTACAAAAATGACTTTTTTTATATATCTTTTACTTGATGATGACATGCAAAATGTACAAAATAAAGTGTCAAACTTTATTCAAATATTTTGAAATAATATATAAACATTTTCTTATGTAAATGTATCCAACTTAAATATACTTGCTGTCCTTGTGAAAAACGTGAGCTCCTGAAATAATAATGATTAGACTGAAGTATTAGGTTCTTTTTAGATGTTAGCATGTATTCTGAATTCTTCATGCTTTACAGACTTTTCCCATGAAAGTATATTATGTTGTGTGTAGCGTGTTTCTTATAGAAACGGTTTATTAAATGACCAAGTTCACATGTTCATTTGTTTCATTGTGCAGATGTATGTTGTTCCATAAATGTTGTGGATATATTGATGAATCTAGTGTATAAATAGGATGCGTTTGAATGAGGTATTTAAAGCGGTTCATTTTGCCGATGTTGGCACGTTTATCTCGTGCAGCTCAAGCAGAGAAATGCCCAACATACTGGATTAATGGATTAAATGAATCCATATGTAATATCTTCTTCGATACAAAGATGTTCATTCTATTTATATCTTGCTCTGTTAATATCTTCCAGTATAATTTTAGCATCATATTTTCATCAACACTGTGCTTAAATTCATTTCATTATTGTCATGATGCGCCTTTTTCATCTCGTCTTCATTATCGTTGATGAAATCAAAAACCCTTTGGCAATTAATGTTTTCTTCAGTGATTTAGTTGATGAGATTGTCACTGAGCATGCTAGCATTAGAATTAGCACCATGATCGCAGAATGTAAACATGACAAATTACGCATTTTCCGCTGCATACTGTATATGACTTTAAATCATCATCGAGTGGTTAAAACAGCTTCTTTTCCTGATCCTGTGTGGATTTAGTTTATTTAAAGAAGCATGTAGTCACTGATAACACATTTTAATGTCACATTTTGTATGTAGTCTGTTGACAGGATAGTGTGCATCTCATATTTAAATGCCCCTCTAAACTCCTCCCCCAGTGGTGTGGCCAATGTTTGAATGTTCACTATCAATATACCGCTGCTCAACAGTTTTGACCTTCTTTATAGCTCTGAGCAAAGATGATGGTGTCAAAGTCTTTAGGATCAGTATTTGACAGTATATCGACAAATAGTTACTGTTGTTATTTAGCTTAAGTTACTTGATTATTGGTGTACATATGACAAATACATCCTGAACATATTTTATGAAGTGTTCACAAAGGTCGATGTTTGGCTGCACTTGGTGCAAAAAGACTATTTGGGTTTCGCAAGTTGAACGTGAACAGATTGCGACATGAAAATTAGCAATTGAAATTCCTTAAAGTCGACCCTTCTGAAAATCCTTTTATAATTCGCACGCTGCCTAAAGTGGACCAATAAAAGTTAAAATGTCAAAGTTGTGGTGTAATTTCCTGGTCAACTTTAGGGATAAAGTAAGCTGCTCATCAGAGCACACAAATCAGTCCACCAGATGGAGATGCTTCAGGGTCATCGGACAAATAAAAGACTCTTATTGATGCTCTAAGCTGGCCTTTGTAGTGGCCACTCTGGCGGCAAATCAGCACCCGGGGTGATGCAATGGGACGTCGCACAGGACGTCCCAACTGAAAGCATTAGAGGCCAATAAAGCGCCGCAAGCCTAAATCCTCACGCAGATGCATTCATGGCTGTGTTCCCTGATCTCTGTGCCATTCTATTGATCCACCTGCTAACAGAGGTGTGACAGATCCCGGCCCAAAAACAGTCTGGAAGCCGTGATGAAAGTCAAACAGCCCTAACCCGACACACACACACACACACACACACACACACACACCTGCCAGTGTAAACTTGATGGCACGTTTGAAAGTGGACAAGGAAGGGCAGGCGTAGATTGATCTATTTTGCATTAGCATGGTGTCACCTTCACCAGCTCTGTGTTCACTCACACGCACACAATCATCTTAGACACGTGACATGCAAAAGTATAGCAAGAAAATGTGATTGTCCTTTATATCACTTTGTTCCTGCATGAAACATTTTTTTTGTATGGCTTCAAAAGACTTGGAATATAGCGTTTGAGTTGCACAGACTTCTATATATGTTTTAAGTGTATGTTGTTGTCGTTTTTGGAACTTGACAGCCCCTGGCTACTGTATGTTTTCACTGTACTGTATGCAAATGAACTTTCTGAAACTCAGACTTTCTGCAGAACATTTCCTTTTGGAGAGACAAAAGGTTCAGAATGACATGAGTGTGAGTAAATGATGAGAGAATCTTCATTTTTGGCTGAACTATCCCTTTAAGTTTGTGTATGCTCAGACTGCAGCGTGCTATATTTTTCTTCAACACCAGGAACCAATAAACCCAAGGCAGTTAGAATACATGAGAAAGCCCATCGCTTCAAAAAACATGTTTACAAAAATGCCATCTTCCTCTCTGAGCAACACAATCCAGATTCCTGTGGAGCAAGCCCCAAAAACCTGCACTAAACACACACACACACACACGCGCACACGCGCGCGCGTGGGCACTGCAAAACTGTAGAAAAATGCCTGTCGGTCTTGTACCTATTACTGAAAAACAACTCTTACCCTTTTAAAAGACATTCATAATTACATCTGGTGTTATTATACCTGTAGGTGTATATGTGTTTATTAGCTCACTGCTTTTAAAATGTGGTTGTTCAGAATGAGACAGTAAATGAAGTCTGGTGAAGCGCTGCATGCTTGTGCTTTCAAGTACAGTAATGCATTGGTGTGCACACTTCAAAGGGCGCATTCTGAGTGATTGCAGCGGCTGATAGAAGCTCAAAAGCCCTTCAGCTGTAAGATGCCTTTGGAAACATACACACACACACACACACACACACAGCATAAACTCTTCATTTATGGTGTTTCTCTCACTGGGCCTCATTCATGAAACACGAGCAGAACTCATTTTTGTGTAAATCGTTTGTAAAGACGTTCTAATGTACATTTTCTGATTTATGAAGTGTTCTTTCAGACAAACTGTCATGAATACATTTTGATAGAAGTAATATTAAATAAATAATGAAAAAAAAACTCACTAAATTAAAAACTAACTGGAATTCACTAAATTAGTGAAATCAACCTTAAATAACATATAAAAAGCAATATAAATGATCTAGAAATGTTTCTTTGCTGCTTGCATTTGTTTTCTCAAAGTAGGCTATACTTTTTTCCCAACGCTGCGTGTTGTTTTCCCAGCAGAAGTTCTTGACATGGTATGGAAGGTTCATGGAAAGATGCGGTTTTTCTCGGAAAGAAATGCATGCCCTCTAACATGACACAAATCGGTAATATCTTACAGTGTTTCGGTGAAAGACCTTTTTTAGGCATTCTATCAGTTTCTTTAAAGAGAAGTATCACTGTTACATCATGATTTACACGAGACGTTTTGCCAGTGACGCTGATGCATTCAACTGAACCCGAGACGATTAATGTTGTGGACGTTTATTTACACTAAAGCTTCATTTTAAATCATTTGTGTTGACCTCTTGGACTGTTTAATTGACAGAAGAACCTCTAATGACAGCAAAAGCCTACGATGACTGTAAGTTCCTCACTTTGTTTTTAGGACATGCGAGTGTTTGCTAAATCAGTATTTTACGATGTGAATGCATTCCATTTGAAATAAATTAATCACTTTTATTACTGTTCACATCGATGTTTTAAAGCTTCCTATTCTCATTTACTAGCAAGCCTGAAGCTTTCCTTATATGGTGTTTCTATGGGCATGTATTATGATAATTGTGAATGAGCGTGCACACACCCCAGATCCGTAAACTAGCCTTTGTTTAAGAAGCATCTGTTCCTTGATCAGTGTTAGCACTTTTGCTTCAAAGGGTTCTATTTACTCATCATCACCTTCTTTCTTAAGGGTAACACAAAAGGAGAACTTTAGCAGAATGTCCAAGCTGCTGAAGTCATGGGATAGCTTTCGGTGAGAAATACTGGCAATCTTCCCCTTACCTATTCCTTTATATCGCTCGCACTTTGCCCACATTATAATTTATGGAAGGGAAAAAACAAAAAATGACACTTGCATACCTATGGCCTCTAAAGACCAGAGGTATGCGTTTAATAGTTAAATGATAAAGCAATTATAGTGTTGACCAATGAATTCAAAAACTGTTGTGGCATTTTGTGCTTGTCAAACCTTAATGGAACATGTCCACAGTTAATGTGCTGAACTCCACCTGTGGTTACTCTGCTAGCACAGCTGTGTGAACTGAAGAGACTTCATACATCCACTTAAAATCACTGCAACACAAGCTGATTAAAAGTCATATTTTTGACTCTGAAAGGTGAAGCTAGTTCTGAGAAAAGCTCCAGCAGCATTTGTTTGTTATGATATTTATCTTTGATCTAATGCAATGACATTCAGACATTTTTAAATATGATTTAAGATATATAAATGTATTAGTTGCTGCATATCTTTCTGATGTTATTAAGCTTTCCTCAATGAAACATACAGCAGTTTTGTTTTGTGTCATATTCTTGTTTTGCTGATAGCAGTGTGATATTTTCTCTTTGATGTTAGGTTTGGTATGTGTGCTGGTGTAGTGTGAGGCCTACTGGCACTGTGCCCACAGCAGCAGCCACACACATGCCAACACAGAGGTCACTGCAGAGTGTCTTACATGCACTTCCTGCCAGTCATCCGGTGTCATGTGTCTTCTCTCTCTCTCTCTCTCTTTCTCTCTCTCTGTCCCTCTCTAACGCTCTTTTCTCTTTCATTACAGAGCAACAGCAGACTGAAGCATCTTGAGAAGGAATATAATCAAAAACTGG
Organism: Moxostoma hubbsi; assembly: GCA_032164185.1. Taxonomy (NCBI): domain Eukaryota; kingdom Metazoa; phylum Chordata; class Actinopteri; order Cypriniformes; family Catostomidae; genus Moxostoma; species Moxostoma hubbsi. The sequence goes on from JAVLUX010000187.1 coordinate 3,180,482, forward strand.
CCAAGTCTGCACAGGTAAACACAAGCTCTAAATACAAGACAGACAGACATTATTGTATTGTTCTTGTACATATTGAATACATCATTCAAACATTAACAGTGCAGGTTGGAAAAAGTATGTGAGTCCCTAAGCTAGTGACGTCAACGAAAGCTAGAGTCAGGAGTTGGCAAACCTGGCATCCAATTGAAACGAGATTGGAGGTGTGGATTAGAGCTACTTATGAAAAGAACTCAAACATTTTGGGTTTGCTGTTCACAAGAAGCATCTGACGTGGACCGGGTCTCTCAAAAAAGAGATCTCAAAGAATTGTTTCTTTGCAAAAAGCTGGAAAGGGTTGCAAAGTGATCTCAAAGAGCTTAGATATTCATCTGTCCACAGTTAGACAAAATGTCCATAAATGGAGATGATTTAGTACTGTGGCTACTCACCCTAGAAGTGGCCGTCCAGCCAAAATGACTCAAAGGGCACACCACAGAATGCTCAATGAGGTCAAAAAATTTGACTGAATCATTGGAACTGGATAATATCTCTGTTCATGAGTCTACTATACCACCTTGACACTCCGCAACGCTACTGGTAAAATGTTTTGTGGATTGATGAAAATTTGGTTAAATTGTTTGAGAATACGCAGCACTACGCATGGCATTCAAAGAGCATTGCGTACCAACGTGAAAACATCATCCCAACGGTGAAGTACGATGGAGGGAGCATGATTTGGGGCTGCTTTAGGGTTTATCAAGATATCCTATAGGATAATATCAGAGTTGCTGTGCGCCAGCTGAAGCTCAGTAGAAGTTGGGTGATGCAACAGGACAATGACCCTAAACATTGAAGTAAATCCACTACAGAATGGCTTCTAAAAAAGAAAATCCACTTTTGAAGTGGCCCAGTCAGAGCCCAGAACTTTAGCCAATAGAGATGCTGTTTCAAAAGAGCAGCTTGACTACTTTAATTAAGTTATTATGAGTAACTTTCAAAGTAACGTCACCATTTAATTCTGCCATCATACAGTAACTCATAGCTGAGGTGTTGGACACATGCATTTCATTTTACAGCCCATGATTATGTTCATATTCAACACTTCTCGCCCAACCTCTATTCCTACCATTGATCACACTCTCAGTAGTGGGTGTTCTGAGGGGCGCCGGTCTCACCTCCTCTATAATCCATCATGTGTGTTATAAAGGGCTTCCCCTGCCATTTGTTAAATTTAAGATTGAATCTGCTCACACTAACCGCCATTAAACTCATTCACGTTCACAAGAATAACATTCATCCTTCTCTGGGAGATTACACAAGTAGTGCTGGACTCCACACTCTCTTGGTGTGAGCTTGTGCCCTCAAACACACCAACTCAAATGCTCGCTTTTTCTTCATGGACATGCAGATATTTGGTGAAAACACAGGTCTTTTAAATTACACAATGCTTGACATCAAAAGAGAGTGTGAGTGTGTGAGAAAAGAGTTCACAGCCGTTTTCCCATCTCAAAGTAACCTCGATGAGAGCCATCAATGATACATTCCTTTTCGGAGGTGCAAAATTGGCATACGTTGGATAAACATATTTTTTCCAATGTGTTTCCCGCTTGTGTTTGATGGGAACATGTCTTTGTTTAATGCCTATTAAATGCACCTCCTCCACACTACACAACGAAGACTTTTGTTTACTTTCTCCTGATGTTTACCCAAAAATTCTGTTCTCAGATCTCTAATTTCTATTTTAAAGCTTTTTCATTTTGGTGAGCTGCTCCTTAAACATTTGCCAGTTGCTGTCATCCCTTGAGGCATCACAAGATTGTATATACAGTACTACCACCCTTTGAACCTCAGAGGCATGTAGTAACCTATACCATCAAGAGACATCACTCTGATGTGCCCACAGCTATGGCGTTGCTTTTGTAATGCTGCAATTAATGCCCATACTATTTGTCTAGAGGGAGCGCAGCTCTGCCAATGTAAGCAAACTGTATGTTAGTGTTTTTTAATTAGTGTTTGGTAAATCCAGCTCGTCCTTGACCGCCCTTTGAACTCTTTGGTGTTTGGAGTTCTTCTGCTAATGATGAGGGAACACGAGATGTCATCCAAACAGAGCTTTGTAACCCTCTGGGGTTTGAGGGTGTTTTGGGCCCTGGAGAAGTTTTGACATGCCTTGACATTTGTGCTTTTTTCAGTTGCTTAAAAACACAGTAATGGCTAAAGTCTGAACACTGTATTCAGCACAAACTGGGCTACAATAATATGTGACCAACATGTGTGTACATGTTTGTATTTTTGAGAAAATAACGTTTATGCGTGGTTTTTGAAAAAACAAAATTTTAAGTCATTGAAATAAGGCCATATAACACATACTAAACATTTGTCCACAATACTTTTGAGAACTGGATCTTGTAGCCTAGGTTTTTGCTACAAAATGATGTGAAAACCATCCTGATCACTCATTCATACAAAACAATATAGTAATTTAACTTTTGTAAGATACTTTTAGTGTTAGAAATGTCATATGCAAGGAGGCGTGAACTATCATGAATATTGATTGTGATTCACACCTGAGGAGGCAAAAGACCCCCTCCCCTGGGCCTATCAATGAGAATTGTGACAGAAAGAGAATGAATGTGAGGAGACTTAATGATCAAAATCAAGTTTTAATTTAAAAGTAGTAATCTGACTATACATATTCTTTACATAAAGACTTTACTTAATTTTAGACCTACACTACCATTTAAAAGAAGTTTCTTCTGCTCACCAAGGCTGCATTTATTTGATCCAAAATACAGTAAAAACAGTGATATTTTGAACTATTTTCACAATTTAAAAGAATGTATTGTAAAATGCAATTTGTGATCAAAGCTGAATTTTCAGCATCATTACTTATTACGACATATTTCAAATTTCAATACTCTGAATCCTGGCTAGCAAGTCTGTAAACAGTCCCACTAGTAAAATATGTTCAAGTTTATATAAAATAGCATGTCAACTAATTAAAACTAAATGACTTACTCGTCTGAAACTGTATCCTCGGCTGGATCAAGTCTCTCTTCAAAATACAAATGTTCATCGGAGTCCCGTTCTTCTTCTGAGGAAAAGTTAACTCTTCCTTACTATCCTGGAGCTTTCTCGCCTGTGTATCATTACAAACGAGCAGTAAAGTGAATGAATTGTTTACATCAAATCTCACTGTCGGGGGGCGTTTACATTTGCATTGATCGCCTCATCACATTAGCGTATGAATGGCGCGCTCTGCTGGTGGGTGGGATCACATTACAGATAATTAGATGAACTGGCAAAAACTGAACATTGCTTTGTTTCATACAGATTACATTGCAGGAGTATATTTGTTTTATTTAAAAGTAGACATTTTAAGTTTTCTTTAGACATATGTTTCATGTTTGTGTGATAAGTATTCGCGGAGTTTCAGTTCATTTTTGTGACGTGTTTCTGAAATATGCTCGTGAACACAGAGACTGCTGAAAGGTCACCCTTTTTATTTTCTTTATTTTACAAAAGCACAATGTTTCATTGTTATTATGAGTGTACACAAATAAAAGTAGACCCTTTATAGTCTCTAATGATGTCTTACACTTACCTGTATACCCAAAAATGATGGAGTATTTTAAGTTGTTTCTGCTGTAATGACGAAAATATCCAGCAGGACGCGCCAGCTCGTCCGTCGACCCCAGAGGGTTAAACGGCTCCTTTCACCTCCATCATCATATAGATACTGCACATGTGCCACAGCCTAATGCATTATTTACATGCATGCATTGAGACATTACTGCACTGATATTTACATATTGCACTCTATCAGCTTTAGACTGTGTTTATGATGTTCATTGTTTACCGAGATGCACATTCAGCATACTGAAATAATAACATTTTGTATTGCTTTCCTTACAAAAATGTACTGAAGTAACAACCAAATTGAAATAGGCGTGATATAATCACTTTCTTATTCTATGGCAGTTTCCCAAACTGGGTTAGGTGAGGTGAGGTGATGATGGGGGTAATCAAACAGAATTAACTGTTCATTTAATTTCATCCAAGTCTAAAATAATATTAAAACAGAGTTCATATATTTCTTATTGGCAAAAACTATTTTGTTCACCCTCTAGTACAGAAACACCAAAATAGTTCAATCATAAATGTCAGATAAATAGCATGCAATGAAATAACCCTATCTTTTATGGTAAAAAAATAAATAATACATCTACTCATGCATTGTGTGTGAGTGAGCAAACATATGTGATGCAAGGATATTTTATCGGCAGCCCAGAACGTTGCTAGGTGACATTGGAAAGTGATAGCTAGTAAAATGGATACTTTTACCAGACTTGCATTTGTCAGTCATCCATGATTTTTTAATTTATTTATTTTTTTGAACCTCTTCCTAGGGGATTCACATGACTGTTACCAAATTTGGGCAACATTATGCCAAGACACTGAAGATGCTAAATTGCTAACAGATTTTTGATATATTGATTGATTTACACATGCATTGTGTGATTTAAATCGAAATTGAGCAGTAATGGGGCTGATCACATGGATGTGGCTATTGTTGGTCACGGTCATAGCGCCACCAACTTGCAGCAGGAAGTGTGACTTTTACTAAATACTTTAAATTGTACTCCTATATTTACCGGAATTGCTTCAAAGTTGTTTAGAATTGTACCAGGACACCGCTGATGTAAAAAAGTGTTGTCATGGCAACGGGTGAAATTACATTGTTGTATATAGGGATGCAGCGATTTACGGTTTCAATATTAAAGCTAGGGTGTGCAATCCAGAGAAGCTAGCAGTTAGCAAGCTTGCTTTGAAAGCATATAGCCCACCCTCACCTCACGCATCCTCTACCACAGATGAAAACACACACACAGCAGAGTCTAAGCGCCTGGAGGAGAGACGTGTTGGTGGAATCGATCGCAATGGTTTCAGATTACCTCATGTCTCATTCACAGGTTAGACATTACAATAATAACGAGCGTAATTCCTGCACTCGCTCTGCAAAGCGTCAAGGAACCCACACTGATGACATGTGATTGTCTGCACGAACAAGTTGTGCGGCGGTATGCAAATATAGATTGACAGGCAGTAAGGACATCCTATCATAACATTTGGACCGCATACAATGATTGGTCGATCATTTTTTAGTCCTGTCCCTTCCACAGAAGATGTATATTTTTTAAACATTTAGACCACTTCAATTATTGATTGCTATCAGGATGTGAAGAGACTTTCAACCAGTATAACAAAAAACAATTCTGGAAAATATTTCACACCCTAGCTTTAACCACAATTAAAAATGTCATGGTTAATTTACCCTCAATAATTTAGAATCCATGGTTAAAACTTTGAAATGCTTTTATTTAGCAAAAATAATAAACATAATGTATAAATATATCATTTAAAAGAGTTATTCATAAGATTTTGTAAGCCTAAATGTGAAAACTCTTGTGCCTGTGTGGGTACTGGAGCAGTTACTATGGTTACAGACAGTGGGCAGGTGTCCTGGACAGAACGTTCACTTTCAATTCAAGTGAAACTGGGACTACTACACACAAACTCCAAATTATAATGGAGGAATTTGATCTACTAGACACATATCCACAAAAAAAGCAACTTAAATCGGCTGTTAGGGAGCATTTAAATGATTGACTGAAGACGACGGGTGTAAAATATGCAGACAGAAGTCATCGAAAGAAACGCATTGTACAAATGGACAGGATGCACCACTAGTCGTCCAACATCAAACTAGTACATTTAATATTTCAGCTGTGGTTCTGAAGTGATGGATTAAAAGATGACCTTTTTGTAATGTTTAAACATGCTGACAGCGTTGTATAATGAAAAATTGCAAATAATCGTAAAACCGGTTAGCTGTGATTTCTCAGATGTAATCTCACCTTCCAACACTCACACATGGCATCCCTAGTTGTAGTGTATTCGGTTGTATTTGACACACTCAACCATATGTTTTATCACACTTATGACATGAATGTGGCTATGGTGGGTCACGGTCATAGGGCCTCCAGCTGGCAACAACCCTTCTTATTTTCAGCCCTGTCACTTCAAATTTACTCAGAACAGTGTCAAATTTTATTCTAGATATCGTAAATGATATTACCATAGCCACAAGTCAAATAGCAATATTCTTTTTTGGATTGTTCAAGGGAACACACTTGCCATAATTACACATTTATTACATTTGCCACATATCAAAGTTGTTAACAATATATCTGAGCAGAAGGTAAGACATGGGCTGTTTCTCAGTGTGCATTCATTTGTTCTTACATTTTCGTGGACTCATTCTACGTCATCATCCACTGCCGAAATTTGATTCCAATCCTCAAGAACGCAAGTACAGAGAACACAGGAAATCACCTAGATTTTTCCTTGAAATCAAGGATGCATCAGATGGTGATGTGGGCAAGAACTCGGTACTACGGTGGAAGATGAAGGACATGTATTGTGATTTTTCCTCAAGAGTTTCCCGCTGTAAGCTCCTGAAAGTCTGACGGCTCGTAAGAGTTGTTATTCAGTACTCAACATTTGTCGTTTTTTTGGGCATCATTTTAAAATGGTAATAAATATGGAGAAAAGAACTGTTTACTGACTTTATTATACTATAATGTTTGACGAGTCCTATAAAACCCCACTGGTGTGATGATATTATTGCTGTCACTGGTGTGATAATGCCAGTAGTTCTCTCACTGGCTTCAAATGTGCTGTGACGGTAAATTACATGACAGGAAGATTGCAGCACATTTCAAAGCTTGCAATAGATGTGTTCTACGTCCTCCTGTCCTTCCGAGTTCATTCTTCCAAGGTGACTTGGCAAACCTGGTCTTCATAAGAACGCAAGTCCGTTCTCTGCATTCTTAGAATTGAGAAATACCCATGGTGTCTATCATGCATTGTTTTCCGAAAGTCACCGAGTGGAAATTGACTTATGGTGCTTGGGCTCGTAATCACTGCTTGCAGCTATATTTTTACTTTCGTTTTTTTTTAAAGCTCAACCTTGCTTACAGTGTCACATGTGACAAAGCACCTTGAGCTGACCACACAATTGCACAGATACCTCCCTGCAATGCTCGAAGTCGGCCGGCAATGCCATACCTGCAGTGAATCGCAATTCCTGATATAGTACCGGCGGCTCTTATAACATTATGGTAAATGGAAATCAAACCAAGTGAGACTATTAGAGCACATTAACTAGCACTTCATTTTGCGTAATGTTTTGAAAAATAGACATAAGACATTATTATTTATGCTGCTGTCCGGACTTTGAGTGTCACTGTCATAGACACTGGATAGGGCTGTTTTTACTCAGACCAGTAAGCAACCCTAGCTACCACACTGGCAACCACTCAGAACATCTTAGCAACCGTGTATCAACACCCCTGCAGCCTCCTAGAACACCCTAGCAACCAAGTAGCACCACACTAACAACCACTCAAAACACCTTTGCAGCCGCAATGTCCCTGCAACCACCTAGAACAATCTTGCAACCGCATGGCGACACACTAATATCCACTCAGAAAACTTTAGCAACGATGCTGCAAAACCCTGGCAACCACCCTGAACACAAGTTTTACACAGGTAAACTCCACTGAAAAAATCTAGTTTAATAAAAAAAATGTTGTGTCAATGATGGCTAGGACTGAGCAATTTGGACAAAAATCGAATTGCAATTATTTTAATAAAACATTGTAATTGTGATTTGAACTACAATATGATTATTTAAAAAAAAAAAAAAACTTAAGTCAAAGACCCTGTCCTAATTCCCCCACTTGCAGGTTTGGTCTGGCCTACTTAACCACTTGTCTTACGTTTGACCACAGTGTGCAAGACGTGAAGACTGCAAGTGTGTGTGACTTTTGATTACATGTTGGAACACTCGTAGTCTTAAAGGGATAGTTCCACCCAAAAATGATAATTCTGTCATTATTTACTCACCCTCATGACATCTCAGGTGTGTATGACTTTCTTTCTTCAGCAGAACACATTTGAAGAAAATTTGAAAAATATTTCAGTTCAGTAGGTCCTTAAAATGCAAGTGAATGGAGATTTCACTTTTGAAGCTCCAAATATCACAGACAGTCAGCATAAACATCAGCCATACAACTTCATCTGTTAAATTAATGTCTTCTAAAGTGATACGATCACTTTTGGTGTGAAAAAGATCAATATTGAAGTACTTTTTAACTCTTAAGTCATCGCTTCCGGGAGGCTTCACGGGAGGGTGGAGTTCAAGTGGTCTCTCGTGTGATGTATTCACGCTGACGGATGCATGTCTTCTCTCGGTTGAGACATCCAGGATGAGCACACAAATGCACCATTGCGAGTAAGGAAACAGATAAATACAGATCTAAACCAAAATCAACAAAGCTTCAATACAGCGTTCCTCCTTCTCACTTGTAAACAGCACTGCTCTTCCATGTGTGTGTCGCACGCACTTCACTTCTCACGCGTTTCAAATGCCAATGCGATTACGTCACACGCGAGTACCGTTGCTGAATGGAAGCATGATTTAGAGCAAAAAAGGCTTTAAATATTTACCTTTTTCACACCAAAAATGATCATGTCACTTTAGAAGACATCCATTAACTGCTGGTGTTGTATGTTTAACATTTAGGCTGACTGTCTGTGATTTTTGGAGCTTTGAAAGAGAAATCTCCATTCACTTGCATTTTAAGGACCTACTGAGCTGAGAAATATTTCTATTTTTCTTCAAATGTGTTCTGCTGAAAAAAGAAAGTCATACACACCTGAGATGTCATGAGGGTGAATAAATAATGGGAGAATTTTCATTTTCCTTTAGCGATGCTGGTTCCAGTTGTGACAGATGTTTTTGTAAGTGCACTCTAAAGACTGTTGTTGGTAGCGGTGACTGTTATAGCCTACTTAAAATAATAAATAACGCAATAGTTTAGCCATCTGTTCATTTATTAATACACTACTGGTTGTTGGAAGTGTATTGTGCTAGAGAAAATATGTAATTCAATTTTGTAAAAAAAATTTATTGTGTAAAAGTAATTATAAAAGTTAATTATTTTTACACATTTTTTATTTTCAAAACTATGCACATTAAAATATGTTTAACTGTAAAACTGATATGAAATATAAGCCATAACTTTCTACTTTGTTTCTCAATACACTGCATAAAAAGTAAAAAATAAAATAAAAACTATATTCTATGCATGCGCGCGTGTGTGCGCGCGTGTGTGTGTGTGTGTGTGTGTGTGTGTGTGTGTGTGTGTGATCCATTAATATCTACTACTATAAACATTTAAATGTTATGCTTTGGCTTGTCATTATATAAGACAACCAAAGACTGCTTTACACAACTTATCAGTATGTGGTTTCATACAACAAAATAAAAAGCATTAAAACTTACACTACTTGGCCAAAAAAAAAAAAACTGAAAATCCCCATACTGTAATATTTCGTTGGACTGCCTTTAGCTTTGATTATGGCGTGCATTTGTTGTGGCATTGTTTCAACAACCTTCTGCAACGTCACAACATTTATTTCCATCCAGAGAAAGATCTTTATTGACAACGAGAGAGTCGAACCACTCCGTAAAGTCTTATCAGCACATCCCAAAGACTTTCAGTGGGGTTGAGGTCAGGACTCTGTTGTGGTCAATTCATGTATGAAAATGATTCCTCACGCTCCCTGAACCACTCTTTCACAATTTGAGCCAGATGAATCTTGGCATTGTCATCCATTGATGGGATAATCTGGTCATTCAGTACATTCAGGTAGTCAGCTGACATCATTGTATTGCCACATAACGTTGCTGAGCATAACCTGACCAATTAAAGCAACCCCAGATCATAACACTGCCTCCAGAGGCTTGTACAGTGGGCAATATGCATGATGGGTCCATCATGTGCTTCCCTTCTTACCCTGATGCGCCCATCGCTTCAGAATAGGGTAAATCTGGACACATCAGACCACAGCCAAATGATGTCAGCTTGCTGAAGTTATCACGATCATTCAAGATTTTTTTCCCACCACGTTTCTTCCGTGAAACTGATGGTTCACCACTATCCTTCCAGGTGTAACAAGATCAAACTGAAATTCACGGCTTTTTAACACTTCTGTGTACAAGTTTGATGTCTGTTTTTTGGATCAATACAGGTAAATGTCATATTATGTGACTACGCATTACGGAGAGTTAAATAGTTGTCTTGCATTAAGAACAGTCGATGCAACCAAATTAAGCACCGACTTAGTTATAAACTAACTAGTAGTTACTAAGCCCTTAGTGTGAACTTTACATCTCAATTTAAGTGACACTTTACGCAGAGCTGGGGCCACCCTACCCAGGACCATATTAGGCCTAAAAGCCCTAGTGTGACCTGTTTTAGGGTCACGACCCACCAGTTGAGAACTACTGGCATAACCTAAGATTTATATGGTGAATTTTTCTCGAAGGGTTGGCCGGTGACTCACCAATGACTCACTGTATCTCAGATCTTTTACTCCTGTTTTTATATAATTTTTCCCATTCTAATTCCATTGGATAATAGTCGTTCATCACAAAAGCATAACCATCAGAATGACAGTTTAACCCCTCACAGCTCAAACTCACGAGACGCTTCAGAATTAAAGAAGATGTGCTAGAACCATTACTGCCAAAGTGCCCAGATATGAAGCGCATGAGGAATAACACAAAGCGAGGGATGAGTGTGTCCCTGTAGGCAAGAGACTTGATGCAAGAATCTGTACAGCCAAATAATGATTAGCATGAGAACTTATGTTACCATAATAATGGGGTGTTTGGTGCTTTCATGTGGTTCGCCCACTGACAGAATAAGCCTAATCTTTCTCTCTGTGTCCGATCCAAGAGTTCACTCCCCACTCCCACACAATGAACACATTCCAGTAAAACGTTTCTGCACAATAAACAACGATCAGTCTAGCCCTGAGCTGCACTGTTGCCCACTTGGCTGCAGTTGAAATACTTTCTGAATTTTGACTGTGAGGGCCAGTTTCTCACTAAATCTGTCTCGCTCGCTCTCTCTCAAATTCAAATGAGCTTTATTGGCATGACTGTATACGGTGTACAATGTTGCCAAAGCATTGAGTAATAAACACATTACAAAAATGTATATATTAATTTATTCTTTATCAACGTCATTTTATGTTAGCCTGTTTTAGTAAATCGTATATAGTTATGCATATTATAATCAAATAAATATATTGTATATTTTGTATAAATTGTATATTGCGAGACTAATGTTGGGGACCCCCCATAAGACTTGATTCAATTTGAGCACTGGATAGGTCAAATCCCATCGCTCATTTGGATCATCTTTCAGTCCTGTTCCCAGATGTCCTAGTGGATTGATATTTGTTAAATACTGCTGTTTATAACTATGTTATTGATTCAGTTATAAGTGAATAATGTATGGAGTTTTTTTTACAATTTTGTTGTTGTATTTAGTGCAAATTGGAATTTTTGTGTCATATGAGTACTAATCTCATTTCTGTAATATTCTACAATATATAATATTTGATGAATTACATTACAGTTATAGTTTCCCCAGCACTGCACTACACATCCATCTTGCCCGTTCATTGGTAATATTCATCCTTTGCATTTATTAGAGTTGATTGATTATGTAACACCAGCAACTGACATGAGAGCTCCCACTTAAAAGACCCGCTCACAACCTCAAACACATGATGAGGTACTTTGACTGAAACTGGTCAAGCTTGCTGATGCATATCAAAACCATCAGAATTCATTAGACGGGTTAATAAAATAAACCTTGAGGACCTTTACGGATCACCACTGAACTCTGGCGCCTGTGAAATGTGTTATCCGATGAATGATTGTGTTTGTGTGTGCGCACAGGTGATAGCAGAGCTGCAGACGTCTCTGAGCAGTGTAAAGGAGGACAGTCGTCACACGCAGCAGGATCTGCAGCAACAGCTACAGGAAGCACAGGGTCACTGGGACAAGGAGAAGAGACAAATCATCAGAGACGCTGACCACAACAACAAGGTAAACAAACACAAATACACATGAAAATATGAACTGACAGATGCGGGAGAACATTACAGTAACAGATTTACCAACATTAGTAAAAAAGTTGATTTATAATAGTGGATTTCTAGGATTACTATTTGAACATACTCTAACTTTCAGAGAACATAGATTCCTCCCCAGTCCACTAGGGATGTTGAAATGAACCATATTCACTATTAACCGCAATTCAAAATTTCACGTTAATACGGTTAAGCATTTTGGAATACTCAATTCTGATTGGTCAATGGCGCCATCTAGTGGTCTGATATATTTGAGTGACAACCGTTCATCCGGGGATTAAGACATATCAGACCGCTCATCTGGGTATTGCGAGTCATCTTTTCTGCTTCTTGGAACACTGTGTGATATCTACAAGAAAGTTAATAAAATAATTTTAAATCAAATAAATATTTCATGCCCATTTATTGATTTATTTGGCAAGTAGTCTTGTAATAGGCTGAATAATGAGCAGTCAGATGGTCATTTTCACCAAATCAACAAAACCAGTACCAACAGAACTCAGATGCAAACCAGAGGTGGATTTCAACTGTTCAGCAATTTATTTCTTCTCATATAATTATGCGATTTCTATGCAAATCAATATTTCTTGTCCATTTATATATTTATTTGCTTAGTAGTCGTTTAATAAGCAGTAGAATGTACAGGACAGCAGTTGTTATTTCAGACCACTTCATGGTTATATTTGCTTCGCGTCTGGGTCTGGATCACCCTGTCAGGATTTATTTTGCGAAAACAAGCGGGTAACTGTACATTATCCCTTATATAAATATTCATCTGATATTCAAATACATTATATAAATTATTGATGTTTACAAATCTAGACCTTTTTGGTGAAAACTCTTGTGTGCCTTGTGCCTTGTTACTTTGTCCTTGTGGTGCTTTACCAGGTATCACGGACTGAATGTGAACTTTCAGTCCAGGTCAAACTGGGTCTTTACACAAACCTGCATATATGACAGAGGGATTCATTCATCCAGACTTAAATCAGCTGTTTGGGAGCATAACTTAGAGTTACTGAAGATTATAGATATGCAATATTTAAAACATTCAGATAGAAGTCTGCTTTAGGATTGCTTTAATAAACAGTTGCAATAGCAAAAAGACTGTGCAAATTGTAGGAGGCCATGAATTAGATGTTGCACACACGTTATATTTCTGAGGTACGTACCAAATCACACACTTCTGCACTATTCTATGTCTTTTTTGTAGTATAAAAACTAAATTGACTGTTTTTGGACCAAGAAACCTTGACTAACACTAATATTTGTGACTGTGCTAGGCACAGCGCTATGCGCTAGGACCATGCGATAACTCTTATCCAATTTTCATGAGAGTGCTTTTTCTAAGCACCATTTTCATCTATTGCAAAGCGCAAGTGGCCGTGGGTGGGACTGTTTGCGCTCCCTGAGGGTTTATGTGCGCAAACTGTTGGTGTATTGAATGGCAATGAAGTGGTCCAATATGCTCTTATTCAGTGAGCCTGTACGTGACTGAAGATCTGAAGACGTCACATTTGGATTGCAATCCAAATTGATTCTGTCACCAAGCATTTTTTTCTGCATTTTCCCTACATTAAAATGACTAATGAAGTCAGAAAGTAGAGAACAGTTTTGGGTTTTTTTTCACAGAATTTCTTTACTCACTGAAAGCTGCATATATGGACATACGTGTTCTATGGCAAGACTCGAGGGGAAAAATATACAGTCACACAATTTACAAGTTAAAGTTACTGCACCAATCGCATCATAAATCAGTCTTTAACTATTGTTTATGCTTTTCCTGTTTTTATTTCGTTAAGCTTTTACGGTGAGTCAGTGTGTTTGTCACCCCTCAACCATTCTTAATCAGCAATGTGTCAAACCTCCATCTGAATGAAGCGAAATCTCTGCAAAACAGTCCGCACAATCAAATTGTTTTGAGTCTGCTAGTGTGACGCCCTCTTAAGGCATAGTGCTCTTAAAATAGCACCCTATAAGTGACAAATCAAAAGTACAATAATACAGACAAGTAGATTATGACCCAACATCATCGTTTTCATATAAGATGGAAATGAAAATGATCCTACAAAGTAACACCCTTAACAAAGAGACTTCTTTCAGATTGTTTGTTGCGAATCCATCATGGCTGACAGAGTGTTGTCAGGTCTTTGTGTGTAAGGACTGAAACATCTTTCCACACAAAAGCCCTCCAGCATGCTGTTTTGCATGACAGTGGAGCTGGTGAATGGTGCTGCAGTCTGTCCCGGGCTTCATGGAGTACACATGAGTCTGTTGTCTTTTGTGGAGCCTTCACAGAGGTCTAGGCTGTTTTTATGAGTGTTTTGAAGTGGTGACCTCTGCTTTGAACTGCTCAGTGTTGTCACTGAAGCTCTAATGTTCTCTGTGTTTACGGTCAGACTTTACCAATCATTGTTCTGTAGCAGACTGACGCTTTTCCTTTTGTCTCCCAAACTCTGACTGTGAGTTTATGTGTGCGCATCATCATAAACACCATTAGCTGTGTTCGGCATGGAATACTATCGTACTTCATACTATTTTAAAACATAGCATATGAAACAGTATGCCGTTTTAAACAGTTATGTGCTACATTGTCGTCACATGACCTTGCTGCTTTGCTTGTTTAATTCAGCAGGTATCAACCTATTATCACCTCTCACAAACAACTCTTTTTACTTATATAGTTATCAGTTTTAGAGCTTGAAAGTTTTGTCACCATTCAGTTTCATTGTATGGACAAACAGACATCATATCTCCATTCAAATATCTTCATTTGTGTTCTGCAGAATAAAGAGTCACACAAGTTTGAGATGGCATGGGTTGAGTAAATGATGAGAGAATGATCATTTTTGGGTGAAGGATTGCTTTAAGTGCTGTTATTGAGAGTGAAAGTAATGACTGGTGTGTTGATGTGTGTCCAGACACAAGAGAGAAAAGGAAAGTATGGTTTGTTCAGCCAGTGTGTGTGTGTGTGTGTTGTGTGGACGGTAAGAATAACCGCGTCACGCGCTGAAATCGTTGCCAAGTCGCTCACTTCAAAGGCGGATTATGAAAGCTGAAGGGCTTGAGACAAAAACGAGCAGAAAGAGACATCAAAGTGTGGCGCGTTTGAATGCAATAATCCCACAGCAGTTGTTGTGATTGCACTGTCTGCTATCAGATGTCTCATGTTGCTCAAGATGAAACCCGTGTTTGTTTGTCAAAGCTCCTAAAGTCCCACTTTTCTCCACCCGAAAGCTTTAGAAAGACTGAAAACTTGCCATGTCTTTAATTGACTATGTTACATACAGTATGTCTGTTTAAGTAACCCAAAATCCTGCTTTCAAATAGAGAGTGAAATAGTTCATGTCTTTCTCACTCCTTTCATTCGCTTTTCCCAGTTTGATGTAAAGAAAATGAAATTTGCTACATTCATGGTCCAGCTCTGAGCTGGATGGACCCTTTTTCCAATTTGATGACATGTACCTTTTTCATAAACTGTATCTAAAAAACGTTCTCTCTCACTCGTTATTAATGCATTGGGTGTTTTGCCTGTTATTATTACATACCTCGGGTCTCAAAAGACAAAAAAATGCCCAGATAGTGTAAAAATATGAAATGGAATATATTTCATTTTGAGGTTTTTTTCTGTCGTTTATCAAAGAGATGATGCAACCAAATATAAATTGAAATTCATTCACATTTTAACTCCACTCATTGGTTTACTTGTGCATTAATCACTTGTCTACCAGAAATAGCATAATAGTCAATTCAAGTCAAGTGGTTTTTATTGTCGTTTCAACCATATACAGTTAGTACAGTACACAGTGAAACGAGACAACGTTCCTCCAGGACCATGGTCCAACATAAAACAACATAGGACAAACACAGAACCACATGAGACTACACAGACTAAATAAAAATACCTATATTAAATACATATATAATACCTATATAAAGTGCACGTGCAAACGTGTGCAAAAGTACGGGACAGGACAATAAATTACTAACAATGAACAGGACAATAGGCACAGTGAGAGACAGTTCAGTGCGGAGCAGTACACATTTCTAATCTGTGATAGTACACAGAATCTAATAGATCACAGATCAATAAATGTGCGGCAAAATTTTGTTGTGCATTTGGAAACAAATTTATTAAAAATTGCATTACAATTAAACACTCACCGGGCACTTTATTAGGAACACCTGTACATCTGCTTATTTGTGTGATCATGTTATCTGCCAATCGTGTGGCAGCAGTGCAGTGTATGAAATCATGCAGATACGTGTCAGGAGCGTCAGTTAATGTTCACATCAATCATCTCAATGGGGAAAAATGTCTCTGTGATTTTGACCGCGGCATGATTGTTGGTGCCAGACAGGCTGGTTTGAGTATTTCTGTAACTGCTGATCTTCTGGGATTTTCACACACAACTGTCTCTAGAATTTACAAAAACAAAAATCATCCAGTGAGGGTCAGTTCTTGATGAGAGAGATCAACAGAGAATGGCCAGACTGGTTCGAGCTGACAGAAAGTAAATGGTAACTCAGATAAACACTCTGTACAATTGTATTGAGCAGAATAGCATCTCAGAATGTACAACACGTCAAACCTCGATGCAGATGGGCTACAACAGTAGAAAATCACGTTGGGCACTTCATTAGGACCATACTGTTCCTAATAAAGTGTTCAGTGAGTGTAAGTATAAATCTACTGTCAAGCAGGATCAGAAATGAAGGGGTGCTCAGGATAAAAATTGCACCAAAAATGACAAAAAGGGCCCAGAAACTCAAAATGTGGAGGCACAAAAATGCCCTAGTAATTTTCTTTTTAACTTGTAACAATATCTTAATAATATAATTTAGCAGTATCTTAATATTATTGTCCTAGATGTACAGATTATGGCAGGATAAATTGTTTCATGTGACAAACTGATGAGATGCAATATGTTTTAAATGGTTACAGGAAAAAATGCCCTCATTAAGGTGGGAAAAAAAGCCCCTAAAATCAAATACAGGGGGCAAAAATGGCCCCTTAATGTAAAAGTTCATTTCTGACACTGCTATCAAGGCATTTTAATAAAGATAAAAATAGACAAAATATTATTTGATTTTGATGTTTTATTTGTCACCAATAAAAGCGTACAACAAATAGAACATTGTCATTTGTGCAGCAAATAAAACCATTTTATTTCATAATGAGTTCAAGTATAATTATGAGTATGTATAGAGTGCTCATTTGTCTTGTAACAAAGAAACAGGTAGCATGTGATAGTAAACTTAAATAGATGTGAAATAATCAGAAATGTATGGAAACACATATATATGTCAACACTATTATATATCTCCGGTCACTAACAACCATGAACACTTCAGAATCAAAACTTCAGGATCAGGATCAAAAGTTCCTCTGATTCACAAATCATGACGGTCAGTCTGTGACAATCCAAGCAGGTGATCCAGTCCATTTAAACTGTCAGGACAGCTGCTGCTCACTGGATCTGACCGAGTGTGTGAGTGCAACTTGCCTTATTCACTATGCACTGTAAGTACAATTGGTTTGATTTGGTATTTTTTGAGAAAATGCGATTGCTAACGAGTACATGCCATCCGTGGTTGCTGGACTACTCTGTGTATTTCCTTCTTCCCCTTATATTAACAATTTCTTCATTTGCAAATGTATTACTACAATGTGATGACTAAACAGAAATTGTATCGCATTGTAATCGGGCTGTTTGCCACCCTGCAATCTGGATATTGTCATCAGCCTTTATAAAACCCATATCGGTCGACCACTACTCATTATGGGAAATTGCCAGAGCTGATTTACCGGTATTTCACAACAGCTCCTGTTCATGCGTGACATCTAATTGGAAAAATTGCATTCATTTATTTACTTGAAAAGGCTGCATGTGTGAAAGCGTCTCTTGTCTCTTTGTCGGCATATGTCACTGGCGGTGTGAACGGAGTTTACGGCGACATCCACTTTGAAGTGACAATTACAGTAAAAGCACACTTTAGATTCAGAGGTGCAAGTTATGGAAAAAAGACTGTATTACTGCACAACTCAAAAATATAGGCTCATCGTTTCAGCAATCATCCACTAATCAAATGTTGAAGACAACATTTTTGGTTTCCTGAAGTCATTGTTTTCCAAAGTATGCTGTAATGAGAGCATTTTTAAAACGCTCAGTTTATTATATAGGAAAACGGCATTCTAGTGTGGACAAGACCACATCCACACTTAATTTCGCTACGTTTATCCTTCCCCTCCTTCAACAGCATTTCCCTCCAACGAAAATAGTTACAAAAGTGCACTCCAGTACCACATACTTTGGAAAATAATGATGTTAGAACAATGAGTTTTCATACAAAAAAAACAACAGATTAGTGTGGTCACAGCTGATTGAATAGAATTTTAGGTTAGCATGTTGCTAAGCTAACAATGCAAAAAAAGCACAAAAAATCACAACACACAAATATTTGGAGCAGTTTGGCATTTTTAAGTGAATGTAAATATTTTCTATCAATACTTTTAAGTGTTGGATAAAATCAGACATGTCACTTGACTCCAGCCATATTGGATACATTTTTGCTCGTCGCAGTGCATTCTGGCTCCCCTTCTTTATGACCCCATTCACACCTGGTATTAAGATGTGTCTCGGGTGATCCGATCATCACATGTGGTCAGGCGAGACACATCGTTGTTTACACATGGTCGTTTAAATGCCTCTTCTGTGACAATTGTGATCGGATTTGGAGGGGAGGGACTCTGTGTCATGACGGCATGCATCGATCTCTATGTCAGTGTTTTACTGCGTGATAATTAATAGCAAAAACGCCATAAAAATCTATTTTTCAAAAGCAGCATTTCAAGCAGCATTGTCAGTTATTTTAGTGGATTGCCTGTATTAGCCTCAGCTGCAGATGTTCATGCTTCTCGATATCAGACACAATGAAGAAGATCCGTGAAGTTCTCATGCTTTAGTTGTTTTTTCACATGGTTTTTTCCTTTTAAACCGCTCTTAACGGCAAAGTTTACACACTTGTTTTAGCACAGTGGTTGATTGACTGGTGAGGGGAGGTGCTTAACTGCTGTCCAGGATGCATTCAGGCCGTATAAGTGTTTACACATCATATGTGATGTGTTCAGATATGTTTTTGTGATCCAATCACAAAAACGTTTTAGAAACCATTTAGACCTGTATTTAGCACTGACTACATGTGATTGGAACACCCAAAAGGCATCCTAATACTGAGTGTAAACGGGGTCTATGATGTACACATGTGAAGCCCTGCTTTCACCTCAGGAGTGTACTTATGATGTCTTAAAATATTACCTGGGTATGCAGCTCACTAGAGTTTGGAAAAGTAACTGCATTGGCTATGTTTGATCTTCCTCAGTTCAGCGGTTCCCTCCATACTCTTGATTGGCATTAGCTCGTGCTCCAGCCTCTTGTTTTTTAGATTTGTAGTTGATCTTCATGCCGCCCAGCCGCATTCTGTTTTACCTTGCTGCAGTTGTGTTCCAGCATGCACAGGTGACATGCTGGTCTTGTTTCAACACTCTGCTTACCCCAGTATTACTCGCAACCTCTGCTGTCAAGCCAGCGACACCGGCTGCTGCATCAACAATAGTGTCACACCGCTCGAACACTGCAGGCATCCTCCCATGTTGCATCTCTGCTCTGACATCACTCACACAGCATGAGACGTAGCTCGCAGTACCACACGGATGCAGGTCTCAGTGGGGCATGTGTCAGTCTGATGTTGATGTAGAGTTTCTATTTATAACACACAGGAACACAACATGAAGATATATTCATGCTTTGTCTTCACTGCCAGCTTGTCTGAGTGTGCTTTTGTTCAGTTTTCATTCAGAGGTAATAAGTCATTTACGTTGCAGTTGCTTTTATTTAATGGAATTGAAGTACGCTGATTGGAGATTCAGTCCTCCTGGATTAACCAAATTGACCCTATATACTTTATTGATACATGTTCCTGGTCTTATTGTGAACTATTATTCATCTGAGACCATACATGTCTTGAGCTTGGGCTTTGTGGAAATATCAAATGTTTTGGGGATTGACCATGACATCTTCCTCTCCTTGGTTTTTAAATAGGGATGTCGTGTACTTGTGCTCATAAAATGCTCCGATACCATTCGATGTACAAATTAAAATCATGTTATGTCCTAGTGTGATTATTAAACCGCAAAGACTGTGAGTTAATGAGATAAATATATAGTTTGCATGTGCTGCGCACTTCAAATGTAAGCCCATGTGAATGTGTGGAGCCGGTGTTGAGTCAACATAAAGACACAAAGTGCTCATACATTTTAGAGCTCCTTGGCTCATACATAGAAAACACCATCATGAGCATTGCACGCTCATTTTGTACCAGATGACAGCGAGCGGAGCATTAATTCACTGTGTAGTGCGACACACATCCAGACTACATATTTATTGAATTAAAGGAAAATTCAAGTTAAACAAGGTAAGTTCAATCTACAGCATTTGTGGTATAATGTTGATTACCACAAAAATTGTCTCTTGCCTCCTTTTCTTGAAAAAAACGATCTTCCTCTGGGTTTACATGTAAATGGTAATGCGTCTCGCCTGTCCACTTGTGATTGAATCACCCAAAACACATTAATACAAGGTGGAAACACAGCCATACAACAAAAAATTAGCTTGAATTGGGATTTCCTGTTGCTACATTACTTGAGTTGGAAATCAGGAAATACTCATTATCGTCACTACATCTGAATGTGTCCATGAATGAAGATCAATAAACAGACCATGTAAACAACTCAATTGGAACATTTTGCTATTACCTTTGCACATACTTCAGTTTATAGATGTGAACAAAGCCCTAGCTCTAAGTTCTCAACTCGTCCCCCATTGTTTGTGCTACAGACATGAATGATTCCTTGAATCATGCGACTTGTTTAGAAGAGGTATGCTATGACTTTTCTAAGCGATCAGACTTAATATTTTCACCGGTGGATGTGCCAAAATTGGCACAAAGTCTCACAGTCTTCATTGAAGGAGGGTCCTAGCAGACATATCAAGAAACTCAAGTTCAGGCGCATATGTCTGCAACAGATGTGTCCCGTTACCCACTCACTTCTGCAGCACTTCTGTGACCCTGCCGTGACCTCAAAGCTCGTTCAGGGATCTGCTGTCGTGCGGTTGAGGTTTGACACGGCCGTGTACAGCCACAGGAATGATGAGTTCGCAAATCTGTTGAGATTGGAGAAGATAACCTTCATGTGCTGTGGCTCAGAGAGGAGGTTTGGGAAGAGGGCAGCTGATAAATGAGCGCATGGGGCAGATTCCCAGAAACCCTTTGAACCCATATCTCAGGAAGCAGTGTGTGAAAATGTTCCAGTGAACTGCGTGAGAAAGGCTGCAGCTCTCTCCCACACACACTTTGTTACACATTGAAAGACAGCATTCCTCACTGCTCGTTTCGGCATAAAGCTCCTCAAAAGAGTAGTAACCAGATAGATAGAAACTATTGGGATTTGCCTGTGCCTAGGTAAAGTGTGACTACTTTGAAGATGCTAAAATATAACACAGTTTTGATTTATTTTGGATTTTGTTTAGTCACAACTTAATTCCCATATTTCCATTTATGTTATTACATAGTTTTGATGACTTTACTATTATTCTAAAATGTGCGGGGAAAAAATGAATAAGTGTTTCAAAAGTTTTGGCCGGTAGAGTATAATGTACTTAAATGAGAAAATTCCCATTCAAATGTGAAACTTGATGGATGTGCACATATATCTAAAATGCTCCCACATCTTTGCAACTCAGTGGAAGCACATACTGTGGGCTAGCTGTTAAATATTCAGGCTTACGTGTCAACAGTGCATGCACATATCCTACACTTAATAACTCAAACTTCGAGTCGATGGATGTACACATTAATGTGAAAAGTTGATGGACATCATTAAACACGTGCAAACTCGATATTCACACTTATGAAACACACTCGTTCAAAAGACAATTTACAATATTTGATATAATTTATTTAAAGACAGCTTACCTCAAAAAGATTCCACCTACGTCACGAGCTTCTCAAAATGGCATTCTCAATCATTCTTGTTTATCACGTGGTTTGTTGTAAAATGCGTTTAAACAAGGTTTGCTTATTTTTAACTGCCATTTGACACATCTCATATTTCTTCATTGTTTGCATTACTGTGAGTTCATGATATTACTTACATTTTCGTGGTGCACACATTAATGCACTATAAGTAAAACAA
The DNA here is from genome assembly GCA_032164185.1 of Moxostoma hubbsi. Classification (NCBI taxonomy): domain Eukaryota; kingdom Metazoa; phylum Chordata; class Actinopteri; order Cypriniformes; family Catostomidae; genus Moxostoma; species Moxostoma hubbsi. Next base: position 3,202,791 of record JAVLUX010000187.1, read on the forward strand.
AAGATTTCGGAAATATGCAATTATTTGAGAAAAAAACGATTTATCTTAATATGTTGTTGAGCCAACATATCATTTTTTTTAGTGCAGCTAGTGATATCCTGGTCTCTATATATGGCCCGGATCCATCCTTCAATGTAAATCTATGGGATTTTTTTCACCAGTTTTATCAATCACCAATGTGAAACACATTAATCTGATCGTTTAGGAAAGTAATAGCAGATCTCTCCTCAACAAACTGCAGGATTTGAGGTATCATAAAAGGAATATTCCAGGTTCAACACAAGTTAAGCTCAATCGACATCATTTGTCATTCTCTTGATTACCACAAAAAATTATTTCCACTCGTCCCTCCTTTTATTGAGAAAAAAAAAGCAAAAATCTGTGTTCCAGTGAGGCAATGGAACACAATGGAAGTCAATGGGGCCATTTTTGGAGGGTTTAAAAAGGTTGAAATGTGAAATGTATAATTTTATAAAAGCACTTACATTAATTCTTCTGTTAAAACTTGTGGATTATTTGAGCTGTAAAATTGTTTATCTAATTTTTTAAGGTTGTTTTAGGGTTTACACCATTACATCATCATAGTAACAAAAAGGGACGAGTCACAAATGCTTTCGATTGATCTTAATATGTATTGAACCCAGAATATTCCTTTAATGTCTGTAGCACTAACTGCAGGAAGAGTTATGCGCTGGGTTTTGGGTTTGTTCACATATGCGGTTGTAGTAGTGATTAATGACTTTATTATATGTGGTAGTATTTTGAATCGGCTGCTCGAGCTCAGTAAATCAGAAAGTCATTTGCTAATTTAGTCTTTTTTCTGTTGTCCTGCCTAAGCATCAGATCTGTTTCAGTTATATCACACTCTGCACTGGTCTGTTATTCTCCTTTCATTTGTTTGTAGTTTGCTGTTGGGTTTGTGAAGGATGTGCTGGCCGGCTCAGGTTCTGGGCATGAGGGCAGATGGTTTTGAACAGGTACTGTTTGAAAAGCATGTAAACAGCCGTCACTGCGCCAGAACCACAAAACACCAATGCAGAGATGAAATAAAGCCTTTTGTAGTTCAAACACTGCTTTATAGAGCTACAAACAAAATATCTACCTGACAAACAGAGGAGAATGTTAGACAAACCTACAAATATCTCTCTCCCACATTTACATTTCTTACGATACCCTCACTGATTCTGGAGAGGATCCCTGAGGATCCCTTTCCCACTTCCTGCTTCTGGTAAATTTGGATATTTTTTCATATTTTAAACAATGTTTGAGTCTCTACGGTCACAGCTTTTTCAATTATTTTTTTTTTTTAAATTGCGGAATAATTTGTTCAATTTAGTTTAGGATATAGAGGTAGCTTGAACTGAGGGAAAAAACTAAATGGCTCTAGTGTGCAACACATGGTTCAGATGGGAAAATATTCAATTTTGTCAACAGAAAAATGTAACTCCTTTACTGAATGCTGTTATTAAATAATTATAAAGTTGGAAGAATCAAGTAAAATAGCAGGCTTTTTTGTGTCTGATGGATTTGACATAAATACAGTAATGACGTAAATAAAAGTACATTTTCAGAAAAAGTTTTGTTTTTTTATAAAAACCTGTTCTCTTACATGGTTTGCTTGCTGATACCTTTGTCTGCAAATTTATCCATTTCAAATTAAGTATTAAAAAATAAAAACTAAGATTTTCAACATGTTTGGTCCAATATCTCAAGAATCAGTTCCAGATCATCTCTCTCTAAACTATCTGAATCTATCTTTCTGATTCAACCTCACCTGATTGTATTCTCTTTTATATGATTGTGTACAAATGAGTTATGATATTATTAGTGGTGCTTGCTAAGACAAACATAACTTTTACTATTGGGTTATTCCGTCAACTCAACCAGAGGTCCCCGGCTCAAAGTTCTGGTTTGAATCTTTTTTTTTACAGGTGAAAGAGAAGCATGATGATGAAAGCCAAAATACTAAATGTCATGGATCAATTACTGATTAATGCATTATTGTTTTAAGAGCGACGTATATGGCATCGACTGTGATTTTGGAGCAAACCCACAAGTCCAAAAATATAAACTTAGAAAGGTGGCTGCGTCATATTAATTTTACACAGAGATATATAGACCTACTACTAAAATCAGTTGACCTGTTGTTGCTTTATATGCCAAAATGAAAAAGTAGAAGAAGAAAAACACTTATGTTGGAGTGTCTATAACTTCAGAATTATTAAAGATATACATTTCCTTTTAGATTCTGATTAAGAACAAACAGGGTGAAAAATAAGTGTTTATGAACTGATAATCTGCCGTTTTACTCGTGATTTATGTGATGGGAATAGAGGTCATTGTCGCCTCTAGTGTTCATTTCACCAGAAAACTGTTGCGATACATTCAAGTACCCATGCAAAAATCATTTAGCAAAAATGTAGGTATAATAATGTGACTATGAGATCAGGTAGGTTTCGCAGTAAGACCAGGAATAAACTTTGATTTCATGTTAATTTATTTAAAATTTAATATAAAAATGTAAGTAATGATGAAAGGTATTTGAGCTTAATAAGTACACTGCTGTTTCTGAACCAAAACAAAAGTCTCACATCCTTCATTGAATAGTCAGGTTAAAGTCATTATATCTACCACATCCACATTCTGAACTGTCATCAACATCATCTTATGTGAGCAGCTGGAACACAGAGTCAAGAGAAGACCGTCTGTAATTTAGCCGTGCGATGTGCGCGCAGACCTCCAGCCATAACTGCACATCTAAAGTTTTAAAGTGCTCGGGCTCGTTGTCATTAACGGATCCCTTTAATCGTAAACTTCTGAAAGCAGTGCACTGCAAATAGAAATTCCACATGAAGAGCTGTCTAGTGCTAACAAAACATGGGCCGCAGTTTAAAGAGGCCCTCTCTCTTCCTCTTATTCTCTTCTCATTTTTCCCCTTTTCTATTGCCTTTACCCGAGGGAAACATACTTGCCTTATCGTTCGAGGTGGACCACCCAGGCAAAATGACTCAGGTCTCACCTTTGTGTGTGTGTGTGTGTGTGTATTAGAGCTTTTCAGCTCAGTACTGGAGTATCAACCTCTATGCAGGTCTCTACGTGTGTGAACACTGTGTGTGTGTGTGTGTGTGTGTGTGTGTGTGTGTGTGTGTGTGTGTGTTTTAGTAATCTACGGGGATAAACAGCTGTTGAACTAAACCAAGGCCAAGAAAGAAGAGAATAAAGGCTGCTGACATGGGTCTTTCTTTCTTTCTCTCCCCTTCCTTTGCCCCCAGGAAATCAAATGTTCCACGTTTGCCGCTTGTTTAGATTGATCCCGCTCTGGCCGACTGATAAAGAGCGTATCGCTCTGGCCATCTGGACCCTTTTTGAGAGATTCACCATAGAATGTCTCATGTTCACGCAGAGAGGAACAACAGCTGTGAGGTTGCTATGGTTTAAGAGGAAAACACAGATGGGTATCAAGGTGTAGAAGACTATACCGGATCAGGCAGACGTTTGGGGTCCAGACTTAGAAGTTCTATTAGACCTTGAGGGAGCTATCCCCTGGCATTCCCATTCATTTAATGGCAGTTTCACTCGGCTGGCGTGACTTTCATCCTGCCATCTTGGCTCATAGGCTCTCAGTTTTGGAGACAGATTTTTTGAGCCAATCACCTGAGCCTGCAATATTAATCACTCTGGAACCGCCATTGACAAGCCGTTCAACTGCGACTCATCAATATAAGTCCATTGCACTCTTTTAAGAGCCCTCCAAAAAACTGGCCAATTGGCAAAGCATGTACTCTAATATCATGAAATATTTCAAATTAATAATTTGTTGGAAGGACTGTCGAATAGCCATCAATGGAGAAAGAGACCCCCATAATGCAATAGCAGTGTTGTCTGTATTCTAATTGACCCTTCTCCCTCCATGGTTCTACACACAATGTAGAATACACACACTAGATAAGGGTATAAATATATATATATACACTAACTGAATTGGGAGAATATATTGACAGAATGAGGATTAATAAAGTGCAGTGCTGATTGTTGATCGTGAGAGATCATGTGTTCAAAAGTCTTATTGCTTGGGGGAAGAAGCTGTCATGTAGTCGTGTGGTGCGGGTCCTGATGCTGCGATACCGCCTGCAGGATGGAAGCAGTGAGAGCAGCCCATGACTCGGGTTGCTGGAGTCTCTGATGATCCTCCGAGCTTTATTCACACACCGTCTGTTATATATATCCTGGAGGGAGGGAAGCTCACCTCCGATGATGTTTCTGGCCGTTCGCACCACCCTTTGCAGGTCTTTGCGGTTGTGGGCGGTGCTATTGCCGTACCAGGCGGTGATGCAGCCAGTCAGGATGCTCTCTACAGTACTGGTGTAGAACCGTGTGAGGATGTGGTGGTTCATTCCAAACGTCCTCAGCCGTCTCAGGAAGAAGAGGCGCTGGTGAGCCTTCTTCACAACGGCCTCAGTGTGGACGGACCATGTGAGTTCCTCAGTAATGTGGACACCGAGGAACTTGAAGCTGCTGACTCTCTCCACCGGTGCTCCATTAATGGTGATGGGGCTGTGTTCTCTGTCTTTCTTCCTGAAGTCCACCACAAGCTCCTTGGTTTTACTGACGTTGAGGGAGAGGTTGTGCTCCTGACACCAGCGTGTCAGAGTGTGCACCTCCTCTCTGTAGGCTGTTTCATCATTGTCAGTGATCAGACCTACCACCGTCGTATCGTCAGCAAACTTAATGATGGCATTGGAGCTATGTGTCGCCACACAGTCATGTGTGTAAAGGGAATACAGGAGTGGGCTGAGAACACAGCCCTGCGGGGCTCCAGTGTTGAGGGTCAGTGATGAGGAGATGTTGCTGCCCATTCTAACCACCTGACTTCTGCCTGACAGGAAATCCAGGATCCAGCTGCACAGCGAGCTGTTTAAGCCCAGAGCCCGGAGTTTCTCATCAAGCTTGGAGGGCACTATGGTGTTGAATGCTGAGCTGTAGTCTACAAACAGCATTCTCACATATGTGTTCCTTTTTTCCAGGTGGGAGAGAGCAGTGTGTATTGTAAATGCAATGGCATCATCAGTGGAGCGGTTGTTGCGGTAGGCAAACTGCAATGGGTCCAAAGAGGTGGGCAGAACAGAGCAGATGTGATCTCTGATCAACCTCTCAAAGCATTTGCTGATGATGGGGGTGAGGGCAACAGGACGCCAGTCATTTAAGCAAGTGATTTTTGATTGCTTCGGTACAGGCACAATGGTTGATGTTTTGAAGCATGTGGGGACTACAGACAGGGATAGGGACAAGTTGAAAATGTCCGTAAAAACACCAGCCAGTTGGTTCGCGCATGCTCTGATGACGCGGCCCGGAATGCCGTCTGGACACGCGGCTTTACGAATGTTCACCCGTCGAAAGGATCGGGTTACATCCGCAACAGAGACGGAGAGTGAACTAACCTCTGTAGTATCGGCCGTGAGTGCTCTCTCCGTGAGGGCGGTGTTGTTGTCCTCGAAACGAGCATAAAATGTATTAAGCTCGTCCGGGAGAGAGGCGACGGTGTTCATGGCAGAGTTTTTATTCTGTTTATAGTCCGTGATGATGTTAATTCCCTGCCACATACTTCTGGAGTCAGTGGTGTTGAACTGTTCTTCAATTTTGTGCCTGTACTGGCATTTGGCTGCACAGATGGAGTTACGGAGGGCATAACTGGCTTGTTTACGCTCCTCCGCGTTCCCGGAATTAAAAGCGGTGGTCCGTGCAGTAAGTGCCGCGCGAACATCTAACAAAACATTTAATAACAAAAACAAAAACATTTAATAACGATTACTCACCAAAAATATTGGTGTAAATGAACAGAGCTGTTTATAACGTCTCATTACACACTCATTTTGATGCTGTGAATGGTTTTATCACTTTTACTATGACTTGAATCAATACACTAATGAATTAATGTTCAATTATTAGCTTGAAGTAAATGTAGGTGTCGTTGCAGATGTTAGATATTCATTTGGGAATGAGGAATGACAGCTTAATCCATAACATGCTCTTCTCCTGATTTATTTTAAGATTATTTTGAAAAAGAAAATTACAAATGACCTGGCAACAATGTGTTTTTTGTTTTGTTTTTTTGGATTATTTATCTAAAATCCTGCTTATAAGTACTCAAACACACATTACTTCCATAGGCTGTCATTGGAAAATAGCAAACACGTGTTAAAGTAATGGTAGCCTGGCAACAGTTGCTAAGACAGAATTGATCAGAAGCGCAGGGCTCAGTGAAGGGTCGATTACAGAGTAATTCAATATTGAAATCTAATTACATTTATAATACAAAACGTAGTGTAGCATTACATTTCAAATTCTTGTAATCAGATTACAGTTACTGACTTTCAATTAATGTAATTACTTGGGTTACACATATTTCTAAAATAATAAAGTATATAAAGTAATTGTAAAACATAAATTACTTAAATAAGTACATCTGTTTTAATTTTGTGACATCTGAAGTGTGCACGCTTCATAACAAGTCAATAAACAAGGAGGAAAATAGACATTATGAATTCGTTATGAGGGAAAACAAAATTTTTTTGATTACTTTGCATTTTATTGTCATTTGTTTAATTTAATATTTAGTTCATTCAGATGGAAAACATTTATTCATATAAATGATGTGATCCAAAGTGCATTTGAACAGCGGTGAAACACTTTCTGATGATGTGTTACATTCATACGAGCAGACAGAGAAGTATGTTTGAAGAAATAGAAGTAAACCTTGTGTAAATATCAGCTTTACGCTAAGCTAAAATGCTATTTCTAGCCATTTTATATGTACGTTACCAGACATGATCATATTTTTTTTATCAAGAAAATTCACGTTAGATCATAATTTATATTTCTAGTAAGACCTTTGAAATTAGGGCAAAAATCATATTCTTGATTCAAGTCAAGTGGTTTTTGTTGTGGTTCAACCATATACAGCTAGTACAGTACACAGTGAAACGAGAGAACCTTCCTCCAGGTCCATGGTGCTACATGAAACAACATAGGACAAACACAGAACCAAATGAGACTACACAGACTAAATAACATACCTATATAAAGTGTACGTGCAAACGTGTGCAAAAAGTACGGGACAGGACAATAAATTACTAACAATGAACAGGACAATAGGCACAGTAAGAGACAGTGCAGCGCCGACCAGTACACAGTAGTGCAAAAAGATGACAGTTTCTAAAAATACCAAATGTAAACATAACATACTATGAGATAGTGTTTTATGGACATAGCAGTTATTGAGGTAGCAGACAGTTATAAAGTGACAATAAATAAATTGCAACTCAGGACGTGTGTGTGTGTGTGTGTGTGTCAAACCAGTCTCTGAGTATTGAGGAGTCTGATGGCTTGTGGGGAAGAAGCTGTTACACAGTCTGGCTGTGAGGTCCCGAATGCTTCGGTACCACTTGCCAGACGGCAGGAGGGTGAAGAGTTTGTGTGAGTGGTGTGTGGAGTCCTCACTATCCTCTGAAGGGCTTTGCGGTCCGAAACGGTGCAAGTCCCAATCCAGACAGTGATGCAGCTGCTCAGGATGCTCTCAATAGTCCCTCTATAGAATGTAGTGAGGATGGGGGGTGGGAGATGTGCTTTCCTCAGCCTTCAAACAAAGTAGAGACGCTGCTGGGCTTTCTTGGTAATAGAGCTGGTGTTGAGGGACCAGGTGAGGTTCTCCGCCAGGTGAACACCAAGGAAATTGGTGCTCTTGACGATCTCCACATAGGTGCCGTCGATGTTCAGTGGAGAGTGGTCAATCTGTGCTCTCCTAAAGTCAACAACCATCTTGTTTGTTTTGTTGACATTCAGAGACAGGTTTTTGGCTCTACACCAGTCCGTTAGCCGCTGCACCTCCTCTCTGTATTGTGACTCGTCGTTCTTGCTGATGAGACCCACCACGGTCGTGTCATCGGCGAACTTGATGATGTGATTCGAGCTGTGCATTGCTGCACAGTCGTGAGTCAGCAGAGTGAAGAGCAGTGAACTGAGCACACAGCCCTGGGGGGCCCCAGTGCTCAGTGTGGTGGTGGTGGAGATGCTGTTCCCGATCCGGACTGACAGAGGTCTCCCAGTCAGGAAGTCCAGGATCCAGTTGCAGAGGGAGGTGAACCCAGCAGGTTCAGCTTTCTAATCAGGTGCTGGGGAATGATTGTGTTGAATGCTGAGCTGAAGTCTATGAACAGCATTCGAACGTATGAGTAATTTTTATCTAGGTGGGTGAGGGCTAGATGGAGGGTGATGGCAATGGCATCGTTTGTTGAATGGTTTGGACAATACACAAACTGAAGTGGGTCTAGTGAGGGGGGCAGCTGGGTCTTAATGTGCCTCATGACGAGCCTCTCAAAGCACTTCATGATGATGGGTGTGAGTGCGACGGGACGGTAGTTGTTGAGGCAGGACACTGAAGACTTCTTTGGCATGGGGACAATGATGGTGGCCTTGAAGCACGTTGGAATGACGGCGCTGCTCAGAGAGATGTTGAAGATGTCGGTAAGAACATCTGCCAGCTGGTCTGCACATCCTCTGAGCACTCTGCCAGGAATGTTGTCTGGTCCAGCAGCCTTCCGTGGGTTGACTCTACATAGAGTTTTCCTCACATCAGATGTGGTAAGACCTGATGACCAAGCACCTGGTCGTTGGGAGGAGGGGTGGTCTTCCTCGCCACCATGTCTTTTTGCACTTCAAACCAAGCGTAGAATTCATTCAGCTCATCTGGAAGGGAGGCTTTGTCACAGGCAACTGATGTTGTCCTGTAGTTGGTGATGGCCTGGATGCCCTGCCACATGCACCGCGTGTCACCGCTGTCCTGGAAGTGACTGTGGATTCTCTGGGCGTGTGTGCGCTTTGCATCTCTGATGGCCCGGGACAGTTCGGCCCTCGCTGTTCTTAGGGCTGCCTTGTCGCCTGCTCTGAAGGTGGAGTCTCGGGTCCTCAGCAGCGCGCGCACTTCCGCAGTCAGGCTTCTGGTTGGAGTGTGTGGTGATGGTATTGGAGAAAGTGACATCATCAATGCACTTGCTGATGTAGCTGGTTACTGATGCTGTGTATTCCTCCAAGTTGGTAGAGTCAGCCTCCCTGAACATGTGCCAGTCATTACACTCAAAACAGTCCTGAAGAGCAGAGATGGCTCCTGCTGGCCAGGTTTTCACCTGCTTCTGAAGCGGTTTTGTGCGTCTGACGAGCGGTCTGTATGCTGGAATTAGCATAACAGAGATGTGGTCTGAGTAGCCGAGGTGGGGACGGGGCTCCGCCCAGTATGCGCCTGGGATGTTTGTGTAAACAAGATCAAGCGCGTTCGCCCCTATTGTTGCAAAGTCCACATACTGATGGAATTTAGGGAGCACTGTCTGATTCGCATGGTTGAAATCTCCGGCGACAATAAACAGTCCGTCAGGGTGAGCGTTCTGCAGTTCGCTCATCACCCGATACAGTTCACAGAGAGCTACCTTAGCATTACCGCTGGGGGGAATGTAAACTCATGGGGGTTATGATAACTGTGGTGAATTGACGTGGTAAATAAAAAGGTCTGCATCTAACAGTTACAAGCTCCATCAGCGATGAGCAGTAGCTAGAGATTAGCATAGAGTTCTTGCACCATTCCGTGTTGATGTAAACACACAAGCCACCACCGCGAGTCTTACCGCACAGAGCTGCATTTCTGTCGGCATGAAACGAGGCGAGCCCGTCTAGCTGAATGGCGGTGTCCGGAACTCTGTCGCTGAGCCACGTCTCTGTGAAAACAAAGATGCAGCAGTATCTAAACTCACGTTGCGTAGCCTGCTGGAGTCAGGTGTAGTCCAGTTTATTGTCCAGGGAGCAAACATTTGAGAGCAGGATAGACGGGAGAGCCGGCCGGCTAGGGTTTGTTTTTAGCCTAGCATGGACCCCCGCCCTCTTACCGCACTTCCGCTTCCTCTCACATCGCTTACGCCGTCCTCTCCCCCAGCCACCGGCATCAGGCTACGCCGAGGTCTGGAGGCCTGGTCTCTGCAGCAAGCCGAGTTCGCGTAGTGCCTCCTGCAGGTCATCATGCAGCTTGGTTGTTGCATGAGTCCTATACTTGAGCAGTGTCTGGCGATGGTAGACATGAACACCGGTTGCTCCGATGTCCATGTGCCTCAAAATTCTGTTTTTTTGGATCCGGAGTAGCCACTGCGTGCTACCGCGCCGCCATGTTGGATCATGTTGATGATCATTGATGATCATTTTTGTATTGTTTTCCTGTAAAAATATTTAAAAATCCTTAAAACAAGATCAGTTTGATTGATCTTGTTTTAGAAACAACACTGCATAATGTATTTTTAACATGTATTTTGTCTTTCTGTACTGACAGAGTTTTTATAGTCAAAACAAGTGAAAAAAATCTACCAGTGCTGAAGAAGTAATCCAAAGTATTTTTGAATACAATACTGACCTTGAGTAATCATGTATTCTGTAATCTGTAGTGGAATACATTTCAAAAGTAACCCTTCCAACCATGTTTGTAGTAAATCCAAATTAATCCCAGAATTAACCATGGTTACTACAATATTACTATAGTAAAACCAAAGTTAATTTTAGTTAGGGTAAAACAAATAGGTTGACAACATTAAATTGAACATTAATATATACTTAATATAAACTAATAAACTAGACAACACTGTATTTTATAGAACTAAATAAATATACAGTATTTTGATAAACAGCTGCAATACACTATATATATTTTGCTCAAAAAAGAAAGTAAAGTCACATCGCTCATCAATCAACTCGAGAACACGCATGCGCTAGACAAGCCAGAATTTCTTTGTATTTATTTTTTTTGTTTAATCTGAGGTAAAGAAGCACAATTTATGATACCAGTGTGTCAGATTTTGCTGCTGATTTGAAATATGTTCTTTGATCGTAATCTTGACCAACCGTTTTGGAGATTTCAGTCTTTCAAGTAGATAGGAGCTGCACTTGTATGCCGCTTGTTTACACAGACAGATAGCTGCTCGGAAGAGTTCCAAAAATGGCCAAAGAGTGAACTGGCAACAATGTGACAAATGTTGCGTTTGTGACAACGTGCTCTTCTCATTGGAAAATTTGGCTCGTTACTGGAGCTATTGTGAAAATAGATGAGCTACTGCCACGCTACAGGCCTATACTCTTGCTGTGAATTAACCCATTAAGTGCTCTCTCAATCCCAAAATTAAGTCCTGCAGATAATTTGGGCCACAAATCCATTTTAAGAGTTCTTTATCAGCCTCCATGCCTCACCTCTGTGCTCGGCTTAGCAAGTAACCTTTATCCCGTCAGGAAGAACCTGATGCAGGACATAAGGATCACCCACAATGACTCACTCAGGCTGTTTATTAATGGGAGCCGCAGATGACAGGGTCCTTTTATGACAAAGACAGATATTTCCAACCCCTCACCCCACCCTGGCTGTCGACTCTTTCGTAAATCTGCTTGGAACCACATAAAAGACTCGCCTCATAACTGTCAGCACTCTTCCTGGAAACATCACCACACAAAGGCTGTTACAGTTCTGGGGTCTGCTGGCATTTGTGTTGTTGTCTCGTCTGTGTTGCAATAGAGCATGGACTGGTAGTGTAATTTCGGCGCCAATAGCATCACTAGACGGAATTGCTCAAATAAACATGGTTTTCAAACAGCTTTCTGAATACACACTTGAGCTTTAATTTACTTGTGTTTCAGGTCAAAATCGGACAGTTAGATTGTGCATTTCTTTTAAAGAAATCTTTTGAGTGAACGAATCATTCTCATTTTTTTTAACAAATCACTCATAGCATAAAAGACACTCATTTGTCACCACCTGCTGGTGTAAATCTCCAGAAATAAATGCTGAATCGTTGAACTGAATCAAATCAACATGAACAATGAATGGAACTGAATCCCCACCACTTTTTGGAGAGCCGAAAACACAGTGGAGTGGAGTGAACTAACCCAACTTTTTCAAGTGGACGTAACAGTTGCCAAGTTCGGATTGATGTTTTTAAGTTGAAGGGTCAGTTGGGTCAGGACTAGATAGGACTATGTAATGCTACTGCTTAGGGGCCATAATATAATGTCGTTTTTCATAATCACTTTCCAACCTCTCTTTGACTCAGAATTGAATGGTGTGTTTTACTATTGTCCCTTTTAGACTTTTTTATGTAATTTATGTATATTGGCTTACTTCCGTATACTGCCCTATTAACATTTACATTTATGCATTTGGCAGACGCTTTTATCCAAAGCGACTTACAGTGCACTTATTACAGGGACAATCCCCCCGGAGCAACCTGGAGTTAAGTGTCTTGCTCAAGAACACAATGGTGGTGACTGTGGGGATCAAACCAGCAACCTTCTGCTTAACAGTTATGTGCTTTAGCCCACTACACCACCACCATTTCACATTGATGTTTATCAGTGTGGGTCAAGTTGAATCGGTGCTGAATACTGAATTGGTATTTATTGGTCATAAGTGAGCTCATGATTTCTCAGCTCTGTTTCAATAAATTATCTGAAAATTTGTGTAAAAATGTGTTGTTTATCTATTACATGTATTAAGACTATATTTAACTTTATGAAGCACATTGTGGTTGTCACAAACCATGGTTACCCTTGCTGCAAGTGAACCTGTGTTTATTTTAGTCTGGAGTGTATTTTCTTTTACTTGGAAATAGTTTATGTTCATAAACTATCATCATGTCACGCAACTGTCCATGCAATACTGTAGAGTTTAATGGGGCGCACTGCCTTCGACGTCAGCGTTAAAATGGGATGCATTTCTCCTCTTCATTTTATATTAATTTACATTTACCATTGATTTCTCTGCTGTCTGCGACACTATCAGAACAGACATGCCCACCTGTTGACATCCATTTTGAAGAAAGCTTAAATGCAACTAGAATTGTTTTTGCATCTGAGGCAAACACCTGCTTCGCGAACATCCTGTTGATTAATAGGTACCACTTCCTGTCGCATATCACCCGTCAGATCACATGCTGGAGTCCCATCTGTCCACTTCACTGTACTCTGTTTTTTTTCTGACTCTTCTTGGAGAATAATGGAAACTGAAGTTACATGTGTGCTAGAAACATCTGGTTGAAAGTGGCAGGAACTGCGCCTGTTTCCACTGTGATTGGTTACAGAGACAAAACCCCTTGCCCAGAATTGTTTTCAGCTTGGTCCTTTAGAAAAAGCAATGATCGTTTTCATCTTAAAAGATTTTGAAAAGAAATGATGGGCTGTTTATGATGCATTTGATACCCTTGGATTTGATTGACACTCTGCTTCATACACAATTATGTGTTTTTCCTTTATTCCTGGAATGTAGTGTTTTCTAACCCTCTATTCACTTTGTTCCCTCTCAGGTTCTTCAGGAACGTGTGGAAAGTTTACAGAGACAGCTGCACGCCGTGGAGAAGAAGTTGATGAGCCGAGAGCTGGAGTTCCAGGAGCAGGTAAGGTTACAAACAGCTCAGACCCCGGAGTGCGGCCCCTGAAGGGCCGGGAAGAAGCCACGTCTCTTCACCGAGTCACTGATATGCCCCTGTGCACATTTGACACATTCCTGGAGATCCGGATTCAGGAGCCAGAGCTCCGGGCCAGGAATGCCATTTCAGAGGGAATTCTCAATAATAACAGGCCACTTTGACATTGAGTTGAAGAAAGAGAGTTAGATATATAATTAGCTGATTAATAGCTGCGGGTGGGTCTTTAGATTTGGTATGGCCTGGAAACCTCTGATGACCTGCACTGGGCTCCTCAGACAGTTGAGAGATGAACCCATGGGGTGAAGGATCTAGAGGAACAGCTGCAGTGAGTTGGCACCATATTTCTCTGAAGAGCTCCAAAAATGCCTTTTGTCTGACTGAGAGTTTATAGATCAGTGGTCAGACTGAGTTGAATTGAAGACACAGGCCAGACAACCTGACAAGTCTAGGTCTTTGCAAAAGCCAGTGACCATGGCCATTAATATTTGTTGTTGTTTTTTCATGCAAGCATGTGCTAAGTCTAGGTGAAATCATGCACACAAAGTGCAGGGATATAAATGAAGACATTTCAGAAGACATTGTTAGCTGGTGAACAATAGAGATATAGACCATATATGTCTTAACTGCGTCCTTTCTGAATATAAGTTATGCATTTATTACACGCTCTTCATATACACGTGGAATTCAAACTTTTAAAACTTTTTAATGCCATAGATCCCCAAATATGATGATTTTTGTGAGGAACCCCATTCCTAAAATATAAAGGCATTTGATACAAATGCTGTTGATTGAGTTTAATTTGGTGGTGGTGGTGTAGTCGTCTAAAGCACATAACTGTTAATCAGAAGGTTGCTGGTTCAATCCCCACAGTCACCACCATTGTGTCCTTGAGCAAGACACTTAACTCCAGGTTGCTCCAGGGGGATTGTCTCTGTAATAAGGGCACTTTAAATCGCTTTGGATAAAAGCGCCTGCCAAATGCATAAATGTAAATACAGCAGTATACAGAAGTAAGCCAATATACATAAATTACATTAAAAAGTCTAAAAGGTAAAAGCCTCTGCCAAATGCAAAAATGTAAATGTATTGAGCCTGAAAAATTATTTTTATATTTTCACATTATAATTATAGCATAACCACTGTTAAAATACTTTTAGGTGTATTATCCAAAAGAAAAAGCATTTAAAATTCAGTTGAAATGTATTTCTAGTCTTCAGAAATCAGAATAAAATGTAATAATGTCAAATTTGGAAAAGTTTTATTTATTTTTCTTATGCATTTTTTTTCCCTGAAATTTTCTGTGAACCCCCTAGCACCCCCTTACAGCCCCTGTAATGGAGAATGGGAGTGAATATGACATTCTGGCTATTATTAACTGTAATTATCAGAGACATCATTGTAATTCTACAGTTTGGACCTGCTGGTGGAATCTCCAAACTGCAAATGCACAGACTGAGTTCAGACTTTGAGAATAGATGTGAGTCTTAGACATCTAAATTACACATATCTCACAAATATAGGAAATTAGAAATTAGTATTTTTTTAATTTACATAGATGCAGAGAATAGCACGAGTCTCCACACGCACTAGGTCTCTGCTGTAACACGCTCAACAAGCCACGTGATAAGATGCGCACACTGATGATCTCAGACACAGAAGCAACTGAGATTCGTCCTCCGCCACCCGGATTGAGTCGCAGCACAACCACGAGGACTTTGGGAATTGAGCATTCCAAATTGGGGAGAAAAGGTGATAAAATCAACACAAAAAAAGAAGCTGAAAAAAGTCACGCAAATATTGTTTAAAAAATCAGCATTGTTTATCCTTAAACAATGCAGTTTTATTTTTCACAGCCTTCTTTGCCCATATTTACCAAGAGTGCCACTATCTTTGGCTACAACTGAAACAGCATTAGGGTTTGGAACAACATGAGGGTGGGTAAATGATGGCAGTATTTAAATGTTTTGGTGAATTACTCGTTACTTATTTTGATTCCATGTTGAATTTAAGAAGACCTGAGAGCGAGACCTCCGGTGTGGAATGTGATCGTCAACCTTAGACCTCCTTAAGAGAAGCAGAGCCTGCAAAGAACATGTACTCCCACCTCATAAAGCCTCACAGCACTACACATCTCAAACGCTGTGTGTGTACGTGTGCGTGCAAGAGAGTGAGTGTATGTGGAAATAAAAAGGCTCTCTTTTCAGCACACTGATATTGCCCCAGTTTATCTTCCAAGACATGTCTTTGTAATGCAATCCTCGGCATGCAAAAACAGCCCTCTTTTTGCCCCAGACTTCAAACAGATCTTCCTCGCTCGGCTGCTCCGGGCCCCTCCATACCTGCTTGGCATGAAATGTCAGCATGGCAGCGGCATGTTTCTGCGCAGTCTCGCTGGAGCACACAGGATGAGACGATTACAGACACAAAGCCTTGGAAACACTTAAGTGATGGAGACCTCCGAGAGCTCTCCTCCCGAGGCACGGCAAGGTGTTATTTTCACATTAAGGCAGATTTGACATGTTAGTTAAACAGGAGTTATTCACCGCATGCTAAGTGCGCTGACGACTGTGTTGCCAGCAGTGAGTGTAAGTCTAACCGATTGTCCTGTCTTTACTGGTAAGGGTGAAGACGATCTTTTGAAACGTGTACTTTTATTGTTAAATGTGAAGTGTGTAACTTCTTCGCCACTGAAGGCAATGTAAAAATAATGACTGTTTTCAAGCATGTTTCCGAAACATTCCCCACTTGTTCGGACAAACAAGTAGTCCCACCAAGGGGTGGTTCTAGGATGTGATCTTTGGGGGGTGTTTTGATATTTAGGGTGGGCAACTGTTTATTTCTGTGTCGAACCGGAGGGTGCTCCTCTTCGATAATTTCACTTGGGTTGGTCCCTCTTGATCATGTTTTAGCTTTGGTTCAGGGGGCGTCAGGTTAAATGGAATTTTGCAGTGTATGGCTGGTCGAATGCTTAAACAAACAGGAACTTTTTGAAAGTGCCACAGAGCCACAGTCTTGACACACTTCAGGAAGTCAACCTACACATGGCTCACTTATAGTTGTCTCAGCATGTTATGCTGGGATAGGAGAAGGTATTATACAGGGTTCCCACAGTCACGGAAAACCAGGATTTCCAGGCCGAGAAATGTCACGCAATTGAGTGAAATTCCATCATTCATAGAAATTTCTAGATTGACTCTACATTTTTCTATGCTCTAAAATATTTCATGAGCTAGATATTGCTCTTATGTAGAGTAAAACATGCTCACTGGCCATCGTGATGTATGATTTTTTTCAGAGAATCACTACACTGATTTGTGAAACGATGCACAAATTCACAAATTGTTCTGAAACAAAATTATTTCGAAAAATACATCTACAAGTATCAAAAACACCTGGAAAAGTATAATACAGAAGCAATATGCTAAACAACTTCATACTTATTTGTTTGTTTAAAGTCAAAATGAATTCAAATTGACTTTCTTAAAGGGATAGTTCACCCAAAAATTACAATTCTTTCATTATTTATTCACTGTCATGACATCTCAGGTGTGTATGACTTTCTTTTTTCACCAGAACACATTTGAAGAAAAATAGAAAAATATCTCAGCTCAGTAGGTCCTTAAAATGCAAGTGAATGGAGATTTCACTTTCAAAGCTCCAAAAATCACAGACAGTCAGCATAAATGTCATCGATACGACTCCAGAGGCAAAATGAATGTCTTCTAAAGTGACATGATCACTTTTGGTGATCCAAAAAAGTACAAAGGTACAAAGTTTTCTGAAAGTTCACACTGGCAAGCTGTTTCAAACCACCGCAATGAACTCAAAAACACTTTCTTTCTGGACAGATTGTGTTCGAAATGACATCACCCCTTGAAATATTTATTCGATTTCTCTAGTAGTATATTTCCACCTTTCATTTTCAGCTCCTCCCCTCCAACAACCTGGCTCCACTCCACTGGTATTTAACGCCTACTTTCATGATTCAATCATAAAAGTCCCACTCAACTTTTTTCTCATTGTAGATCTTGTTGCACACAGATTGTGGAAGTAAAATGACTTATACCAATACAGCCAGTATTGTTCTTTTGCCACTGAGAGAGTCATTAGATTTGGCTCAGCATTTCCTCAGAAACAGACCTACAGAGATAAGAGATGATCTTCTAAAAATCTTCACCTATACCTGAGATCAGTTCCACTGCAGAGGCAGCACACCGCTGAATAAGTGCCATCATTTTCCATTAGCTTCCCATAACCGCACCGATGCTCCCCCGACTGGAGCGCTTCTCCACTCGAGAGGCACTTTATAAATCATACTTCTGCCTCATAACTTCATAAAGAGCCTCCAACAGCCTCTAATTTCTGTTTGCATCACTACTAACCTCTTGAAAAACACTCTTGTTCAGTTTACGTGCTTTTCAGACTCGTGCTCTTGACTTCAGAACTGCCAGTTTCACATGCAAAACTTTGTGAGTGGTGCCATTTTTTGATGTACCCTTGCAAATCTGAAAGTGTTTTTGTCACTTTACTGTGTTTTTTTGACAAACGTTTGTGCGCTGTTTTCCTCTCCTTCTCCCCTTCATTAGCATAAATCAAGCTCTTGACGTTCTGACAAACTTCATTTGAACATTCAAAGTGCCGAGCTCTTGTTGCTTTTAGCAGGCAGCTGTCAAACACCCCGCCGTGTGACACATCCTGCGCGGCGCAAAGTCAAACGCAAGCGCAATCTAACGACTAAATTTAGTGTCATTTTAAGTGAGGATGGGGTGGAAAAGTAACTGCTGCTCTGTCTTCAAAACAGAGAACAGTTTATTAGAAGAAACAACAAAGAAAACTTCATAAAAGAGACAGAGAATCATCCCCTAGTCATGTTGTTTGGCTCAGAAATCTAGAAGCTTTTATATCCTTTTTATTAGTGGAAGAAAATTTTAGATAAAACACACTAATCCTTTAAAGGGGTAGTTCACACAAAAGCATTTTCCCTCATGTTGTTCCAAACCATTCTGTCTTGTTTTGGACTCAAAAGGAGATGTTTAGCAGAATGTCTGAGCTGTTCTTTTCTAAATAATGAAAGTGGATCATCATCTTCACTCATTGAAACAGAAAGAAGAGCTGTATAGAAGCTGTAAAATGTGTCCTGTAGAGAATATCCTGAGCATCTTTGTGTTGATGATGGTCCAGTCAGTGTTCAATGCATGGTGAATGTCCAACTCATGATCTTTACATAAACCCTGGTATTGTTTTTTATTTTAATTTGGAGACTCCTACATGGCACTTGAAGTTATATCTGAGTCATATCTAGAGACCAGGGTCTGTATTTTACCACTAGGAGTTCAACAAAAAGTTACAAGCTAAGAGTTTTTGCTTAACAGCCATTCACAAAACTACTAAGGGCAAGTTTTATTCTGGAAATCATATTGGAAGAGTAAGGCGGAGTTGACCTCATTGCTGTGGATGACTTCACATTTTATGAGTGCGCTCTTTTAAATCACCCAATGTGATTGGTAGGGAGGGAAGCGCAATTTGTCAGCAAATTACACAAGAGTGTGTCCCGTCTTCTGTATCAACTACACCGTGTAGCCCTGCGATGGCCGTGAATGACATAGCAACTGCATAGTAGCATGCTAAAATGTATCATAACACATTGGCAACCACAAAGCATATCCCTAACAACCCCAGAATACCCTCGCTGCTGCCTAACAAACACCCTGAAAACCCTAGAAACCACATAGCAATACCCTAGCAACCACTCTGGAAACCCTAGCGATTGCATGACAATGTGCCAATAACCACTCATAACACTTTAGCAACCACAAAGCATTGCCTTGGCCACCAACCTGAGCTCTATAACCATTGCCTAGCAACATCCTAGCAGCCTTCCAAAACATCCTCGATACCACCTAGCAACCACCCTGAACACCCTAGCATTTGCATAACAATATGCTAAAAACTACTCATAAACCATTAGCAACAACAAAACATCACCTGGCAATTCCAGATCTCCCTCGCTACCACCTAGCAACATGCTAAAAAATATTCATAACACTTTAGCAACCACAAAGCAATGCTTTGAAAAGCACTCCAAGCACAATAACTACTGCCTTTCAACACCCTAACAATCTTTCAGAACATCCTCGCTGCAGCCTAGCAATCTCCTAGCAACCATCCAGAACTAAAGCAACTACATAGCAACATGCTAAAAAACACGCATAATGCCGTAGCAACCAGAAATCATTGGCAACCCTCACAACACCTTAGAATTGTGGCAGTGAGTTTTGCACAGATTTTGCACACCACTCACATTTCTAAAGAAAATCTGCGCTCTCCTCATAGAGTTGCCATTGTAAATGAAGATAACGCTTTGACAAGGTCTTCTATTCACCAACACTTTGCCAAAGGAGAGCGTTCATCTGTCGAGGGCTCCTCCACACTCTTGTCATATGTAAGAAGCAATTAAAGACAAACCTGCTAAGAGCCGCCTTTCCCTGACACTGTTTGAGGCGGCTCCGCTTAACACTATTACGTAAATAAAGCTGTTCATAACAGTCTATTAGCCAGACCCACACTGCTCGATGCCTCGTATTCTCAAGCAGCCGTCTAGCTGTACATGAAAGACACTGCCCCCGTTTCCTACCACTCACAGATGCCTTCACCTCCCACACTGAGGCAAACGTTCAGAGAATGTCCACTTCAATTACATGTGGGCCTCACGATACGGTATGCAGGGCTGCATCTGCTGTACTAGTCTTATTGATGGAATGTGTATGATGAAGAGGGTCATTGATATAAAGCTTTTGGTTGGAGGGCAGTCTTGGGTCGTTACAGCGTGCTGTTATGAGTCCAGCATCTACTGATAGATCTCAAGAGCCATTAGACCTAATACTGTAACCTAGGCATTGTCTTGAATCCCAACGCTGTTAATCTTTGCTGGGTTAAATTTACTCTGATTTTAGAGAATAGAATTTAAAGTTTTTGGAAGACATTGTGAATGGTGCTTGCCAAAAATCTGTCGCCACGATGCTTGGGGGTTGTGTATGGTTTTTAGTGTGTTGCTATTGTTACTGGACATTGCTAGGTGGTTGCTTACTGGCCCAAGTCAAAAGTCTGATGTTCTGTTCGTGTCCCTGTCTTGTGTCCCTCCTTGAGTTTAAGTCTATGGGGGTTCTTTTGCATTTTTTTTAGCTTTTAAAAATAAGTGAATCAAGTCAACAGCATTGGGGTGAGGAAGAGGGGTGCACTAAAAGCATGTCGAAATTGGCTAAGCAGCAAAGGCCTAGTCTACAGCACAATGTGGGCCAAACAAAGACCAGAGCACTGTGCTCAGATAATGTACACTCTTCCTCTTTGAAGTGGCTCCCAATCCTTTCATTGTAACCTGAAAGAGTAATTACAGAAAGCCAGAACAATCAGTTCAATCCACAACAGGAAAATTATTTTAGGAAAGCATTCATCTCTCTTGTTATGCCTCTACTCAAAAAGGCGAATATTTAAAAGCTTTTTTTAACTTAAGATGGTGGACCGGGACTTCCAATGAATTTAAACCAATGCCAGACCCCTTAAAGGAATAGTTCACTCAAATCTGAAAATTCTTTCATCATTTATTCACCCTCGTGCCATCCCAGATGTGTCTGACTTTCTTTCTTCAGCAGAACACAAATGAAGATTTTTAGAAGAATATTTCAGCTCTGTAGGTCCATACAATGCAAATGAATGCTGATCAGACCTTTGTACCTCCAAAAATCACATAAAGGAAACATAAAAGCATCCCATATTTTCAGAATTGAATAATAGGTGTGGGTGAATATTTAAGTCCTTGTTTTACTCTAAATCTCCACTTTAGCTTTAACTTTCAGATATGAAAGTGAAACTAAACAGGCACCACATGTGACTTTCAAATGTAAAAGTGAAAGTGGAGATTTAGAGTAAAAAAAGACTTTAAAGAAGTATTGAAATATTGGTCTGTTTCTCACCCACAGCTATCATATCACTTCTGAAGATATTTAACCACTGGAATCTTATGGATTATGTTTGTTTCCTTTATGTGATTTTTTAAGCTTCTATGTTCTGGTCACCATTCACTGGCATTGTATGGACCTACAGGGATAAGAGATATTCTTCTAAAAATCTTCATTTGTGTTCTGCAGAAGAAAAAATGTTATACACATCTGAAATAGAATCAGGGTGAATACATGAGAGAATTTTCATTTTTGGGTGAACTGTCCCTTTAAAATAGTTAACCTAAAAATGAAAATTATCTTATGATTTAAAGTTTAAATGGATATTTCACCACAAAACTGTCACCATTCACTCACCATCATGTTGTTCCATACACATATGGCTTTCCTTATTGTTTTGAACATAAAAGGAGATGTTTAGTAGAATGTTAGCCTCAGCCACCATTCACTTTTTTTGTATAAAAAAAGATGCATTTAAAAAGATTATTGATAACCCAGTTTTACCTCTTAGATCCTATCAGCAACTAACACCAGAAAAACATACGTACTACTGCATTATATACATGTGTGATATGCAAATGATTGTTATTTTGATGATCTGTTTGACTGTGGCAACAATATGTGGAGCTGAAATCACTTTGAAACCATCATGTACTCTTAATTCATCAATTCATTGAAGTGAATGACATATTTAACAGTATATATATCATTAACATTTGACACTATTTTTTCATATCTGACGGTGTTGACTCATAGTCCCAAGTTATAGGAAAGGCAAGAAAAAAAATGTTGTGAGGTCTGTAGCCTGATTTGTCTCATGTATCAAGAATCAGTACAAGATTTGTTTTTGCATTTCTTCAGATTGTCTATTTTTCCTGTCTCTTCCACTAATGTTTCATGGGAATGATGTCACTGCATGCCACTTATGGCCACGGTGCTGATATCTCAAATAAATAAATACAACTTTGTTGGCGATGGTATTGTTTTCTCTTTTCTGTGAAAGTGTTGTTCAGTATCTGCAAGCAGAAGTGTCTCCCCAGATGAGAATGTGTAAAGGGGGGATATTCCAGAGTATGGGTTGTCGTGTGTAATTTAGGCTGGACCTGCTGCCTGTGTCTGCTGTACTTTTGTCGCAGCTCTAGTTTCCTGTGGGCTGACCTCCTGATGGAGTACTGAGCATTCATCTTTCTTATCTGTGTAGGTGACACGTGTCCGTCAGGAGTATGAGCTGAAGATCCGAGGGCTGATGCCTGCAGAGCTGCGACAGGAGCTGGAGGACACCATCACCTCACTCAAGTCACAGGTGATCAAAAACACACACACTCAACTCTAGAACTAACACTGGACACACACAAATAGGATGGCTGTTTTTATAACATAGGTCAGATAGACTACCAACACAGACACATCTGGACAAAGCATAATTTCTAAACAAGCACATGATCCCAACCTCACCACAATCACAACCAGAGAGGGAAACTGAAGTCTGTCACTCGGACACATATAGTGCTTGGGGAAGCTATTTTTAAACTGTAACTACCCGACTCCAGTGGTTTAATCCATTCTGATGACAGATTCGATCCAATCGGTTTTGGGTGAGAACAGACCAAAATATATAACTTCTTTTTCACTATACATCTTGGCGGGAAAAGATTGGGGAAAAAATCTGCCCATGCAGAATCAGGAATCAGTGTGTCAGACCTGAACATTCTTTTTAAAAGTAGCACTGCGGCAACACAAACTTAAAATTGCGATGTTCTGCAAACGGTTAATGTAAACACAACCAGCTACGTCTTATGTGAGCGTAAGCAGGTGCAGGTGGACGTTTTATTTTGACTTTGTTATATGCAACACATAATTTTGCTTTCAGAGGCTTTATATGGAGTTAGGATGAAAATAAGACCCATTCTAAACTATTTGATGAAAAAAAACATGACGTTATATAGCTTGGTATTACTTAAAATTTCACTTAATAGTCCTGCTGTCCACATATGTGGACATACATTTTTTTGTTTGTTTATAAGTTGCTACTAGTTTCAAATCATAAAGGGAAATGGTTAATATCACTACTTATCTGATTAATAAAAAAAGAAGCAATGTTAACTTTATCAAGAAACACTTTAAGGCAACATGACTTTTCATTAATATTAATATCCTTTTTTTGTATTGAAATTGGTTTATTTCACTACTAAAATATATTTACAATTTGAAACATTTACTTATTTTTATACACTGGCGTCCAAAAGTTTGGAATAATGTTCAGATTTTGCTCTTATGGAAGGAAATTGGTACTTTTATTCACCAAAGTGGCATTCAGCTGATCACAATATATATTCTCGACACTAATAACATGAAAAATTACTATTATAATTTGAAAAGAATGTTCAGAACTTCTTAAACTACTTCAAAGAGTTCTTATCAAAAAATCCTCCATGTGCAGCAATGACAGATTTACAGATCCTTGTCATTCTAGCTGTCAGTTTGTCCAGATACTCAGGAGACATTTCACCCCACACTTCCTGTAGCACTTGTCATAGATGTGACTGTCTTTCCGGTCAATTCTCACACACACCTTACAGTCTAGATGACCCCACAAAAGCTCAATGGGGTTAAGATCCATAACACTCTTTTCCAATTATCTGTTGTCCACTGTCTGTGTTTCTTTGCCCACTCTAACTTTACTTTTTGATTTTCTGTTTCAAAAGTGCCTTTTTCTTTGCAATTCTTCCCATAAGACCCTGAGACTTCTCTTTACTGTTGTACATGTAACTGGAGTTTAGCGGGTAGAATTCAATGAAGCTGTCAGCTGAGGACATGTGAGGTGTCTATTTCTCAAACTAGAGACTCTGATGTACTTATCCTCTTGTTTAGTTGTACATCTGGTCTTCCACATCTCTTTCTGTCCTTGTTAGAGTCAGTTGTTCTTTGTCTTTGAAGACTGTAGTTACACCTTTGAATGAAATCTTCACTACTTATTGTATAGCCTTCATTCCTCAAAACAATGATTGACGAGTTTCTAGAGAAAGCTATTTTTGTTGCTATTTTTGACCTAATATTGACCTTAAGACATGTCAGTCTATTGCATACCTTTGCAATTCAAAACAAACACAAAGACAATGTTAAGATTCATTTAATGAACCAAATAGCTTTCAACAGTGTTTGATATAATGGTGATATAAAGTGATTTTCTAGAACCAAATGATCAATTTAGCATGATTGCTCAAGAATAAGGTGTTGGAGTGATGCTGCTGGCTAGATTTGATCAAAAATGACTTTTTTCAAATAGTGATGGTGCTGTTTTTTACATCAGTAATGTCCTGACTATACTTTGTGATCAGTTGAATGGCACTTTGGTGAATTAAAGTACCAATTTCCTCCCAAAACAGCAAAATCTGAACATTATTCCAAACTTGCGGCTGCTAGTGTACATTATACAGTATATATAGATATTGTATATACAGTACATTCAACAAATATTCAACTTTATTGTCATTGTGCAGAGTACAGGTACAGAGCCAATGAAATGCAGTAGTTTTCGCATATCCCAACTAAGCTGGGGTCAGGGTACAGGGTCAGCCATGAAACAGCGCCCCTGGAGAAGATAGCGTCAAGGGCCTTGCTCAAGGACCCAACAGTGGTGTCTTGGCGGTGCTGGGCATGAAAAATTTCAAGTAAAAATACACTAATACCATAATCCCTCTGTATATTAAGATATTATATAATAAAGAGTAGATTAAGTGGTTAAATACTGATGATTAAATTCAGGTTTATTAAATATGAAAGTACAGATATATATGAATAAATGCAGTACAATAATATACATATTCTCTGGGAGCCAAGATAAATAATGAATCACTGTTATTGTATTCCTGGCATGGGCTAGACCCTAAATTAACCCTCAGATAACATGTAGTTTATCATGTAAATGTAATAAGGACCATAACTGTTTAGAATAAAGATACATGATCTTCAAATATAAAAGAAAATAGGTAAATATACTTTCTATCAGGAAGACTCACAGACTTGAGTGAAATTGAAGATGACATTTATTTGATGAATGTAAAACAGAAAAGTAATGTCTCTCTTTGACGTAAGTCCCGTCTGGCAGTCCGAAGAAGTTGTACTCGGAACCGTCATATCCTGCCGGAGATAGGAGGCAGAGGCGAGGAGCCTACCCCCGTGCAAGCGGGACTCAACTGGTGGTGGTGGGGTGGTGGAGGTTGCCGTGTTAGCATACTGAAACAGCAATGTGATAGATTGTGAGTAGACTTATAAAGCAATGGGATTGTCTGGGAATTACCCAGCTAATGGTGCGATGATGTACAGCTGCTAGTCTTCCCGCTAGAACTACACTGCGCTTACATGTATGGTTGATTATGAATGAGGATGATAAAAGAAAATTTGGAAAGCAAAGGGCATAAAACATCCACCCCCACAATAAATTCACACACACGTACACATGTGTCATATGGACGCTTTTTTCATTGCTTAATTTAATTTTTGACTTTATAGTGTTGATGATGCTTTCCCTGATACCCCAGGACATTAAAGGGGGACGTAACAGCCATGTTTTTAGGACACTGCATCCACTTAATGTAGTTTAAAAACTTATGCATCACAAAACTCTTGCATCCTACTCTGTCCAGCTGTTGGTTTGTTGTCTGTATAGCTAGAACTGCACCTACTGCACCCTGCTGATGGAGACTCCCAGAAGTATGAATGTGGCACGTCAAGCTGGAATTGCTCTGTTGCTGTATTTCTTGTTAACATGCAAGTCATCTTTTCTGCTTCTCATATCACTGTGCAATCTCTACAAGTAATATAATAAATTATATTAATTTAAACTGAAATCAATATATCATATCTATTTATTTATTTGGCAAGTAGTCTTGAAAAAAGCTGGATAATGTAGTCAGCCGGTTGTTATCACACAATAAATCCCTTCAGGGGTATATAAGATCTGTCCTGATCACACTGTCATGGTTTATTTTGCAGTAACAACCGACTGACTGGACATTATGGCTTACATAATTAATTGTACCAAATTAACACGACTCGCACTTAAATCACAAATTGCTCAAATTTCAATTGCTCTGTAAAAGTTGATTTGGTAAGAAAGCATGTGCTTCAGGAGTAAATGAAACTGGATCTATTTCAAGATTACAGAACTCACAACTGTTCCTTTCTATCTTTCACAGAGCATTTGATTGTTTCTGCCATATTTCTCATGTACAGTAATTCATAGCTCCAGAAACCACTCTCGTCAGTTCATTCAAGCTCTTCTTGCACTTCAGCTGATGTACAAAATGCTTTTCACCCCACATTTCAGTCCGACACAGCACACTTGAGGTTTCCATCCTAAGATTAGCCTCTTGTATGAAGTTCATGTGATCAGTCACTTCAGTGCCTTGATATTTGGTGTTTTCTATGTGATCACAGCATTGGCTAATAATGGCAATCAGTCAAAGCTCCTGGCTTTGAACTCAAGTGCCTCTTGTTTATTTGATTTCTCTGGTGGGGGAGGGAGGAGGGTGCTGCGAGTTCTTCCATAGACATGGATCTAATTTGGCCACTGGCCTTTGAAGTCTGCAGTCCAGTTCATCTCCTTATGTGCAATTAAACCCACCAACCACATTAATACAGGCTTCAAGGGCTCCGGCCGGGGCATTATTAGTTACAGTCGGCCTTGTTCTACACAAGTCTGTGGAGAGAGCATTTATGTGAAACATTTCAAATCTAAACAATAGGCCTTTTTGTCAGGCATGGTCCAGGGCCCCTCCGACAACATTTGGAGATCACAGTACAAAGACCCCGGCGCACGCCTCGCAATAGCTTTGACTAGAGTCTTTTGGAATCGCAGCCACAACTCTGTGATCTGATATGTTTATACGCTGTAACTGCAGACCAGCGTGGCCTCCGCTGGCCTTGAATATTTCAAGCGTTGCACATTGCAGTGCATCATTTGAACAAAACCAATGACTGTTTAGGAATCTAGCCATAGTCATTATTTTCAGAGACAGAGGCACACATTTGCAAGGATGGTAACATTAGAGTTTCTTTAATGTATTAAAGAAGTATATACATTATAAAGTAATGTATTAACAACACAGAGGTGTTGGTGGCGTAGTGGCTAGAGCACAGGGCTGCTAATCAGAAGGTCGCTGGTTCGAACTCCACAGTCACCACCATTGTGCCCTTGATCCAGGTTGCTCCGGCGGGATTGTCCCTGTAATAAGGGCTCTGTAAGTCGCTTTGGATAAAAGCGTCTGCCAAATGCATAAATGTAAATGTATTAATCAATTAATCAGATAAGCAGATCATCGTGCAATTAATTTGTTTAAAATTTTAATTGACTGACAGCCCTACTGTGTGTGTCTTTTTTATTTTTAATATAAAGTTATGAGGAGCAGAATTTTTACTAATAAGAATAGAAAGAAAGCGGGCAAAGACACTGTATGCCATGTACAGAAGAAATCTGCTGATCTGATGATTCTGTCTCTCTCATCACACTTTATACACCCGAGTCCTCTCACACACATCTGTAAACCTGTGCTTTGTGTGTTTGTGTGCAGGTGAACTTCCTGCAGAAGAGAGTGTCTGTCTTACAGGAGGAACTGGACGCTTGCTGCAGGAGGTGAACACATACTTATTCACATTTAGTCATGTGAACATTGTGTGTTGTTTATGTATATGCACTGGTGACTTTACTCAAAAATGCACAAACACATAGTATCTTTTTCAGAAAGATCAGTTGTAATAGATGACATCTTCAATCCGTTTAGGTGTTTCCCAACCAGTTCCAAGTTTGGAGTATAATGTCACTTTCCGCAATTGCTTTTGCACAACCACAACGTTGTAAAGAATGTTAAGAGCATTTCAATGCATTTCCACCTATCAACTTCCTCAACTAAATGTCAAGAGACTGTAACTGAATCACATTTGAAACTGCGGCAAAAGTTTGAGACACATGCAGCATGCCCACAAGATACAGCGAATCTTCAGGAACAGGGATTGCATTAACTAAAAATGTCCCATCATTGACCGATTTTTTTTATTTTTTTTTTTTTTTTTTTTTTTTTTTTTTTTTCCCCCCAACACTGACAAATAATTTCAAATGCTTTCCGTCAGTTTGAGAGATTTAAAAAAAGAGAGAAGAAAATCACTTAAACCTACTTTATCAGTTTTGATTTCACTCCCGTGGTTTTCATTGCCTGGTGTTAAGATGCATTTAGGGAAATCCGATCACAACAGGCTCCATCACCATTTATACCTGATCGTATATGTGTCTCTTTTGCTCACTTCTGTTCAGATTTCATGACTGCATACATCAATTGATGTGATTAACAAATTGAATCAAAACAAAAGATTCCTAATGCGCCAGCCTCACCTGGTGCGAACTCTCGCTCTGAATCGCCCGCTGACAAAGCCAAGCTTTTTTTTCCAAGGCCTTTCCACACTGAAGGCCACACGATAATGCGATAGGAATCGCAGACGAAAGGCCCTTTCACATAGAAATAGTAAAGATTGACCGCCGTTAGCACATTCACGCCTTACAATAGGTGTCGCTAATCCACAAGCAGTTTTACCCCAGTGCGGTGTTGCAATATTATTTTTGACACTCGATTCTTTCAATTACACATGATAATACTGCCAAACTTGTCCAGCAGGTGAACTGAAATAGTTTCTTGAATATTTTCTTTCTCATGAGCAAATCAACTACAAAATCTTAATTGCTGCTGCAGCTTGTAGAGAAATATGTGTCCTTTTTTCGATAAGCCCGCTTGAGAACTCAAACTTGTTTGCTTGTCTTGATTGTTTTGCTAAGTTGTTGTTCTCATCGGTGATGGGCAAAGGGCAGACCAGCTGATAAATGCTTTGCACATCTAATGTAAAGGCGGGTCTGTGCTAATGGCAGTCATTCTTCATTATTTCTATGTCAAAGGGTCTTTCGTCCATCATTCGTATCTCATTATCGCCAGTGCTTGAAGTGGAAGAAAAAAAGTGCAGGTACTCTCTTTGTTAGTATTAAACTTGATTTTTTTTGGTAAATAAATGATACTGTGAGATTGTTCTTGTTCACAACAAAAGTTTATTTAAAAATAAATAAATATACTTGGGGTTTTATACTATATTGTACGGCTCTTCAACTTCTTTCTTGCAGGGGCTAGATTATCTACATGAAAACTCAACTTTTATTGTAACTGTTAACATGACAAACAAAAATGTTAATAATGTGCATTTATTTACATTCAAATAGTATTTATTAAAGAGGTATTTAATTAACATTTGTAAGGTCTGGCTGTAAATTCCTTCATAAGATCTGGTTGAAGAACAAATATGACCTCACACCCTCAACTAACAAATTAAGGTTTGATTAACTTAATAAAAACATAAAATGTAGGATTATTGTTTATGAAAAATTAGGAATAATATTTAGATCTGCTTCAGTGTGTATCTTTGATAATAACATCCCTCATAAGAGATCAATGTACTCTAAATAAATGTACCCTAAAACTGAAAAAAGAGCATTGTCTGATTTTCCTTTTTTATATATAAAATTCCCATTCAATGTGGGGACAGTTTGCTTTCCTTGTCCTGCACATCGAATTTGCACACAGGAAATATTTACTTGTGTAGATAATCATCATTAGAAACGGTGAACAAACTGATTTGCTGATATTCAGGATTGTGAACGCTGACACACAATCAGGATTTATGCATGTATGCTGGTTCAGCTTCACATAATCTTCTTACAAGCATTTCAGAAAAGAACTGAGAATAAAAACCCAATTTTCAGTGTGTTTTCTTTGAAGGTTTGGTTGTAATCACTGATTTGCCTTTTATGAAAATATGTTGTGCATATGAGCTGACATCACTTCTGTTACAGCTTTGACATTTTTTTAATTCCGTTACTCTGTTGACTAAATTAGAGAAGTGCAGGTACTGCGTTAAGAACAAAAAGAAGTGTGACAAAATTGGCTTTCCGTTTCTGCCAATTATACTTCCATTTAATCTCAGCGCAAACACAACACGTAGAGTGGAATTATCTTGTGCTTGAGTGTTTGCACTTTTCACATTTTTACGATCAGTCCTCCTGAGACCTCACAAGACTTCTGTGTGCATTTTCCATTTCTCTTTTTGATTTGAAACAAGTAGCACCTGAACAAGCATAAAATAAATACATTCTAGAACAAATAGTTTTCCTAAAAATGTATATCTATATACACTGGCGGCCAAAAGTTTGGAATAATGTTCAGATTTTGCTCTTATGGAAATAAATTGGTACTTTTATTCACCAAAGTGCCATTCAACTGATCACAATATATAGTCAGGACATTAATAACGTGAAACATTACTATTATAATTTTAAAATAATGTTCAGAACTTCTTAAACTACTTCAAAGAGTTCTCATCAAAAAATCCTCCATGTGCATCAATGACAGATTTACAGATCCTTGTCATTCTAGCTGTCAGTTTGTCCAGATACTCAGGAGACATTTCACCCCACACTTCCTGTAGCACTTGACCTTTCACCCCACACTTCCTGTAGCACTTGCCATAGATGTGACTGTCTTTCCGGTCAATTCTCACACACACCTTACAGTCTAGCTGATCCCACAAAACCTCAATGGGGTTAAGATCCATAACACTCTTTTCCAATTATCTGTTGTCCACTGTCTGTGTTTCTTTGTCCACTCGAACCTTTTCTTTTTGATTTTCTGTTTCAAAAGTGCCTTTTTCTTTGCAATTCTTCCCATAAGACCCTGAGTCTTCTCTTTACTGTTGTACATGAAACTGGTGTTTAGCGGGTAGAATTCAATGAAGCTGTCAGCTGAGGACATGTGAGGTGTCTATTTCTCAAACTAGAGACTCTGATGTACTTATCCTCTTGTTTAGTTGTACATCTGGTCTTCCACATCTCTTTCTGTCCTTGTTAGAGTCAGTTGTTCTTTGTCTTTGAAGACTGTAGTTACACCTTTGAATGAAATCTTCACTACTTATTGTATAGCCTTCATTCCTCAAAACAATGATTGACGAGTTTCTAGAGAAAGCTATTTTTGTTGCTATTTTTGACCTAATATTGACCTTAAGACATGTCAGTCTATTGCATACCTTTGCAATTCAAAACAAACACAAAGACAATGTTAAGATTCATTTAATGAACCAAATATCTTTCAACAGTGTTTGATATAATGGTGATATAAAGTGATTTTCTAGAACCAAATGATCAATTTAGCATGATTGCTCAAGAATAAGGTGTTGGAGTGATGCTGCTGTCTAGATTTGATCAAAAATGACTTTTTTCAAATAGTGATGGTGCTGTTTTTTACATCTGTAATGTCCTGACTATACATTGTGATCAGTTGAATGGCACTTTGGTGAATTAAAGTACCAATTTCCTTCCAAAACAGCAAAATCTGAACATTATTCCATACTTTTAGCCGCCAGTGTATGTGGACAGCGAGACTAAGTAGTGAATTCAAGTTATAGAAAGTCTTTTTGTTTTTTTTCATCAAATAGTTTATTATGTGTCCAGGAGTTTTGGTTATTCATGTTTATGAGATGTTACAGACATTACAGCTGATTTTCTATAAAGCTGAATAATTAATTAATTAATTGAATAAGTTTAAATGCATCTTATTTTCATCCTAACTCCATATAAAGCCTCTGAAAGACACATTTTCCAGCTTTTGCATGAATATATTGATTCTCACTGTAAAAATGCATAAAATATATAGAAATGCATTTATTAATTTGAATGAATGGAACCGTATTGTACAAAATAAAACAACATTTATATTGAAATGAAGAGAAATGATGTGTTAACAAGTTTTTCAACTTTTGAGGGAACGTGGTCCTAATTTGCACATATGTGGTCGCACGTGGTATGCCACACATACCTGGCAAAGTTTCAAATCATGTTTTTAAGATCCCATTTATGTTTTAGAAAATGTTGAATCAAATGATCTGCTGTTAACCCTGTCGTTGTCTTTCTCTCTGTCTCTCTCTCTATAGGTAGTGGAATATATCAGGCCATTAATGTATGTCCTCATGTAGACCTGTAAGAGAACTCGTCCTGACAGACATGAGCTTCATCACCTGCTCCTCATCCTCCTCACTCACTGCACTCATGTTCTGTGCCACATTGTTTATCAAACCATATTTATATACTGTGATTCATTGTATTTATGCCTTCTGTTGAACGCATCTTATGCTTGCCCATGAAACAGTGTATGATGTGCATTTTACATCTGTGAAAAGCATCAGTTGTCTTTTTTTATTATTAAATACTGCTTTGTTTTATAATGTTGTGGCTTTGCTTTGTTGTCATTTACATTCAGTTAATCAGTTAAATTTGGTTATTTTGATTTGGCTTAATCGTTCTCCAGAATGAATAACTCTGGACAGTACTCGGCTTTGCATGTAAAGGAAGTCTGTTTTTTGTTTCCTTTCATACTCTTTACTCTGCTTTGGCTCATCGTCCTGCTTAAAAACAAGTGTTCGCTCTTAATACATATCCCAGTGGAGAATCTCTTTCCCAGTGGTTTTCTATTTGTCCCTCTCTCAAAGAATCTGATTGTGAAGTGCTGAAGAGATTGTGGATGTCTGTACATGTCAGTGGTGTAGCTCAACTCCTGGTCACTTGATATGATCTGAAATAGAAGAGAGCTCATTAATCCAAATAATTGTTTATGGCAAGGCTCCCAGGATGAAATGAATTATCTTGAGGTTTGAGGAACTGTATTGCTTGGAGTAAAATTGCATGGATCCTAATTTTATGGACACTTTGTAGCTTTTGCTGAATTTTTATAGTTTTGCAACATACCGTGTCTATTTATTTAACCAGCAGCTCCACCTGAAATTCACATTGATGAACAAAGCTCTCTTTCAAAACCTAGTGAGCTACTTAACTATCTACTCTACCTTTTAAGGCAGCATCCCAACTGAAATGGAACCTTTTAAGTGACTGATGTGAAGTGCTCTTCGTAGACAACAACTCTGCTCACCACACAAATAGACTCGACTCACAATTCATTTTATTTTGAAAAATCATGTTTAAATGTAATCAATTCGGTATCCCTGCACTCAAAATGTTTGCCTATATTTTTCTAAAAACTTAGAGTATATTGTTTCTTTATAATCAACTTACATAATCAGGCAATTTATATTCCACTTTTATTCAACAGTTTCATGTTTTCCATCATTTTAATTAAGTTACGTCATAATGTATTCCGTTGGCATTAACACAGCCAAAATTATCGAAAAACAAAAATGTCCCGAAGGTTGCACAAGGGTTAAATCCCTACGAAAAAAAATAGGAAAAACACTTCCGGAACCAAGAAGGCTGAAAAAATGAGCGGACACTCTTAAATGTCAATGAAGTTTGATGTTATCATGTTGCTAAGCTAACAGTGTGATACTCTAAAAAAAAATACGTTTTTGCTGAATTTTGTTATTAGAATGGACTGTATTATGGATACTTCTAGGCTGAATTTTGAATAAAGTTTATTTCAATATTTTCTTGACTTGACCATCTTAGATGAAACTTTTCATAGAGCTTTAATGGACAGCACTTTCAGGAATTACCTTCTCTTCGAAGGATAAATGTGATGCTGGCTTACAATCAGGCCAAAATAATCTTAAAAGGCAACACAATATTACTGCTAGATAGACAGCTCACTAGGTTTTAGACTCTCTCTTTCCCCTCATTTTGAATGTTCTCTCTTTGCTTTCTGTCCTCTCTGTAACATCAGACTAGTTGTCATACTAGTCATTAATTACACAGCATGAACAGCAGAACCTTCATTCAAAGAGAGATAAATAGTGTTGAAAGCTGCTGGAAGCTTCTTCCAGGAAGATATTTTGAAGTTGCATATGGTAAAGTCGTATTTATTTATTTATTTCAGAAAGATCTCTGACCATTTGCATTGGAGATTGCTGTCTTTCACTTGTCTACCCACTCAAATTCCTCTAGTAAATTTTCTGATAGACTGTTTCCAAAGGTAACATGACCCTACCAGATATTTATTTGATGTGCAGATTTTGCAGAGCAGATGAATGTTAGATGAAGATGTGAGTAACAGGACTCTTGCTGGAAAAGCTCAATGGACCATGAAAAGCATGTTTCCAAGCTTGCTGAGCTCTGTTTATCAAGCATTATTTCTATGTAAATGGGCAGGTGGTCTTTTGCCTGGATGACGGGTGGTTGGTGCTCTGTTTTCCACCAATTCCATCAGTAGCAACATGCATGGGGTACTCTCACCATAAAAGGCATCACTCTCTGATGCATACTACATACAAAAATAGCAAGCACTGGCTGAAAACACTGTTTCCAATCTGACTGGCTGGTGCTGTGCATCTTCCAAGAGTCAGTTCGTGGAATAATCTGAAGTAACCACTTTTGGTCTGACAGAAAGATGTTTTCAGTTTCCTCACAATATAGCGCACTGAAACAGCAATGTGATAGATTGTGAGCAGACTTATAAAGCAATGGCTTACCTGCGATTGGCTAGGAATTACCCAGCTAATGGTGTGATGATGTACAGCTGCTAGTCTTCCCACTAGAACTACGCTGCGCTCACATGGAATGAAAAAATTATTGACAGGGAATGCAAAGCATATAGCACGGGAACATAAACTATTGCAAGGGAACACAACATTTATTGCAAAAAATGCTAAACTTTTTAATAGAGAATGTAATTTATTGCATGTAAAACACATTGGAAGGGAATGCCAATGTTTTGCAAGGGAACGTAAAATTTTGCGAGGTAACACAAAACTATTGCAGGGAATGTAAACTATTGTGAGGGGAATGCAAAGTTGATTGCGAGGGAATGCAAAACATATTACGACGGAATGCAAGCAGTTGCAGGGGAATGTAAACTATTTTGAGGCAACACAAACTATTGCAGAGAAATGCAAACTATTGCAGGGGAATGTAAACTGTTGCAAACGAATACAAAATAAATTGCGACTTAATGAAAAATTAGTTACGAGGGAACGCAAAACTTATTATGAGGGAACGCAAACGTGAAAGGGAATGCAAACTATTGTAGGGGAATGTAAACTATTTTGAGGCAACACAAACTATTGCAAAGGAATGCAAACTATTGCAGGGGAATGCAAACTATTGCAGGGGAATATAAACTATTGCAAGGGAACGCATACTGTTGCAGGGGAATATAAACTATTGCGAGGGAATGCAAATTATTGCAGGGGAATATAAACTATTGCGAGGGAACGCAAACTATTGCAGGGGAATGTAAAGTATTGCGAGGGAATGCAAACTATTGCAGGGGAATGTAAAGTATTGCAAGGGAATGCAAACTATTGCGAGGGAATGCAAAATATTGTAGGGGAATGCAAACTATTGCGAGGGAATGCAAACTATTGTAGGGGAATGCAAACTATTGCGAGGGAATGCAAACTATTGCAGGGGAATGTAAACTATTGCAAGAGAATGTAAACTATTTCAAGGGAATGCAAACTATTGCAAGAGAATGTAAACTATTTCAAGGGAATGCAAACTATTGCGAGGGAATGCAAACTATTGTAGGGGAATGCAAACTATTGCAGGGGAACGTAAACTATTGCAAGGGAATGCAAACTATTGCGAGGGAATGCAAACTATTGTAGGGGAATGCAAACTATTGCGAGGGAATGCAAACTATTGTAGGGGAATGCAAACTATTGCAGGGGAACGTAAACTATTGCGAGGGAATGCAAACTATTGCGAGGGAATGCAAACTATTGTAGGGGAATGCAAACTATTGCGAGGGAATGCAAACTATTGTAGGGGAATGCAAACTATTGCGAGGGAATGTAAACTATTGCAAGAGAATGTAAACTATTTCAAGGGAATGCAAACTATTGCAAGAGAATGTAAACTATTTCAAGGGAATGCAAACTATTGCGAGGGAATGCAAACTATTGTAGGGGAATGCAAACTATTGCGAGGGAATGCAAACTATTGCAAGAGAATGTAAACTATTGTAGGGGAATGCAAACTATTGTAGGGGAATGTAAAATATTGCAAGAGAATGTAAACTATTGTAGGGGAATGCAAACTATTGTAGGGGAATGTAAACTATTGCAAGAGAATGCAAACTATTGCGAGGGAATGCAAACTATTGTAGGGGAATGCAAACTATTGTAGGGGAATGTAAAATATTGCAAGGGAATGCAAACTATGGTAGGGGAATGTAATCTATTGCAAGGGAATGCAAGCTATTGCAGGGGACTATAAACTATTGCAAGGGAACGCAAACTATTGCAAGGGAATGTAAACTATTGTGAGGGAACGCAAACTATTGCGGGGAATGTTAACTATTGCGAGGGAAAGCAAACAATTGCAAGGAAAGCAAACAATTGCAAGGAACGCAAACTATTGCAAGGGAATGCAAACTATTGCCAGGGAATGCAAACTGTTGCGAGGGAATGTAAACTATTTCAAGGGAATGCAAACTATGGTAGGGGAATGTAATCTATTGCAAGGGAATGCAAACTATGGTAGGGGAATGTAATCTATTGCAAGGGAATGCAAGCTATTGCAGGGGACTATAATCTATTGCAAGGGAATGTAAACTATTGTGAGGCAATGCAAACTATTGCAGGGGAATGTAAACTATTGCAGGGGAATGTAAAAGATTGTGAGGCAATGCAAACTATTGCAAGGGAACGTGAACTATTGCAAGGGAATACAAACTATTGCGTTGAAATGTAAACTATTGTGAGGGACCACTAAACAACTGCAGTGGAATGTAAACTATTTCGAGGGAGCGCAAACTATTGCAGGGGAATGTAAACTATTGCAAGGGAATGCAAACTATTGCAAGGGAATGTAAATAATTGTGAGAGAATGCAAACTATTGCAGAGGAATGTAAACTATTGCAGAGGAATGTAAACTATTTTGAGAGAACGCAAACAATTGCAGGGGAATGTAAACTATTGCAAGGGAACGCAAACTATTGCAGTGGAATGTAAAATATTGCGAGGGAACGCAAACTATTGCAATAGAATGTAAACTCTTGTGAGGCAATGCAAACTATTGGAAGGAATGCAAACTATTGCAGGGGAATATAAACTATTGCAAGGGAACGCATACTGTTGCAGGGGAATATAAACTATTGCGAGGGAATGCAAATTATTGCAGGGGAATATAAACTATTGCGAGGGAACGCAAACTGTTGCAGGGGAATGTAAAGTATTGCAAGGGCACATAAACTATTACAGGGATGTAAACTATTGCAAGGGAATGAAAACAATTGCAGGGGAAAGTAAACTATTGCGAGGGAATGCAAACTATTGCAGGGGAATATAAACTATTGCGAAGGAACGCAAACTGTTGCATGGGAATGTAAACTATTGCACTATTGCAGCGGGATGTAAACTAGTGCTTGGAAATGTGAACTATTGTGAGGGAATACAAACTATTGCAGTGGAATGTAAACTATTGCAAGGGAATGTAAACTATTGTGAGGGAACATAAACTATTGCAAGGGAACACAAATTATTGCAGGGGAATGTAAACTATTGTGAGGGAATGCAAAATATTGCAGTGGAATGTAAACTGTTGCGAGGGAATGTAAACTATTGCAGGGGAAGTTAAATGATTGTGAGGTAATGCAAACTATTGCAGGGGAATGTAAACTATTGCAGGGGATTGTAAACTGTTGCGAAGGAATGAAAACTATTGCAGGGGAAGGTAAACGATTGTGAGGGAATCCAAACTATTGCAGGGGAATGTAAACTATTGTGAGGGAATGTAAACTATTGTGAAGGAATGCAAACTTTTGCAGGGAAAGGTAAATGATTGTAAGGCAATGCAAACTATTGCAGTGGAAATTAATCTATTATGAGGGAACACAAGCTATTGCAAGGTAAAGTGAACTATTTCAAGGGCACACAAACAATTTCAGGGGAATGTAAAATATTGTGAGGCAATGAAAACTATTGCAAGGGAATGCAAACTACTGCAGGGGGATGTAAACTATCACATGGAAATGTAAACTATTGAGAGGGAATACAAACTATTGCGAGGGAACGCAAACTATTTCAAGGGAATATAAACTATTGTGACGGAACGTAAACTATTGCAAGGGAACGCTGACTATTGCAGCATAATCAAAACTATTGCGAGGAAACACAAACTCTTGCTAGGGAATGCAAACTATTGCAGGGGAAGGTAAATGATTGTTAGGCAATGCAAACTGTTGGAAGGAATGCAAACTATTGCGAGGGAATGCAAAATATTGCAGGGGAATGTAAGCTGTTGTGAGGGAACACAAACTATTGCAGTGGAATGTAAACTGTTGCTGGGGACTGTAAATTATTTCGAAGGAATGCAAACTATTGCAGGGGAAGATAAACGATTGTGAGGCAATGCAAACTATTGCAGGGGAATGTACATTATTGCAGGGGAACACAAACAATTGCAGTGGAATGTAAATTATTGTGAAAAAATTTAGTTAGGGAATGCAAAACTAATTCAGAAAATAAATGATCTTCCTGTCCTCTAAGGGAATCCATAGATTTCAGAAAAACCTGCCCCAAGTAAAACAAAACAGTGGTTAGTCTCTATACATGTCAGACAGAAAGACTCTTTTCTGCTAAGTTGGCAGTTCTGGACAAGGAATTAGCTGTGAAATCTGTGCATGGCAATACTTCTCTCTTTTCCCATTCTCCCATTATTATTGTAGTTCACAGATCCCATAGACAGCAGGACATCCATTAAACAATAACACAGGAACCCTCTGAGGTCTCCGTAACACTCTGAGCAAGCGTTGTACCGCAGTCAGCGAGTCCATCCAAACACAAGGGTCACATATTTAACGTGACCGCTCTACAGGAGCCCACAATGGATTCCGACTGCAGCCAAAACCAAAGCTATTTTCGGCCTTATTAATATTTTTCATCTTCAGAGTATTGGGAGGATCAAAGAGTTTTCCAATCACGCTCTCTCTCTCTCTCTCTCTCTCTCTTTCTTATCTGCTGATCAGGAGGGTGTAGCATTGTGTGCCGTTACCTCATTAAGGACAGATAATGTGTGAAATTTCCCAATCCCACTGGCATTAAGAGGTGACGGTTTGGATTAGGGTTGCCACTTTTGAAGTTTTAAAATAAGGGACACTTAAATTGGGGGGGTTGTTAATCAAGGCCCCTAACCACATCCTCCACAGTTTTAGCAAAAAATGCATTGAGTTAATATGTGTTATTAATCAATAAAAAGGTATATGCTTTCTTATATGCTAAAATAAGTACTTTCCTGACACAACAAATCTGTCATGTTTATGTTCAAATGTATTTATTTAAATTTTTTCGATTATTTGTCTTTGTTATCTTATTTATGTATACATTTTGGATGGTTAATACATTTTTTATTTTTCCTTCACCTTTACTTGGCTTTATGATTGTATTCATACATTATTTGATCTTATTGAACATTTATATAAGAAAAAAAGTAGTTCCCTATCAAAAAGCTACACTTATAGCAACGTCGTTAGGAGTGACCAGCTGTGAATATGTGTGCAACACATCAATGAAATTGACTAGAATTTATAGCCTCTGCTGGTGACATCATCAGGATGCACCTGTAGCAGGGCTATAAATAGATGTGTCACAGGTGCATCGTCGGGACATTTGTCTTCAGACCACTCTTTGTATGTTGTGCTTCACAAGCTGTCAGAACTTTCTTTTCCTCTGTTAGGAGCTAGAATTTTTAGGCAGTGCGCAGAAAACCTTTTCTCCTTTCCAAGAATGAGTGTGGAGCAAAGCAAGCCATGTGTGTTCCCATGTTTACACTCTATGGCTGAAACGGACATATACCAGTTTTGTTTTGTGTGTTTGGGGGAAGAGCATGCTGCTCTTGCGTTAGGGCGGGGTGGGTGCGAGCATTGCGATCTATTTAACTAAAAATACTCGTCATGCTTATTTCCAAGAGCCAGCGCCCACTCTTTCATCGTGGGGCTCTCGCATAGATCTGGCTGAGGACCGAGAGACGGGTCCATCCCTATTGCCCACTTTTTCCCCAGATCCAGCTGGTCCTTCTCTTGAGCCTGAAGTATAGAAGAGACACTTGCGGGTTATCTCTCGCCTGGCTCGGCGTCATCTCTTAAGAGACCCACTCTCCCCACAAAGCTGTGCAGGACCACCTCCATGCTTGTGGGAAAAGCTTATCAGGCAGCAGGTCAGGCGTGTGCTGCCCAGCACACTACGGCATAGTTGCAGGCATACCAGGCTGACCTGCTGAAGGACTTGAGTGCGAGCAGTACAGTCGACAAAGAGGCTTTCGCCAAGCTTCGTCGTGCCACAGATCTGTCTCTCCGGGCAACCAAACAGATGGCTCGCGCAATTGGCCGGTCTATGGCTGCTTTGGTCAG
The DNA here is from genome assembly GCA_032164185.1 of Moxostoma hubbsi. NCBI lineage: Eukaryota > Metazoa > Chordata > Actinopteri > Cypriniformes > Catostomidae > Moxostoma > Moxostoma hubbsi. The sequence continues at coordinate 3,243,622 of JAVLUX010000187.1, forward strand.
CACAGAAAGACATTTATGGCTAAACCTTTCAGGCATCAAAGACAGGGACAGAGTGTTCCCCCTCGATGCCCCGGTTTTGCCTTCTGGCCTATTTGGTGACACCATGAACACGGTTATCACCAGGTTCCAGGAGGTGAAAAGCCATGAGGAAGCCTTCGGGCAATTCCTCCCTCGCCGCACTCATTGGGAGGGACCCCAGGCCACCCAGCCCTACCCCGGTCCTTCTAGAAGGGAGGTTCAAAAAAACAGAGCTTGGCGAATCGCATTCCCCCTTGCAGAGACTGGGGACCAGCTCATCACCCTCAGCAGCCCCCAAAGCAAGACCTCAGGACCGTCATCTCTAAGAAGAGAAAGACTAAGAACAGTAGAAAAAGGCTACAGAAAAGAGTCCTCTCTCCTACTCTGAAAACTACCTATCTGGAGATTGTATGGAATCGATCACAATGCGGGCACAATTGTCTCCAGCTAGAATCAGGTCCATTCAGAACACCCTGAGCAATGTCAGGCTAGGCCAAGGTTGCATTGTTCGTCAGTATCAACGAATAATAGGTCTCATGGCATCTGCATCCTCGGTGATCCTTTGAGCCTTCTGCACATGAGACCGTTTCAGTTGTGGCTCAAAGTCAGGGGATTTCATCCAAGGGCCAGTCCCCTAAGACTGATAAGGGTTACGCTCCTGTCAATCAGGGCAGTTTATATCCCTGGATGCCTGAATGTGGGAGCAGATTTACTGTCTAGATAGAAAATACCGATGGGGGAGTAGAAACTCCATCCCGAGGTAGTTGAACAAATCTGGTTGAAGTGGACCTCTTTGCCTCTCAACAGACAGTGCAATGTCCTCTCTACTTCTCTCTGAGTCACCCAGCCCCCCTGGGTCTGGACGCGATGGCACATACATGGCCCAGAATGTGCCTGTATGCATTTCCTCTGGTTTCTCTGCTCCCGGGAGTCTTGGCCAGAGTTTGCCAGCAAGGATCCTGCCTATTACTGATAGCGCAGTGTTGGCCGAACAGGGTATGGTTCTCTGAGATTATGTCTCTCCTCGATGGCTCGTCTTCCGTACAGGAGGGACCTTCTGTCTCAGGTGCATGGGACAATATTTAATCTCTGACCCGAGCTGTGGAACCTTCATGTTTGGCCCCTGAAGGGTACCAACTGAGGGACACTGGACTTTCACCTGAAGTTATCGAGACCATTCTAAGTGCTAGGGGTCCCTCTACTAGAAGAAGTTATGCCAATAAATGGGGTGCCTTTGAAAGATGGTGCAGTGTACATAATGCAAATCCAGTTAACTGCCAGATTGCTTCAGTTCTGGACTTTCTGCAGGAAAAATTATCTGCAGGCACATGCCCCGCTTCTCTCAGGGTTTATGTGGCTGCTCTATCAGCAGGGACATAGCAATAGTCCTTGAGGGTCTGGTTGAGACCCCCTTCGAACCTCTAGAGTCAGTGTCTGATAAACTTCTGACTCTCAAGGTAGTTTTTCTTATGGCAATTACTTCTCTAAAAAGAACTGGGATCTGCAGGCTCTGTCTGTCTTGCCATCCTGCTTAGATTTTTCCCCAGGAATGGCTAAAGCAATATTGTACCCTCATCCTGACTACCTGCCTTAGGTTCCTTTCTCAAACGTACATCCGGTCACTCTTGAAACCTTCTGCTCCCCGCTGTTTACAACGCCGGAGCAGGAAAGACTTCACAGACTATGTCTAGTACGTATCTTTCAAACTTATGTCCACCGTACTAGCCAGTGGCGTAAGTCAGGGCAACTATTCATTTGTCATGGGGGCCGTAACAAAGGGGCGGCCACCACCAAGCAAACTATGTCACATTGGGTGAGGGATGCTCTTGCCCTGGCCTACGAGGCGCGCGGTCAAGCTTTGCCAGTAGGTATCAGGGCTCACTCCACCAGAGGGGTCGCCTCCTCTAAAGCTTTGGCCGGAGGTGTCCCTCTGCAACATGTTTGTAATGGTGCTGGCTGGTCCTCTCCGCATGCATTCATAAGATTCTATAGTTTGAATGTTCATGCCACTCCCCGGAGTGGCATGTACATTCAAACTATAGAATCTTACATCTCTTATGTCCTTGAGTCTACATCACAAGCTAATGTCTGAGACCTCTCGTGCTCTTGTGAGCACAACTACACAACCGTAAGGGGTCCGGACACCCACAGTGCGGCGGCGTGGGTATTCTCGTTCCCAAAGCACTAAATCAGCGCAGCATCAAAGTGTAGCTTTTTGATAGGGAACGTCTCAGGTTACTGAACTGTAACCCCTGTTCCCTGATAAAAGCGGAACGAGATGCTGTGCTTCATTGCTGCACTGAGGATGCCCCAGGACTGCTTACCAGACAAAATACCTGACGATGCACCTGTGGCGCATCTATTTATAGCCCTGCTACAGGTGCATCCTAAAGATGTCACCAGCAGAGGCTATAAATTCTAGTCAATTTCATATATGTGGTGCACACATATTCAGAGCTGGTAACTCCTAAAAACGTTCCCAAAGTGCTAAATCAGCACAGTATCTTGTTCCACTTTTATCAGGGAACTGGGGTTACAGTAAAGTAACCCGAGACATTTTACCACCATTTGTTGACTTTTCAGGTGGTCTTACCACACTCTGCACAGTATTAGCACATTTTAGCACAATGTGCGAACTTTTCAGATGGTCCTTACCCACCGTAGTCAAATTTTCCAAATTATATCAATGTTAAATTGCTGATCTGGAACGATTTCACCGTGACGCCATCTGACCAGCTTAAATACGGGACGCATCATTTTATCTTTAAATACGGGACGATCCCTTGTTTTACGGGACAGGTGGCAACACTAGTTAGGATACCATACCCGTGTTCAACAATAGAGGGCCATGCGTTACTGTTATTGTACCAGAGATCAGGTGTGTTCTGAAGCACAACACAAAGTGTAGCTTTATGATATCATTATAGACACTACAAGAAAGATAAAATACATTCGGCAAAGCATCAATTACTAAGTAATAGTAATTACAATTATTTAGCATTTTCTTCATCCAGATTTATTTTGTTGCAGTTAAACAAGCTTTTGAACTAAATTTTTTACACTTTCTACAGACTCTCCTCATTTAAAAGTTATCAAAAGAATTTTAATTTATCAAAGCGCTTCTGAGATGCAAACCAACAAAATTGAACAAAAGTGAACCTTAAGAAACATATTGAAATAATAAAAAAAGGCATGTCATGACCCATTTAACATGAGTAATACTTGCTTTGATATGTTTTTATCTAATTGCAATTGCGCTTATACCTTTTTAGGTGTGGCTAAAGTATTTGAATACTTTTTTGGGGCCACTATACACTGATCAGCCACAACATTAAAACCACCTGCCTAATATTGTGTAGTTCCCACTCGTGCCACCAAAACAGCGCCAACCTGCATCTCAGAATAGCTTTCTGATATAATATTCTTCTTACCACAATTGTACAGAGTGGTTATCTGAGTTACTGTAGACTTTGTCAGTTCGATCAGTCTGGATATTCTCTGTTGACCTCTCTCATCAACAAGACATTTCCATCCATAGAAATGCTGCTCACTGGATGGTTTTGTTTTTGTAAATTCTAGAGACTGTTGTGTGTGAAAATCCCAGGAGACAGCAGTTTTATTGCTGTCCGTGTCTTCTGTTCATCTCATTTAGCAGTGGAAGGGTGAAACTTAACCCATGTTTAAATGTACAGTAGGTTACTTCAGTGTTAAAAGTCCAAATGTTGTGACGACTCTTATTATATGGAGAGATTCACTCTGAAAATATTGTTTTAGGGTCAGTTACTCTGTCACACCTCTGTTTGTTCAGTGTGCTTATCATCAGAATTTGTGAATAACATGCATGCAGTCGAGGTGGATTTATGTGCACCATCACATATGTTTGGGTTTGGAGGAGCAACATGAAGACTGAAGCCAGAGGACAATCAAGTACTAGATTCACCCCTCTCTCTCTAAAGTAGCGCTGGGAAAACCAAATAATTTAAAGTGTTAGTTCACCCAAAAATGAAAATTCTCATGCCGTTCCAGATATGTATGATTTTCTTTCTTCTGCAAAACCCAAATGATGATTTTTAGAAGAATATTTCAGCGCTGTAGGTCCATACAATGCAAGTGAATGGTGATCAGAACTCAGAAGGTCCAACAACCACATAAAGACAACATAAAATTAATCCATGTGATTCCAGTACTTAAATCCATATCTTCAGAGGCAATATGATAGGTGTGGGTTAGAAACCGCTAAATTTAAATAAGTAATTTTACATTCAATCTCCATTTTCACATTCTTCTTCTTGTGTGTATGGTGATTCATTTTTTGGGCATATCGCCACCTAATGGGTAGAGAGGAGCAGGGTTTGAAATTAGCTTTTTGGCTCACCGGCCACTGTGGCTAGTAGTTTTCCAAGGTCACTAGCCACTCAGTATTTTCACTAGCCAAAATCCCCCACCTCGCAGAAAGTGATAAAGGTAACTGGAGATTGTAACTGCATGCATTTGTTTGGACATTATTTGAAGAAGAATTATATTAGTTTAACAGGACACAAACCTAATGCTTTAAGTCCCCTTTAGACTATCGGAATACATGGCCAGTTAGAACAGGAATAGGTCATTCATTTGTCTATAATTCATGGAAGTTTTAACCCCTTCATTAAATTTGCCATTGTTCAAGCATTGTTTAACAGTGGCCTTTTTAATGATAAGGCCATTAACACAGGTAAGACCATAGATAGCTCCACATTACTGTGGTTAGGTTAATGTAGATCGTTTTTGGGGCCTGGGTAGCTGAGTAAGTATTGATGCTGACTACAACCCCTGGAGTCAATAGTTTGAATCCAGGGCGTGCTGAGTGACTCCAGCCAGGTCTCCTAAGCAACTTAATTGGCCTGTTTACTATGGAAGGTAGAGTCACATGGGGTAACCTCCTCGTGGTCGCTTTTATGTGGTTCGCTCTTGGTGGGGCGCGTGGTGAGTTGTGTTTGTGGATGCCACAGAGAATAGCTTGGGACTCCACACACACTACGTCTCTGTGGTAACGCGCTCAACAAGCCACATGATAAAATGTGTGGATTGACGGTCTCAGCCCCCGGAGGCAACTGAGATTCATCCTCCACCACCCGGATTGAGGCGAGTCACTAAACCAACATGAGGACTTAGACCAAATTGGGAATTGAGCCTTCCAAATTGGGAAGAAAATTGTCTTTTCTGAAAAATAAACTATAGTAATTGTTATAAACATACTAATAGCCTAAACACATTAAGAAACCTTTAACTATAAGTTTCACAGTTGTAATAAAAATAAAGTCTAATAGTTTCACCCTGCTTGGCAGCATGGCTCCAAGTCCCCGAATTTCATAGAAATTTAAATGCAGGAAAAAACCCTGAAAATGTCACACAGTGAAAGTGGCTAGTAAAACTGATGTTACCCGCCACTGCCGATTTTTACCCATATTTGGTGGGTGTTAAGTTCAACCCTGGGGAGGAGAATTTATTTTACAAAAAATATTATTCTGTTTCTCACTCACACCTATAATACCACTTTTGAAGATATGCATTTAACCACTGGAGTCTTATGGATTACTTTATGTGCTTTTGGAGTTTTAAAGTTCTTGCCACTATTCATTTGAGTATCAACAGAGCTGAAATATTCTTCTAAAAATCTTCATTTGTGATCAACAGATGAAAGAAAGTCTGACACATCTGGGATGGCATTAGGGTGAATAAATGATGAGATAATTTTCATTTTTGGGTGAACTGTCCCTTTAAAGGGAATATTTATGTGAAATAATTTGATTATTAGATTGCTGCTGTTTATCACTATATTTCAAAATAGTTATATAAACTAGAGTGTTTTCAGAATTGATTTAACCTTTATGAAAAATAACAATGGTTTTACTATAATGATATTGTAGTAACCATGATTGTTTATGTTTGTTTGTTTGTTTTGTATAGTTTTTGCAGAAACCATGGTTTTGCAATTAAAAATGCAAAGTATTAACTACAGTAATACTGCAGTGTCCATACAGTAAACATGGTTAATTTGGTGTTGCTCTAAATACCTTGGTTAAACTGTGGTTACAGTTACTGTGGCTATAGTTCATTTTAGATAATAAAGAGAATGTCACCCTAATTACAAATAAAACCATCAGGTGATATTATTGAATTCTCAATCAGAACTTCTGACTGAGGAAATAAATAATATCTTCTGATTGTTACATATCTAAAAAAAATCGATGTAGTTCCTTACTTTTTGTAATTAGCTTGTGGTGTTAGTAACTTTACTTTTTCAAAAGAGTAGCTTGACTGTAGCAGTGAGAAGCTTGTAGCTTGTAATTAGCTTCAAAAATGATATACAGTATTTGCACTGACAAGGTTAATAGGCGATCACACTAGTGTTATATTAACATATAATTGAACTTCTTGTGGCTATACTTTGAATACAGTGTGTATTTTATTGTTTATTGCTTGGCCCATACTGCATTTGTAAGTGCATTACTGTAATTGTGATTTTTTTTTACTGTAATTGTGATTTTAACAAAACATAAGCGACGAGTTTAAATTATAGTATGTGGTAATCATCTGTATGCTGTAAACATTGTTGATAAAGCTAAACTTCAATTGTAATTGAACCCAGACAATTCCTTTGAGAAATAAAGAGGATGTCTTTATCCCAACCGCTAGCAGAGGAAATGAAAACCATTAGTACAGATGTGCTCGTTTTCATGGACGAAACGGGATTAGACAGAACATCAGACACTATTTCGATGTATTGTTCAACTTTAAAGTCATGCGCAAAATGGGATTAAAAGACAACAAAAAATGCTGATAAATAGGGTACAATGGGGTTAAAGGCACCCCTTAAGGAAATCTGGCTTTTTTTCAGATCACAAAATATGTCAAGGTAAATGTTTTGTTTGTTTGTTTGTTTGTTTGTTTTTTAATTGATGAAGCAACATAATTTGTGTGAAAAGAAATAACAACAGAAGGTTGTTTCGATTCAAATTAATAAAAAAAAAAGTTCACGTGGGTAAAAGGACCCTGGGGGGGTATTGTGATATTATGTAGATACAGGGGCAACAGTTATAGGGCACAGTTTGACAACTTATGCTAATAATTTTGAGACACCAAGATTAACATATTAAGAAAAAAATATTACTCCAAATAACAAATTCAGAAAAAGTCAACCATTTCCTGTTAATTTCAATCACAAGTATTCTATAAACAAACTAATCTCTATTATGAGTCAATGTGAGCCCACTTTGAACATTTTTCATATCAAAACTATTCGAACTATCAAAACCACTTCAGAAAACAATGTGTTTTATTGTTGCCCACTGCAACAGGGGCTTTTTACCCCAAATACTCTCCTTTCACGTATTGGACAGTTACTGAAAAACTTTTGATTTAATGACCTTTAAACTGAAAATGATAAATTAGTATTTTTCTCAAAAGAAATGTGATCATTTTCAAGATATTCATTAGCTACATACATTTGCAACATTTTAAATAATAATAATAATACATCTTAAAATCAACCTTTAGACAACATGCACAAAGATCTCATGGATCAGGAATTCTGCAGTGCATAGTGACAAGCAGATGTTTAAGAAAGGGCTGTGGTAGTTTTTGTTGCTATTTAAGAGAAAATAAAGTCAATGGAGCCTTTTACCCTGCGGAGCCTTTAGCCCCATTTTACCCTAATCTTCAGTATGAGCAGAAGACTAAACCAGTGTCAAATACTGTGTTCCTGACAGTGTCCCACACTGATTTCACCTCAAAGGGTATTCCAGGACAAAATGAAAGTTGATTTCCTTCAAATGTCCCATTTCTAATAGGATCTTCTTAACGTCCCATAACAAACGGCTGGTTGTTGCTCTCTTCATCTGTAGGGTGTATTGTCTCTTCTCAGGCACCCTGCTTGCCATCTGATTCTGCTGACAACTGTACTAACACTATACTTGCTTTCTATTTAGGCTCCAGTCATCCCTTCTTTTGACTCAAGCACACTTAAAGGCATAGTTCACCATCCAAAAAAAGAATATTCATCACTATTTAGCTTTGAGGAATGTTTTGCAGAATAAGTCGCTCTTTTTCCACACAGTACAGGCACGCAATGACCAGTGCCACTTTAATTGCTCATATTGTTCCATAAAGCTCATGTTTATTTGCATAAGCCATAATTTCCTGCAAAAGCATCACCATTGCTCTGTATATGCCATGCAAATCATGGTCTTTTTCTTTTGCTTCTCTGAGTCTTTTCCTTCCTCCTCCATTTCTCTTTCTCATGTTGGACATTCGCAAAATGGACATTCACACGTCTCTCCTGGTGGACGTGTGTGATAATTGCCATAAGCTCCAACTTGCTTTCATTTTCCATTGTTCTGCCTGCAGTCTATGCTCTGGCTCGTGATAAAGGGATAATCACTTCAAAGCACACTGCTGAGAGTTTAACCCTGAGCTCAGACAGAGCACTAACACAATGCAGTCATTGAGAGCTGTTACTGATCACAGATGAGCAAACGCTCTCAAACCACATGGACAGTTGTTTGGATGATATTGAAGTAACCAAACTTTTCCCTTCACCTTTCTGTATACCGCAGTGATTAGCTCAAACAAACAACTATAGTTTCCATGCATGTTGAAGGCTGTGTTTGGAATGAAAGCTAGCTTACTGCATGCTTAATACAAGTATTGGGTGTAATCTAATTACAAAATAATTAATTACTATTACTTTTTTAGAAAATTTAGAGTTGCCCAATACATTTTAAATTAATGTTATCAGATTACAGTTACTGACTTAACGTTCATTACTTTTAAGTGCATTACCTGGGTTACACATATTTCTAAAATAATATTATGTATACAGAATACATTTAAAACATGAAATCTATTAATATGTATGTCTTTGTGTTTCTACGACAGCTGTAATGCATAAAGGGAGAAGCATGTGGTTCAGAGATTATGACTCGTATGCGACAATGAACAAAAAGGAAATGTAGACATTATTTTTAATTTGTAGTGAAAAAAACAAGCTTTTCTGTAAAAAAGTATTCAGTATTCAGAAAGTATTAGAAGTAAATTACAAGTAATTAGTAGTGTGATTATTTTTTGATGAAGTAATCAGTAAATTCAGTAATTCCACTAAATTTTTTGAGTGTACACAGCACTGCCCACTATTTTCTTTAAATAATTTTAAGTGAAAAAAAAGTAGGCCTTATCCTAAAAAAACATTTCAAACTGTGGTATGCCACATTGCTGTCACAATACATCATCATGTTGCATATGAGAATGTCATCTACTGTAGTTATCCTTTTGGGAAAATGGAGCGTTTATTTTCCAATTTTCAATCAAATAATGAGTGAAAAAATAGATATAAATAAAAATTGCATCTGCATTATGGCTGATATACATACTACATACTACATACTGCAGAAATATTAAGAGCAGTATATCAGTGGGTTTTTCTGAACATAAATCAAATGCAGTTTGCAAACTATTTTATTTCCATAAAAAGAGAGTTCTCTGAAACAACATATTAAATGTGAAAGAAATGCAGGGTGGGACTTACTGTAATTGTATCCACTGGGAATTGATTGGATAGTGAAAAGAAAAGGTAATTTCTAGAGATGGACCAAGTAAATTACATTTAAATTAAGGTTTTCAAAGATTTTTTTTCTAAAGTGCTCTTACTATGTGAACCATGCACAGTAAGTAGTATGCAGGAATACTTTTGGTCCAATATTAGCTGAATCGACAGCATTTGTGGCATAATATTGACACAAAAAATCATTTTGACTTGCCCCTTCTTTCTTTTTATTTTTTATTTATTCATTATTTGTATCCCCTTTTCTCCCAATTTGGAATGCCTATTTCCTACTACTTAGTAGGTCCTCGTGGTGGTGCGGTTACTCACCTCAATCCGGGTGGCGGAGGACAAGTTTCAGATGCCTCAGCTCCTGAGACAGTCAATCCACGCATTTTATCATGTGACTCGTTGTACCCCATTGAGAGCGAGAACCACTAATCACCACCACGAGGAGGTTACCCCATGTGACTCTACCTTCCCTAGCAACCAGGCCAATTTGGTTGCTTAGGAGATCTGGCTGGAGTCAGATCTGGGCGTCAGCACGCCCTGAATTCGAACTTAAGACTCCAGGGGTGGTGGTCAGCATCAATACTTGCTTGTTCATTAAAAAAAGTGGTTTTAGTGAGGCACTTTCAATGGAAGTGAATGAGGACAACCCATGAAAGCTAAAGTTTCAAAAGTAGATTATTATAGATGGTAACATTATTTTAGTGTAACATAATTGCTTACTGACTTTTTCTGTGTTGAGTTAAAAATTCAGGGAGTTCAGTGTTTAGTTGACAACGAAATTGTAATATTGGTTACAACTTCACACCAATAAGGATTGTAGGCAATTTTATCACACTAAAATCACGTTAACATGTATAATGTATTGTGGCTATACTTTTGAAACATTTTATTTTAGCATTTATGGACTAGCCCCATTCCTTCCATCATAAGTGTGGAAATCAACAGGATGCAACAAATGTTGTTAATTGAGCTTAATTTGTATTGAACACGGAATATATCTTTAAAAAAGTGTCCAGTCCATTTTGTTTTCATGTTGACTTAAACTGAGAGGAGCCACTGCTTCTGCCAATAATTTATTTATGTTGTTCCATGTTGAATTAATATGGCCAACCATAATTATGTAATGCCATTAAACAGGTTTCACTGGGTCGAAACACTAATATAGTTATAATATGAAGATGTTGCATTGTTGTCCAACAATTCATGTGAATCTCTTTGAGTCTGTAAATGGTCAATCCTGGACATTCATTCCTGGACAATGACTTCCCGTGGTCGTTAGAATAACAATAGACTAGAATTTATGTCTCATTTGTGGACTGTTTCCAAGACAAAATTTGAATTTTATGTGAGATTGCCAGTCAATATAGAGGGAAATGTGTGATAAAGCTGTGTTGCATATCTTTTTATTGATATTGTGTCTGTGTGAGTCATGTACTTCATGAGCTGGTCACTATAGTGTGACAGTATTGCACAGCGCTTCATAGCTGCTCTTTTAATTCATCTCATTGAGCACTAATGCATGTATTTTATAATATCCTGCTACTTAAAGTGAATGTAGAACATCAAAGGAGGCGCTGAAGCCTTTGAAGTATCATGAGTGGAATCAGTGGAACATTCTCTCTCACTAGTTCAAAATGCAGGACAAGCTTTTCTGCTAGTTCCACTTTCTTAGTTGAGAAGGACTTTTAACTATATTGGCACTGTGAAGGACTTGAAACTTTTGTGCTATTTTAACTAAACTTATCAAATTTGAATCTGCAAAGTTTATGTCTATATGTATAGGTATAGTTAAGATGCTGTTTCTAGTCACCATTCTTTTCTTTTGGAACAATATATATATATATATATATATATATATATATATATATATATATATATATATATATATATATATATATATATACACTGTAGGCATCATAATTTTAATTAAATGCATTACATGTGTGTTCTGTGGTGTTTCCAAGGGTAAGGGGTGTTATAAAGGGTGTTCTTAGGCATGAAGTGTTTTATAAAATGGTGACAAAAGAACTTTAATAAAATATGGCAATTGTTCAATTAACAATAAAATGTATTATCAGTAATTTTACAAATAAATAATTTTGCACCAGACAATACAGTTAAAATGTCTGTGAACGATCCGTTTGATAAGTTCAGTTTGTTCAATATATTGTTTTGTCTTGAGGTCTTAGGTCATGTCTATAATACATTTGAATTTTTTTTTTTTTTCAAAGATCTTATTGCTTAAAGAGTCCGAAAAAGTCAATATAGACATTTTACTATGTTTTTAGTCATTTATCAATACACAACAGCACGTTTTTGTACAGAACTGTAACTATATTTGGACCAGCACACTAATGTACTGTTACAATGACTTTAAACATCTCACTATTTGCTAAATTATTATTTGCTAATTAACTGTTTTTATTTCCAATATAATACAACTGTTCATCACCCACATGCAACCTAATGAGGTCATGTGACAACAATTTACCCATACAGGAATCTGACATGGTGATCTATGAATAAAAAACTTTATGAAATACATATTCATATTTGTTTTTTACTTATATGAAAAAGTTACATACTTGTACATGGAAAAACTGCCATTTTCATATAGCCTACTGTGCTATATATATATATATATATATATATATATATATATATATATATATATATATATATATATATATATCATATTTCTGAATGCTATATTATACTGCGGATTGAAACAGTTTGAAAATGTTTATTGCTGCAAAATGGACTATTTACTCTAGCGCCATCTTTGATTTTTAATGGGAATGACATAGAGGCTGTGAGGGATACACTTACAGTCTCTTCAATGGGCTGTACCGCAGTAAAAAGTGTTTTTGGATCGTTCTGTGGACAAAACACTGATAAGATATCTGTCCAAAAACATTCCGAACTCAGACAACAAGAGTTGTGGAAAATCAGATGTAATTTGGGAGCTTTTTACAGCTTTATACCGTTCGAACCACTGAAGAGACTGTCAGTGTATCCCTCACAGCCTTGTTTTCATTTCCATTAAAGTGAAAGATGGCGCTAGCGTGAATAAGGTTTATACGCTGCACATGCAGTAGACTAGTATAGTGTATATACAGTATAGACTGTGTAAATGTGTCAATGAAGGGGTTAAATGTGAGTCCTCAGAGGAAAAAAGCGGCCTGCGTCTTTAAAGTTTCTGTAGCAACAGCAGGATCGCGGCGCGGAAGATCACTTTACTCCTGCCACTCCACAGCTCGAGGGGAGGCGGCTCAAGATCGCTCGGCTTTGATAAGGTCCTCAAACCTTGGTTGAAAGTTTTCCTCACGAATGTAGGTGAGCGGGCGGATTACAGTTACTTGTTGAGAGTAATTCTGATTTATAATAATCGATAGAGTTCATAAAATTAGCATGTTAATTTAGACAATTTTAGAGCGATCTGAACGGATTTAAAGTTGAAGCGTGTGGAATTGGGTTGTATGTGTCTGTTAGGACCGCGCAGTCGGCTGCGCTCTTTGATGTCCGCTCTTAAACCCTGAGCTGCTCACTGCATACTGGAATAAGAGACTAGAGCACATCCACATGCACTACACTGGGATCTAGCGTGCCGTTTACGGAAGGAAGTGCATATTTAAAACCTCAAATCTACGTTTGACAGTAAATAACATAGGAGGACAGCGCTCACTCGGATATATTGTGGATTATATTTGTTGTGTTGTTGGAAAAACTGGGACTTTTTCGGGACTGCACTCATGGATGGATGGTGAGTTGTGTGTGTGTGTGTGTGTGTGTGTGTGTGTGTGTGCGCGCGCGCGCGCTCGCGCTCGCGCTATTGCTTTGATGTGCTGTTTACTGACTTTGAAGTCATGTGTCATTGTGAAATGAACTATTTCTCATAGACACTGCATAAAACGCGTCTCTTTATCGTGTTGGTGTTATTATAGTGTTATTTTGAGGTTACAGTGTAGTCTTTTGACTGTTTAAAGAGTAGTCGTAATGGTGTTTTAGGACTTCACCCGCCTGTGATCTCACACTTTGGCTTTTCTTAACGGGGTTTGAAGTTGAATGTGCAGCATGATTTTGTCTTTGCAACTGGAATCGATGGGAAGCGCGGTCGCTCTTTGAATCGGTATGGAAAGACTAAGCGCTTGTTGAATCATTCAAAGCTGGATGAACAATCAATGTGCCTTTTAGACTTTGTGTTGTGATGGCGTTTTATCTGCTTTTATTGTGGATTGGAGAGCGTTAATTCCATAACTGTAGAGTTAGGGCTTAATGCAATATAACTACATATTAATATACATTGCATGTATTAGGCACATTATTATATTATTGTGCCTTACTTGAGTGGTCGATGTGAAGTGTTATTAAAAACATAATTTATTTACTGCACTGAAACTTTAAATTAGTATGTTAGAGATTTAAACGGTTTTTGAGCATTATTTGTTGTCAAAGCAATTCGATTTCTTCGTTGCAAATGTCGAATCTTACGATATTTTGTGTTTGCGACAAATAAACTCTAAAAGCTACTTTCGCTTAAATCGCTGTTTTTTTAATAACCGTGTCTTCATGAACTTTTAAGCTTGAGTACAGAACAGGTTGATGAGTGATTTATTCAAAATAAAATGGAGAATTGTTATTGTTTTAATTGTTATAATTATTATATTGTTATCATTATATTGAGACGATCAAAAAGTCGTTTTGCCTTTGATGTGTGCTATTTCGGTTTTATCTGTTCTCTGTACTCATTGCATCGAGATGAGGTGAATCGCAATTAGCTTGAAGCAGAAGGACTTTAAAAACACCAACTGTCACACAAATCTGTAATTAGGTCATAATTTGAAGTTTTACACCATGGTGTTTACACTGATGCCACGCAATAAATCCAGATCGTATCAATTTTAACAGACAAGCCATGTACACCCCATACACGCACAGTGTAAATATGAGTCCAACTGAAGTGACTTGTTTGAAGTTTTGGGGTGGATCTGGTTTTAATGAGATCAATACTTTGTGTTTCAGAGAGAAGCTCCCCTGCTGACTTGAGAGAGAGAGGAGATTACAGCTGAGCTTCACACTGAAGGCTTTGCTGTTGGAGTTGCAGGAGCCATGAATAGGACACTAACAGATCATCCTATGGTCAGTAGCTTCAGAGAAGATGACCCTCGTCCACCAGTCCCGGGGGAAGAGGGCGAGACGACATACCATCATCCCAGCAAACTGGCTATGATGAGACCTAAGGATCTAGTGAAGTCCGTTACGGCTAGTTTTCGGGGTTCCGTGACCAGAAGAGATGACGATGGACTAGGGGAGCCGGAGGGCAGTGCATCCCCAGACTCGCCTCTTGTCAGGTGGACCAAATCTTTGCATTTCCTTCTTGGGGACCAGGATGGTGCTCAGCTTTTCCGGGCATACCTGGAACGTGAAAAATGTGTGGACACTTTAGATTTCTGGTTTGCCTGCAATGGTTTCAGGCAAATGGACCTCAAGGATACCAAAACGCATCGAGTTGCCAAAGCCATTTACAAGCGGTATATTGAGAACAACAGTGTTGTGGCCAAGCAGCTTAAGCCTGCCACAAAGACCTTTATAAGGGATAATATTAAGCGTCAGCAGGTTGATTCAGCAATGTTTGATCAGGCTCAAACAGAGATCCAGACAGCTATGGAGGAGAATGCTTATCAGATGTTTCTGACTTCAGACATATACCTCGAGTACATCCGAACAGGGTGTGAAAACCCCAGTCAAGTGAATCCCAGTGGACTAGGGGCACTAAAATTGGTGTGCGGATACTTGCCTACACTGAATGAAGAAGAGGAATGGAGTTGTAATGACTTCAAATCCAAAGCTTTGGCCACCGTAGTGGGACTGTCTGCCAAAGTGTTACGGTCACCTCCTTCCCTGCGTGCCGTGGAAGTATTGGAGAAAGGCTACAGGTAAGATATCTCGAAACTCTCCTCCACTTGCTATATAAACATGCAATTACTGTATGCTACATTGTTCCTAATGCTATGTGCTTTAACTTTACTGTTTCATGTATCATACTCACTGTATGTAGCTGGGTGGTTAAAGATCTCTGGTGATAATTGTTAAATTGTTAATTGTTATTGATAAAAGTTGTAGGTTAAAAACTTGACCAGGGTTTGATTGATTCATGAACAATAACCACTGTGTCCTTGATCAAGACACTAAACCTCAGGACACTCCAGGAGCAGTATCCTGAATATAAGTTAATTAGTTTCCAAGCAAAGTACTTTTACTAATTCATGTACCGATTGAACACAAGTTCTTGCATTAGACATGAGCGGCCATTTCTTGTAAGTTTTGGGTGGTTTGCAGTCACCTGGGTTGCATTACACTAAATAGAGAGAGACTGAGAGAAAGGGAAAGAAAGGGAAAAAAACATCAATAGAGCAGCTCTTCCTTTCAAGTAAATATTGTCTAGCACCAGGCCCTCTGCTGGCTCCAAACAGTTTCCTCTGCCTTGAAATTCTTTTGCCATTGGAGGATCATCTGCAACGATCAAGACAAGTTCACAATGCAAAATTGCTTTTTGAGGTCAGATAAGACAAGTGATACACATTTGTTTGTAATCCACAATGTAATTCATCATGCAGCTAACTCACAAGTTTTTTCTTACTTTGGTCAAAACCATTGTTTAATGTAACGTTATGTAAGCATAATGTTCAGATATTATCCTGAATTGTTGGTTTGCTGCTTATGTCATCTTGGGAGATGATAACAGTTGATCATCTGGGCTTTAACAAAAGACCAGAGGAGATGAGGTTTGATAAACACCTCACTTCTGTCATGACACTTATGGTTGTAAATGAAAAGACCCATCAAGGTGTGGTGCCAGACAAATGTTTATCAGTTTCATAGACAGACTGTTGGGAGGGTGCTCTTGATGTAGGTGACAGAATGTTTCATCTCTGCTTAGTTTTGCTGGATTGTTTATGTAGGAGTTGATTAGGAACCAGAAGAGAGTACTTTTTTTTTTATGTTTACTGATTTCATTTGAAGAATTCTCCTTGAGCAGTCTGTTTCTTCTCTCTCTCTGGGCACTTTTTGTTCATCTGAAGCATGCAGAACTTATTTCTTTCCATTTCTGCATTTCTGAATCGAGTTATTCACAAAACAAGACACAGCAGCAGTTCCTCTGCGAGTCACAGAGACTGTGGCCTTCATCTCCTCCGTTTCTTATTTACCACCATTCTCTCTGATTTTTCCTCCCTCTCCTTGCACTTTTATCTATGAAAAAAAAAAACCTGACGGATGGAGAATAAGCATACTTTTTGAGTGAGCGGAAAAGAAGGACAGAGGGGGGCGAGGCTCCTCATGAAAGAAAGCATGAATGAGGGGGTGAGAGAGTGAAGAATGCGAACCCAGCTGTGTTAAATACCTGACACTGAGCGAGAGCTTCCAAAGGTCAGGTTTGAGTTGGGGCCGTAGGCTATAGTCCTGCTGGGTCTCCCCTCACAGCGCTGCTGGCAGTAGGCACTCATAAAGAGGAGGCCCTCCTTTCCCTCTCTTCTCTTTTTTCTTTCCGCTCTCTCATGTTCTTTCTTTCCTAGCCCAGCTCAGGTTCTCCCCCTCCTCCTCTTCCAGCAAAGAAGGAATGTCACAGCAGGGGAGAGGGGTATGGAGAGAGCGAGAGAAATTGGAGGGAGGGATGGCCTGGTGGGTATGTGGAGGAGGTGCCCACACAGAGGAAAGAGCATAAGAGAAGGAGCAACAACATGAAACAGGAAAAGTTTGGAAGGGGGAGGGAGGGGGGTAAAATGAGA
Source organism: Moxostoma hubbsi (assembly GCA_032164185.1). Lineage (NCBI taxonomy): Eukaryota > Metazoa > Chordata > Actinopteri > Cypriniformes > Catostomidae > Moxostoma > Moxostoma hubbsi. Next base: position 3,261,016 of record JAVLUX010000187.1, read on the forward strand.
AATGGGGTGCCTGGTCCCAAACAAAAGGCCCCAGATATGCTTCAATGAGGGGAAGTGGCATTGGCAATTCACACAGATGTGCTGCTCACTTAACTTTCCCCCTGATCAGCCCACACCGTGCTACCCCAAGGGGGAGGTTGGGTGAGGGACATGAAAGGGAAGAGGAGAGAAAGACAAACTGAGCTTGAGTACCCCCCTACCCCTACATTTTGTATTTAATATAGTCTTTGGTTGAAACTCTCAATCAGACTGCTGATTGAGGTGAGACTTCATTAACATTTGCCATCTTATTTAGTTAATGGTTTTATCCTTTTGACTATCAGTATACTTAGTAAAGGCTAAATTTAACTGGGACAGTTCATGAATAAACCCTCTCAAGGTTCAAATCAGCAACCTTCAATTTGCTAGCCCCAAGCTGTACAGTCCACATGAAATCAAAATTAATCCTGTTCGCTTTAATTCAGGATATACTCTACACATGTTATATGTATAAAAACCTGTGGTTATTTACTGCATGATTTATCAGTACACATGATACCGAAGATGTTTTTATAATCATTAAAATGCAGTAAATATTCTCCAACCACATGTAATACAGATTAAACTTTTCACCACTGAATCAATTCCTGATGCATGAAGTTCTGCACTAATTTTTTTTCTTTCTTTGCTGAATGTCTGGCTTCAGTTGCAGTAACATCACATAATGAAATAAAATGGGTTGCAAATGACGTTTCATTTTGACCACATCATGCCACCCACTAAAAAACAGAATGTTTGGTGTTCCTTCAGGTCCTTCAGACGTGGTGATCCCACTAATCCCTACCATGTTACATCCGGTCATAGTTTCGCCCCCGCCACTAGTGCCAATGACAGCGAGGTCTCCAGTGATGCCATGACGGAGGACTCCATGTCCATGACAGACAGCAGTGTGTAAGTGTCTTTTAGCACTTCCCTCTATTACACTTTCTATATTGCCTACACTTTTGTCTCATTGTCTGTATTTTATAGCCTAGTGTGCAGCCCACCTAGACAGCGTGATTGGATTTTAGAGGTACGTTTGAAGGTTCGACAAATAAGTTTAGCTTGTGATGCCCAAAATGCCATCTATGTAGGCAGCGCAATAGGTTTTGAACCATGGCTATTGTCCTCTATAAATATCTTGAAAGTATCACAAAGCGTGTGTTGGACAGTGCATCTGTAGAACATGGTTGATAGCTAACATTTTGTCTCTGTTTGTTAGCTGAAATTGGGTAAAATATTGTTTTGAGGCTTGTTATGAGATGGTACACATTGTTAAGATGTTACATTTAATACATTGCTGCAGTCTTGAGGTTTGAGAAAAAAGTGGACCAAACAGAAGAACGCTCAGATAATGTGCTTCCTCTATGCACTAATTGACGCATGTCTGCAAATTCTTGAACAGGAAATGAAACTGGCCAGATTTTCCTCCTCTTTTGACCATGTTCTTGTGCTTCAGAGCTTTGAGCTTAACAGGGCTTTCTTTTTATGCTTCGCAAAACATTGTTGGCAAAGACGTAGTCATTATTTATTGGTTTCCCTATTGTCCTGGGTAAAAAGGAGGGGTCAACTTGCCATGTGGACAATAAGACACTCTTTGAGGTGCTTTGGCAGTAAATTAAAGGAATCTCGACTTGCGTGGAGGTTTGGGTACGAGCACACCAGGGCTGGAATGGAGGTATCTGGTGTCAGCTAGGTCTTGGAGAGGTTAGCCAGTTCTGGAGCACAAGAGCAGGTCACCTGGGATTAGGGTGTTTGGGACCCCCCCCATCCCCCAGACCCTCACACACCACCCATTCAACCCCACCTCTGAAAGCAGCCCTCCCCCCTCTGTGTTTGCGGCATAGCCAATTGTGTGAGTGCATAGCTAAGTGCAGAGAGTGAGAAATAAAGTGCATGCTGGATGAAAGGCTTAACTGAATCGCTTTCAGCCCATTGTTAGGCCCCGGGAGCTTAGAGGGATAAGAGGGTGGCTGGATGCTTTGAAAATTACTTGCACAAGTGAATAGGAGATTCCCATAAAGCAGGGCCAGCCTGTGACACCTCAAAGCTCCGGACGCAACGGGTGTATGTGGACAGTGGGCTGATTGAACTAAAGATTCATATTTTGGTAGTGCCGCATACTTGGTTGGGTCTCATTCTTTTGCAAAATGTGCAACACCTTTTTGGGTGACGCATCTTCTAACTTTAAAAAAAATATATTATTTCTAGTTGGGTAGAGTTGACCACATCAATTTATACTTTCATGAGATTTACACCTTAAATGAGAAATGTGAATGCTTAACAGAACTGTTACTTGAAATCTTTTAGCTTTTATCCACACATTTCTGTCCAAAATACTTTACCCATATTTAGTCATTGCACTTTTTAGTTTTTGTTTGTATTTGTGCCACTTTGAAGTAGTGTGACAAAATATGGAATGGGCAAATCAGCCACTCTGCTCTTTGTTTAGAAGCCGATGTGATTTGAATAGCTGCGTTTTTTTTATTTTAGTTAAAAGGCTCGGCACTAAATCAGAATCTGAATTCCAGATAAAGGGAGGGAGGGTGCGAGGGAGGGGAGGAGAAGTGGGGAAAATTTTGCTTATATCTTATTTATGGATTTACTTGGACGCTAGGGAATGCCGCTGCGCCGACTTCAAACATTACCTTATCTTACAAACCAGCCTTTTGATGTGTGTGAGATCAGAGGCTGACTGCCGAGCGCTTGCCAAATGAAGATTGGAGCTTTATGCGCATGACTGTGAGCTTTCAAAAACATACTGGAAACTGCATTTGGGCTAGGTCATACACTTCAGAGTCAGAACAGAGGAAAGGAAACTGGCCTGACTTTTAAAAAAAGCAGAGTGGAGGATGAGAAAGATGTCTGGATTTAGAGGAAATAAAGGGCGAGACTGAAGAAGTGGATGTTTAGGAATGTTCTGCTGTGGATAAGATTAATTAGGAGTCTTTATGGAAACACGAGCCATCTTCTATTGTAATTGGTAATGGCATTTATTTATGTCATTGCCCTTTTGTTTCAAGTGTGCCCCAGAACATCTGTGCTGGACAAGAGAGCAGAGAAAGCTCTCGCTGTTACCAGCTAGAGGACTTTCTGGGCTGTCATTTCATACTAAGCATTAAACGATTTAACATTAGAATTTAGTTTTTAGCATTCTGTATGTGCCAAATTGGTGTCCAAGACATGCAAGTTTGGGATCAGCGGATAAACTTTATCTCTCTTTCTCCCCCTCTCTCGCTCTGTGTCCTGATAGAGATGGCATCCCTCCCTACAAGCTGGGCAGTAAAAAAAATCTACAGCGAGAGATGCAACGCAACATGAGGATGAATGGCCAAGTGTGCCTACCTCCATTCCCCGTAAGTGACTTTGTTCTGAACTACACACACTTCCGCAATCTCCCCCGATTAAAAAGCATTACCCTCTCAAAGTTGTAGCCAGTTGTGTTGCTGTGCTCTTTCTTGGATAATGACTCTTAATAAACTGCCACACCGCACTTAATGAGTCTGTGTTATCCTGGGGCACCAAAATCAACTGTCTCTCTCTAAGAGCACTTTGATCAGATGATGAATGGGGCCGACTTCAAGGGAAGTGACAACTTCCAACACAGCTGCACCCTTTTTATTCCTCCATCCCCCTTTGCTTCCTCTTTACGTCCCCAAAAGAAGAAAGGGAGAGATAGTTGGTTGATGTGTTTTGGAGGGAGAGTTTGGATCGACAACTTGCTAAACAAGTCAAGCAAATCTTTGATAGCCCTTCCCTTATCTCCTCGTCCTTTCGATCCTTTCTATTTTGTTTTTCTTCTTCCTGTCTTTTCTTAAACTGCTTCTCCTGTCCTCTCTCAAACATTCATTATCAGTGTGCTGACTGTGTGCCTTGCCATCTTATGTCATCTTTCTCCCTATTCTCTCTTTCTTCTGGCTTCTAATGTCTCCCCTCTGATTTAGCGATGGCTGCTTCTCCCAGGACGCAACTGCTTTTAGGCGGCAGGGGCCTGGAGCTGCTGCGAGTCTCAGCAGCAGCCCGTCTCGCTTTCTTCTCTCTTTCGTCTCTCCCTTCATCATCTTCACAAAGAAATGAAAAGGACACAAAGAGGAAGCCAAATCAAGAAAGGCAGGGCACATAATAATAATAAAAATAATAAGAAAGCGATAGCAAATCCTTGTGTGGTGCACACACATGGGGAAGGAGGATAATGTGGCGACTGTAGCTCAAAGGTGCCCGCTGTTGTTGGGGGGGGGAATAAATTACCTCTGTTCTTCTGATCTCCCACCGCTTGACTCCTCTAGTGGCGCACACATCGCACCGTCTTACTTTCTCTTCTTTTAATCCCCCTCTCTTTCCTTTTTTACTTTACCTCCCTCCTTTTCCCCCCCTGTCGATATGTGACTTTTATTGCTAGATGTAAAGCCAGTGTCCCTGCCGCCCCTGGTGAGCATTTGATATTTGACGAGGGCTCTTTGAAGCTGCCTGACTTCACAGGCCAGGCTGATGGCTTGGTTGCACTACAGAGGGAACAAGCCGAGGCTCCTTATAGCGTGACCAACTGCTCATGCCGGCAGCGGCCCATGCCAGTGGAATGGGTTGTGTGTTGGCATATGTGTGTGTTGGGTGGGCAGTAGACTTGCACTGACAGCAGCTGTAGAAATCAAACTCTACTCTCCTGCCTGGCCATCTCGCGAATCTGAATCAATCTCTCTCTCTCTCTGGTTGTACAGAGGACACGGCGGCCACCTAAGGAGATGACTCCTGTGCAGCCGGCTGCATTTGCGGCACAGCTGATTGCCAGACTGGAGCGGCTCAAACGTGAACAGGAGACGATGAGCTCCCTGGAGGAGAGACTGCAACAGATTCAGGAGGTTTGTATTACTGGAAGTCTCTCAAGCCCCATTTACACCTACTGTTAACATCCATCTCAGGTGGTCTGATAATTACATGCCCATACTGTCCAAAAAGTTTTGCAATCTGATCACCCAAACCACATTCACAGATTACCAGAAATGTGACCACATCAAATTTATAGTGTAAACTCTAATTCATGCTGATGAGTCCCAGACAACAGCAGAGGTTATTTATGCAGTCAGAGGCCCAAAAAGATCCAATCATGATTGGCCACAGGAGACTCATTTCAGATTCATCTGCTTTTGGCTGTCCACTTGTTGCAAGTTTTCTTGAATGTTTGCCAGTATGCAAGTGTTTGTAAAATGGCATGTCTGTGTCTTTTCTTAGGAGGAGGAGCGGGATGAGTCAGAAATGTCTGGCAGCAGTGCGTCTCACTCTTTGCCTCTACTCCCTTCTGGCTCCTGCGATGAGGACCCCCAGGCTATCCTTGATGAGCACCTCTCCAGAGTCCTCAAGACCCCTGGCTGTCAGTCTCCAGGCATGGTTCGGCTATCCCCACGCTCCCACTCTCCAGAACAGCGACCTCTGCCTCGAGGAAGTCCTGGTGTCAGGTCCCAGTCTGGCTCCTCAAATGGATACGGGCCAGCCAGGACCTTCATCTCCAGACAGTCCACCAAACACATCCATCACCACTACATCCACCACCACGCCGGTCTCAAAAGCAAGGAGCAGATCGAGGCGGAGGCGACCCAGCAGGTGCAGTGCCTGTGTAACGGAACCTCCGAATGCTGCTCGGCACCTTACATCCGCAGCCGGAGTCTAGGCAGGGACCAGTGTGGCAGCCCTTCAGAAGTGGCCTTGGGGTAAACTGAAGCTTTATTTTTGTTAATTTCTTTTTAATATTTCATTGTTCTTGAAAAGTGTGCTGTCCTATAAATGCTTTTTTATATAAACTATCTCTTTCCTTTTCCATCATAAGGCATTCCAGCTCTTTATCCAAGCGTCTGTGTAAATCTGGAGGGGAAGTCAACATGGAAGGATCGGAGAACAGCCTTCTACAGCTGCCCAATGATAGTACAGACCGCTCACAGAATGTCTGGCAGTGGATCCTAGAGAGTGGCAGACAGACAAAGCACAAGCCCCACAGGTCTGTCTCACAACTCTTTGGTCATAGCTTCAATAATAACCCTAGTTCTGTAAAACATCTTTGTGCAGTGTACTTGCATGGTGTCAATTTGTTGGTCTCTGCAGCACTCAAAATGCAAAGAAGTCGCATGGTTTGGAATCTGCCCGCACACCCACCTGGGGAGGCGGCGGAAGTAGTGGGCATCTCCGTGCCCACCAGCCTGCCCACCCCTTCGTCCAAGACCCTGCCATGCCCCCTCTACCCCCTCCAAACACCCTGGCACAGCTGGAAGAGGCCTGTAGACGCCTGGAAGAAGTCTCCAAACCCCCAAAACAGAGGTTTGATTTCCAGTCCACACCTCTTTCAACACTAATAATGTCTGAGTTAAAAACTGTCCTGTTTGAAGAAATATTGGTTTGTGGGTTGGGTTTTACAGGCATTCAACATCAAGCCTTCAAAGAGACAAGAGTCACACTGTGCCTGTGCAGAACGGCAATCCAGAGCTTCAAACAGACGAGTACGTATCTCTCGTCATATTTCTCTTCAATATATGACACAAAAACAAAAGCATGCATGTGATGTGATGTGACTGCCATCGGGAGCTTTGGATCCTGCAACTTCTCCTTCAGCAACCCTGGTGTCCTTCTTCTTGCTCTCCGGCCTACGCCAGTATTTTGAGTCTAGTGAATTGGCCACCTGACTGCAAAGCATGTTTTATAATTTTTAATTGGCTGACCTTCAGTCCAGCAGCTTTCTATTGCTGGCGTGCCACTTTTTGAAGTGCCTCTACAAAGAGGGGAAAGAGGCCAATGAAGGGCTTGAATGAGCTGATAGTGACAGTCCTTTATCTCCATCAATCGCTTCACTCAGCTCTGGCTGTATCACTTTAACGAAATGCACTGCATTCAAAATAGCTCTGTTGATTCAAATACTACTGTGGTGTTTTAGTGTATCTTGAGGACTCAGCTGAACCTACTCCAGTATGCATGCCTGTTTAAATACACAAAATAAAATTGTATAAATAAAATCATTGTGCATGTTATTCTAAAGAATTCATCAAAATGTAAGAACTTTATCCATCTCTGGAATGACTGTTCACATGGGTTGAAGAAAACTATATTAACCAATAATATTATAGCCTACTTTTCACAATCCAACCTAGTCCTGATGGATAAAATCAAGACTGAATATTGTCTTTCACTCTGAAATGTCTCATTACAGTAGTTAAATGCATTGGAAATTGCATTTGTTGTTCTTTTTTATGCCTACTTAACATGTTCCTCAGGTGTGACTGTCTTTATGATTGTATTCATCACTGTTTTGTCTTTGCAGATCAAAAGATCCAAAAAAGTTGTCTGGTTGCCACAGTAGTTTGGGCTCAGAGACGGTGGTTACCTACTTCTTCTGCGGCGAGGAGATCCCATACCGACGAATGATGAAAACACACAGCCTCACGCTCGGGCACTTCAAGGAACAACTGCGTAAAAAAGGCAACTACAGGTAAACCTTCAATTCTGACATTAGAGCTTGTTTGGTGTTTTTTTTCTAATTAGCTAAAATAAAAGCTCAGAAAGAGTTGACACTCTTACAGGGTTTCATCTCCTTGTAGGATGTTTGATGTGTTTTTTGACTCTGGTTGTATTGGTTTCTATAAGACTTCGATGTTCACTGTAAGTTAGTTACAATAGCAGCAAGTTTGGAGTTGTGATGAGAGGAAAGAGAGAGGGGTGGGTGAACACAGAAAGAGGAATTTTAACTGCAGCCATTTGGTCACATCTGGTATTGATTTCATCTTAAGGCACATTTAATAAGCAGCTCTTTGAAGCCCAGGCCTTTCATTTCATATACAAAGACTTGCACACATTCTTCACCAATTGTATCAAGCTACGTTGCTCAAGTACACTTGAGTGTGTGTGTGTTTACATAAGACTATCAGTTTTTTATGGATATTTCTCATTTATATCAAAGGCTCTCTTTGTCTTGGCCTCTTTGTCTGAATGGGGCATTGTCAAATGACCGTCAATGGTTTTCCTTGTGCTTGTTGTCTCCATAAAAGCCCATTGAAGCACACTGGGACAAATGAAAGACTTTCGCTGGTAACTGTGATGGTTATAAGCTCTAACACCAAACACCCCCCCCCCACATTTTATATAAAATTGTCATATATACGCATGTGTTGAGGAACCCTCTCACACTGTGCACATTTTGAAGGAAAGAGAATTCAATGTTGATGGTTTTAATCGCAGAAAATGTGTGCAGTTGGGTCATTTTAACATGGCAGAAATTCAACAAGGAACAGTACTGCCAGAGTTGCCAGACGATATTGGTGCCAGATGTTGTGAAGAGAAAATCTTGCCACATAAAACATGTTCCAATGGAAAGACTTCTTTCTCTTTTTTTTTTCTTTCTTCCACTCACCCTCTTTTTTTTTTTTCTTCAAGAAAATAAGAGCCATGCTGCCTGTTTGAAGATTTTGCGGAGGAGGATATAGCTTATTCTCCAGATATAAGGATGTAATTATGTGCCATGTCACAGTATTCTAGTTTGTCCCTCGCTTATGAAGTTCGGCTTGGGCAGTGGAAGAACAATGAGTCGTTTCCTATATGTTAAAAGAAGAAAAGAAACTTTGTTCTTGTTTGTTTGCTTGGTGTTATGAGTCACGGTTATTCCTGAACATGTTTTATGTGCATTGTTTCTATGTCTTGGTTGCATTCGCTCGTAAAAAACTGGCTTGCACCGCCGTGTATGTTAGTAAGAGGGGGCATTTTCCATTACAAAGCCAATTATTGAGGCAAACCTCACTACTTCCTCCCCTCCTGCTATTTTCTGTTCCTCCTGGAGGAGGTTCAGATTATTAGAGCATCAGAGACTGGCTGAGGTTGTCCCTCAAGGTCAAACACTAGATTAAGCTCAGACTCATCCCGTCATACTGCAGTGAAGAAAAGGTTTGTGTAGACTCCACGGCACCCAAAAATGTCAACCTTCGTGAAAGAGCCCCTTCATTTGACAAAGCTCCCAATTAGACACAGGAGTCTTGGCAGCTGCTACAAGAGGGATGTGTGGTAGTGTTTAAGAGACCCTCTAATTTAGGCTAAAGCACCTCTTTGGACCCAAGTAGTGGACTGGACTGCAATATAGCACTAGTGTCTGTGTGCTCAAACTGTTTAGGTTATGTAAAGTCAAAATGAAACCGCATTCACAACGATTTTACTTACATAATGTGACGTATTTCCCAGTGAAACAGGATATTCAACTAGAAAAACAAGTAGGATGGAACTCCATTCTTTTCTTTGAAAAGAAGACAATCTTTTCTTTGAAATAACATGCACTGATGTATCAAGCACAATAAGACCAGGAACATGCATTAAGAAAGTTAATAGATTTATTTTAGATTTTATGTTTACTTGAAAGACCCCATGAAATCAAAATATGTGTGTTGTGGCTTTTTAGGTCAGCTAGTAAGCTCTTCAAAGTTGACCATATGAACTTTTAGCTGATGATCACATTTTAAAAATGTACAGCTCATCTCTTCATGGTAAATGGACTGAAATATTGATGACATCACATGGGCATTTCAGATATATTATCCAGTCTTTGCTCCATTGAAAATGGAATTCAGTCATTTTTATTTTTGATTGATTTTTATGCCATCAGCAGTTGTTTATGAAGTTTTTTCACGTTTAACCCTACATTTTCTGACTTTCAGGTACTACTTCAAGAAGGCAAGTGATGAGTTTGAATGTGGTGCTGTGTTTGAGGAGGTCTGGGATGACTGCACAGTTCTGCCAATGTACGAGGGCAAAATCCTGGGCAAAGTGGAGAGAATGGACTAAATAAACCCAGATGTGGGCTTACCTAGCACTAAAGACAACTGAAAGGGTGGATAATAGATGTTTTATATATATATATATATATATATATATATATATATAAGCTAAATAAGTTTATATATCCATAAGATGTTTGGCTCACCAAGCTATTGAAGGAATACTAGCCAATGAAGTACAGAGGAAACTAAACCATCATGGAATTGTTTATCTGGTTTAGAACGCTAAGGAGAGACACTATGACCACTGAAGACTGTTTTTGTTTATTTGGACTATAACACGCCAACACCAATGGACTGCTGACCAATGTTTTGTGAGCATTGTAGATGTTTGTACGTGTGTCAGATGCGACACCGTTTGCCTGTGTATACAGAGGTGCTCATATGTACACAAAGTTATGATATGCTTCTCTCACAAGTTAAAGAAATACTTTATTGCTATTTATTAAACTGTCATTCCCTTCCTACCCATGTTCACATGATGGACAAGCTGCTTAAATGATTGGGAGATCTTTCCAATGTTACACATGCATGGACAGACCTCCAGAGTCACACCTCTTAACTCAATTAACTGTGCCAGAAATATCTTCACTGGCCAATGAGAACAAGCCGTGTACTGGACCAGCGTGCTTCTCAGAGCTTTCTACTGATCGGGTTGATAGATCAAGCGTTATCGCCCAGCCGAGATCGGGTGCTGCATTTTTAGTGCCTTTTGGTTGACGATCCAGGCATTGCACAGGAACCAAAAGCCTTGTCCTGGAGCCAGTTCCACAAAACTCTTCGAAGACAACCAAGAAATAAGAAGTGATGTTATTCAAAACACTTCAAACTCTTCAGGTCTACACTGTCTTTGTGATCAGAGGGTGTGTGGAAAGGGTTAATGTCCTGTATTAAAGTCGAACTGAAAGAGCGCGGAGCTCCAGGGCAAACTCTCGGAATGCGCTGGCATGAGCGGATGAGAACATGCCATTGCTAGTGTATTATACAGTACCTGTGCCTACATGGATACCATGCTGTGTGCTGCCCTGTTTCAGGGTGTGAATATTCCCTTGCTTTTCTGAGGGGTTTATGTTTAAAATATTTTTTATTATGCTTTAGATATCTTGTAATCATGATATTATGTTTCAATGTTTTCCTCTCCCAAGGATTTGTTACTTAAATGTAAATTATGCATTATATAGAGCTTCATTTTAAAGATGACTTGGTACTTTAATTATTGTAATTATAAAGAGATGTAGCCTTTATTAAAAGTTATATTTTTTAAATGAACACAATTGTGCTTGTCTGATTTCTATGCATGTGCCATGAAAGAAATGGGAAATGCACAGATTTGTTTAATTTTATTTTTTGTTACCACAAGTGATTTTTGCACCTGTATCAGGTAGCCAGATTTTTGACTTGCAGCATCAAATCTGGTACACATTTCAGCTGCTTCTGACCAAGAACTGTTTATTTACTGTTTAGGGGCTGATTCATCAATAAATGTTGATAATCCAATAATATATTGGCCCAAACAAAAATGTATTTAAAACTGAAAGTTTGTACAGAAAACACTGAAGAAATAAAAGGAAAATATGCATAGACTATGATCATAAATTCTGTTTGTCCAAAAGTAACAAGTACTGCATCAAGCAAACTCAAGCTAAATTTGAAACTGGTCAAATTCAGCAGGTCCAGTGATTAGTTCTTCCTGGCAAGTCTGAATAATACATCTTTATAGAGCAAACGAAATAAATAGAAAATGTACTCATTGAGGCACCACAAGTAGACTGAGGCTAGAGTACCTTTTATTATTTTACATTTATTAATTTAGCTAAATATTTGTCTAAAGTGACTTGCAGTGTATTCAAATGATATATTTTATCAGTATGTATGTGTAATGGAAATTGAAACCATGACCTCTACCATTTAAACTCAACTTGTATTAGGCTGCTCTGAGACCAGTTATTTTTCTAACAGAAAGTTAGTTAAGGACATGATGAATGACAGCGCAGGGGTATCATAAAGGGACTCCCCGATTGGCTGTTAATCCCATCCATTAAATTGCAGGCGGGGTTCCTGCCGGTTGGGGGTGAAAGTGGGGTCTCTGTGGCCGTTTGTACACCAGAGAGGTCTTTGTTCATGGATCATTCCCATCAGCTCCCTCCATGCCTGCCCCAGTACCTCCATGCTTAATTAAAATCTCACCCCCTGTAGCTGCGTCCATGAGAAACCAACTCCAAGGTGAAGGCCTTTCCCAGAAAACCCCTTATTGCTTCCTCAAATGCATTTCTCAGGGGGGTGGGCGTTCAGGTTGTTTTTGTTGCCGTTTTGGCAGAGCATTCTTTCTGTTGACAGAGTGGGAATGGTTTTATCTGGCCGCCTTAGTCCAGTATTCCAAGTATTTGTCATAAAGTGGAGTGGGGAGGGCAGGGGTTAACGTTGACATGCCTTCTTTTTTGAGCACCTCTCCAAACTTGGACCAGGCACTGGCATTTACCTCTGCCTTGGGAGACATGAGTTTTGCCAGGGCTGGGGCAGCTGTTTTTTCCTGAGGCTAATTGGAGGATTAGAATGCCCCTGTAAGCACCGCTGCCCCAGCGTGCTTAGAGACAATACTGCAGCATAATGAACCACTTCAAACCCTGGTGAGAAATCCCAGCCATATTTGTTCCCATTATCAGCCTTTAATTTGCTCCCTCGTAGAAGATTAATAAATGCACCAGTAATTTGGCCACTAGAGTCCTGTTTGCCTGCGTGCACAAGCTAAGAGATAGGTTGTAGTGGTAAGTGCTCTCGGCACATCTTGCACGGAAGCATCCGCAAAGGTTTTGTCTTTGAACAGAATGCCAAACAGCCTGGCAGAGATCAGAGCATGCCTGACCCTTGACATGTCACTTCCCTTCACCTAATTGTCCTTCATTCCAGCATGCTCTATTTTAAAGTTTCCTGTGCTTTGATCATAAAACCATCTAGGAAACTCATATTTCTCCATACAACTGCGACATTCCCAGTTAAACACACCCGTAACAACATCCTGCAAACCTTGTGACACTGTAGAGGTAATCGCAGGTGCTGCCTGTTGTGAGAGTTTAACGTTGGTTGACTTCAACCCCCAGTCATTTAAGCTTGCGGTTGGGTTATGACAAGTGGCGTAGTTGGGCCATACGCATGTATACACCATATTAATACTTTTTTCCCAGGGCAGTTTGTGTATAATGACTTCTAAGAATAAATATTTGTGTATACCCACTTGTTTTGCTGCTTCAGAAGTCTATCATCTACTGTTGTGTTAGTTTCCCTTTAACTGTATTGGATGCTGTTTTGTGAAACTGGAGATTCTTTGTTGTAATTGCTGCATTATCACTTGAATTCTGCCATACCCCGCCCATGGCAACCGTTGTCACACCATCGTCAACTAATTTATGACAGTGAGTGGAGAGAGAGTCACCCTCACGCTGAAGCAGTATCAGGTAAAATTAATTAACAAAATAAGCCAAACTCCTGTAAAATAATGAATCGCCCTGTAATTAAGGGACAAAATTCCGTTCCGTATGAAATCCATACGCAATGCCGTTTGACCCCTATTTTAGTGTCACACATCCAAACTGCTGAGAATGTTTCACAAATCAAGAGAAATGGACCTTAAACACACACCTTTCATGTGAGTTGTGTGAGATATTGGCTGTTGCTTTACACATGATCAGTGACAATCAGCGCATGTTTTCTGCCAGACGCAAGATCATTTTGTCAAAATCATATAGCATTCTGCATTTTAATTGTTTCCCCCCATTGGGATTGCACACACTATGTGCAATCATACTATGACCATTCATTAAAGATATGTGTTAGGAAATTACATCACACACACAATGGAGGTGGACACCCATTCTGCAAAATTACTTTTTTATATCACTTTTTTTTATATTGTTTTATTTATGATTTCCCTTTATTTTGTGGTGTTAGTCATATGTGGTCAAGCATAACATGTCCACACTATTATGGGAAGATATATGGGAAATTAATATAATTTAAAATTGGAATATACAGTATTTATGTTAACAGAAAAAAAAAATATTAATATACAAATATGCTTCCTAGATATCCATAACCCTAACCCCCACAGACCATGAAATGGCTTTATCCACTGAATGTCTACCCTGTAATTGTCCACCCTGATGCTGCCCATTTAACTGGATGGACATCTGAATTTTTAAGTGATTTAGCTTGACCAGTATGACTAATACAATCTTTAATATGTCCCTGGAATTATGAAATAGGAAGAAACTTGTAAAACTATGTTTTATTTTTCAAAAGTTTCAAAGCCGGAGTGTCACCGAATTGTAGCAAAGATCCATTTACGATATGTAGAGAGTTGCAGTTCCGGATGAATAGCCTTATCAACCTTTAAAAGGGAGGAGAAAACCTATATTTTTAGTTGTTGAAGTCAAAGGATGTGCGTCCAATCAAACTCTATGGTATTTTGTCACAAATTCATCAGTCACTTGATTAGGCAGATGCCAACGTGGATAGATTGAATAACATTCCCTCATCCTTGAGAACCATAAACAAAACTACTCAAGGAAATTCAATTCAAAATTACATTTTGTTCAATTTAAACATTTTGGTGGGATTATGATGTCCAATGTAAAATCTGTGTCCTGAATAAAGCCAGTTGAGACCCACTGCTGTAGAGTTTAAAGGTGCCATCTTACTTTGTAGTAACAGTTTAGCACTGGCTGACTTAAACCCCTAGTTGTTTACCCCTAGCCAGTGATTGTCAATTGGTGGGTCATGACCCAACAGAGGGTCACAGGTCTGATCTGGGTTTTGCAGACAGCAGGGGAAAATTATGCTAAATGTGAGTAGACAAATGGAAATCGAAGCCTAAAGCCCAAAATATACTTCGATTTTGATGCAAACGATCAGCATCGGTGTTCAGTTGAACTCAATCTTTTCAAAGTATACTCCATCTGACTTGTGCGCATATGCAGGAGGTCGGCATAAGCGTGCTACAGCTTTTTTAATATAACAGGCTATTTCTCTTAAAGAGTTTAGACCCATAATGTCTTCAGACATAAGCTATACAAATGCAGGTATCTCCTGAACTCCTCACATGCATTCTTGATATACACATCTACTGTTGTTGTTTTTACCTTCATCTCCCATTACAAATTCTGGTGCTTATTTGTGCCACCTTGTGGTCCGACTAATTTTGCTAATAATTCCAGGAACAATCGCATTCTTTGTGTTCAATAATGCGCGGTTAGAAAAATCGGGATGTGCGCGTTCAGTGCTTGCGTACTCTGCTGATGATGAAATTTGCATAATGTACATCTGCATCCTGTCATCTCATCCAACAGCCTATGCTTTATAAGATCTGCACAGCTGACCTTCATCACAAATATGAGCTCTTTTGCAACAAGGGCTTCATTTGTGCCAAGGTTTTTGTGTGGTAAATGACTGTCTGCCAAGGGCATGAGACAATAAAAATTCAACTTTGTACAATATAAACAATTTTGGCACGTTCATGACTAGAAATACAGTGTAAGAGTGGGTCTTAAATAAAACCAGTTGTGAACAACTGAGTGAGATAATCACAGGTGCCGTCTTCTGTTGTTGGGAGCGTTTACCGTCGGCTGCCTTCTCCTCCTTGTAATTCAGACAACGGTGCAACATTAGATTGATGATATCAGTGCTCTGATTTCCCATGGCTCAAAGCGAAGCACGTGGGAGGCAGTGCATGCAGTAACCATATCAGGCAGTTTGTGCCAGGAGCCCGCTCTGAGCAGCACTAACTGTTTCATTCACTTCATTGTGTGGGGTGGTAATTGGCATTAAGCGCTACTCTGGCGGCTTTAACCAGCTTCTGTGTGTGTGAAAGGGAGAGAAAGAGACAGCTAAAGCTGCCTTAGATCTCTTCCAAGCCAACATTAGCTCGCATGGCAGGCCAGGGCCATTGTGCTATCTCGCTTTTGAAGAGAGGGGCTTCAAACCGTTTCTGCCAAAAAATGGGTCTCCGTTGATAGATTTATTTGCCAGGTTAAAACATAGTGGGCTCTGAAACAGAATTGTGTAGAGGGAAGGTTAAGAGAGGTTTGGGACAAATGAGGAAAGGAAAAAAGTGGGACAGGGACTGAGACATGGGCTTTTGCCAAGACAGACATCAAAGCGCTCCCTTGATGTTTATTTTGAATGGGCACTAATGGATTCTGACGGCAAAGAATTGCGACAGGAAGACGAAAAGAATGAGCAAAAGACGGAGAGACAGACGTATGGAGCCAGGCATCTATCCTGCAAAGGCAAAAATATTCTCATCTTGTGCCTCTAAAAGGAAAAGCAGACTATGGTAATGGTGGAGAGGCTAAGACCAGGTTATGAATGTTAAAAAAAAAAAAAAGTTCATAAAAAAATGAAAACTCCAATCTGGCCAATATAAGTTACTATAGCTACATTTTTGCAAAATTGTTCGTACATGGCTTGTTGTGCGTATGCAGCAGTTTCCTAGTGAACTAAACACTAGAGGTGCAACAGCAACAATCAATTTTATTCCCTTTAACACAAAGTAATAGTAAAAAGGCAGACTATAATTTCATAAACACTTAATTTTTATCCTATTTCTCACACAATACTATCTTGTGACCTCTAAACACATTTACTAGAGAGAGTGACTTGTAAGGTGATGATACATTTGAACGTTTTCCTTACATAACCAACTACATTTACAAGCTTGTTTTGGCATGATCAAATTGTGCAGTAGCTCAACTGATAGAGCATTGCACTTGCACTGTAAAGGACCAGGGTATGAGTCCTTAAGAGCATGCTTAATAGCATGCTGGATCCTAGAAACTCTTAGAAGATCCGCAAAATAATGTGATTGCTTCAGCAATTGTGTTTTTATTTAACTGGCTTTTTATGACACTATCAGTTAGGTTTAGATTTGATTTAAAACTCGATCTAGAGCATTTATCTTAAAAAACGAATCTGTTTGGGTGGACATTTCACCTCGGAACTGGCACAATACCTGTTATGACCTACTTAATGTAATTTTTTTGTTACTTTTATTATTTTAGTTTGCTTTGTATCCTTCATGTAAATCAGTCTTTAAGTATTATCTATGTATTATATTTGTATGCATTTTATTTTAAAAGTGATTCATTTGTGGACGTTCATTTAGTAGAAGAATCATTTTTTGGTTCTTGATGATGAAAACACTGAAACTTTCAATCACAACACAATTCCTGTTTTAACTGATACACCATTACATGGACACCTGCAGGATTTTATCTCAATGTAAGCAAAGATTCAAGGCTCATTATTTGTATGACCAGGAACAGGCAGTATTTCAGATACATGTATTTGAAATACGTATGTGAAATTCAAAATAATATGTTGTACTTTGCATTTTATATTTATAATTCAAAATACAAAAAAATATATTGTGCTAGTCAACCTCTTTATTAGGCTGCTGATTTCCTGTATATCAACTAGTTCAGGCATGCCCCCCAACCCCAACTTTCATGCACGTGAGCTGCAGCGTTGAATGGGCTATTTTTCTGCTTTCATGCAAGGAAATATGGATTGAGGATAAGGTGAGGATGTTATGGTCAATTCTACATGTCAAGTCATTTTTATTTGTATAGCTCTTTTCACAACACACATTGTTTCAAAGCAGCTTTACAGAAGAACAGGCATTAACAGAAAATGAAAACTGTGATATCTATAATGTGATAAGTGTAAGAGTGATCATTATGTAGTTTCATTAAATATGACTGTAAATTGTGTATAAAAATAAGTAATTAAATAATAATTGTATTTAGAACCCCAGTGAGAAAGCTGAAGGCGAACGTGTCAAGTAACACAAAACTCCATAAACTGTTGGTTAATGGAGAAAAATAACCTTGGGAGAAACCAGACTCACTGTGGGGGCCAGTTCCCCTCTGACTAAACAGCATTAATATAATGCCAATATTAGTTATATATGTACAGTGCAGGTCATGGTTTTAAATTCGCTTTCCTTTTCTGCATATTGCGGTGCCATTTTGTGGTCCGTTCTGCATAAAGTGGTGGCTCATTTTAGCTTATCACGGCCCATTCAGCGTGTTTCGCAGCTGACCCACCGGCCCGCTCAGTTCTCCTGATGGCTAGTCCACCCCTGAGTTTCTGAGTGGGCCTGGGTTGCTCAGTGGTAAAGATTCTGGCTACCACCCCTGGAATTCGCTAGTTCGAATCCCAGGGCATGCTGAGTGACACCAGCCAGGTCTCCTAAGCAACCAAATTGGCCCAGTTGCTAGGGAGGGTAGAGACACATGAGGTAACCTCCTCGTGGTCACTATAACGTGGTTCTTTCTCGGTGGGGCGTGTGTTGAGTTGGGAGTGGATGCCACGGTGGATGGTGTGAAGCCTCCACATGCGCTTTGTTTCTGTGACAACGCTCTCAACAATCCATGTGGTAAGATGCGTGGGTTGATGGTCTCAGATGCGGATACAGCAGGGATTTGTCGTCTTCCACCAGAGGCGAATCACTACGTGACCACGAGGACTTAAAAGCACATTGGGAATTGGGCATGCCAAATTGGGAGAAAAAGATTACTGGGAATAGCTCTTTTAAGCACTTAGTTGGTTTTGGATCTAACATGTACATGTTGTGGCTTTTGATTTTTTGATAAGTTTCATTAGCTCTACATGAACTATTGCAGCGAAGGTTAGAAGTTGCTCGTGAGCAAAATTATAAGACACTGTTTTCTGAGATGCTGTGATAGTTGATTGCATAGTTACAATTTTATTTATGATTATTTAAATTTTATCAGTAAAGAAATTCATGAAGTCATTACTATTGTGCTACGATGGAATATCTGGTTCATTCGATGCTCTACTCCTAACCAATTAAGCCACAGAACTGAATAAACACCTAGGATTGTTGTGGTTATTTTCTATGAGTTTGCTTAAATATGCTGACCTGGCAGTGTCTGTAGCTGCAGACACTATCCTTCCATGCACCATGAAATACCTCTAACTTTGTATTCTTCCGCTTGTGCTTCATTTTCTGAGCTGCTCTCTTGCGAGCATGAGTGTGATCATTGTACCATGGTGCAAAGAGTGCTAGTGAAGGATGTATTTATACTTTCTGTTATTACATCAAGTTCTTCTATACTTTCTGTCATACTGAGTATGTGAGACAATTCTGGAAGATTATTAGTGAAGCTATCTTTAGTGGTCAAATGAATAGTTCTACCTGAATGATAGTTTAGAGTAGATTGAGTAACATTAGCTGATCACAAGAACCATAAACATAATCACTGACAACAGTTATTTAATTTCCATTAAAATATTAAGGTAGCTATGATACTTCTCGCCAGCCAATGCAACACATGTCAACTGTGAGGAAATCAAAACTATTCAGCAACCAGTTAGTGATCTAGTCAATCTAAGATATAAGTTCACTAGCAAGCTCAAATGGAACATCATTCAGATTTGCCTTCAGTTAACATGAAGGAATAAAAAAGCACTGGTAAGGGGAAATACTGTTAGCATTAGCACTGGACATTAGCACAAGCTAGTCAGTCTTGCTAGCTAATCGGTTGTTGGTGTTTTAGCAAATGCTTGTGCATTTACTAGCTAGATAGTCAAGTGTGTAATGCATTACTCCTTGCTAGATAGCAAGAAAAATACCCACTGTTTTACTTAATAGGGTTCGCCACAAGTAATAGTAGGCTGCAGTGTAACCTGGACAGAAATAAATATAGAAATGGCTGCTATGCAAGTTTGTGATCATCTACCTATTTATATACAACAGTTAGTTCCAGTCCTTGAAATCTGATTAAACGAGCGACGTTCCATGAGTACTGTTGCCTCAGAAGCTATTTGATGTGACGTGCATCAAGTCAGCATCAGTAAGCGTTTACATTCATCTGTAGTCCTTGATCACTGGGATTACTACTACACTACTAAAGCTAGGAAATAGTTTAAACAGCTTTAAACTAACAACTTCAGCATTAAGACTCATCATAGCTGAGACAGTTAACGTGTTAAGGCATGCAGTTCATTTAAAATGTATAATGTGTTCATTTTTTCTTAATCGCGATTAGGAATGTATTGATTTGACATTACGTTCTGACATTTTATTCAGCTCTGTGTGAGTTCTAAACACTAGTTAGAGGGGGTGGAACCTTTGCGATGTGTCCATCGGGGACATTACACTCAGTTACACATTACAAATAAACACACAACAGTGGATCCATGCTGGAGAAAGAGGTCATAGTTGATGAAAAGTTGTTGAGCGGGGGGTGGAGGTGGGGTGGGGTGGTGCTGTTTTGCCTTGTTTTGCAGGCGCCCAACCGGGAAATGTATAGGTTCTTCCTATGGCCAGTCTGCCCCTGCTGGTGGGACTTGCTACAAAAGTTATTTGCATCTTTTGTAAATCAGCATTTTACCACTTAACATAATTTCAACTTTGTACCCATTGCCGCTGAGCTTCTGAAGCGTGGTCTAATGATTACCAGACAATTCGGATTAATAATATTTCCATCGGCAGTCCCAGCACTAAAAGCAGAACAAAACGCACTTTTCATATGGAGTTCAACACGGCGCTTGCTGCTCTGAAACAAATCATGTGCATTCTATATTCAAAGTGAAAACACAGCCTGATGAATATACATAATGTGAAGGATGATTTAACACACATTGCAATGAATAGTAGTTCTATCAATCAGTCAACATTCCACTTAGACTTTTGTAAATGTTTAATATTACTTGAATTGGTGCTATTTTAGTGAATTTCTGTCTTTGTACTGTGAAGTTTGGAAAATGTTAATAAAGCATTATTGTTACATATTGTTTTGTTGTATTGTGTTGTTCTTTCCAAAGAAGGAAATAAATGCATTTTGACAGGAAATAAGTATATACAGAGTCAAATTTCAGCACTTTTAAAATCTGAGGTTTGTTGCGTTATGTTGAGATTAATCGAGATTAAAAAAAAATTTAATCTACTGACAGCTCTATTAAATATATATTATTGTCTTTAATTAATTGCCTTACAATACCTAACTTCTACAAAAAATAATTGTGGCAGTGCCATGGTACAGTGATGGCATTAGATAATACTTTGATATAAACCATTACCGTAGTTTATATCAGGTGCTATGTCCAAAAACATGATAACATATACATACCCATACAAAATAATAATAATAACAATAATAATAATAATAATAACACATAAAAAAATTTTTTTTTCCTATTTTTCATATGCGTGTACCCAAGGGGAAGGGAAGAGGTAGGTGAAATGAAAACAAAAGTTTCTAAGCAGTTGTACACCAAAATGTTCTTTGCATTCAGAATAGGTCCAGATAGATTTGAGCAAGAAACCACTCCAAATGATTCAGTGAGAGAGCATTCCAAACTAATAGGACTGAATTACGAATCAATTCAAACTGTTTTTCTTAAAGGGACAGTTCACCCAAAAATGAAAATTCTCTCATCATTTACTCACTCACATCCCATCCCAGATGTGTATAACTTTCTTTCTTCTGTTGAACACAAATTAATATTTTTAGAAGAATATCGCAGCTCTGTAGGTGCAAACAATGCAAGTGAATGGTGACCAGAACATAGAAGGTCCAAAAAGCACATAAAGGCAGAATAAACATAATCCATATGACTCCAGCGGTTTAATCCATATATTCAGAAGTGGGCGAGAAACAGATCAATATTTAAATATTTTTTTCTACAAGATATTCTCCCTGCCCAGTAGGGGCAATATGCATGAAGAATGTGAAAGTGGCGATTGACTGAGCAGGGAGGAGAATTTACAGTAAAAATGGACTTTAATATTGATCTGTTTATCACCCACACATATCACATCACTTCAGAAGTTATGAATTAAACCACTGGGGTCATATGGATTACTTTTATGTTGATTTCTATGATTTTTGGAGAGTCAGAGGTCTGGTCACCATTAACTTGCTGACCAACAAAGCTGAGATATTCTTCTAAAAAAAATCTTAATTTCTGTTCTGCAGAAGAAAGAAGTCATACACATCTGAGATGGCATGAGGATGAGTAAATGATGAAAGAATTTTCATTTTTGGGTGGACTATTAACATTTAACCATTTGGCCAATTCACTGTAAAAACTGACTCAAAATATTGATTAATTCGCAAATCTGTCATCTGATTTTAAACAGCCATCAGAAATACAGGACAAACGTTATGATTGCTGAAATATTTTCAGGGAACATGTTTCTTAGGTGCCACTGTTCGATTGTGTTGGTGCTCAATGCAGTTTTTTGTTTTGTTTATTAGTTCTCTTTAAAGGTTGACATACATGGTCACTCTGAACTGTTGTTACAAGGAAAAGAGTAGCATTAAGATTCTTCAGACATTCTCCTTTTGTGTTCCATGGACAGTATAAGGGTTTGGAATAACATAAAGTGAATGATGACAGTGGAATGAAGTCAATAAAGTCACTGAATGTTTGGATGAACTATCTCTTTAAGCATTTATCCCCCCAAAATTCACTTGTCTTTGTAGTTGTGTATTTATTGAGCATTTGTAAATGTTTTTTCGGACCCACAATCTCTTTATTTTTTGAAAGACAAATACAGGCAAGGAACAGGAGCTAAAAAAAGAAAGTGTGCATGTTAGCTTGCTTGTGGGTCCTGGAAATAGATAAAAAGGAGCAGAAAAGGTACCACACTGCCGCAGTTTTTCTTTGAGTGCAGACAGTAGATGACTCTAAAACTTGTCATGTCTGCACTCACTGCAGACCGATCAAAAAAAGAAGGAAAAAAAAAATATTTAAATTTATGGCTGTAATTACTTCTGTTTCATTGGAAATGGGAGGTACTCTGGTTGTATACTGCTTGTTTAGGTACTTAAATGTACTGTAGTTAGTAGGTCTTCCAGTTATTCTATGCATACAGAAAATGTGCATACTCTGCACATTATACATACTATATATGTTACGCTTTACATTAATGTTTCCTTTGTAAAGGGATTATAAAAGGGTTCATCCATGACTAATAATTCATTTGCAAATGCATTATAAATCATTGATATGCATTTATAAATGCATAAAAAGGGTGACTTTCATGCAATACCTGCCAAATGGTGAGCTATTTTACCTTTTAGCATTTAACATTTAAAACCCTGTACATAAATATTCAGTATGGTCATCATGCTTTATTATATGATATATGGTGTGTATGAGCATATAGACCCTAAGACATTACAGTAATAAAGCGCAGACAGTAGCAAAATGACATTTTAGTATCAGTATAATTCTCTATTTACACTGTGACATAAATCACAAATGTTTGCATTTTATGTTTTTGATTAATATATTTGAATAAGTGTATTTAATAAGCATTTATAACATGCAAGTTCAAATGCTCAATATTTGGCAAGTATTGGATAAATGTTGACCTTTCATGTTGCTATAACTGCATTTAAATGACTTTTGATGCTTTTGTGAATGATTATTAATCATTAATGAACCCCTTTAGAAACCTTTAACAAAGGGAACATTAATGCAAAGTGTTACCCTATATACTGCAGAGATAGTAAGAGTAGTATGTTTGTAAGCTGTCCTGAATGTAGCCTTGCTCTATATGTTCTATGGCACTTTGCCCTAAGTATATTGGTTTTCATTCCACTGTTTGATAACTTCACTAAAAAAAGTGAATAACTAATAACAAATTTTGATTTTACAAGTTATTTTGTTAAAAATGACTAATTGGCGTGTTCTATTTCTTTTTGTGAGTTACACAAAGCGCTAAAGTTACTAGCACTAACAATTTGCAAATCCCTCCTTAAACTGTTAACAGCTGTCTTCTAGAGCACACACACATCCTCCTGCTTGAGCGGATGCTTCAGAACAATTGTTATACTGCCTTTTATATTGAAAGGTCATCGCCATATTGTTAAAATACCACTTTCTGCACTTTCATCATGAAAGGTCACAGCGTATACCTGAAGGGTCCCTTGGAGTCTTTAAAGGTAAGCGACTGTGCCATCTGCCATTGTCAGGTCAAGCGAAGGCTTTATTCTCTCGGGACTTTTCAATAAAGCTGTCCATTTTGAAAATTGGAGTTGAGGTGGATGTCCATGGACCAACCATTTTGAATGTAAATGTAAACAGTATGTGAACATACAGCCTCATATGGTACATGATGTCTAGTCTTGCTTTATGCAATCCTCAATCCTACTTGAGCAAATTTGATAAAAGGCAAGAGGCCAGTCAAAGGAAAAAACATTTACAGTACTGTGCAAATGTGTTAAAGATGTATCACAAAAGCATTTGTCTTAAGATGGTTATTTGTATCTTCAGATTAGACTCCCAAACATTACTTTTGCAAATGAAAAAGATTAGAATAGAAGAACAGGGAACCCTGCAACAGATATCATGGCCCCCACAAAACCCCCCACTGAACATCGTGTCAGTCTGAGATTCCATAAAGAGACAGAAGCAGTTGAGACAGCCTAAATATATACAAGAACTGTGGAGAATTCTCCAAGAAGCTTGGAACATCCTATCTGCCAACAACCAAGAAAAGCGAGTGAAATGGTTTTTAAGATAAATTTTAGATGCTTTTAATGAGTAAAACATACTTCCCAAACCTAAAACCTAATAGTGTCTTTTTAACTGATAGTGTCCTAAGAGATAAATGAGAGGTGAACAAATCAGACACACCTAAATGATGCAATGCAATATGAAAAGCACATTTTCTGAAGCTTCCACATCATTTAGTGTCACTTCTATGATACTTTTATATCACTTGTCAGCTTCCGTGCGTGGCTGGACTCGAGTCCAAGGTCCAACCATTTATCAGGTCAGGTGATTCGCAATTAATTGTTTTAGACGATCTCTTTCATCCTATGTCTGTTTTGTCCTCTTTGCTAATAGATAAATATTGTCCATTGTCATTTCCTCTTATTGTTTCACTATCTTGCTTCTCATGACCTCATTTTTATTGTGTTTTTTTTTGTTTTTTTATCTAATTCTCAGCTCTTCAAGGGTATGTGTACACAGATGAAGGGTCGCAAGCTGAAGAGTGTGCAAATATGTATGGCTAACCACATGTGTTTCTGGATATTTGGGCCTCTGTTTCTCATGGAAAGGCAGTTGGGGGTGCGATGCATGGGGGTTGGGGGCTTTCTGTGAGGGGGTGTGGGAGAGACAAACATATGGTTCTTGTTTGAAGGGTTAAGATGAAGCGGCCACGTTTGTTCTTTGTGAAGCACTACGGAAATCCAAACATCCCAACAATGATTAAACAGTACGGCTTCTGTGACACCCTGTATAAGAGAGAGGGAATAAGTGTAGTGTTCACAGTACAGTATGTGTAAACCATCAGTGATTAAGAAATCTGTAAACCGTCAAATACCCCTCTTGGTTATTTGTGTGGCCAGAAAATCTATGCGTGGAATGTATTGGCCATAACTGACACTGAAAATATATACAACAGGGAACATTTTAGCAATGTATTGAAGATGAGCAATTGCTCTTAAAATCTTCTTGATGAAAACTCTGAATAGACATTTGGATTGTGTATGTGTCCTATTAGGGTTCACAAACTCTATTGCTTGAGCCAATGTTGCTGCCGGGCTGAGCCACATTTTTACACATTTTTGGGGGGAAATCAAACTCTAAACAACTATATATATATATATCTTTTGGACATTCTGGTAGAAATTACTCATATCAACTTTAACCCTGAAATGCCTTGGGTCTTTAGTGACCCAGGGCATAATTTCTCCCCCTTTACCTCATCTATTTTTTGCCCCCACATCTTTAGTATTCCTCATCTTTGTACACACACACACATATATATATATATATATATCCTAACCATCAATCCATTGAAATTTCAACATTAGCTCAGAATGCAGAAATTTTGTAGAATCAACATCAGATTGTAATGTAGATTCAATGACATTAGCATTGACACATCAATGCTGACTTACCATTGTTTCAATGCTTGTTAGATATCTGGGTTTTGACGTTCTTTAAAAAAAAAAAAAAAAAAGATTGTCTTTATTAGACAATTGAGTTAAGACAAATGAGTATCCATGCAAATTACTACTATATATTTTTCTATGCAACAATTAATTATCAGTATCCCATATGCGTGTACCCATACATATAAATACGTGCTATTTGTTCCTCAAGGTGGCGCTGTTATGTCAGTGATTGACTTGATTTACATTTGACATTGTAATTTGACGAAGACGCAACATGGAAGAAAACTATAGCAAGTTTAACACATAAACATTGTGATTTGGCTATTGTCACTTGCACATATTACTAAAATTATATTAGTATACATCTGTTTTGACTCAATGTGTGTCGCTCAGTATGTGTTTGACAGCCAGTAGTGTCTCATGAAATTTCAGTGTGGAAGGAATGAATCATGTTTTATATTTGTTGCATCATCTCTTTTATATATAAAAAATAAAACATCAAAGTATAGCATAATATACAGTATTATTCTGTTATTTTTAAATTGTCTTGAAAATGTTTGGAAAATTTGACACTATCTAGACATTTTGTAGATTTATTTGTGATAGATATACACTACCGGTCAAAAGTTTAGGGTCACTTACTTATTTTTTAATTTAAATGGGTTTTTTCTACACATTTTTCAATAATAGTAAAGCCATCTAAACTGTGTAATAACAGAAATGGATCTGGGAATTATGTTGTGACTATAAAAATCCAAAATAAATCAAAACTTTGTTATATTTTAGCATTTTAGCAAGTAGTCACCCTTTGCCTAGAATTTGCAGACATGTACTCTTGACATTTTCTCAAGCAACTTCTTGAGTTATCACCCTGGAATGACTTTTAAACAGTCTTAAATTGTTGGGCACTTTTCTTTATTATTCGTTCAAAGTCATCCATTTGAAAAATCTTTTTTTTTTTTTTTTTTAAATACAATTTTAGTTTTGTAATTAAATAAGTTAATATGTTAGCACAATTATATTTTTGTCTACAAAAGAAAATTTTATTTAAGTCTATTTAAGAATATGCCTTCAGATCAAAATATTTTTAAGATCATGGGAAACATTTCAGTCAAGTGACCCCAAACTTTTGAATTGCAGTGTATGTGTCAAGTCACTAAAGACCCAAGGTAAGTAACAATATCAATTTCACACATGCAGCCATTTCCAGAAAATAAACTGCAATTTTCAGTTTAGAGGTCATGTGTGAACACGGCCCATTAAAAAAAAAAAAAATTGAGTAAGAAATGTTAATATTACCAGAAAAGTTCAGTTTTGATGCTTTGAGTGAACAGAGTCATAAGATTAATGATTTAAGCACGTACGAGGTCAGGAGAGGTTTCAGTTACTCTGGAGTCCAAACATTTTCAGCAATTTGAGAGATAGTGATATTTTTTTATTTAAACCGAAACTATAAAAAATATTTGATATTTTAGAGCCAACTACAGAAGATCTTTTAGTGTGAGATGCTCTACGGCTCAAATATGAGATCATATGGTAAGAAGCCAATGGAAATCGACTGTGCATTGCTACATCCCTAGACCTCAAAGAAATGGAGATGGTGAAAAGTGGAAAAACATTTAACATCACTCTCTGTCTTTTCACCCAAGACTGCATCCAAATGCGCTTGGCCCTTTTCAATTTAGACTCAGAACAGCAACAGCAACAGCAACACTCCTGTACATCCATGTTGTGCGTTTCCACATGACTGTGTGAATGCATCAACTTGACAGCCTGTATTTTTAAATTGTTCAGTGAAGTGGTGTAGTGTAATCCAGCCTAAAAGTGCTTTCAGAAATTTGTCAACTGCTAAAATAACTAACTACTTCTTTGCATTTTATGCCATTTTGGTGCTGGTGTGTTAATGGTAGAAAAACTTAAAAAAGGCTGAAACCGTTGCATGTCCGTATGTATTTACCAGTAAAGGCAATCCAACAGTTTTACTGCAATTTACAAGGTTGCATGTGTGAAATGGGCTAATGTTTGCGAAACACCAATGCATCTAGGGGATAATAATCAAGTCTTACGAGAATATTGTCTGAGATCTACAAAACAGTTACCACTTTGTCTAACTTTGGACAATTCTGCCAATTTCAGCACACACTCTCTGATGCATTGCTGCAGTTTGTCTTTGGAAGATGATGTTTGATGATGTAATGAGGCATGGTGCTCTAAACCTTCAGCAGCATTCCACCCGAGTCATCCAGGTCTTCTGCTGGCCTGGAATCAGGAGGACTGCAGCAGGATTTCACGCCACTGATAAACTACTCCCATCAGCACTGTGTCCAGGCCTGACACTAAGAGCAGCCAGCTTGGAAAGAGATCAGAGGATCATTCTCACCTCACATGAGGAGTCCTGTACAGAGCAAATGCTCCATAAAGAGAAAGTTTGAGGGAAAGTTTTGAGATTGTGATCGATGCACTGAGATGCCAAGGTCTGGATAGTGGTGATTTGCAGGGTTTGGGAGTAACTAACTTCAGTAAGTGTAGTTAACATATAGGTGAATGGGTAATGTCTGTGCCTCTAGTGGCACCAAATGGAATTGCAAATATAATTGTTTTCAAACAGGTTCCCCAAACACTGCACCTGTCTTCCACTGGTCAGAAAACAGATTGGTTGACTCAATGTTGTTGTGTTGGACTGGTCCTGTTGCTCAAACAAACAAAGTGATGACCTGAAAGTACCACAGTAGGCCTATTTCCATCAAGGGAGAAAGTAATGTATGCGTGAAATCAGAATATCACAAAAATTTGCGAATAAAGCAGCATTTCAAATCCCAAGTGTTCAAGAGAACAAAAATGTAACTTCTGGATAAATTGAAATGAAAATTAAAGTTTTTTTTTTTTGGAATGCCTAATTCCCAATGTGCTCGAAGTCCTCGTGTTGGCGTAGTGACTCGCCTCAATCCAGGTGGCGGAGGACGAATCTCAGTTGCCAACCCACGCGTCTTATCACATGGCTTGTTGCTTCACACAACAACTCACCACGAGCCCCACATTATAGTGACCATGAAGAAGTTACCCCATGTGTCTCTACCCTCCCTAGCAACTGGGCCAAATTGGTTGCTTAGGAGACCTAACTGGAGTCACTCAGCACACCCTGGATTCGAACTTGCAAACTCCAGGGGTGGCTGTCAGTGTCTTTGCCACGATGTTATTATGATTTGATTGAATTTAGAGGCATGTGATCGATATTAAATTATATTATGATATTAAACTATACTATTTTTATAATAACATAAAAAATAAAGACACTCGTAATCCTCAATGTTCATCAATATTCTAACCTAATAACAGCCAGTTTCGATTGAAGAAGTTACTTACTGCAGTCAAAATATATGCGCATAATATTATAAGCATTATATTAGTATTACTTTATTTTTATATACATATAATTTCCCTATGCACTGCGGTGATAGAGACGGCAGCCCGTTCTTTCCGTTATCTTCCATGGGTCTTCTTGTTATACAAGCGATTGCTTATAACTTTTGAAATTGAAAACAGCTGTTTGCAATCAGAGTTTGTGCGATTCCTTCATGAAAAATTGGAATCTACCAACAGCAGCTGCGTGGTGAATTAGGTCTAAATAGAGCAGACACAATAACAATGACAGTGATCCATTAAATATCATAAATCATATCAATCCTTGTTTTGTTTTTTCTCCCCAATTAGGAATGACCAATTCCCAAGTCGTTGTGGTGGCGGTTGCAGTCCCAGTTGCCTCCGCATCTGAGATCGTGTGGAAGCTTTGCGCTATTCTCCGCGGCATCCACGCACAACTTACCATGCGCCACACCAAGAGTGACAACCACATTATAGCGACCACAAGGAGGTTACCCCATGTGACTCTACTCTCCCTAGCAACCGGGCCAATTTGTTTGCTTAGGAGACCTGAACACCCGAACTCGCGACTCCAGCGGTGGTAATCAGCGTCTTTACTCGCTGAGCTGCCCAGGCCCCCAAACCTTGGGTTTATCCTGATCCACTGATCCTGCTGGGAATTTAAAGAAGTTTGCCACAAAGCTCATTTGCATGTGAAAATTATTAGTGGCGAATTTGCCTCAATGAACTCTTGATTTTTGTAAGGGTGACGTGAGAGTGTTTTTTTTATGCGTTGCATCGATGCATCACATCTTTGATTTGATCGATACATCGATCTAGATTGATGGATCATTACACCTCTGATGGAAACCCAGCTAGTGTTTCAAGTTTTGCAACAAAATCAACCTAAGAATGCCTTATAGTTCTTTCTGAATATTAATCTCTGACTTAATATGAGAGAGTAAGAAATTTGCACCCTTCACATATGACTATTTTTTTGTGTATCTCGTCTGTTTTAGAATAGTGTGGCTCAGTAACAACCTTCCCCTTACAAACTAGAATTCTCACAAACTTGCCGCAAATTTCCAACGTATTATTTTTATTTGCAAATGAGCTTGCAATTTGCCACAAACGTTTGGCATAAGTTTGTTGTGTTTGTAATTTTGAACCTGCAGCTAACCTCTGGCAACAGTGAAGAGTTTGCCACAAAGCTCATTTGCATGTGAAAATAATGAGTGGCAAATTTGCAGCAAGTTAGCCAGAACTCTAGTTTTGTAATGGTCTTTTTTTCTAAAGAGTAGTGTTGTAGAGCATAATACATTGCATCACTGTTTTTCGGAGCGTATTGTGAACAGCTTTACAGCACAGTGAGTAATACAATTATCAACCATGCTCTCCTAAAAGGACCGATTGCAGGGAAAATGTCAATAGCCGTGAATGGAAGCGAATGTGTGCTTACCTAATTTCTCCAACATAAACGCCACTATTACATTTCCACAACTTTCCAAATGAAGGAAAATATAGAGAGCAATGGATTATGACAGTCAGAAGAGAGAAGATGGCAAATTCACTGTCACTCTCTCATCAGCTGTTAGATTCTTCATCGCAGCTGTAGTAATTCATTTTTTTTAGCTATTTTTTTTTACTAATTCCAGGGTAATATAATACAAAGTATAAATGTTCTTAATTTACACAAAATAATTGTAATATTGCAAATATAAAAGTTTGTTACATTTACGCTGCTAAATAAGGCAGTATAACACTTCAACAGTCTGAGAAAAGGACCCTGGGAATCCTGTGTATTTTAGTGCATAGTTCATTCTGACATTAATGCAAATTAACCTTTAAAAAACAATTCACTGAGTCACTACATGGTAGTCTCTTTATGGCATGATGGTTTACTGACATATTTAGTTATATACATATACTCACAGCTATACAGATATTCAAAACACAGAACAATAGCACTAGCAGATACCAGTTCTATAGACAAAGAAGTTAATATCGAGGACTTACATTTTAGACACAACATGGGTTGTTAAGTTGTTTATTTTTATCTATTATTCTATTAAGTATTTATCTTGCTTGTTCAATTTTGAGCCATGTAACTGGTACTGCTTTGATTGTAAAATATTCATTTATCATCTGAGAGTTATTTCAATAAAAATTTGCCACTTTAAATACCTTCAAATAAGTAAGCTACTTTTTGATAGTAAGTTGTAGTGTAGCTTATTTATTGCCTGCAGTTAAACTACTTTAAATGATGAGTAGATTGTATCTCGGGAAACTAAAGTTTCAACAACACTGTTGATTGTAGGGAAAGAGAGGCCCATATGTACAGGAAGAACGAGGACAAGAGAAAGAGGAAGGCACTGGTTATGAGGGCGAGAGTTTTGTGGTGAAAGAGGTAGTTCTTTGAGATGATAATAACAGTTGCGAGAGAGAAAGACCCCCTCCCCAAATGTGGAAAATTAGCCGTTTTGCTCAGCTCTCACTAGTGGGCTGGTGTAAACAAACCAAGTGCTTAAGCCAGTGTTTGATCTTATGAACTTTAAAATCTTCCAAGCGAAAACAGGAAAATTAGCCCTTGCCGTTTGCAGGCAGGAGGGGCTGAGTGACAAAACTAGCGGGAAGAAGATTTTTTTCAGCAGCCTTGAACTTGTTTGCCTTTGACAGAGTTTTCTCTTTGAGCAGTCTTTATGTTATGACTTTAATGTTCATGCAACTCAGCTCCACTACACTAGACCAAGTCTGCACAATCTGCAGGTAAACTGTTCCAGATTTTACATAGCAACTGGCCAAAAAAATTGTGTGTTCACTGTCCTTTTCTGCATATCTGGCGCCATTTGTCGTCCGTTCTGCATAACGCGGCAGCTAATTTTATCTTATCTCTGCCCATTCGGTCCGTTTTGTGGCCGACCCACCGGACCGCTCGGTTCTTCCGATTGCCATTCCGCCCCTGATCAGCCCCAATGTGCGCCGGTCCACCGGGAAAATGCCCAGTGTGCCAGATTACCAGTCCAGCCCTGGTCCACATTATTTGTGGCATAATGTTGATTACTACAAAAGTTCATTTAGATTTGTCTCTTCTTTAAAAAGCTAAAATCTGGGTTACTGTGAAGCACTTATAATGAAAGTGAATGGGGCCAATCTGTAAATGTTAAAAAACACTGTTTCAAATGTATAGCCACAAGATGTAAGCAATATCCCCCAACCAGAAGGTGGCGATATGCAAGAAGAATGTGAATAGCCAAAAACGAAAGAAGAAGAATGTGAAAGCGAAAGTGAAGATTTATGGTAAAAAAGGACTTAAAAATGTTTCTGTTTCTCACCCACACATTTGCATTTTGGAGCTTTAGACAAAAAGTCATACACATCTGGGATGGCATGAGGGAGAGTAAATGATGAGAGAATTTTCATTTTTGGGTGAACTATCCTTTAAACCTAACAGATAGTGTCATAAAAAGCAAATGTGAGATGAAAACACAATTGCTGAAGCAACCACGTCATATTGTGGTGCTTCAATTACACTTTCGGCTCATGTGTCGACTTGCATGCTCTTCGGGACTCGTATCCTTCATTACTTTTAAACTGCTATGATACTGTTGGTACAAACCACGTAAAAATAATTGAGCAAATATTTAGATATAGTAACGTGATTCTACAAAATCTTCTTTTCCTCTGTAACTCACTAAATTAGACAAGACTACATCATAAAAACAATGGTGTGACACTAAGAGGGAGACCTTTATGATTATCTTTATTTCATAAAGTTATCGGCCTTTATTAATGATACATAATGAGCTTGATTTTGAAGCACCAGGAATCAAGAAAACAAGCCAAAGCACAATGACCTAGAACATCAAAACTCTCTCTGTTGCATTTGAAGAGTCAAGCTACCTTTGAACGTTTGTTGTTTGGTTCGAAAGCAAGATGTCAAAGGGAGGAATTTTAACTATGAGGCTTTTGCCGCAGCCTTGAAGATGTTGAAATTAGTGTTTAAAAAGAATTCAAAGCATAATGCACACAAAGAGAAGGAGCCTGAAATGTCGGTATTTTGGTGTTAAAAGAAAGATCTTAGATGAGAGATACATGAGGCTGACTTTGGTGTCACTTCAAAGGCTTCCTTCACAGGCTCACAAGCTAATCGCAAGATATGAAGATCTCGGAGCCCGTGTGACCCTGACCAGCTGGGGAACCGGGGACAAAGCCAGAGCCTGTGTGTGTGCGTGTGTGTGTGTGTGTGTGCGCGCGCATTTGAAGAGGTGTTCTTTGTGTCAGAACTTCTCTCCCTTGTTAAATTTAAAATGGTTGGTCTCTGTGCTTCTTTAAAATCCCTGCACTGCAATAGGTCTTCTTTTTTGTAGTGAAATATTTAGTTAAATTGTGCTCTTCATTACAACAGTATGTTTTTTCATTGTATTTAGTGTAAATTTATCTCTTAAAATTTGATGCAGTCATCCTTACTGAGATTGTTCACTCATTATGTTTTACAGTATGCTGCTTTTACATACCTATACTTAAAGCAGTTGATTTTTTCTTATTTCTTTGCTCAGAGATAAAACAGTCGAGCAACGGTATACATTTAGACACTGGCATATGACATAATATGACATTAAAATGTGTTATCAATGACTTCATGCCTCATAATATTTATTGATCACACATGATATAAAGAAATATATATGCAGTAGATAATGTGTAATTTGTCATGTTTACATTTTGTATACATGGCACTGATGTGTCATGCTTAATGTGGATACGCGTCACTAATGTGATGTGTACCCAATGGCTCATATTGATAAATTGCTCGATCAGTTAGGCACGGTTTGCTTTTATTCAACACTGGATTAAACGCAAGGATATTGGCAGATCCCCTTAATGCCGATGTCCCATGAAAAAGCGGCCTTCTCCATACCGTTTGGTTTACACCAGTTTGTGAGCCTTCCATTCGGTTTGTTTGGGGCACTGGCTACGTTTCTGCTTCTTATGGACCGAGGTCTCAGACCGCACTTTGCGTACGCGCTGCCTATCTGGATGACATCATTCTATACAGTAATGATTGGCAGCTGTACATGCAGCATCTGTGGGCCGTTCTGTGGTCAATGTGACTAGCGGGGCTCATGGAAAACCCGAAGAAGTGCGCAACTGGGCAGATGAAGGTATGGTACTTGGATCGCAGGCAGGTGCGAACCAAAGTTGATAAAACCGTGGTGATTGTGACCTGCCTGAAACCAAAAAGGAGGTGAGACAGTTCCTGGGGCTGGCTGGCTATTATCGAAGGTTTGTGCCTAATTATTCGGATGTCACCAGCCCACTGACTTATCTCACAAGGATGGGAGCTCCAGACCCGGTCCAGTGGACAGAGCCATGCCAATAAGCATTCACGCAGGTAAAAGCCGCACTTTGTGGTGGGCCACTTCTGCATTCGCTGACTTCTCTCTCCCTTTTGTTTTGCAGACAGATGCATCGAAAAGGGTGCTGGGTGCTGTACTGTCCCAGGTGGTGGAGAGGGACGAGTGCTATACAATAGTCAGAAGCTCTCTATGAGAGACACTAAGTACAGCACCATAGAGAAGGTCATCTTGATGCTAAGCCATCAAGTGGACGGTCCTCAGGAGGAGAATTTGTTATAAAAATGACTTAAATATTGATCTGTTTCTCAACCACACCTATCGTATCGTGTCTGAAAAAATTTACTTCAACCACTGGATTCCTATGGATCACTTTTAGGCTCCCTTTATGTGGATTTTGGAGTTTAAAATTTGCGGCACACATTCACTTCCATTGTGAGGACCTAAAGAGCTGAAATATTATTTTAAAAATATACATTTGTGTTCTGCTAAAGATAGAAAGCCATACACATCTGGAATGCCAGGAGGGTGAGTAAATGATGAGAGAATTAAAATTTTAGGTGAACTTGAACAAATAAATAAAGACATGGCAAGACATACTGATTGATTTAGTCTGATTATAAAAAAAAAACATGACATTAATTATTAAATAAATCAAGCCCCCTGACCCTTATGTAAATTTAGTAATAAATTTACATGTTTTCCTACCATTGAAACTATTCAAGCTTGAAGAGCATGAGTTTTTATCAGCAGGGGCAGTCAGCATGCCTAAAAAAAAAACTACTGTCTGTACACAATAAACAGTACATTTTCTATCTTCAATTATAAACATATCAATGAGCTCACAGCAGTTTCATAATTTCACCACTAAGATAAAATAATGAGATTGGAGGCAGAATTATGCAGCTCTTGAAATGCAAGTGTCTTTTCTGCTCTTTTTATTAAAGGGCTCATATCATGAGGAATCACATTTTCCTTGATCTTTAGAGATAAAAGAGCTTGATGTACTTAAATATACAGTTAGTTCCTGGCTGTGTGTAGCACCTGCTGCTCTGCACATCCTTCTGAACAATCCTAACATTAGAAATGAGTGGCTGAAGTCTATTTTTAGCAAAATCTCTGATCATTTCAGTCTAATCTGAACAGTTTGAGTGGAACATTTCACTGTGTATTGTTTTATAAATATGTCACAATGGAATGGAGCTTTGCAACGAGGGTGCCATTGAAGGATGGGCGAGTTAAAAACTATGTTTGATTGACAAGGGCCAATGGGGGGATTTTTAATGACTACAGAGTCAGAATCTCAGTTTAACATCTCATTCAAAGGACAGTGCCTTTTTAAAGTATTGTCTCCCCATCACTATACTGGGGCATTTGGACCCACACAGACCACAGAATGAGCACCCCTGCTAGCCTCCAGCAGCAACCTTTAATTTTTCCCCAGGAGGTCTCCCATTCAGGGACTGACCAGGCTCAACCTTGCTTAGCTTCAGTGGGTAACCAGTCTTGAGCTACAGCGTGATATGGCTGCTGGCATTGGACCTGACAGCAAACATGCAGCTCTTGTTTCAGCTCCAGAACTCATTTTAAGCTCATTTCAAGTGAAGGGGCATTTTTTTAATGCTTAACAGCACCAAAAAACTAAACAAAAAAAACATTTAATTCTAAGAGTCAGAGAGAATGGCCATGAAAAAGTGAAATATGACTTATAAAAACTTTATAAATGGACCTAAGGGAAAATAAAAATCTAAACTTCTAACTTTTGCTACAACTTTGAAATCATTGTGGGAATATCTATAAATGTGTGGTAGAAATCTATAATTTGTAAATGCATTAGTTAAACTAGTTCACTTGTTGACCGCTTCTCATGTTTTCTCATATATTGCGTGCTTTATGTTTTGTTCACATAAATTTGCCGGAGAGACTTTATCTTTTTTCGAAGAAGGCAATTAAATTGGAAGTTGGTATGGTTATCCTTTTCATCCCATGAAACTCAGACTGAAGGTTCCTCAGAAAAACAGGCTGTAAGCGTGGCTGAACTCTTCAAAAACAGAAGCAATGCAGGAATGAGGCTACAGCTTTTCCACCTCATCTTTGAAGACACACTTCAAAGGCTCTGTGTTTCCAACTAAACAATAATGATACGGAAAAAACTTGATAAAACAAACAGTGTGCTGATTGAATACAGACACCTTTGTGTTATTTACTGCTGGCTGATAGACTTGTTTCGATCTGATATGGTTCCTCACACCGCTGCTGTTTGAAAGTCGCCTCTGTTCCAGGCTCTTGCCAGTTTTGGGGAGATGCAGGTCAGCGTTTGATAGATAAGACACCATGGCAGGATAATACCACTTCTGAAGTCTCGCTGGTTTTTCAGT
Organism: Moxostoma hubbsi; assembly: GCA_032164185.1. Taxonomy (NCBI): domain Eukaryota; kingdom Metazoa; phylum Chordata; class Actinopteri; order Cypriniformes; family Catostomidae; genus Moxostoma; species Moxostoma hubbsi. Next base: position 3,297,858 of record JAVLUX010000187.1, read on the forward strand.
CTGACACTAGTGCCACACTTACATGTAAATTAGCATTTGCTTTTCAAAGGCATCTAATTCTCCACTTTCATGTCGTCACCAAAAGTCTCTGAGTTGACAGCCCACTGCGAGTCGATCAAAATCATGACCAAACAGAATGACAAACCAGACTTGCCTCAATCAGGGCGTTCTCATTTGTTTCTGCTAGCATTGTTTACAGTGCGGAGGCTCATTTGAGGTTAATGTACAGCTGTCTTTAAAGCCAGTTTGCTTGTGATGAAGTTTTAATAGGGCTGTGACACGCATTGTTTAGCAGATGGTATGTGTTTTTCAAAGCATGTTCTCCCTTTGACTTGTGAATGTTTACAGTGGAAGAGAGAACCTGACCAATATTTCCTGCACTGTCCATACCAACACTGTAAATGTATGGCTACATCATTCTTGACCTTCTTGACCTTGTACTGCAGGTTGTATGTAATATATGAATATACATATATTATATGTATATTATATGTGTGTGTATATATATATATACACACACACACACACACACACACACACAGTCTGTGCAAAAGTCTTAGGCGCATTACATTTTTCACGAAAACCATTCTTTTAAAGTGGTTATTTTATATATTCTGCTTTTAGCGTATCAGTGGGAAATGTCAATGCTACATTTCAACATTCCTTTTTGCAAATAGGACTGAATCATAGAAGAACAGGGAGCCCTACAACAGATGGTATGGCCCACACAGAGCCCGAATCTCAATATCGAGTCAGTCTGGGATTATATGAAGATTGAGACAGCCTAAATAGATAGAATGTGGTGAATTGTTCAAGAAGCTTGGAACATCCTATCTGCCAACAACCCAGAAAAACTGTGTCCATGTGTACCTAGTAGAATTGGTGCTGTTTTAAAGGCAAAGACTGATTTAGCTTTTTATTTACTTGATAAATGAAAACTATTTATGTCATTATTTTTGAAGACATGCAACATGCAAGTGCCTAAAGTATATATTACATTTTATACGGTTTATATGTATATATACATTATATTACATATGTACGCACTTAAATGAAAAATGTATACGAAATGTATGTTTTTCATAAAACAAACTATGGTCTGTGTTAATCATGGTCCTTTATGAGCATACAATAACTTTTCTTGCTGGCATGGTGGAAAGTAGGCTACACATCTAAAACCATGGTAGATTTTGGATTCATGTCTTTTAATTTGAAGTTTTGTTTACTTCCTTGTTTCCTTGTCTTGTCATGTGACCCTCATGTTTCATGTGTCCTATCATGATTGGTCTTTAGTTTATTAGTCCTGATTTATTGTATTGTTATCTTGTTTATTAGTTCTGTTAATTCATTGGTTGTCATGTCTGTGTATTTAGCCCTCATGTTTGCCTTTGTTCCTTATCATGTATTGTCTTTGTAATGCTTCCTTGTCTGATTAGTGTCTTAGTTTATTCATAGTCTTGGCAAGTGTTTTGTTCTAGTTTATGTGTGTCTTCTGTTATTGTCAATTAAACTGCACTTGGGTTCTCACAATGTTTTCATCTTCATCTGTTCTTCAGCCTGACTCTATGTTACAATAATAAACTGTTACACATTGTAGCTAATATGAGTGTAGTAATGTTATCTTATTACTATATACATAAGAATTAATGGTTGTGTCTTTTATTTTGTGTACTATAATGTGCTTAACTGTGTTTACTAAAGAGATTTTTATTTTTATTTTTTACTTAGAAATAGAAATGTAATTACCTCATGACAAAAAGTCTCCACTGACAGAAGTAGAAGACTGATCAAAATGACATATTACTAGACAACTCTGATAACTTAGATAACTCAGATAACAGCATATGCGAAGATCTTCAAAAAGTAGCACAGGTGCAGTCAGTTCTTTTACAAACTTGAATAAGTTGTATTTAAATGCATAAACATGTTGATGTTTTGCAGCGAAGTATATTTAGGGCGCAATTATAACAACTCTAGCACTGCTGGTGCATCAGCATTTCATTCTAGATGCTAGAAATTTCCCACCCCTTACTAAAACGGAAAGTATGATTGTAAGCAAATATTCCATCTTGGAATTAAACAAATGTTCTTCTTGGTTGCTCAGATGAGTCAGTGGGTGTTTCTGAATGCCAAGAATGCAGAGAATGGACTTGCGTTCTTATGAAGACCAATCTTTCCAAGCTTTCTTGAAAGAACAAACTCGAAAGGACAGGAGGACGTAGAACTCATCGGTTGCAAGCTTTGAGATGTTGTGTGGTCATCCTTTTGTATAATTTACCGTCACTGCACATTTGAAGCCAGTGAGAGAACTACTGGCATTATCACACCAGTGACAGCAATAATATCATCACACCAGTGGGGTTTTATAGGACTCGTCAAACATTAAAAGAATGAAGTCAGTAAACAGTAATATCCTCTATGTGTTTATTACTTTATTAAAATCATGCCCAATAAAACAATAAATGTCACGAGCAATCAGACTTTCAACGATAAATTCAAGTCATATTTATTTGTATAATGCCTTTCACAACACACATCGTTTCAAAGCAGCTTTACAGACGATCATGCATTAACAGAAAATTAAACTGTAAAATCTATAATGTCTTAGTCATCATTGTGTAGTTTGATTAAATGTGATTGTAAATTGTGTATAGAAATTAAATAAATAATAATTGTATTTAGAACCCCTGTGAGCAAGCTGAAGGCGACTGTGACAAGGAACACAAAACTTCATCAGATGTTGGTTAATAAATTAACCTTGGGAGAAACCAGACTCACTGTGGGGACCAGTTCCCCTCTGGCTAACATCATGAATGCCAAAGTCTGCCAAAGTAGTACCAGTTTCTTGTGTACAAGTCACCATCCGATGCATCCTCAATATTCGGCCTGATTAAGGACACATCCTGGTCATTTTATGCATCCAAGGTGCTTGTGTTCTTGAGAAGTCTTCCTTGGATGCCGAATCGTACCTCTGAACCTGAGAAAAGGCTAATGTCAAGTTGGCAGACAGAATTTGCATGCCCAGCCCCGGACATATGGATATAAAGGGAAGTGGGGCAGCGAATGCCAGTCAGAATTTTTCTTCGGAGCTGAATGGTTGTGCAGCAAGCAGCTGAGTTTCACTCCTGTTCCACTCACCTCTACCAGCGAGAAGCATTGCTGTTGGATCCGCATGGCGCATTTCCAGCTGGCATCTCTATCTCTGCACGCTTCGCGTTTCGACAGCACTTTCTTTCTATTTAAAAGAGTGTCTCCTCCTAAAAGAGTTATATTTCCTCTAAAAGATTCTGAGTTTTCCACTCACAAAAGAGCAATACACAGCGGCGTTGAACGTCCTTTTCAGGTCATGTATTTTTCAAGATGCCTTTCCGCCCCAGTGTTGTTCATGGATGTGGTTGATTTCTCTCCAAGAACGACGGCCACAGACACTGCCTCATGTGCCTGGGTAGCGATCACACTTAGTTCGTGGATGGTTCATGGTTCATGTTCTCACGGCTCTCCTTCCTGAAGGTGAATGTCACTTCAGCTGCCCTCCGCATCGCTCCTTCTTCCCACGGGATTTAGGACGACCCGGTTGGCGATGAAGGTGATACGGGGATGATGATGGGCTCGGTTTCGCCGGGTAAATCACCACAAACCACACTCGTGTGCTTCCGTCCGGGCTCGGGATAAGTGCGACTCGCCTCGCGGCCAGCCGGTATTCTCCTTCGAGCCCCCAGGCTTGGATAATGACATCACTGCTGCATCGGAGAGCGTCCAGGCGTTTGACGCAGAAGACTCGCCTGGGTTTCCCCCTTCGGGCCAGCCCGCCCAGTCGGAGGCAGATGCGCAGATGGGCAACATGCTTTCCCGGGCTGCCGTGAGCGTGGGCTTGGATTGGAACCACCCATCCTCCCCACAGCCTTCGCGGCTTGACGACTGGTACCTCGGCAATTTGCGGCCAGACCCACTACGAGTCTCAAATGTACTGGGGTCGGGGTCCACGGGCATAGTTCCCTCTTCAGCCTAACTCCCTGTGATGTATTTTCTGCGTACGGTCCCCTTTGTCAGCGGACTGGCGTTTCCCCTGGGCAGCTCTGCTGCCCCGGCCGCCGTACTTGTAGAGTCCCCCCTCATTAGGCTGTACCTACCACCGCGCCATATCCAACGTCAGGCTTCACAACCCTCATATTGTATTTGCTATGCAGTACCTCCCCCTAAAACTGGGCAGGGTGTGGCCTCCACAGGGTCTTTCCCTCCTGAAAGAATAGGAAATTTGCAGACCGGACAGCTACCTTGCCCCCGGCCTTTCCTACAGCGATGAGTGATGAGTTCTGAAGACGCCCCCTTAGGCCTCTTCCTCAGTCTCTATATCTGCCCCCTGCCAGGTGCGCAGAGCAGGGTAAGGGCTTCGAGTCTTCTCTCAGCACCCTAGCCGCAGGACATCCTTCTGCTCCTGACATGCTATCTCCTGCTCCTCTGTCTTTCCCCAACTTAAGATAGGCCCCAGCCACTTTACGTCCTATGTGAGACATAGTGAGAGAGAAGGCCGCGGCTGCTGGGCTTGCGCCCATGCTACGCATGTAACACCTTTTTCCCCCCTCAGGGGTGCGGGAAACCTAAGGTTTATATGCAAAAAATTGGGGGCGTTGGGGAGGGCAGCCAGTACAGGTGCCTCTAACACACAATAGCCCTCTGTGCACCTGTTTCGACAGTCACGTTACAGGGTCAGTGCGTGCTGCTTTTTTACGGACCCCTTGTGTCACTTCATTCGACACAATGTCAAGTGAGTGACAGAAGGGGAACGTCATGGTTACTGTCGTAACCTCCATTCCCCAAGGGAGGGAATGAGACGTTGTGTCCCTCCTGCCACAGCACTAGACCTAGCACTGTAAATGGTTGTGCTTCATTTTCGGCTCCTCAGTGCACAATCCTGACTGGAATTTGCTGCCCCGCTTCCCTTTATACCCGTATGTCCGGGCCAGGGCATGCAAATTCTGTCTGCCAACTTGAAATTGGTCTTTTCTCAGGTTCAGAGGTACGATTCGGCATCCAAGGAAGACCCCTTGTGTCACTTCATTCAACTGTCTCGTTCCCTCCCTCGGGGAACGGAGGTTACGACAGTAACCATGACAATACTGTATATTTACTGGATAACAAGACTGAAATACTGATTATTGAAATTATTTTTGATAGTCTGCAATCAAAAGTCAGAGATCTCAATATGAAACATCTGAGCTATGCTATCTGCATTCATTAATAGCTCTACACTCACCTAAAGGATTATTAGGAACACCACACTAATAGTGTGTTTGACCCCCTTTCGCCTTCAAAACTGCCTTAATTCTATGTGGCATTGATTCAACAAGGTGCTGAAAGCATTCTTTAGAAATGTTGGCCCATATTGATAGGATAGCATCTTGCAGTTGATGGAGATTTGTGGGATGCACATCCAGGGCACGAAGCTCCCATTCCACCACATCCCAAAGATGCTCTATTGGGTTGAGACCTGGTGACTGTGGGGGCCATTTTAGTACAGTGAACTCATTGTCATGTTCAAGAAACCAATTTGAAATGATTCGAGCTTTGTGACATGGTGCATTATCCTGCTGGAAGTAGCCATCAGAGGATGGGTACATGGTGGCCATAAAGGGATGGACATGGTCAGAAACAATGCTCAGGTAGGCTATGGCATTTAAACGATGCCCAATTGGCACTAAGGGGCCTAAAGTGTGCCAAGAAAACATCCCCCACACCATTACACCACCACCACCAGCCTGCACAGTGGTAACAAGGCATGATGGATCCATGTTGTCATTCTGTTTACGCCAAATTCTGACTCTACCATCTGAATGTCTCAACAGAAATCGAGACTCATCAGACCAGGCAACATTTTTCCAGTCTTCAACTGTCCAATTTTGGTGAGCTCTTGCAAATTGTAGCCTCTTTTTCCTATTTGTAGTGGAGATGAGTGGTACCCGGTGGGGTCTTCTGCTGTTGTAGCCCATCCGCCTCAAGGTTGTGCGTGTTGTGGCTTCACAAATGCTTTGCTGCATACCTCGGTTGTAACGAGTGGTTATTTCAGTCAAAGTTGCTCTTCTGTCAGCTTGAATCAGTCGGCCCATTCTCCTCTGACCTCTAGCATCAACAAGGCATTTTCGCCCACAGGACTGCCGCATACTGGATGTTTTTCCCTTTTCACACCATTCTTTGTAAACCCTAGAAATGGTTGTGCGTGAAAATCCCAGTAACTGAGCAGATTGTGAAATACTCAGACCGGCCCGTCTGGCACCAACAACCATGCCACGCTCAAAATAGCTTAAATCACCTTTCTTTCCCATTCTGACATTCAGTTTGGAGTTCAGGAGATTGTCTTGACCAGGACCACACCCCTAAATGCATTGAAGCAACTTCCATGTGATTGGTTGTGTAAGCCCGTCTATCGGTCCAACGGCGGTCTCCAATAATACGGGTGAAGGTCTCTGCGCGTTACTGTCTTTCTTTTACGCAACACAACCAGCTTAAATGAAATACATTTTCTCTCATGTATTACCTCGTTATTTCATCTGACTCCATAAATGAAAAGGGTTTTAATGATATCTGAGCATCATTAAAAGTGAGCGAATGCTTGATTATTCTTTTAACTCCTTTAATTATATTTTACCCGTTCAAGATTAGGAAACTATGTCGCTTTGAGGTCCTCGCGTGTTTTCTCTACACTGCGGGTCTCACGATCACAAGCGGCCAGTATTGGTTCATCAAACAGAGGTAAATTGCTATATACCTGAGATCGGTCACGTTCATGTATACACAATCAAAGATACTTCAGTATAGCCCCCATGGAATTGCATACACTTGAATTTAACTTAACGTTTTCTTCAGTAGAGGTCACGACCACTATTACAGATGTAAGTTGACCAACATAACTTCTCTTATAATAGCTTTGGATTGGCCATGCGTGGTTTCCCACGTACACTTATCTGAAGAAACCTCAAGTCAAAACAGAGGTAAGACACCCGAATTTAGATTGGTCAAGCAGCATTAAGCTGTTCTAAACGGAAATACACTTTCTGTCTTTGCAAACCAAGTACACTTGAACTGATGCCAAATATTAGTCGTCACTAATCTGACGCAGACTTGCGGTAACATACGAATCGCTCAATCTGTTTGGGAAAACAATTTCAGAGTCAGTCAGAATAAAATCAAATGTTTACAATTTATTGACCAGGTAATAGAACAATAATTCAAAATCCAATTCATAAGGCAAAATCATCGAACAATCAATATAATCACAACAATTCGGAAATTGAGGAATTTGTAGAGATATTACCTGGCAACGAAAAACTACACACGGCGATCATGTGGGAAGTCTACCTACAGACTCCCAGCCTGATATAAACTACACACAGTAAACTGTGCGGGATCGTCTGACTACAGAGAGCCACGAACGATGTGCCACATCTCCTTAAATACCCAAATAATTCAATAGGCTAACCAAATGGTGGTGTCTGTCCTTCTAATTAGATTTGGCTCCCCATTGAGTAGGTTCCTGTACATTTACATATACAGGATCTGGGGGAGGGCACACCTTTAAGAGGCACACTACATCTCTCATATTCTATAACTTCTTTTAGCTTTTCATTATAGCTAGGAGGATGAGACCAGTTTACCAGGCACACTGAGACACTTAAAATGATATCAAACATGTTATAGTTACTTTTTTGTACACACTTGACATTGTATAGGTTTTTAGTGAGTTTTGAGTGAGGAAGGGAAGATAATCAGACGTGAGGCGCGAGCCCCTGCTGGCTGTGTCTCCCATGTTGCTGTTACATATGCAAGAGACAGTTCAAATGTTGATTCTCCTGAGAGCCCAGACTCAATGGCACCTTACAGTTTTCCCCGCTTTGGCACCGTGGGCCACTCAAAGGGTTTCCTGCGGTGTCACATCAGTCTTTGTAAGGTGGGCAGCTGTAAGAGGCTGAGAGTTAGCGCAATGTCATTTGATGTCCGGAAAGACCTGAGGAGGCATCTGAAGAAGTCGCAACACTGTGTCTGGTTGAGGTTATCACATGTGTTCCGTTCATAGAGTCCATCAAGTCTTTTGTGGTTTGTTCAGTGGACATGTCATTCCATCATGGAGAAACATCTGCTTCTGGTTGCACCTTCCCTTTAATGATGATCTGACTCTTTGAAGAATTCTCTGCCACCTCCAGTGGTGGTCTTCTGGGCAGACCTCAATTAGGTGAAGGAGTTCTCACTGGGAATGCATATACACCTGAACAGCTTCTTAGATGACCATGTAGAGATGAAACTCTGAAGAACTTAATGTTGTACTGACATGAGAAAAGGGTTGAGTAATACATAAATACATGATGAAAAGACAAACAATGAATCAATGTCACAAGTGCGAGTGGTAATCCAGGTCTCAAGTGTGTCTTTGAAAATGCAAAGGGGTCTAATTAATCTGATTTTTATTTACTACCATTGTGATTCGTGGTAGTGGAATTTAGAATCTGAATTAATTAAAGCAAAGGTGGCACAGAGTTCAAGGCAATTTGAACATATATCATCAATATTCATTATTACAGTGGATAATAGATTAAAGGAAACATACCACAAATTCAGTATAACTAGTATCTTCACCAGTGGCATGCATCATTAATCATATAGTTATAATAATAATTTTATGATTGTAGAATCACAGTTGCAGACATGTATAATAATAGCAGAGCTAATTCAAAATTATCTAATGTGTGTGATTTGGTGGCTAAGTCACAACCGATGATATATGCCTATTTTAAAAATGTGTAGTGGATCGATAGAAGTGTCTGCATTTCACATCGTCAACTTCTATTTTTATATTGTTATTAGCGATGTGTTGAAAACCAGGGGCCCTCTGGTCTGCAACCATTCCAACAACAATCAATTGGTTTGATTTATGCAGGTGGAAATGTTGAAATTTGGGTGGCAAGTTTGCTTGCAATTAGTAATTAAATCATCGATGTGTGACTGTAGCCATGCATATGTCTCATGTATATTACAGTATTTAAAGGGGAAGTTGTAAATAGTGACTGTTTTATGGAAACAGGATTTTAATGTCCTATGTGTGCGAGGCTATGTGTATGCGAGAGGTGGGCCAGATCTTCAGTGGATTAGTATTTTCAGAATCTTGGCCATTATTTTGTTCCATGATGAGTAGTAATAAAAGTGTGTGCTCTGTATGTTTAGGAGATGGGTGGAACCTGATCTAGAGCAATTGGTGTTGCACAATTTTGGTTCCGGTGCTAAACCGGGAGGCCATATAGCTATTTTTTGTTTTTGTAGAGCTGTGAAGTGTGAATGGCCTGTTAGATTTGCTTTCCCACCCATCTCCATCATGGTCAAATTGATGTCCTGGCTTGAAGCAGGGGGATCAGAAGCCTTTTGGCCTCTGTCCCTCATGTGATTGCAACCTGAAATGGGAACAACCACAGAGAGAGAGAACAGTTAATGTTGAACCTTTAATTAATTTGCATATAGACATGTGGTACTTTATTTTCCTCTGATGGTCAAAGCCAAACTGTTACAGACAGCTTTTAGTCTCTTACTGTATGGTTTGTGTCATCAGGGGGAAGAAGCATTTTGTTTAAAAAACATGTACCATTACAATGTCTAATGCAAATTTTATTTCAGAGATCAAATTTGACTGAGCTTCTTTGGTGAGATCCAAATTACTGCTGATATTTTAGTGCAGTTTGAAGTGTGAAGCACCTTAAGCTGCTCTCGCAGTTGAGTCTGCACAGTCTGCTGTTGTGAGCAATATAGGCCCCAGTTCTGCTGGGGAACTTTCTGAGCTTTGTTTTATTGCTCCCAACACAACTATGTGGTCAAAGAATCAGTTCACATTTCTGGTGATGTGTTTTCTGCTTAGCATTTTTTAAGGGTGCTATTCACACGTTCTATCATCTATGATCTCAGTGGTCTGTCAGGGTTATGAAATTTTAGTTTGATATTCAGCATCTGGCATATGTGTCTCATCACCTGACCAGTGAAGTGTGTACCCTGGTCAGATTCAATTTGGATTGGTGCTCCCCAAAGTGGGAGGTTTTGGGTCGCTACCACACGTGCCACTGAGTTTGCATTGCCATTGCGAGTAGGAATCGCTTTGAACCATTTGGAAAATGTCAATTATCACCAGGCAATAAAGATACCCCCCTCTGGCACTGGGTAGTGGGCCTATAAAATCCAATTTGAGTGACTCCAAAGGTCCTTTGGGTGGCTCTGGTCTACACAGTTTTGTACGGCCAGGCTTACCTTGGTTAATGGTGGCACATACGATGCATGTGTCGCACCATCTTTGAATGTCTGATGCCATTTGTGGCCACCAGAAGTTCTTTTGTATCAGCGGTTGTGTTTTGGGAGCTGATACATGTGCATAATCGTGGTACAACTTTATCACTGGTTTCTGGAGGGCTTCTGGAACGATGTGTTTATCGTCTCTTAAAATCATGCCTTCAGCGACCTTGACTGGTTGGTCCTGCTGCTGCAGGTGCAGTGTCAGCTCTCCATCAGAACTCCACAGTTCTTGTTGGTACTGTTTTAAGTCAATAGGAATAGTCTGAACCACACTCACATCAGGAACAACCAGCCCGTCAGGCTGCCGTTCATCTCCCTTTTGTGCTGCTAATTTAGCTAATTTATCTGCGTTGTTGTTGTTTTTCTTGTTCTCATCTGGATTTTTGTTAATGTGCGCGCGCACTTTGACGACGGAGTGTTTTAATCTCCTGCTGCCATTTACCGTTCGATTTTGGTAATAGTTTCGTTGGTTAAGGGTAATGGAATGTATGTGGAGGAGCAAGATGGACCAGAATCAATAAGTACAGCTAACCAGCCTCCTAAAATAGCCCTTATTCTGATTCGGTTTCCACTCTTAATTATGCTCCCTACGGCGATGGAGGCCACGCATCTCTATTGCGGATGGTATTCTCCCGTAATTCCGTTCGTGTTGTGGGCGAGCCATTTTGGTTGTTTTGTTTTTTAAACTCAGTGATGAAATTCGTTAATAGTTTCAACAGGTTGCTATAGGGCGTTTTTTGACAATGCTTTGATTGTTTTCTTAAATCTCTTTTTTGGCAATCTCTCATGAGATGGTTAGATTTTTTGCAATAACGGCATTGCATTTTGCTTTGAGATCTTTGGTTAAATTTGTCTGGGCCGTTCCGTTCTGTTAACCATTTTGCGGACGCAACACTACAGGGTTTTGATCTCCACCTTTTTTCTATTCTTGCACCCCAGTCTACTATTGCTCTGAACGTGTTTTCAACCGGGTCGACACCATTGGATAAAGCATTTTGAACTGGGATGCCAGCATTGTTCTTAACAAGCTGTAGTAATGCGTCATGGTCGCGGTTTGCATTTTCTAGGCCTGAGTGTTCTCTGTATGTTACCCATAACCGTTCAGCGTACGTTTCAAATGACTCATTACTCACTTGTTTGATTTCTAATATTTTGCTCCAATCTGCATGTGTCGGTCCTCTCATGTCTAATAATGCCTGTTTTAGACGTTCGTAGATACTCTCGTCAGTTTCGTTATTGTGTCGGTTCATTATGTTGCCAGATTTCATCTCTGTGGTTAGTTTCGGTCTGAGCTCCTCAGGGATAGTGAGGAGAGCTATTTGCCAAACATCTCGAATTTCTAATTTGTACACCGTGGCTTGTAACATTAATGCTTCCCAGTAGGGTTGAAACGGCCCTTTTCTCGGCATAATTCCAACGACCTCTATATGGCTAGAGCATTCTTTGCATGTTAACGGGCGGCTGATTGATGTGATTTCATCATCCGCTTTCGTCATGGTTTTAAGCACAGCGACTTTAACTGATTTCTTTGGCAAGTCATTTGATTTTGTTAGAGTCTTTACTGGGCTTCGCAGGTTTGGTTCTTCAGGCCACAGGTTCACAAGAGCTCGTTTACGAGTTTCTCTCTGTGGTCTGTGTCCTAACGCGGCATCATCATCATCATTTTGAGTCTCTAGCTGAAAGGTTTCATCCAGTGCTGCTCGTTTAACTGCAGCTACTGGAAACCCGGATTTATTACAACAATCTTCAAGAGCAGATATGTATTCACTGCCGGTTTGAAGTTTTCTTTGAAGTTGATCAATTTTTGTTGCCATTTCTTCGCGTTGTCTAGCCCACCCCTGTTGCTCGTATGTGAACGCTTCAGCTTGTGTTCTTAACTTTTGTAATTCGTCAGATCGCAATCTTTCAATTTCTTTGATGTTTGCTATTGTTCGTTCTTTCTCGGTTATGGTCTCGAGGTCATTACGACGAAGCAAATAAACAATTGCAGCGGGAATTTTCTTGTATTTTGTTTGTGATTTCAATTTTGCACCCTCAGCAGAATACCAGGATATTAGTTCGTTGTTGCTCCAATTTAATTTCAGTCCCTTGTAGCTTAACCGGACAAGGAGGTTTTTTAATTGCACACCTAGAATCTCCATTATTTCCTCATCTACACGGCTGCTGTGCTGTCCCTGGAAAGTCATGTTTCCCGTCTAATTCTTATGCCCACCGGACGACTTTTTGGTTCTGGTCTAAACAGAGGGTATTCTGACCCGTACCAAAAATGTGTCTGTATTTGAGGTGCAAACAGTCTTTTCCTCAACACTTTCAAAAGGCAAAAAGATTGACTTACCACAGCAGCTGGAGATGGATGAGAAGATCAAACCTCATGTCCCGGGCAGGGATCAAGTTGAATGTTGCGCTGGAAAGACGTTTCTCGTCTGGTTGCGAGATCACGTCGGGGTCACCACTTTGTAAGCCCGTCTATCGGTCCAACGGCGGTCTCCAATAATACGGGTGAAGGTCTCTGCGCGTTACTGTCTTTCTTTTACGCAACACAACCAGCTTAAATGAAATACATTTTCTCTCATGTATTACCTCGTTATTTCATCTGACTCCATAAATGAAAAGGGTTTTAATGATATCTGAGCATCATTAAAAGTGAGCGAATGCTTGATTATTCTTTTAACTCCTTTAATTATATTTTACCCGTTCAAGATTAGGAAACTATGTCGCTTTGAGGTCCTCGCGTGTTTTCTCTACACTGCGGGTCTCACGATCACAAGCGGCCAGTATTGGTTCATCAAACAGAGGTAAATTGCTATATACCTGAGATCGGTCACGTTCATGTATACACAATCAAAGATACTTCAGTATAGCCCCCATGGAATTGCATACACTTGAATTTAACTTAACGTTTTCTTCAGTAGAGGTCACGACCACTATTACAGATGTAAGTTGACCAACATAACTTCTCTTATAATAGCTTTGGATTGGCCATGCGTGGTTTCCCACGTACACTTATCTGAAGAAACCTCAAGTCAAAACAGAGGTAAGACACCCGAATTTAGATTGGTCAAGCAGCATTAAGCTGTTCTAAACGGAAATACACTTTCTGTCTTTGCAAACCAAGTACACTTGAACTGATGCCAAATATTAGTCGTCACTAATCTGACGCAGACTTGCGGTAACATACGAATCGCTCAATCTGTTTGGGAAAACAATTTCAGAGTCAGTCAGAATAAAATCAAATGTTTACAATTTATTGACCAGGTAATAGAACAATAATTCAAAATCCAATTCATAAGGCAAAATCATCGAACAATCAATATAATCACAACAATTCGGAAATTGAGGAATTTGTAGAGATATTACCTGGCAACGAAAAACTACACACGGCGATCATGTGGGAAGTCTACCTACAGACTCCCAGCCTGATATAAACTACACACAGTAAACTGTGCGGGATCGTCTGACTACAGAGAGCCACGAACGATGTGCCACATCTCCTTAAATACCCAAATAATTCAATAGGCTAACCAAATGGTGGTGTCTGTCCTTCTAATTAGATTTGGCTCCCCATTGAGTAGGTTCCTGTACATTTACATATACAGGATCTGGGGGAGGGCACACCTTTAAGAGGCACACTACATCTCTCATATTCTATAACTTCTTTTAGCTTTTCATTATAGCTAGGAGGATGAGACCAGTTTACCAGGCACACTGAGACACTTAAAATGATATCAAACATGTTATAGTTACTTTTTTGTACACACTTGACATTGTATAGGTTTTTAGTGAGTTTTGAGTGAGGAAGGGAAGATAATCAGACGTGAGGCGCGAGCCCCTGCTGGCTGTGTCTCCCATGTTGCTGTTACATATGCAAGAGACAGTTCAAATGTTGATTCTCCTGAGAGCCCAGACTCAATGGCACCTTACAGTTGATTAGATAATTGCATTAATGAGAAATTGAACAGGTGTTCCTAATAATCCTTTAGGTGAGTGTATGTTCATACTGTATGCCAATAATTGTCTCATTTTGTATTCAATTTTTCTTAATGATTTTTAGGGAAAATACAGGTGCTGGTCATATAATTAGAATATCATCAAAAAGTTGATTTATTATTTATTTAGTTGTAATTCCATTCAAAAAGTGAAACTTGGATATTATATTCATTCGTTACAGACAGACTGATATATTTCAAATGTTTATTTCATTTAATTGTGATGATTAAAACTGACAACTAATGAAAATCCCAAATTCAGTATCTCCAAAAATTAGAATATTACTTAAGACCAATACAAAAAAAGGATTTTTAGAAATGTTGGCCAACTGAAAAGTATGAACATGAAAAGTATGAGCATGTACAGAACTCAATACTTAGTTGGGGCTCCTTTTGCCTGAATTACTGCAGCAATGCGGCGTGGCATGGAGTCGATCAGTCTGTGGCACTGCTCAGGTGTTATGAGAGCCCAGGTTGCTCTGATAGTGGCCTTCAGCTCTTCTGCATTGTTGGGTCTGGCGTATCACATCTTCCTCTTCACAATACCCCATAGATTTTCTATAGGGTTAAGGTCAGGTGAGTTTGCTGGCCAATTAAGAACAGGGATACCATGGTCCTTAAACCAGGTACTGGTAGTTTTGGCACTGTGTGCAGGTGCCAAGTCCTGTTGGAAAATGAAATCTGCATCTCCATAAAATTGGTCAGCAGCAGGAAGCATGAAGTGCTCTAAAACTTCCTGGTAGATGGCTGCGTTGACCTTGGACCTCAGAAAACACAGTGGACCAACACCAGCAGATGACATGGCACCTCAAACCATCACTGACTGTGGAAACTTTACACTGGACTTCAAGCAACGTGGATTCTGTGCCTCTCCTCTCTTCCTCCAGACTCTGGGACCTTGATTTCCAAAGGAAATGCAAAATGTACTTTCATCAGAGAACATAACTTTGGACCACTCAGCAGCTTTAGCCCAGGCGAAACGCTTCTGACGCTGTGTCTTGTTCAAGAGTGGCTTGACACAAGGAATGCGACAGCTGAAACCCATGTCTTGCATACGTCTGTGCGTGGTGGTTCTTGAAGCACTGACTCCAGCTGCAGTCCACTCTTTGTGAATCTCCCCCACATTTTTGAATGGGTTTTGTTTCACAGTCCTCTCCAGGTTGCGGTTATCCCTATTGCTTGTACACTTTTTTCTACCACATCTTTTTCTTCCCTTCGCCTCTCTATTAATGTGCTTGGACACAGAGCTCTGTGAACAGCCAGCCTCTTTAGCAATGACCTTTTGTGTCTTGCCCTCCTTGTGCAAGATGTCAATGGTCATCTTTTGGACAGCTGTCAAGTCAGCAGTCTTCCCCATGATTGTGTAGCCTACAGAACTAGACTGAGAGACCATTTAAAGGCCATTGCAGGTGTTTTGAGTTAATTAGCTGATTAGAGTGTGGCACCAGGTGTCTTCAATATTGAACCTTTTCACAATATTCTAATTTTCTGAGATACTGATTTTGGGGTTTTCATTAGTTGTCAGTTATAATCATCAAAATTAAAAGGAATGAACACTTGAAATATATCAGTCTGTGAGGAATGAATGTATACATTATACAAGTTTCACTTTTTGAATGGAATTACTGAAATAAATCAACTTTTTGA
This sequence comes from Moxostoma hubbsi, assembly GCA_032164185.1. Classification (NCBI taxonomy): domain Eukaryota; kingdom Metazoa; phylum Chordata; class Actinopteri; order Cypriniformes; family Catostomidae; genus Moxostoma; species Moxostoma hubbsi. Next base: position 3,313,808 of record JAVLUX010000187.1, read on the forward strand.
TGATATTCTAATTATATGACCAGCACCTGTATAAGAGAAAAAGTGTCATGTTGTTCTTCTGGGCAAAAGTTAGGGCACAAATGTAATAACCTGTTCTAAATGTAATAAAGCCTCTAAATGTATAAAGGCCCTAAATGTAATAACTTTTGGTACTAAATGTTATGTTTTAAATTTAATAATATTTGATTCTAGACCTGTCGTGATTATTAAATAATTAATAATCTTTCTGATCGCGGTTATTTGATCTAACCGATTATTGTGCACTTATTATAAGTTAATTCTATTTCTGTGGAGTAATAAATTACAGTATTAATATTCTAATAATAGAATATATTAATAATATTATTATTAATATGTATATTATATCCTGTATATATATATATATATATATATATATATATATATATATATATATATATTTTATATACTGACTTAGCTATATTGATTTAGCTTTTTAATGTTTACTAGGCTTTGGATGATGTTAATTATAAAATGAAAACTAATTACAAAAATCCAAAAGTTTGTAATAATGTACAGAATTGTTGTTTCGGAAAGAAATTGTTACTTTAATTCACCAAAGTAGCATTCAACTAATCACAAAGTATAGTCAGGACATTACAGATGTAAAAAAAACAGCACCATCACTATTTGAAAAAAGTAATTTTTTATCAAATCTAGACAGGCCCAGCAGCCATCACTCTTACACCTTATTCATGAGTAATCATGCTAAATTGCTAATTTGGTACTAGATAATCACTTGCCGAAGAAAGGTGAAATGTCAATGGCGAGTTCTGAGCACTTTGCTAATTTTAACACTTTTACTGACATAAGCGGTGAGATTTGATACACTCTGTTCCATATCTCTTCAAGGAGAACAATATGTCAAAAAAATATACTCGGGCTCTGGAGACATTATAAGGCATTTGCATAGATTATATGCTAATCCGCTACCGACCAAGGTGGATTTGGAGCATGTCTGGGAATTGTTGGAGGACATGGAGAACCATATCCGGTGGAATAATGCCCGTATCGTCTGAATTTCTGAGGGTGAAGACAGACAGGATATGGTGAAATTCCTGGATGGGCTCCTTCTGAATTTGCTCAACATAGCAGGCCATAAGCTGGAAATCGAGCGAGCTCACAGAGTTCCTGCTCTGTGATCCGTGGAGGGAGGGAGGCCCCGATAAGTTTTGGCTAAATTTCTGAGACCATCCGATAAAGATTTTGTGTTACATTAGGTGAGGAGTAAAGGAAGGCTTTCTTTGGAAGAACCACAGTATTATCAGGTTCCCAGACTTAGCAAATGTGACAAGAGAGAAACCTGATCGATTCAAGAAATGCAAAAAACTTTTACATCAACTGAAGTTAGCTTTTGCACTAATATTCCCAGCAAAATAGAGAGTAGATGCTAAAGATGGCCGTAAAACATTCACATGCCCACAGCAAGCAATGTCCATCATAAAGTCAATGGAGTAAGTAATCTTGTGGTACTCACATTGCAGCCGAGTGGACTGGCTCACTGAACATTTGCTTGACTGTTTTGTGCTATTCCGCCCAGCGGCTGGAGTTTATTTTGTAGAGTAGCACAGATTCAGGACAGTTTTATGGATGAATCTACATGCTCTTTGTGTTTATTCTGCCTACTGGCTGGAGTTTGTTTGATAGATTATCTTTTGCTGTGTATTTCTGTCTCACAAAGTTTGTTTAGAAAGACCGGACTTGAGTAATCCGATGGCAAATGTTGTCGCTGGAGTTCTGGTAGGCGTGTATGGACTATTTGAGTTTAGAGGCTAGGTTGCCAGTTTGCCCTATTGTTCGTGGGGTTAATGCATACGTTTTTCTTTTTGTTTGGTTCTGGGTGATGTTTGGGTTTTGATGGCTGCACTAATGTTGGAATGTGGTATTTATTTTATATGTCAAAATGTCAAACATTAATATGAGTGGATTGTCTCTCTCCACGTGGAATGTGAATGGGTTGGGAAAAAAGAAGGATGGTTATTTCTCTTCTTAAGCTTAAGAAATATAATTTAGAATATAATGTTTCTTCAAGAAACGCATCTTTCCCTGCAGGAAGCTGAAAAATTTGGGAGGATATGGGGTGGACATGTTTTCTTTAGTGCTGGGTTGAGTAAGAGTAGGGGAGTCATTACACTGATAAGTAAATTCTACAATTCAAATGTCTCAAATAGATTAAAGATAAATTAGGTAGAGTCATTATTGTTTTAGCTGAAATTCAGGGGAAAAGTCTTATTTTGGCTAATATATATGCACCTAATGTTGATGATCAAGGCTTTTTTATAGATTTTTAAAGGATGTTGCTAGCCACTTGCAACATCAGGACACTCAGGACAAGTGTGTGTGTCAAACCAGTCTCTGAGTATTGAGGAGTCTGATGGCTTGGGGAAGAAGCTGTTACACAGTCTGGCCGTGAGGGCTCGAATGCTTCGGTACCTCTTGCCAGATGGCAGGAGGGTGAAGAGTTTGTGTGAGGGGTATGTGAGGTCGTCCACAATGCTGGTGGCTTTGTGGATGCAGAGTTTTTTGTAAATGTCTTTGATGGAGGGAATAGAGACCCCAATGATCTTCTCAGCTGTCCTCACTATGGCTTTGTGGTCCGAAACAGTGCAAGTCCCAAACCAGGCAGTGATGCAGCTGCTCAGGATGCTCTCAATAGTCCCTCAATAGAATGTAGTGAGGATGGGGGGGGTGGAAGATGTGCTTTCCTCAGCTTTTGAAGAAAATAGAGATGCTGCTGGGCTTTCTTGGTAATAGAGCTGGAATTATTAATTCCTTTTCTAAGTTGTAGAACGCAGTAACAGCTTTTCAGCCGGGTGCCTTCCAGTGGCCCAAACAGGGCATTAAGTATTTGGATATTTTATTCATAGCAAATTTGTGTGATATAGTAAGTTAATATTGATCCTTTAATAAAAAGTTTTGAGCGATGTGAGCAGGTGGGCTTCATTACTTTTATCTATGACTGGGAAGCCAAAATTCAACTACCTGCTACAATCTCTCCCTATAAATGTCCCACGAAAATACTCCACAAATCATACTCCAGCCAACAGGCAGCATAAGCACAAGAAACAGATTCATCCATAACTGTCCCAAGGCAGTGTTATTTAGCAAAACTAGCTCCAACCGCTAGGCAGAACCAGCTCAAAAGTATACAAAACAAGCATCCCGGTTCCTTGGATGGTCAAGAGTCAATTCACTCGGAGGCCACATAAAAGTATATACCATGACATACACAGTCCGTCAACTTTATAAAAGACATCCTTTGTGTGGGCATGTAGATATTTTGCAGTCATCCATAGTGTTTATACTCAATCTGGCCGGGAACTTCATTTGAAAAGTGATCTTCCATCAATGCAAAAGTTACTTTAAAGAGCAGTGTTAATCCACAAAACAAAACAAATTCCAGTCGCTCGGTGGAGCCAACACAAAAAGAAACAGAAATGGTGCCCTGCTTCCTCCGAAAGCCAGAGTAAGTACAGCGAGTCAATCCACTCACAAATGAAAATCCCAATGGTTACTAACCCATTGTTTCTATAAAAGACATTGCCTGATTGGGACATATAAATACTTTGCTGCTGTCCTTGGTGTTTATTCCAGTTTGGCAGGAAACATCAGTGCAAAAGCGATCTTACATTGATGCAAGAGTTTCTTGCATTCCTTGAACCGAACCCATTTCTCTCGTCAAGTTTGCAAAGTCCAGGAACATGAAAATATTGTGATTCTTTCAAGAAAGCTTTCCTTTGCTCCTCACCTGGCGCAACACGAGATCTTTATCGGATGATCTCAGAAATTTGGCCAGGATTGATCGTGGACTGTCTACCTCAGCAGATCTGCAAGCCGGAACTCTGTGAGCTTGCTCGATTTCCAGCTTATGACCTGTTATGTCGAGCAGACTCAGGAAGAGCTCGTCCAGAAATTTCACCATATCCCTGCCTTCCTCATGCTCAGGAATTCCATCAATCAGCATGTTGTATCCAAATTGTATTTTTTTTCCCATATCTATCTTGGTTGTAGGCGGATTTGCGGAAATTCCCTTTCCGATGACTCCAGATAATCAATTCGTTTCTCAACATCTGCTACTCTTGTGACTAACTTAAATATTTTTTTCCATCAACGTCAATCAACGTATTACAGCAAGATCCTCCAAGTCCACAACTACCTTCGTCAACATCACCGACATGTTAGACAGTTGATGCTGGATTCCTCCCACTGCGTCATCCAAATTGAGTCCCTAGTCCACAAGCCTGTCTGGGTTTTCATCTTGAACATGTAAGTGTCTTTTAATGTCTCCAAAGCCTGAGGATTTTGACTTCTTTGCCAAGATTAACTCAAACAGCAAATATGTAACTGGGTGTATCGAATTTCACTGGATCATGAAAATAATTTTAAAAAATTAGTGCACAGAGCAAAATGCACAGAGCTGTCTCTCACATGCCTGCCCTTCGCATGGCATCATGTGGGACCCCTCAATGATCAGTGCTTTTTTTTATAGATCTTGAAGGGATGTTGCAAGCCGCTGGCACCCCTCATGATATAATATTGGGAGGAGACTTTAATCTATTGATGAATTTAGTCCTTGATCATAGTGAAGCAAAAGTGTGTAAGCCCCCTAGGGTAGGGTGACCACCTGTCCCGCATTTTGCAATTGTCCCGAAATTGGAAGCTTTGTTCCACGTCCCGCAAGCAATAAGCAGTGTCCCGCATTTCAATTTTGTCTGTATTATTTTGTTTTATTATTATTATTTTGGCATCATTTTATTTCATCATCCTTTAATTACAAAATCACAAAAAAAAAAGTTCATAAGAAAACACTGAACATGCGCAGCGCAGCCTTTTTTTTTTGCCAGAGCAGGAAAACACGGAAAAAAAATTGCAACAGAAAAATGGGACTATCCGGAGCTCCCAAGAACAAAAAAAGTGTCTTTGTTCGTATAATAAAGAATTGGAGAATATATATATATATATATATATATATATATATATATATATATATATATATATACACAAATATAAAACCAGTTACAGTTTACCCTAAAGCAGGGTATGCCACCGAAGTTTCACGGACAGCTCTGCTGAATCATTTCAGTACCCCAAACATGACAGCTCAGGTATATTTGGCTTTTCGTGGAGAGGGTGTTTTCTCTGATGACCGCTGTATGGACAGAGACAAGGAACTGAGCATCTGTGGACCTCATCAAAAGTGAACTCCTGGTGAAAGTGAACTACAGCTACACCTGCCAGGAGTTCTACAGTCATAATGAATGAGAAGGCCCTACTCGAAGGAGCCAGATCAGACAAAAAAAAAATAAATTCAAGATGCACTAAATCCGGTAAGAATGCATTTAATATTTCTAGTCTTTAACAATGGAATTGATGTGCTTATTTGGAAATGTGCTTTTTAACGATTAGATTATTATTTTCATTTTATTATATTTAGATTGAGTAGGTCTGTGCTGTTAAAATTAGTTTGTATCATAGACATTATGCCAAACTGAGTGACGTTCACAGCGCTGGTCACTGCAAAAATACATCTAATATAAAATCAATATTTATTCACCTAGTACAGTAATAGTAAGTTATCTCTCCCTAGTATCCTGCAAAATCAGGTCTGCTGACCTGCAACAGAGCAATAGCCAGGAGGTCACCCTACCCTAGGGCAACATTGACGCTTCACAGGATGTGTAAAAACCTTGGTGTTACACATATTTGGGACTTTTAAACCCATCTGGTAGGGACTATACATTTTTTAGTCCATAAATCCATAAGATTTATTCTAGAATAGATTTTTTATATATCTAAGTTTCTCATTTCATCTGTTGATTTCTCAATTGGAAACATCTTAGTCTCCTAATTTCCAACAAATGTTAAAGGCTGAAATCAATGTTTATATGGAGACCAACTGGTCCTCGGTATTCTCTGTGGGCATGGCTTGGGAGGCACTTAAGGCTGTTCTTAGTGGTCGGATAATACAGTATGCCTCATTCATCAAAATATCCAAAGTACAAGAACTCATGGAGTTGGAAGCTAATATTAAAAGTGCAGAGGCAGAGCTGAAGCACCGAATGTCGTCTGATGGCCTCAGAGAATTGACCCGATTGAAATACAGATATAATACTATTTTGTAGCAGAAGTTGGAGTTTTGGTTATTCAGGGCAAAATAGTCATACTTTGAGTCAGGGGACAAAGCAGTGAAGCTTTTGGCTAGATATATAAAGCAGAGAGAGTCTTTTTCTACCATTACCTCAGTGAAATCTGCTTGTGGTGAAATTTGTAACTTGGTCATTGATAATAATGATGCTTTTTAAGAATTCTATCTTGATCTCTATAGTTCCATGTCTTCATCTACATAAATTTTGTGGAACCATTAGAACTCCCTAAACTGACAACTGAGCAAAAAAATTCTCTTTATTCTGAGATTACCTTGGAGGAGCTTGGCGAGGTAATTAAGCCCTTGCCAAAGATGGCTTTGCCACTGACTTTTTTAGATCTTATGTTACAGAACTGGCTCCACTTTTGTTAGAATTGTATACAGAATCATTAAATAATGGAAAGCTTCTGCCAACCAATACACAATCCCAGATCAGTCTGATTCTTAAAAAAGATCCAAGTAAGAGTTATTGTCCAATATCAATTTATGACATATCTTATACATATAGATCAGATGGGGTTTATTCAGGGCCACAGCTCTTCTGTCTCATCAATATTATGTGGTTAGTGGTGAATGATCAGACTCTGGTCGTGGCCTTTTAACTTGACGCTGAAAAGGTATTTGATATGGTTGAATGGGATTATCTTTTTAAGATTTTGGAAATACACGGTTTCGGGAATACTTTTATTGGATGGATTAAATTACTTTATAGACACCCGGTAGCAGTGATACAAACAAACTCTGGATCGGGGCACCTGGCAGGGTTGCCCTCTTTCCCCATTATTTTTCTGTCTTGTCCTGGAACCATTAGCAGCCATGATAAGGAGGGATAATTTTCCAGGGGTGGTGGCGGGAGGTGTGGCGCATAAGCTTTTTCTTTAAACAGATAATATTTTATTATTCATCTCTGGCCCCACTAGATCTATGCTTTGCCTCCACAGCATTATTAATTCCTTTTCTAAGTTCTCAGGATACAGATTTAATTTGTCTAAATCCAAAGCTTTGGATCTGACAGCGTACTGCCCAGTAATGGTTTTCCAGTCAGGTGCCGTCCAGTAGCCCAAACAGGGCATTAAGTATTTGGGCATTTTTTTTCCCAGCAAATTTGTCTGATTTATTTAGATTTAATTTTGATCTCTTAATAAAAAGTTTTTCAAGGGATGTGGGCAGGTGGGCTTCATTCCATTTATCTATGATTGGAAGGTTAATGTCATTAAAATGAATTGTATTCCAAAATGTATCTACCTGCTACAATCTCTCCCTGTAGATGTCCCCCTCTCTTATTTCAAGTAATTTGATTGCATAGTGAAGACCTTAATTTGGAATGGTGTGTCCTATATTACATTTTAATCAGTTACATAGGCTGATTGACAAAGTTGGGCTAGGCCTACCAAAGATTTTGTTTTATTATTATGCATTCGGTCTAAGACATTTGGCTCATTGGTCACTTCCACCTGAGAGATTGGACTCTGAGAGATTGAAACTTGGTATTGGAGGAGGGAGTGTGGGCTAGGATTAAAAAAAATGCCAAGTCTGTATCTAGAGATGCCAAGGGTTCACCTTATACAATTAAAGATTTTACATAGATTCCATTGGACCCCCTCTAGATTTTATAGGCTTGGTCTTAAAGACACACCTACCTGCTGCCGATGCCAATTGGAGTATGGAACACAACCCATGTTTGGGTGTGTGTTAAGATCAATGGGTTTTGGTTGAGGGTTTAGAGTTTTGTATGTGACGTCTTGGGCACTCAGGTTTTATTTTGCCCCAGACTCTGTATTTTGGGAGATGGAGTGGTCATCAATGTGGGGAATAAACAAGTAGAGGATTGGGTCCTAACCAGTGTTATGGTTGCCAGACAGGTGATTTTGAAGGGTTGGAAGTCGGCTGGAGCGCCCCATTTCAGGAGTGGTGCACAGAGATGGGGAGGGTGGCAGCTTTCGAAGAAGGGTCATATAGAAGGCTGGGGAATTTGGATTTGTTTGTTGGGAAATGGGGTAGATACTTGCCATTCTTAGTGTGTTCTCAGGTTGTGTGTGTGATTTTTATATATTTTTTTATTTGTATGTGCTCATGTATGACCTCAGGGGTATTTGTTGAGGGTCGGGGTGAGGTTGGGGATGGGGAGGGGGTAGTATTGGGAGTTAAAAGTTGATTCTGTGTATTTATGTTTTGCTTTTCTGTGTTTGAATAAAAATGTTAATCATAAAATTAAAAAACTAATTGTTTAGCCAGAGGGGAACTGGCCCTACAGTGAGCCTGGTTTCTCCTAAGGTTATTTTTCTCCATTAACCAACATCTTATGGAGTTTTGTGCTCCTTGACACAGTCACCTTCTGCTTGCAAACAGGGGATCTAAATTCAATTATTATTAAATTTTTATACACAATTTACAATTATATTTAATCAAACTACACAATGATCACTCTAAAACTTTATAGATATTACAGTTTCATTTTTGTGTTAATGCATGATTTCCTCTAAAGCTGCTTTGAAACAATATGTGTTGTGAAAAGCACTATACAAATAATAACAACTTGACTTGAAATTACTTTAATCAAATAACCATTGGTTTCAAATGTATAAACATCTTTTATCCTAAATTTAATTGAGGGTGTGTTCACACTTGGCAGGTTTGGTTCGATTAAAACAAACTCTGGTGTGATTGCTCTGTTAGTGCGGTTCATTTGAAAAAGTGTGAACGCTGCCATCCGAACCTTGGCGTGCACCAAACAAGCGGACTGAGACCCCCTGAATAGCAAGTCTCGGTCCGCTTACAAACAAACTTTGGTGCGGTTTGATTGATATATGAACACAGCAAAATACCACCATATATACATAAATCCTACGTGTGCATTTAGCCCAGCAGCCAGCATTGTTTTGGATGTTCGGCAAGTTCCGTTGCAAAATATACATAATAAAAGCTGTTCAATCAGGTTATCTTACCTTATCCTAATACCTTTGTTTTGTTTTTTTAATTTCGGTGTTAAAAATGCCAGTGTGAACGCTAAGGGAACCGGGACTAAATGTATCATTTTCTTTTTTGGTCCGGACCAAGAGAACCGAACTACAAGTGTGAACACACCCTAAGGGGTACTTTTGGTTCTAAATGTAATAACATTTGGTCCTATATGCCATAATAATTTAAAAACAAATCATAATTATAATTCTGATTATTAATAAAGTTATAAATTGTAATTCTTAATAAAAGTTATTAGGCCTTTATTACATTTAAGACCAAATTTTTATAACATTTAGGATCAATTATTACATTTATAGACTCAAAACTGTGCTTCATAAATCATATATACTCTCTGTTCCCAGCAGCTTCTGGAATCAAAGGGAAATTAACTGTGATGCGACGGTGTGCATCACATGGAGTGTCTTACTAATTTACTGCAATGGGTCACTTTGCTGTCTCGAATGCATTCGTTTTGTTTGGCTTTCCTGCGGGCGAGAGGGTAATGCTGGGGTGGGGGTGGCAGGGGCAGGGCGGCCGTGGCAACATGCCGCATTGATGAAAGCGATCGGGCATCCTATGCCAGCTTGGAGCCCTCCAACTGATTAAAAATGCTAATGTTCCCTGCCGTGCTTTGATGTCAAGGCAAACAATGCCAGGGAAAGTAATGGCTAGACGCTGTAATCCTTAATTCGAGAGGTTGTGACAGTTCAAATCAATCATGACCCAGCTGTGCACCAGTGCCTGTGGCTCCCCTGCCAGGCCTGTACACTTTAATTAGCCGACCTCTAAACCGGCGGCCTAATGCACCAGGACCAGAGCCTCTGCCAGTTTCATTGTACTAGCTGTCAAACAAGAAGTGGCTCTAAAAAGTATTTGGACACTTGGGTCACACCTACAAATGACTGAATGTCATTATATTAGAAAATAACAAATCAAATCCAAATTCCTTGTTCCAATGCTAAAAGTTGGCAGATATCGGAAGCTCTATAGACATTTAATTTCAGGATATTATAGATATCAACAATTCATTTTTCACTCCTTAAAATACTAACTCTTGATATCAGGAATGAAATCAGAAGAGAATTAATTTGCACCAGTAAAAACATTAATTGTTGATGTCAAATTACATAACTACTCGTGGGAATACTCATTTATGATAAAAACTAGTAATTCAACTAGTAACTATCTGTAACTGTATTTGCAGTAGAAGAATGTTACGCTTATCATACAATGGAAACAATTGAGAAATGTACTTTTTACCTCTAATAATGTTTTCCTTGTTACTGGATTAGCCGTGCATGTATGGAATATGTAGTAATTATACATAGTTGTTATAAAGGTCTTCATTGACAGAATGTGACATCCACAATGGGCAATTATCCAAAGAAATTACATGTTTCACTTTTTAGGGCAACATGAAGTGGTGAAGATCCAAAAATGTAATGTGATCAACACTTTGGCTTCGTGGAAAAATTATTGGAACAAAATTGATTGCTCACCCAAGTAAAACAAGCCAACTGTAATTTCTCTAGGACATCTTGATCAAAAGATATCTCTCTCAGACAATTTGAATGAAAGTCAATGGGGTTTGCTGGCTAGGGTGCCCAAAATGAATGCTAGGGCGTGGCTAAGTACTTTCCATGATGATCATTAAGGAATGTAGAAATCTGAGATGTGAGGAATCTGTTGTCATGGTCTTGATGAGTCCGCTGGTTTGTCTTTGTTTGTCATCACGCTCTCTGTTGAGTTCAGGTGTAACTGACTCGTGTAATCTGCGTTGCCATGGAAGCCATGATTGTATCCATAGTAACGCTGATCATGCCAGCTTGCTGCCAACAAGCAGCACCTGATCACCATTAGTTCCCTGGCTATGTCTACCTTCCACATATCAACATGGAATTAGTGCAAAATACAAAAGAGCACTTAATATGGACTCCAACTAATATTAATTATCCATAGGAACATAATAAATTCTTGCAAAATAAAAGAGCACTTGAACAGACTACAAATACTTTTAATAACAATCCATGCTAACATGAATTTGTACAAATAATACAAATATTAATGTATTAATATAAATAGCTAAATGGAAGTGCATATTTTTTTCCAAATGTTTTTCAAATGAAAGAAATACGAGCACAGATTTTACGCATGTGCAGCTACAAAATATATACTCACTCTCTGAGACTACTGATGACAGACTGCTGTGTGAAGTTCCTGCTGTCGGTCCAAAATAAAAAAAATTATACATTTAATTTGTAACTTGGATGGAAACATGACTATTGTTTCTGTGTTGTCATTTGGCAAAGACAGTAGTACATTTTTAAAGGTGTGCAGAGGCAGGAGGGGAACAGTCTATGATCACATCTTAACACAGCTCAAAGTGCCAGGAGAAGCCACACTACCTGACACCCAACACCATAATTACCTGCACTGCCTGCAGACCTGTTATTGTCATGACATGACTGTCATCTGTCAGAGGAGCTTCCACTTTCATCTGTCACAGTATAGCCCAACCAAATATCAACACAACACTTCTACCATTTCAACATCTGCATCTCCTATTTGACCATCAGAGTAATTTAAGAGAGTAGGAGAAGTCATGTCTTATTCATTTAAAGGTGTTGAGATAAACCATAAGATGCCTCCTCAGGGCAAAATATTTTATTTTCACCCAAAATACTTTTTGAATGCAACTGTATTCTAAATACCAGTTATTTAAATTGTAACTGTAGTGGAATACAGTTACTTATATTTTGTTTTTTAAATATGTATTCCCGTTACATGTATTTTGTTACTCCCCAACCCTGGATCCCACTAACTCGGCTCCCTGGATGACTCATCCCTAGCCCTCTGGTCCGCTGACCAAATTCCATGCGGGTACTCAATCTACCCTGTACTGGAATTGGTGCTCTACAGGTCGGGCTCCTACGTGGACTTCCTCCCCTGTGTGCATTTTCCACAGTACGGTCCCCTTGCGAGCGGACCCGCTTCTCCCTTGGGCAGTTCCCACTGATCCCTGGTCGCCATGTCTGTAGCAACTCCTCCCTCCCAATGAGGTAGGATCTACCACCGCGCCATTCTCCACATGTGACCTAAAAGCCCATGTGATGTATTTCACCACTCTTTACCTCCCCCAGTGAGGGTAGGTGTGGTCTCCGCAGGCTCTTTCCCCCTGAAAGAATAGGAACTGGGAAATGCATATGATAGCGTTAAGATTTAACTCTATGCGAGAAACATAGAGAGAGAAAAATCGCGGCTGCCGCTGCCTGCTCCCATGCTTTGTCGCCTTGTTCCCCCCTGTCGGGGGTAAAGAACCAGAAGGCTTTGACGATTTTATGGGGTGTTGGGGAAGGATATTTGCAGCCTGACACAGCCGGTCACTTTGGCATGTAAAATACCTGCCCGCTTCTATGTCAGCAGTAAACGTACACGGATCAGCGCATGGCGTGATTTAAATTGGATCCCTATTGTCGCTTCTTCGACACAACGTCGAAGTGAGCGACAGACGGGGAATGTCTAGGTTACGGATGTACAAGACGTTGTGTCCCCCCGGCCACACTGCTGAACCGAGCCACTGTGGCAGCCGAACCTCATTGTCGGCTCCTCAGAAAAATCCTGAATGAAACAGACGCCTTTCCCTCCACGTTTTCAATCTTTAAATTTCACCCTTAGCATTTGGGCAAAATGAGTTGTGTGATAAGGTAGCATAATATTGCTGCCTACATTTTGGAACTATGATGGCTTAAAATGCTGTCTAGATAGGCAGCTCCCTAGGCTTTAGAACAGGAGTTAACATGATAAATGTCACATATTCGCTTATTTGATTAGTGACCTAGAAATGGTGCACCTTAAACATTTCACCTTTCAAATCATAACTTTCAGTTGGTTTCCAGGTTTTATCAATGTGAAATCCCTGATTTTCAATGTGGTGCCATACTTTTGGGCACAGCGGTACATTTAAATTTAGCTCAGGATTATGTTATGTTTGAGCGCACTCAAGGCCATCCCTTGTCTCTAACTCATTCTGTTTTTCTCTGTTGAGGGTCTGAAGCAGTGTAATGTCACCCCATCTGCCTCTCTCACCTCTGTACACTAACTAAGGGTATCCTCTTACACAACACATTGTTCTCTTATCCTGTACTACTGAGGGCAACTGGCACAAGCACACACCTGCAGCCAATTACTAAACCCTTATTCTCCTTTGGGATCTGGCTGCTGCAATTCATACCTCTGCTTTTTACGGGCAAAGATTGGCAACATTCAAAGATGCAGAGAAAAGAAAGAAGAGATGAGAAAATGGGAATTTGTTGCTATTTGGACTTTTATCTGTTCTATACAGCAGAACTTAATACAATTATTCTAGATAATAAGAAAATATTTCTACAATGGAATTATAAAACTATCTGTAAATCGTAACTTTGGGATTCTTTTAAATCAATAAGCCAGAGTCCATGCATTATTTCACCACATTTTCAGGTATTGTTAGGCATGACACAAAGCAGAGTGGTGTATTGCTTTTATGAAACTGTCAAAAGCTAAAATAATAAACAACACAAATTTTAATAACTAATTTAATTTATTACTTCAAATAATCACAATTAACAACTTTTAAAAAGTTTGCAGCACCATTCAGCTAAAACCAGTGTAAGGTGGCAGCTTTACATGGTGTACAAGAAGGCAGTTTATGGACAGTAGTTTGTCCAAAATGGTCTATGGTTGATGAACCAGGCGAACCTGAAGACCAGGTTTTCGATTTAACTTAGTGTATCGGTCCATCAGTAATGACAACCGGTCATAATAGGAGAGTTTTAAACAGTCTAATGCACAGATCTGTGTTAGGATGTAGGATATGTTTTTTTTTCAATGGCCTATTCGTATATCTAAAGAGCAGTGGCTGATATACTGTTATACATATACAATTATATACAGTACATATTCATGATACAATTTAATGTTAGCAAAAGAGATGTACATTAAAATGCTTAAATATACATGATTTAACACATTTTTCACACAATTTTACACAAGATGTCAAATGGGGAGAATGAGAACGAGAGCTGGCTCGCTCTGCGTATGAAAGGGAGGGCTCACACGCGATTCAAACGGAAGACTGCTCTATTGGGAGAGAGTGCTCACGGCATTTGAACGGGTAAGCCCAGCAAGCAGTCGAACTGGGAAAATGAGCACGAGAGTTGGTCACGCTGCATTTGAAAGGGAGAGCTCACACTGTGATTCGAACAGGAGACTGCTCTTTAAAGAGAGAGAACTCACAGCATTCGGACAGGTAAGCCCAGCAAGCAGCTGAACGGGGAAGGTGAAAAGGAGAGTTGGCTCGTGCTGCATTCGAAAGGGAGGGCTCACACTGCAATTTGAACAGGAGACTGCTCTATTGGGAGAGAGTGCTCACAGTGTTCGACCGGGTAAACCCAGCAAGAAGTCAAACTGGGAAAATGAACACGAGAGTTGATCACGCTGCATTCGAAAGGGAGACTGCTCAATAAAGAGAGAGCACTCATGACATTCAAACAGGTAAGCCCAGCAAGAAGTCGAACTGGGAAATTGAGCACAAGAATTGGTCATGCTGCATTCAATAAGGAGGGCTCACACTGCGATTAGAACAGGAGACTGCTCCATAGAGAGAGAGCTCTCAGCACACAGTATTCAAACGGGTAAGCCCAGCAAGCAATCGAACGGGTGCCACTCTTTGTCTGAAACAAAAAAGCTGATCATAGCCTTGGAGGGGAGAGAACGTGATACAAGAATGTGATTGTGGAAGGCTGGTGAGCTCTGGGGGCCAGGTAAAGGCGAACCAGCGACCTTGGTAGAATACACCGAAGCCTGTGGACAGAGCAGCATCAGTGAAATGTTGGATATCTTCAGGGAATGAGAGGCAGTCCTCATGAAAGAAAGTCTTTTCCATTGTTTAAGGAATGTTAACCATAACTGGAGGTCGATGCGCATGGTGAAATTGAGATGTCCGAGGAGGGAGAGGAGCTCTCATTTAGAGCAGCTTTTTTTTAGATATGTGGTTGGACATTATTATGATTATCCTGTCATTTTTCTCTTTTGGCAGTGAGACCTTGATCAAGTATGATTTTTTTGGATAGCTTGGTCGATGTTGTGGTAGTGGAGAGAGAATTCAGCTTCTTCAAGCTGTTAATGCTTGGGTATTGGCATTTGTGGGGGCCGAAAGATTGATGATGATGCATTTTTTGCCTGAGAATTTTCTAGTCGCTACCCCTATAGGGCTGATGCGGAAGGTTTTGAAAGGGGGGCTTCTAACGTGCTGATCATAAAACCTAATTTTAGCTCTTTATGGATTAGTTCATCCACAACTTCGGGTTTAGCTATCACGGATTGCAAATTATTGCAAATAACGCTAGTAGAGGGCAAGCTTTCTAGCCTGGGGTTGAAGCCAGATTTTAAACCATTCAGGAGTTAGTTTGTAAATTGGGGATTGGGATGGTTTGCAAGTTCTTTAGCAAGAGAAGAAATATTACAGGAGTGCTGAAATATTTTTTTAGATTTTTATTTTTGAAAGATTTAGATTTAGATAGATTTAGATGCAAATAGGGTGGCCAAGCAGACATGCAGGAAACAACAGTGTTGCCAAGGGCAACCAAACTCATTGAAGTTGTTGCAAACTTGTCTGCTGGTTGAAATTCTTACTACCCTTCCTCTGAAATCGTGATCTGGTTGATCGAGGGGAGGATTGTTGGAGGGGCATGGGATGTAGCTGTTAGGGTTTTCGGATCTTTGGGTTGACAGGGTGGAAAGGTTAGAATTTATGAGAGGGCATAATTCAGTTAATGCTGCGGCAGCCCAGGAAAACTCTGTTATGGAGATCTAAGTCGAGGGCTCCCCAGTATGGACACTGGTTCCACTGCATGACTTGAACAGTGTATTTGGTAGAGAACAGTTTATGGTAGGTGTAGAAATGACTGCCACTGAAAGAGAGAGAGAGCTCTGCAATGATCACCATGTAATCATTATCTCACATCATCATCTGTGTGGAAAAACAGAGCAAATAACTTCTGTATAACGGCTGAAAGAAATACAGCATTCTACCAAGGAGAGCGTATGAGTGGAGTGAGTTTTGTGTTTTTAAGCATTACTGAAAAGTTGCCACAATCTAAAAGGCATTGTGGCTCCTTGGTGGGGTAGAGAGGGTGGAGAGCAGAAAGGTCTATACCTGCACCTGACAAAATCTGGGTCTGGAGATTATTATTCCGCTCCTAAAACAAAAGGGTATGACAGGGGAAGAGAGCTGGGGATGGCTGGTTGAGGAGAAGGATTTAGAGCCTCTGAGGTTGATGACACTCTGAGCAGTGGTGGCAGGCAGATTCCTGCATCAGTGTGTCCGGTTGTGGGGCTCGAATTGAGTGGATGCTGGAATGAGAGAGAAAGTAGAGGTGGTGGCTTGCTAGGCACTTGGCCTTAAGCTGACATCACGCTGACTGAAGGCCTTTAATGTGATGGAAGTTTGGTGAGGATGAAATGGCCTGTACCAGAAACTCCAGAGGGTTGTGAGCGGTCAGGTGTTTGCGAGGTGGAATGTCACATCTAGAGGAACTGGTAGAAGGTAAGGATTCACCTATTATGTTTTCAGGGGATTTAGAGGTAGAAGGAAAGTCATGTTGGGAAGAGAAATATCAATCATATAATTGGATTTTGCATAGCCTGCGAGAGAAGTGGATGTTAGAAGAGGCTAGAGCTTGGCGATGTTTATTAACTGTCTATTTTTAAATAACAGGTATAGCTGGGTGATAAGCAGAGGTTGATCTGTTGCAGATTTTTTTTTTTTCAAATTTTGTTTTTTACTTTTCTGACATAATTTTAACATCGGAAAATTCTAAACATGCCCGAGAACGCCACGTGCTGTTTTCTTAAAAAATTTACAGATGATAACTGAGTGACACTGACAGAGTGAATCCTCATTTCACCTCACAATAATGGTAAGAAATAATTGTTCTTTGATATTGTTGGTACACCTAAATTAAGATAAAATAATTTTTTATTTTAGAACTAAATCGTCGCTAGAGGTTAATGAACGCAGCTAATTTTCTGTTTGTTTTTCCGCTATTAATCTAACACCACATATTAGATCATGATCATACAGTTGTAAAGTTATTACATAAATGCTACTGTAACCAGTCTCGCTCGACCTGCTCCGAGCAGTCTAAAGAGGAGTCTAAAGGCTGCAGCCTCTAGCGTCAGTTGCTAGTGCGCCTCTTGAGGCCAGGGGAGTGAGGTTTACATATACCACCCAGATATCACATACTAGCTGGCTCCCATTACACTACTCTATTTGGATAAATATCTTTGTCTATTTATTATTTTTGGCACGTGACGAGCAGCCCTCCCTCAATATCTTAAAATACACAAGCCATGCTGATAAATGATAGTGACAACAAAGAAATCAGTTCAGCAAGACATCTATTAATTTAATAGCAACTTTTTTATTTAGAACTCTACTAAGTACTATGCATCTCAGCAATGGTGACCAAATTTACTTCTATAAATTATAGTATATTATTGACAGGGTTTTTCCTGGCTCAAAATGAGTCAGAGGTTGTAGCATACTGATCAAAAAAGTGATGTTAAAAACATGTAAACATTGGCTTTGCGTTAATACACTAATAATGACCTGGAAACTGAATACTAGTGCTAATTTCCTCAGCTGTTTTTTTATTTAGTCTTAGTCTTAATCCTGTGTCAAATGTCCTTTTTAGTTTTTAGCATATTAAGTAAACCTTATCCTATTTTTTTCAATCAAGTTTTAGTTGATGTTAATGTAGTTAATGTAATTTTAGTTAATGAAAACTGTTTTAGTCATATTTTAGTAACATTTAGTCATATTGACATTTTAGTCACTGTACACTGTAAACATTTTAGTCATAAGAGTATTATTGATAAGCATTTGTCATTCTAGTCTATCCAAAACCAATATATATATATATATATATATATATATATATATATATACACACACATTTTATTGTTGTTGTCATTTTAGTGTTATTTTTCACATAAAATGTGTCTTATCATGATGATCTCATCAATGATGCAACACGTTGCGATCTGCAGACAGCGGGGGTGAGAGACGAGTGTCTCCGTGTTAGAGTGCGCATCAGCCGGCGGACCATTAAATCTCTCCCAGTCTCGACTCCCACTCAGATTGGGTCTCTTCTGCGACTGGTTGAAGCAGCACTGACCGCACAGAGTATGACAGTTTTGGAGTTGGTGCTTATTTACATGTCACACTCCCGTATTATTTGAACTTTAATTAAGGATGAAACAAAGATATATCGCTAAGCTGTGATCTGTGTTTCTATCAGACACTCAAGCTACAGCGCTCCTCTCATCTCATGTGTCATAATTATAGTTTTATATGATCTCGAGTTAGGTTCAATGACATCAAGCGACTAGTTGACAACGGAATTATTTTATTATTATTGCAGAGATTTGTAGTTACAAATGACAATCCAATGAGTGCAACGCTTGTTAGTGTTTTCCATGAAGACACCCGCCAGAGTTTTTTAGACAGCCGAAGGTGGGACGAAATTTGATGGAGGCGGCCGCCTAGTAATTCTCTATGCAGGAAAAACCCTGATTGAGCATAACATGTCTCATGTCTTACATCTCATCAAAATATCAAAATGACTGAATTTACTAAAATATAATTCATTATTTTGTACATTTTTGGAAGCGATTCCAGTGGCAATTCTTGGGGAGTCATGTGTACGTCTGATGGAATTTTTCAGTTAAAACAGCAGACAGTCCAGTGCTGTACTGGCAGCCAACATTTTTTCCTAAATCTTGTTTGGAATAAATAATCTTTTTCTGTTACTAATTGCTGTCCTGTTGATGGTTCCTATATGGTATGCTAATCTGGCAAACTTCAAATACAAGACTACATTTCTAATGCTGACAGTCTAGATAGCTCCGATTGTCTGGGATTGGGATTGTCCCTGTTTCTTGTGTTACATGTTTGCATTGTAGAGACACGGTTTAAGAAAGTGCCTCATTTCCACAATATTGTGATGTGGAGACAGCAGGGTATAAACTGGAGAAAGGAGGCAGCAAGTGTTTTTAGGCAGCCTGACCACTGGGTTATGGCATTTCATGATTATATTGGAGTTTTGCTAAAAATGAGGCTGAGCTGTTCCCTCTTCCGGCAGCGCCGGTTGTCAGACAAAACAGAACTCCCCACAGTGATGACATCACAGCAAAATAACATGTTTGCATGGAATGTCCCTTGATGTCTGCACTCGAAGTGGGATGAAAGCGAGTGAATGAAAGGGCGTAGGGAAAAAAGAAATCGCACAGATGTGTCTTCAGAGCAGCCAGAGCTTCAAACAAACCTCATGCAACCCAGCAGCCAACCAAAGACACTGTCACATGATAGTGACGTCAAAAACAGCCAGACATGATTGGCTCCATATGGGCCTCTAAAAAAACCCTTCTCCAAAATAGAGTTCTTTCAAAGGTTCCTGGTGGGAACAGACCGCCCATGTCAGTGACAGAGGCTGCGTGCAGACATAAATATGGCAGTTGTGTATAATGTTACTGAGGAGAGTTTTAGGGAGAGTATGTCTTTAAAGGTGCACTCAGTAACTTTTTGTTTGTGTCACCTCAGACTTACAGTGACACTCAGTGTTGTGGATGCAGCATCATTAAAAAAAAAAATCAGTTTTCAATTAGATACAGATTGTAGACAATCACAATTCACATCAGCCATGATTGATATAATCCAAGAGTGAAAGTGTCCAAAAACAAGATGGTTACTCAGATTAAGCAAGTAGTAATCAGCTGGTCATGTGATTCTAAAATGACAGCCCCCATGAGGGCACCCCTGCCCCATTTAGAATAAAACGGCTTTTATATTGTTACTGATATGACTAGAGTCCTCATCTCACATGAGTGCTCATGATTTTATACATATGTTTAAAAATTACAATTCATTTCTTTAGGACTTAAACTTTTTTATTGGGGAAAAATTACTGAGTGTACCTTTAAATTATTTATGTGAGGAGGTAAAGAGACAAGAGAATGTTTATATTTAGTACTGGTGTTTGCCAGTATTATAATTGCTCATATGTAATGGGAGCCAGGTGGTACGTGATAGCTGAGGGGTATGTGACAATAAATGCCTTTAGACAAAAAGATGTGCCTTTGAAGAGGCACACTTGATCATAATTTAAAGATCAGACAAAATAAATGGTCTCGATGCACTTGACCGATTCGCCATGTGTTCATTTATTGGCACTCATGAGAGCTGCGTGAGCATATTTCATGGAACTTGTGCATTTAAGGAGTTCACACTATTTCTTCTCTCTCAGTCACAATTTGCAAGAATAGTGCATCTTTGAGAATGCTGCAGATGATCTGAGACCATCTCAGCTGATGTAATGACATTGGGACTACAGTTTTTTTGTTTTTTTTTAATCTTATGACTGTTTATTAAAAGGGAAAAAACAGGGTCCGATGGGGTCACATTATATAAAAAGAAAAGGGAATAAAGAAAATAACAAAATGACGATACATGAAATATATTTCAACAAAATATGGTTGAGACTAATGTCAGAAGAAAATACAAACAGTGCAATAGCTTACACAAATGCTTCAGCATACATCACCTACATTACCATTCAAAAGTTTGGGGTCACTTGCCTGAAATGTTTCTCCCGATCTAAAAATTGTGCCAACAAATTAATTAATTCAATTACAAAACTAAAATTTTATTTAAAATGTGTCATCTCCTCAAAAGCCGCCACCCACCCCATCTCTCCACACAACTCTGGAAATGGTGGCACTTTGTCTGACTTCCAACCCCTTAAAAATAATTTGTCTGCCAATCATCATGCTATTCACCACTTTTTGAAGGTCTCGTCTCGGAATTGACCGCGGTCTCGAACAAAGACGACTCAGGATTTTATTTCAAGACCGGTCAAGACCACAAATGCGGGAATATCACTAAATTGTTTGTGCATTGTTTAATTTATATTCAATATCATTACTGTGATTGGATGTATAACGTCACACTTCAAATGCAACCAATAACTTCACACATTTTTATTTGAAATTACCCATCACCCCTCCCCGCACCCCAAATGTGAATAAATTTACTGTTGCGTCCAAAAGAAAACACACAGCAGTGTGTAAATTCTGCAATGAGATGCTCACCGATACGGCTGGGATCACATCAAACTTTTACAGGCATTTAGAAAAAAACATAAAAAAGGTAAGCTAAGCAGAAGTGATGCTAGCAAAGCTAGCTACCTAATGTTTGGAATCTGCCTCTGTAGCAAAACTCTTCAGAAATCTCTCAATTCCACAGTTTGCCACAGAAGGTGCTGTCAGTCCCTGCCTCCTCGGCACCAGTGGAGAAAGTTTTTACTAGAGGGGGCATTATAATGAGACCCCATCGTGCACGTTTAGGTCACAGAATGTTGCAATCTCTCATGTTTCTAAAATGAAACCAAACTCTACTTTATACTTAGCAACTACCCCTTCATGCTCAACCTTTGATGTTGAGCTTGGATTTTTGAAGATTGTTTTGCCACCGCAGTTGTTCAGGTTTGGCATATTATGTTTAATTATAAGGCTGTCTAATTCATTTTTATACAAGTACAAAGATGTGTAATAACTTGCTGTCATTTTTAAGTAAGTGTCAGTGAATTTTAATGGTGTTTGGAGCAGACACATGGAGCTCCTCAAATAGAGCTGAAACAGAAATGTTGAGTGTTTTGAGAGTGTTTTGCCACTGCAGTTGTTCAGGTTTGGCATATGTCATAATTTTTTTAACTCATTGACATATTATCTGCATTTGTCATATGTTGGATATTTGGCATTCTTTGTTCTATTTTCTATGTGGTTAGCAAAATTGCACACACTTGTTTGTTAAAAATAACAACATTATATATTCTATTATTCTATTATATATATATATATATATATATATATATATATATATATATATATATATATATATATATATATATATTATATGTATGTGTGGCAATGTGTGGGACTCGTCTGTTCTTGACCTGGTCTCGCCCTCCCTTGGTCTTGTCTCGGTCTCGACCCCTCAAAGTCTTGGTCTTGTCTCGGTCTCGATACACTCTGGTCTTGGTCATGACTCAGTCTTGGTTTAGGTGGTCTTGACTACAACACTGCTGATTGGCATCACCAGCAGGTAGGTGTGTCTTTAAGACCAAGCCTATATAATCTAGAGGGTTCCAATGAAATCTAGGTAAAATCTTAAATTGCATAAGGTGAACCCTTGCATCACTAGATGCAGACTTGACATTTTTAGAATCTTAGTCCACACTCCCTCCTCAAATACCAAATACAAATATTTCTACCATAATCTCTTGATAGAAGTTAAAGATCCATCCCCCAGATTCTGAATGAGATGGGAGTAATGCACTGATGACTCCGTAATCACCTCTCCAAAAATATCTGCCACTTTGGGAGGGTGTATGCTACTCCCAAAAACAGTACAGAGCACATGGCGCAGCTGTAAACACCTATAAACTGAGACCTGGGAATCCCAAAATGATGACCCAAATTTTCAAAAGATCTCAACATTCCACTCTCATACAGGTCAACGAGTGTAGCAACCTCCCTCACAATCCACTCTGACCAACAGAAAAGGTACTTCTTGATACATAATTCTGGGTTAAGCAATATGCTTGAGGCAACATTTAACATTTGGCCACTCTTGTCCAAATCACGTGCAAATGTGAGGTAACTGGGTGTGACTTAACTGCTTTGGTTAGAAATGCTTTGCAATTACTTTGCTTTTTGCAATGGCGAAAGAGGGTAATGGAATTCCTGTTCAATAGAAAACCAGGGAGGGACTCTTTCAGGGGGAAGTGACCAATGAGCCAAATGCCTGAGACCGAACGCATAATAATAAAGCAAAATCTTGTGTAGGCCTAGCCCACCTTTGTCAATCGGCCTATGTAATTTGTTGAAATGTAGTCTGGGACGTTTACCATTCCAAATGAAGGATTTCACTATGCTATCAAATTGCTTGAAATAAGAGAGGGGGACATCTACAGGGAGAGACTGTAGCAGGTAGTTGAATTTAGGAATACAGTTTATTTTAATAACATTAACCTACTTAATCATCGATAAATGTAGTGAAGCCTACCTGTCCACATCACTCGAAAATATTTTTATTAATGGATCAAAATTAACTAAATAAATAAGACAAATTTGCTGGGAATAAAATACCCAAATTTATAATGCTCTGTTTGGGCCACTGGAAGGCGCCTGGCTGGAAGGCCGTTACTGGATGCTGTCAGAGCCAAATATTTGGATTTAGACCAACTGACTTCCAGAGCTTGGAAAAGGAATTACTAATTATGTGGAGGCAAGGCATGGATCTGGTAGGGTCAAAGAAAAATAATCAAATATCATCTGCATAAAGCAGAATCATATGCGCCACACCTCCCACCATCACCCATGGAAAATCATCCTCCTTTCTTATCGTGTCTGCTAACGGTTCCAGGACAGAACAATAATGGGGAAAGAGGGCAACCCTACCGTGTGCCCTTATTCAGAGTAAAATGATCTGAAATTAATCAATTTGTTTCTACCGCTGCTACAGGGTGACTATATAGTAACTTAATCCAACAAATAAATGTACTTTCGAACCCATACATTTCCAAAATCTTAAAAATATAATCCCATTCTACCTTATCAAACACATTTTCGGTGTCAAGTGAGATGGCAGAGACCGGAGACTGATCATTCGCTATTGATCACATGATATTGATAAAACGCCTAATGTTATCAGAAGAGCTACGGCACCAAATAAACCCCACCTGATAAGAGATGTCATAACTTAACCGGTTAGGCAAAATTTTTGACATAATGTTTACATGGATGTTAACTTTTAAACTCGCTTGGATCTTAGTCCTTTTAAGAATCAGACTGATCCGGGCTTGTGTCATGGTCGGGGGAAGCTTTCCATTCTTTAATGATTCCGTATAAACTTCAAATAAAAGTGGATCCAATTCTGTAGCATAGATCTAAAAAATTCAGCGGCAAAACCATCTAGCCCCAGAGCCTTGTAAGGCTCTAATTACCTCGACAAGCTCCTCCAAGGTTATCTCAGAACCCAGAGATTTTTTTGCTCAGTCATCAATATAGGGAGTTCTAAATGATTCGACAAAATGTATAATATCTTCATCAGTAGACGAAGATGTGGATCTATAAAGATCAAGATAGAAGTCTTTAAAGGCATTATTAATATCAATTGCTGAGGTAAAAATGTCACCACCAGCAGATTTCACTGAGGGAATGGTAGAAAAAGACACTCTCTGCTTTATATATCAAGCCAATATCTTCCCTGCTTTGTTACCCGACTCAAAGTGTGACTGTCTTGCCCTGAATAACCAAAACTCCATTTTCCGCAACAAAATGGTATTATATTTGTATTTCAGTCAGGCCAATTCTCTGAGGCCATCAGACAATCGGCGCTTCTGCTCTAGGTGGTTCTAATGTGTTATCCCCATGAATGTAACATTTGTTCAATTCCCAAGTTTTAGTTTTGTTTTGTTCCTGTGTTTTCCAGGTTTTGTATCTGGACTCGTTGTTTTATTAAAGGAAAGCTACACTTAGACCCCACTCTCTTGCCTCTTCCTGCATCCATTACTGAAAGCTTACGCAAACCATGTCAAAAGCCTCAAACAGTCTGATTCTTAAAAAGGACAAAGATCCAAGCAAGCGTAAAAGCTACTGTCCAATTTCCCTAATTCAGCTAGACATAAAAATATTGTCAGAAATTTTGGCTAACCGATTAAGTTATGACATCTCTTATACATATAGATCAGGTGGGGTTTATTCGGGACCGCAGCTCTTCTGATAACATTAGGCGTTTTATCAGTATCATGTGGTCAGTGGCGAACGATCAGACTCCGGTCTCACTTGACACCGATAAGGCGTTTGATATGGTATGATTTTGGAAATATACGGGTTGGGGAATACTTATATTGGATGGATTAAGTTACTTTATAGACACCCGGTAGAAGGCGGTACAAACAAATGGATTAATTTCAGATTATTTTACTCTGGATAGGGGCACCCATCAGGGTTGCCATCTTTCCCCATTATTGTTCTATCTTGCCCTGGAACCATTAGCAGCTGCAATAAGAAAGGAAGATGATTTTCCAGGGGCAGTGCTGGGAGGTATCGCGCATAAGCTTTTTCTTAACACAGATGATATTTTATTATTCGTCTTTGACCCCACTAAATCTATGCCTTACCTCCACAGAATTATTCTCAGGGTAAAAAAAAAGGTCAACTGGTCTAAATCCAAAGCTTTGGCTCTAACAGCATATGAGCTTTTCAGCCCGGTGCCTTTCAGTGGCCCAAATAGGGCATTAAGTATTTGGGCATTTTATTGACCCCCTTATAAAAAGGTGTTCGAGCGATGTGGGCAGGTGGGCTTTATTACATTTATCTATGATTGGGAAGGTTAATGTTATTAAATGAATTGTATTCCAAAATTCATCTACCTGCTACAGTCTCTGCCTGTTGATGTCCCCCTCTTTTATTTCAAGCAATTTAATACCATCAGTATGAAGCGGTATTTGCCCAGGGTAGAAGCTAGAGCCGCTGCTGATTTTATGATTCCCAGATCACAGTTCTTTGTGTATTTACAGCTGTGCCACCTTCTATGTATTATGTTTGGGAGTAGCATACACCCCAAAGTGGCAGATACTCTGGAAGTGGTGATGACTGCTTGTGGGAAAAGGTCATGAGCCATCAGTATATTACTCCCTGTTAATTCAGAGTCTGGGGGACAGAACTTCAACTTCTCTCAAGAGATTATGGGAGAAAGATTTAAACTTGGTATTGAGGAGGGAGTGTGGGTCAAATGTCAAGTCTACATCTAGAGATGCAAGGGTTCGGGCAGAGGAATTTAATGTATATAATTGATTCTGTAGTATATGTTGTGTTTGTTTGTCTTATGAATGGAATCAATAAAAATTCTTAATTACAAAAATAAATTACTCTGAATGAAAGGTATGTCATGATGAAACTCTAAACTAAATACTAAACCACGAACCCCAAAGAAATGAAAGACCAAACTTGTGTACATTTTACCACCAGACTCTCTTTGTCTACTGCGACAATTGCCAACAAAATCTTACCATATACAAATGTAAAAATGTGCACAGATTTAGAAATTCAGAAACACAACACTTAAAAAACAATTAAAAATTACAAACTGATTTTTTTTTCTTTATTTTTCTTCTTTTATCTTCACTATGTCTTTATTCGCCCTTTTATCCATTGTTACATGTGGCAGACTTGACATCACAGGGAAGGACCACTGCTCTTCATGGTCTTACTGTGAATTTGAGAGAGCAGGACTCTATTTCAAATACCATTCAGGTAATTTCTTTTATTAAAGTGTACAGTGATAAAAGTTGAAACCATTGAAACAAATATCCGCATTAATAGTGAAACTTATGAAGTGGGAGAATATACTGTGTATGTGTGTGTGTGTGTGTGTATACTGTATGAACACTCACACACACAGACACACATATACTGATATATATATATATATATATATATATATATATATATATATATATATATATATATATATATATATATACACTACCGTTCAAAAGTTTGGGGTCACTTACTCATTCTTTATTTATTTATTTATTTCACATTTTAGAATAATAGTAGTCAGCAAAACTATGGAATAATAGAAATGGAAATATGGGAATTATTTTGTGACCAAAAAATCCAAAATAAATCCAAAACAATGTAATATTTTAGCATCTTCAAAGTAGTCACCCTTTGCCTAGATTTTGCAGACATGTACTCGTGACATTTTCTCAACCAACTTCTTGAGGAATCACCCCGGGATGCTTTTTAAACAGTATTGAAGGAGTTCCCATCTATTTTGGGCACTTATTGGCTTCTTTTCTTCATATTTTGATCCAAGTCATCCATTTCAAAAACTTTTTTTTTTTCCAAGTATAAATATATATATATTAACACTGCTTTATGCATTCTACAGAGTATGAGGCTCAAAATTGGAAATACTTGAAGTGGTGAACAACAACATTTTCATCAACTTCAAGAACATTCCAATGTGGTAGCAGGTGGTTATGGGTAACGGGAGACTTTACCAATACATTCATTATCTTCTTTAGATAGAGGGTAACAAGGAAAAATAAATGTACTATATATTTTAAATATTTTTTTGGTTGCAGTTTCATGGTTATATTCTGCAAATATTTGTCCAATGTGTTTTGAGAAGTTTATTATGTTTAAAGTGTATGGAGCAATTTGACGGACCTACTTCTCATAAGCTGCATGTATGAGCTGTCTTGAATGTACAGTATGCAACATAATTGCAATAATTGTACTATCAAGTGTTTTTTCTCTTTCTATAATCTATGATGAATTATTGTCTCCAATCATTATTCTGTTGTGCAGGTGATACTGTATGTTAATACAGCATATGTTAAAGAGAGATTTTGTTTTCATGTATTGCATTTTTTATTTTATTTTTCATTTGTACAGTGAGAAATAAACAATGATATAAATAATGAACATTTTATGATTAGGTGAACCAAACTTCAACTCAAAATATGTCACTGGACCAAAAACAAAATGTTTTGATTAGCCGTTTTTCTGTTGGCTCACCAGATAATTTATGATTGAGTCAATGTTAAAAGGCCGTTGCAATAGAGAATATTCAATTCACAGAAATGCCATTGAGCCAATTGAACTATTTAGATGCAAAAAGTCACTAAAAATGTTTGAACTGGAAATGTCTAAAATGTTTTACAGTGTAGGTATATCTGAACATCTACTTATTCATGCAATTATCTAATCAGACAGTCGTGTGGAAGCAGTGTGGTTATTTGGGTTTCTGTCACGTTCCTGTCAGCTTGGACCAGTCTGGCCATTCTCCTCTGACCTCTCTTATTAACACTGTAGAGTGTAAATGAAAATCCCAGGAGATCAGCAGTTACCGAAATACTCAAACCAGCCCATCTGGAACCAACAATCATGATACAGTCCAAATCACTGAGATCACATTTTTTCCCATTCTTATGGTTGATGTGAACATTAACTGAAGCTCCTGACCCATATCTGCTTGATTTTATACACTGCACTGCTTCCACACGATTGGCTGATTTAATAAATACTTATTAAATTAATAAGTAGATGTACTGGTGTGCCTAATAAAGTAGCTGGTGAGTGTATACACAGTATATCTAAAATCAAAGTGGCTGGCAAAGAATCAAAGTGACTGGTAAAACTGGGCATTCACCCGCTACTATGGATGTTAAAAAAGTTAATTCCATACTCGATTGCCTTGCATACCCTTTAAAATATTTATCTGATCTTATGTGGGTTGTCTACATAATTTATTACATATTGCTGCATTGTTTACCTTTGCATTTAATCTTATGCAATTTATCTTATATCTAATATAATATATACATATACAACTTTGCCTTTGTATCACAAAAAAAAAAAAACAACTTTACAAATCTTAAGTATTTTTCTTTGCCTAATATTAATAATATTAATACTACTGCTGTGCTAACCACATAGCAACATCATGGCAACCAACCAAAGACACCCCTAGCAAACTACATAGCAACATGGAAAAAATCACTCAAAAACACCTTACATTAATAACATTATAACCTTTATTTTGGGTTTTGGACAGGCAAACATCACTCAGAAAATGTACAAATCTATACCACAGAGAAAGCTCAATTGATAATGTGTCTCTCTTTATTGTATAAATGGATCTTTATTTTGGCAAGATACCTTCCAGGAATTGTATTTCTTATGGCCGGTTGAATGTAAAATGTATTAATTAATTGATAATGGAAATCATGTTGTAGATTTGTCTAAGCCTTACTAATAAAGGGCTCACGCCAGCATTTCTCCAAGAGCTTCTGTGTTTGTGGGCAGCTGAAGACTCACAGCGCATTAGATGCAGCTATGCCAGGAATGCAGGTACATGCTTTGAACGCAACATAGTGGAACTGACATCCTAAAGATGAGCTGCTGAATACAAGAAACACAGAAAGACAGCAAAAGCGACAGGAATGTGTGTGAAACATTTTTTTTAATTTATTTTTTACAGAAAGTTTTAAGTTTTATATAAATACTATTTAATTGATTCAAGTTAATTTAGGTGTGTATCACATAACATTTCTGAAGAACATTTCTTCAGATCTATTCTAAAAGCAGCCATATTGATTTTTGCTTTTATCAAAGTTTCATTTAAGCTGATTTGAATGTCAATGATTAATTCATTCATCATTCCTTATTGCCAAGTGTTCTCTCGTACGCAAGGAATTTTGTTTGGTGATAGGAGATTCAAGTGCACATAGAACATTACAGTGAGACACAGAATATAATACAAGGTAAGAGTACAAATAGACATACAAATAATAGGACATATAACAGCATGGCGCATGTACATGTGCAAGTGGTAATATATGGCAAGGTAGGGGTATGTACAATTATTGAATTAAATATGTGAATTTACATATGTACATGAGATATGTATTTACATCATTGCACTATGGGGTAGTCCTGCGTTTTAATTGTTAATGTGGAAAATCACCTGAGGGCAAAAACTGTTCTTGTGCATATATGTCCTGGCGCTCAGTGCTCTGTAGAGCCGGCCAAGGGCAACAATTCAAAAAGGGAGTGGGCAGGGTGTGTGGAGTCCAAAGTTATTCTACCTGCATGTTTCCTCAGTCTGGAGACATACAAGTCCTAGAGGGTGGGCAGGGGGCACCAATAATCCTCTCAGAAGTCCTGACTGTCCATTGTATTTCCCTTCTGTCTAATTTGATAGCTGAACCAAACCAGACAGTTATAACTCAGCTGGTGAAGGAAGTATAACCTCTGCTGAGCCTTCTTCACAAAGGAGTTTATGTGGGTGTCCCACTTCAGGTCCTGTGAGATGGTAGTGCCCAGGAACCTGAATGACTCCACTGCTGCCACAGTGCTGTTTAGAATGGTGAGGGGGGACAATGTTGGGGTGTTCCTCCTAAAGTCCACAATCATCTCCACCGTTTTGAGTGTGTTCAGCTCCAGGTTGTTTTGATTGCACCAGTGAGCCAGCCGTTCAACCTCCTTTCTGTATGCAGACTCATCATCATCACGGATGAGGCCGATGACAGTGGTGTCGTCTGCAAATTTCAGGAGCTTGACAGAGCGATCCTTGGTGGTGCAGTCATTTGTGTAGAGCGAGAAGAGTAGTGGGGAGAGAGCACACATCCCTGAGGGGCACCAGTGCTGATGGTACAGGTGGTAGAAGTGAATTTTCCCTGTCTCACAAGCTGCTGCCTGTCCGTCAGAAAGCTGGTGATCCATCGACAGATTGGGGTGGGCACAAACAGCAGGGTCAGTTTGGTTTAAAGAAGATCAGGCATGATGGTATAGAAGGCTTAAAACTGAAAGCGACATTTTGAAATGTCATGTAAACTAGAATGTTGATTTCCAAACGTCACTTCTTAAACTCTGCGGACCCGCCTGCAGGTTTGTGGGGAGGCGTAACATTGCAAACCATTTTATCTCTTAAAATACTGAAGTCCCTGGATGCATAAGTTGTGTGGTATCTTATGTGGTATCATTTGAAAGCTTAGAATCTGAACTTATCTAGACTTACTAGAACCCCATCACTTTTGCATTTAGTTACATAAAATAATTAAATAAACCCACATTTGTGTTGCAAATTGGCCAACCTGGAGGTTACATTGTAGAAATTTTAAAATTAATAGACAAGTCATAGGTCAAATGAAAGCTCTCATTCTCAGGAAGGTGACTTTAAAGTTTTTTTGTTTTTTTTTTCATACCGTAGTTTAAATTATTTTCAAAAATATCACATCATTAAATTTTATTTCGGTAAGGCATAAAATACAAATGTCTCTTTTCTGTGCTGACCACTGATCTGTAAGCCCCAAATAGATTCAAACATTATATAAAATCTTACCATGGGTTGTTGGCTTTAAAATTAAAGAAATTACTTGTTTGCTTGTTTGTTAGCTTGCTTTGGTGAATAATCCTATATTGCTGTAAAAGCTGGGAGAACCTGCTTTCCAATGACACCTCGATTGTGCTTCTAGACAACTCAGAAGCCAAGATATTTTAAAAAACAGTGTGGAAGCTCTCAGCACACAAAAAACTGTCTATGGGTGAGGGTAATACAGTATGTGTTAGAACACACCTACATTTCAGATCAGTATAATGTGATGGAAGGTGATAGAGGAAAACTTATTTTTTTCTAGTACTTGTTGCCATCCAAAGGAATAACTTTTTGCTTGAACACAGAGAACACAGAACTGAAATGGCATGCTTTAAACTTTATACATATGTCATGTACAATACTATGCACATATACAATAATTTTTATTAATTATTGCAATCATTTCTTAAAATATAGGGGGTTATCTGTAAAATTAGACAGTTTTATTAAATTAGTCCACTATATGTGTGAACAGGGAGCTTTTAAATTTGGGGGTATAAGAGGTATTTTGAAAAATAACCTTGGGAGAAAACCAGGCTCACTGTGGGGGGCCAGTTCCCCTCTGGCTAATATCATGAATATAATGCCAATATTAGTTATTTGTGTGTAAACTGTAAGAATAATGACTCATGTCTTTAAAGTTCATCCTGGATTAACTGCAGAAGTTCACATAGATGCAGGCCCGCATTAATGCACAGGCTTACTGGGGCTGAAGCCCCAGGGCCTATGAAGACAAGGGGCCTATCATAAGCCAATAAAAAAAAATCACATTGTTTTGTAGTTTGTCAAATTTTTTGTCAATCACTTGATATTCATGTTTTTGGCTGCTGATTGATCCAATTTACATGTGACCCACGTGGGAAGCATGATATGACAGCCTATCAGAATGTAGAGAAACAGTTGTAGCATGCGTTGTTGTCTACTCTAGTAGTCTATTCAAATTTATGCTTATAGTCACTCACAGAAGATAGCGGATAGCTAAATCAAAATGTCGGGAAAGAAAAAGTTTGAGAGTGGTGCTCACAAGCGAAAAATATCGCAACAGAAAGAAAACAGTGAGAAGGAATTGTTAAAAAAAGAATCCAAAGCTGACAGGATTTTTTAAACCTGCAAATGAAGGCGAGTCGAGCTCATTAAGCGGAGCACCGATGAACAGTGCAGAGGACAAGCAAACAGGCGGGAGACCGTTAACTCGCGCTGCAGAGGACGAGGACTGGCTGCATGGAGCAGAGCCAA
This sequence comes from Moxostoma hubbsi, assembly GCA_032164185.1. Classification (NCBI taxonomy): domain Eukaryota; kingdom Metazoa; phylum Chordata; class Actinopteri; order Cypriniformes; family Catostomidae; genus Moxostoma; species Moxostoma hubbsi. The sequence continues at coordinate 3,346,222 of JAVLUX010000187.1, forward strand.
CCGGGGACGGACAGACCGGAGGACCTTTACCTCGCTTTCCTGGAAAAGAGGAGGACCAGGTGCGGGAAGAGCAGTGCTCGAATTGAGGGGGGGCTGGGGGGATCCGGGACCCCCCATAAGAAGTAAAAAATAGACTTAGGGGGGTCACTCAGATATTTTAGCTGATTACCTGATTAAATGCATGAAATGGATACGGTAAATTTCGTGAATTAATTATTTACAATCATTTATATTAAGTTTGTTTATAGGCTAGTTGCCATGTCTCTTCAAAATGTAAACGCCCCGCCCCACATCTAAAGAGCGCCGTATTTATGCGGGATTCACTCTTGAAATAGCAATGATTGACATTGATAGCCATAGCATTGTTTGTTCCCGAATAAAGCAGCATTTTTCACTGAAATGGTTGAATAGTCTGCTGACTGACTTACTCACTCATAACAGTCCTTTCCCGCCTCCTACTGAACGTAACTAACGTTATGTACAAATCGTATGCACTAAAATCGTTGAAAAATCCCCACCAACACACAGACTGTTTTGTAACAATTTATATGTTTAATATCTAATAAACTAGTTTCATGCATTTAATTAAGTCTTTTGGAACAAACATTATTATCACAGTGTCACATTAATCATCCAGTTGTTTTTAGGGTAAATTCTACATCGGTAAATAAAGCTAGAATCATTCTGTTGGATGTTCATAAGTATCTTCTGCTCACCAAGCCTGCATTGACTTGATCAAAAATATACTAAAAACAGTAATACTATGAAATATGATTACAATTTAAAGTAATAATACAATAAAATATCATTTATTTCTGCGATTAGCTGAATTTTCACCATCATTTCTTCAGTCTTCATCACATGATCCTTCAGAAATCATTCTCATATGATTTGATGCTCAACAAACCTTTATGATTATTATCAATGTTTAAAACAGCTGTGTAATTTTTTTTTTTTTTTTTTTTGACTCTGATGAATGGAAAGTTCAAAAGAACTAAATTTATCTGAAATAGAAAATTTTGTAGCATTATACACTACCATTCAAAAACTTGCAGTTAGTAAGAATTTATATTAAAAAAAAAATGTTGGGAAAGAAATTAATACTTTTATTGATGTGGATTTTTTTTAATGGAATACTGTCTTCGTTAGGCTATATCTCCCCGAGAGAAACTTTTTTCTGCTTTTGTTGTATATAGACAAATGTGGTCATTAGACTTTTTTTTTTATTTTGGGCCTACAAAACCTCTCAGCCCCAGGGCCTGACGGCAGGTTAATGCGGGCCTGCATAGATGCATTGTCCAGGGACGTCACTAGGATTGGAAGACAGGGGGGGCTTAGCCCCCAGGGTATTTGTAACTTGCGTTTGCTAAATCTTTGCACTCACATCTAGAGCTACACTTATGTCAACAACCAGTCAAGAAACCAAGATGTTAACAAGTAAAACGTAACAGACATATCCTCTTCTTCCATTTCTACTCTGTTAAAGAAAAGTTACTGTAATGTTAGCTTTTAGACACATCAAAGCTGCATGGGGAATTTACTTAGGCCAGACTTTGCTTCTGATGAGTTATTCTATAAGCAATGACTTAAATGTCTGCTCATGTAAATGTATGATAAAGTAATATCATACTATATCTAAGTCCTCTCTATATAAGATAAGTTGTCCACAGAATGCTATTTAATTACTGTAACTGCGCTGTGGATTGGTTCAATCAGTGTGTAATTTCGCTGTGTAGTTTGGCTTGCATACAGTTTAACCCAAGAACCAGAATTTTAAGGTCATAGTGAAATTTGACAAAACAAGTTTAAGCGTTTCTCAATTAAAGATGATTTATTCTGCCAAATGATGTATACAATATGATATAAATCAACAACAAAAATCCAGTATTCAAATAAAGGAAAATTAAGAATGAAATCATTTTCAAAACCACAGTCAACAGTTACTTTTTGTTTATTGTCAACTTCATTGGTGGAAGCATCAAAAAGGGTTGTTTTCATTTTAGTTTCACATGTGTATCTGTGGGCATTTGCTCATCTTTAGCCTATTTAGGTAACATCTACGTATTTATTTAATTTATCACAGCCAATGAATGCAGAAAGTTAAATTGGTATAGCTAGCATATATAAAAAATATAATGAAATAATTTAGTTTAGGCTATGCATAGTGCAAACAAAACAATCCTTAGACCTATAGACCATTACTGACCTCAATCACACCGGCTCCCTCAGAATCAACTGGCCTGCCAATCTCCTGCGGCTGCTTCTCTTTCTCTCTCTGCTAAAATATCTTCGAATATCCATCTTATCTGCTCAATTAATTGAAGGATACAACGGTAATAGCATGAACAGGGACCCTATGACATTTAGTTTTCAGTGACAACAACATTCTATGGGGATTGATATTGTTTTATATGCCTATTATAGAGATAGGTTATATTATTGTCAAAGAATAAAGAGTTGTGATTAGCTTGCTAAGTTAACCATTTCTTGTATTTTGCTTGTTCACTCTAGCTAGACTACAGTTTTACATAGCAAACCAAAATATCCCCTTTCCTTTACCTCAAGAAAACGCAGCTAAAGGTAAGCAGGTACTTAAAAACAACTTTTCACTCTGTATCACGACACTTACCAATCTTCCTTTCACCATTAGCGTGTGTATCGGTGTGTGTGGACGGGAGGGTACATAGCGAGTTCAACTTCAGACCAAACTAGAGTAACGACGAGACGAGATGAATCCTCCGGTTACTTGAAAAAAAGCTCTGAAAGCTTTTTTCACTTTGCCACAGTTCACACCAATGCAACGAGACGCTGCGGTGCATCATCTTGATAGCACAACGACTCTTTGTACTTCTGTCCAACTTCCGACTTTTCGGCTATTTTTTGTAGCTGGATATATATATATATATATATCATTTGTTGCGACTAATTCTAAATATGAATGAGGATATGGTTATTGATAAATCGAATTGTTATTGTTGTTCTTATTATCATTTAGGGGGGCTTAGGAACATTTTGGGGTAGCTTCAGCCCCCCTAAAATAGGCCTAACGACGTCCCTGGCATTGTCCTTTGTTAGTTGGACTACAAGTCACAGTACCTTTCGGATAACAAAAGAGAAACTGATATCTATTCTGTAAAATACAATAAATAGATTAATATGACTAAATGACTCTGTTAGAGGACGTTGCAAATCGATAACATGCAGTTTAAAGGGTTAGTTTACCCAAAAATGAAAACTATCCCATGATTTACTCACACTCAAGCCATCCTAGGTGTATATGACTTTCATCTTTCAGCCAAACACAATCAGAGTTATAGTAAAAAATATCCTGACTCTTCAAAGCTTTATAATGGGAGTGAATGGTACCTTAGGATTTGAAACCCAAAAAAGTGCATCCATCCTTCATAGAAGTCATCCATACTGCTCCAGGGGGTTAATAAAGGCCTTCTGAAGAGAAGCAATGTGTTTTTGTAAAAAAAATATCCATATTTATAACTTTATAAACTATAATCACTGGCTTCCGGTAACGGCCATCCACGCATTCAAAAGAGATTAAGCTCCGGTGAGAAGAGACGAACATGGAAGCAAAGAGGATAGAGCAAAACTAAACGCTGGTCATGAATTAGAAGACAAAAACGAGGATTTTCAAAGAAAAATGTCAGAGGATTTCGATATAAGAGAAGAGGAGATTGAGTTTTTTGCCCAGCCCTATTTGTTTGAACCGGAGTACACCAACCAGGAACTCCGGGAGATGGAGGAGACTGCAGCAGCGGCACAAACAGAAGAATCTGGTAGTTGTAGAGTATGGGAGACATGATGGTGCTCATGCAGGAAATGCGAGGTAATGTCAACAGAGGCTGAGAGTGTTTGCTGCCATGAATAGACAATTGGAATGACAGGATATATGCACGAATGCACAATTTTAAGACTAATACAAATCTACAGTATAGCTAAAACAACTCACTTCTTTTCGCCGTTTTCCTTTGCTGTAAACAACATGCACTTCCGCGTACGTCACTTCTCACCGGAGTTTACACTACGCCTACATCATATACCGGAACTCGACTCTCTTGTGAACGTTACCGGAAGCCAGTGATTATAGTTTATAAACGTATAAATATGGAAATTTTTCTTACAAAACGCATCACCTTGCTTCAGAAGGCCTTTATTAACCCCCTGAAGCTGTATGGATTACTTTTTTGATGGATGGATGCACTTATATAGCTTGGAAGAGCCAGGATATTTTTTTAATATAACTCTGATTGTGGTTGGCTGAAAGAAGAAAGTCATACACCTAGGATGGCTTGAGAGTAAATTATGGGATCATTTTCATTTTAGGGTGAACTAACCGTTAAAAATTTTGTACAGGATTTGCCCTTTGATCTGTAGAAAGTCAAGTCAAGTCAAGTCAATTTTATTTGCATAGCGCCTTTCACAACACACATCATTTCAAAGCAGCTTTACAGAAGATCAGGCTTTAACAGAAGACAAAACTGTAATGTCGATGAATCATCATTGTGTAATTAAATAAAATACAATTGTTAATTGTGTTTAGAAATAAGTAATTAAATAATAATTGTATTTATATCCCCAGTAAGCAAGCTGAAGGCGACTGTGGCAAGGAACACAAAACTGCATCAGATGTTGGTTAATGGAGAAAAATAACCTTTTTCTCCATTAAAAGAAACCAGACTCACTGTGGGGGCCAGTTCCCCTCTGACTAACATCATGAATATAATGTAAATATTACTTATATATAGTTAAAGTCATGGTTTAAAATTATTAAACTAAGTAAGTGTTAAGGGTTAGTGTTTAAACATCGATTTTGTTTGAACTGTAAGATTAATGACCAATGTCTTTGAAGTCCATCCTGGATTAACTGCAGAAGTTCACATAGATGCAATTGTCCTTGTTAATTGGCTGATGAAGGCTTTTGTTGGCAATTGTTAGTCTATGCATTCCATTTCAAGATCGTAGTCCATCAATAGTCGAGGTGATGCAGGCAGAGATCAGTGAGGTGCATCACAGTTCAACCTGGCCGGTCATTTCGGTGAGGTTCGGTGTGGTCCATCCTATATCTAAGGTTCAGACAATGGCATATGAATTATCCCATGTCTTATGGTTGGAGTTGACATCACTTCATCCTCTGAAGTCTATCGTAACAGATGGAAGTGATGTTTGGCTTGCACCGGCTGCATTTAGTCATCATCACATAGCGACACGTAGCAGTGGAGTCCAACACGAAGCAGGAATGGAGCTGGATCCAGAAAGAATATTCCCAACTTCTTTAAGAAATGTGAACTTTTAATACACACTTATGTGATTGCCCTGTGTATTTTTGAATTCCAAATAACATTTGTCAGCAATAAATAAACAACCTGACAGCATCATATATTTCTGGCTTAGCCTCATGTAAGTGTATCTGATGCTGTACTGGAGAGAATATTCTTGGGGTGAGAGAGCTTTCAAAACACCTCTGTGAGATAACGCTGAACATAGCAGCCACTAAAACTCTTAAACATTCAAATGCATGCCTTTGCAATAGTATGAAGCTTTAAAGACCTTTTAATGAGCAGATAGCTGCAGTTGAGCATTTAAAACTTGAGGAAGTGCCATCATGGATAAAAGGTTGCACTCTTTCCCCATCGTTTCTTTGATGCCGGCAGATCACTGCAGGGCAGCGCTGGCGTGTTCATTCAGGGCTTTCTTTGCAGGGCCGCGTTTCAAAGACGCACTGTAAGATGCGATCTTCAGACTTTCCCTTCCATCTGAGAACAGCCAGGCTTTATTGACTGCAGCAGAGAGAGGAGACGAGATATGAAGACGAGAACAGAGAGACGGAAGTGTTGCGCTTGTTTTCTCACGAGCTGCGGGAGAACAGTGCCACTTTGAACTCCCCCCCCATTAAAAGCCTGATGGAGATTTGAAGAGAACTGTTGAAAGGAGCCGGCATATTTTAGATGTTAATTTGTTTTTGTTGTGTTTTCGCTTCTCTTTTTTCATTTTCTGGGGCTTCTGAATCTTTTATATTCACATCCAATTTAACACAGCTGGATAAAACACTTTCTTTCCCCAAACTCCTCTGTCGAGCTTCATATCCATCTCGATTGAAGTTTTCCACACTTTGCACAAAGTCAAAAGATCAATATTCACACAACTATTTGTTGGATTATGGCATGTATCAGTGTGTACCACATACCAGTGGTTCAAACTGGTCGGTTGCAACCCAAAAATGGGGAAAAAATCTACTACAATTTAAGGAATATTCTGGGTTCAATACAAGTTAAGTTCAAAATGAATTTCGACTCATTCCTCCTTTTCTTAAAAAAATAAGGTAATTACAATGTTCCCAATCCATAAACATAGAAATACTAATGTTTCAAAAGTATAGACACAAGATGTAAACAATATGTATGATAACGTCTCGGTTACGTATGCCCCTAGCCAGTGCCCACGAGGATGCAACACTCCTTGTAGAGTGTGCTCGAACCCGCAGGGGGGGTGGCATGGCCTGGGTGCGATAGGCCAGTAGGATGGCATCCACCACCCAGTGGGAAAGCCTCTGTTTGGAGACAGTGTTCCCTTTCCGCTGTCCCCCAAAGCAGACAAAGAGCTGCTTAGAGCACCTAAAGCTCTGAGTGCGGCCCAGGTAGGCACGCAAGGCATGTACCAGACACAGCAATGATGGGGCTGGGTCTGCCTCCTCCCGGGGCAGCGCTTGCAGGTTCACTACCTGGTCTCTGAAGGGCGTGGTAGGAACCTTGGGCACGTAGCCCGGTCAGGGTCTTAGGATCACGTATGTGTCTGCCGGACCGAACTCCAGGCAGGTGTTGCTAACAGAGAAAGCTTGCAGGTCCCCGACCCTCTTGATGGAGGTGAGTGCGGTCAGCAGGGCTGTCTTTAGGGAGAGGGTCCTCTGTTCAGCTGATTCTAGCGGCTCGAAGGGGGATCTCTGAAGACCGGCGAGGACCACCGAGAGATCCCAGGAGGGGAACAGGCTTGGCCGGGAGGGATTCAACCTCCGGACGCCTTTTAGGAACCAGATAATCAAGCCATGCTTACCCAGAGACTTGAGGTCTACTGGGTCGTGGTGAGCTGCGATAGCGGCAACATACACCTTCAAGGTGGAAGGGGACAGCCTCGCTTCCAACTTCTCCTGTAGGAACAAGAGCACTGACCTAACTGCGCACCTCTGTGTCTTCAGCCCGGAAAGAACACCAATTCGCAAACAGATGCCATTTCAGGTCGTAAAGTTGCCTGGTAGAGGGGGCTCTGGCTTGGTTTATCGTGGCTACGACCGTGGGTGGTAGACCAGCTAGATCTTCCGCGTCCCGTCCAGGGGCCAGACGTGGAGGTTCCAAAGGTCCGGGTGCGGATGCCAGAGCATGCCCAGTCCCTGAGAAAGAAGGTCCTTCCTCAGGGGAATTCGCCAGGGAGGGGCTGTCGCATGGAGTACGCGGTCCAAGAACAAGGCCCGGGTGGATAGGTGGCCAATAAGGAGCCACAAGAGTGACTTGTTCCTCGTCCTCCCTGACCTTGCACAGCACCTTTGCAAGAAGGCTCACTGGGGGAAATGCGTACTTGCGCAGCCTGGAGGCGTCGGTCATGACCAGGACGCGTCGGGACACCTGCTGGAAGGGCACTCCTGCCCGTAGAAAACAGAGTCCAGGGTTTGAGTGTTTGGCGGCAAGCAGGGGTGATCATCAGGGGTGTGCTGCGGCGCCATGCTCATCTCGGGACTCGAGTCTGAAGCCAGTGCTGAAGCGGTCTCATATGCATCAACCCCAGCGGCGTGACAACCGCGGAGGATGCCATATGACCCAGGAGCCTTTGGAAAACTTTTAAGGGGACCGTTGTGCCCGGCCTGAAGGCGACGAGGCACCTCAACACTGACTACGCACACTCGTTGGTGAGACGTGCTGACATTGAGACCGAGTCTAACTCCATGCCAAGAAAAGAGATGCTCTGAACCGGAGTGAGCTTGCTCTTTTCCCAGTTGACCTGAAGCCCCAAACGGCTGAGGTGCTTGAGCACCTGGTCTCTGTGAGTGCATAGTAACTCTTGCGAGTGGGCCAGAATGAGCCAGTCATTGAGGTAATTGAGTATGCGGATGCTGGCTTCTCGGAGCGGGGCAAGAACTGCCACTGCGACTTTCGTGAAGACGCGAGGGGACAGAGACATGCCGAAGGGGAGGACTTTGTACTGATACGCCTAGCCGTCGAACGCGAACCACAAAAAGGGGCGGTGTTGAGGTAAAATTGAGACGTGGAAGTACGCGTCCTTCAGGTCTACGCTGTGAACCAATCTAGATGTCGAATGCAGGTTGTAAAACAGTTCATGCTCACGGGCAAGGAAGAGGCGAGAAACCGGCTTAACATATAAATGATAGTTTTAATGGTAAACTCAAAATACAAATACATAAGACAACGGACATGTCCGTGAATGATCTCTCTCTCTCACGCCCGTCTTCCGCGGTCGGCCTTTAACCCTCTCGGAGGCTTGATTGGCCTAATACAGGACTTTGAATCATGACCCGGCCCCGCCCTCCACCATGCCACATTCCTCCCTTGTTCTTTCAGGCTGGGGACCCCCGGCCTGATGTACATCCCCGGGGGGGGCGGGGCGCCTCCCGCGCGGTCTGCCGGCTGGTCATCCCCATCTACCTGGATGAGGGAGAGGGCAAGGGGAGTGAAACAACAATAATTAAAAATGTGGGGGGGGGGGGGTCCTTCATGCACTGAGCAGTTCCTCCACTCCCACAAACACCATAATTTAAAAAAGAGGGAAAAGGCCAACGCAGAGCGGTAGTGAGTGAGAGATAAAAAATAAAAAAAACCTTACTCGCCGTTTCTCTGATACGCCGTAGCTTGTTCCTCGGCCACTCCTCCACCCTCTACCGAATGGCAGCTGCTCCTGTCCAGGTGGATCCAAGGCAGTCCTCCAGCCCCTGGCGGACGGAACGCCCCGCCGTGTTCTCGGGGAGCCGAAGTGGACTCCCCCGCCCCTGGCAGCGGTTCTCCAGGTGGTCGGCTAGGAGCCCCTCCTCCCCTCGCGGTCGGCGGCCATTCCTCCGCGTCCAGGCGGCTGGGCTCCTCGTCCCCCGGCAGATGGCCGCGGCTACTTCTTTGGGGTAGTGGCGAGAACTCCGCTACGGCTTATCCCTCTTCCTTCACGGGCCTCCCAAGGAGGAGGCGAGAACCGGCTTATCAATATAAATAATATTTTAATGAAAACTTAAACAAAAGCATAAACAAACACACAACGGACATGTCCGTGATTGAGCGCTCTCTCTCGAACCGTCGTCACCGGCCGCCTTTATCCCTCGCGTGCCCCATCAGGCCGATTGGGGAACGGGCGTACAACATTCCAGCCCGGCCCCGCCCCCCTCCACTCCACACAGGTTAAGATGTGTTTCTGCATGAGCATTTTGAATGGGAGTTTGTGCAATGCTTGGTTGAAAACTCGCAAGTCCAAGATTGGTCGTAAGCCACCGCCTTTCTTGGGTACGATGAAGTAAGGGCTGTAGAAACCCTTCTTCATTTCGGTTGGAGGGACAGGCTCTATCACGTCTTTGAGTAAAAGAGTGGCGATTTCTGCATGCAGGGACTTGGCATGTTCACCGTTTACTGCGGAAAAGCGGACACCCATGAAGGGAGGCGGGGGCCTGGCAAACTGAATTGCGTAACCGAGTCGGATGGTCCGGGCCAGCCAGTGAAACAGGTTGGGAAGTGAGAGCCATGCATCCAAACTCCTCGCTAGGGGCACCAAGGGGAAGATTATTTTTGACATACCCAGCAGGGCTTCGCAGCGGGGCGGGGCAGGTAAGGCAGCGTCGGGAGGCGGTGACGCGTCCCGAGGCTCTGGTGCTGAGAAAAGACTCAAAGCACTTACCTTGCTCTGCACACCCGGCAGGGGGCGGGTTAGCGACTGAGGAGGAGGTCCAGGGTAGGCATCCTCTAGACTCGTCGGCCAGCCGGGGAACAGTCGTGGGGCTGGAGATGGGTGGTCCATGTCCAGGAGGCAGAGACTGTTGAAATCTTGCAGCAGAGTGCCGTGAGAACGGAATTTGCGGGCCAGGTGACCCAGAGACAAAGGAAATAGCTCTTTTTAATTGAGAATGTGGGTACCGCAGCAGGGATCAGGGCTACCCTCGTGCAGATCCCTGAGCGCCTTGGCCTGGTGGACTTGCAGGATGACCATGGCATGCAAGGCGGAAGCGGCCTGTCCCGCGGCGCTGTAGGCTTTGGTGGTAAACGAGGATGTCGTCCTACAGGCCTTGGAAGGGAGCACAGGGTGACCCCACAAGGTGGTAGGGTTTCCGGGGCATAGATGGAGCACAACAGACCTATCCACCTGGGGAATCGCCGTATACCAATGGGCCGCTCCGCCGTCGAGGGTAGCGAGAGCGGATGAGCAGGGCTTATGATGAGTGGAGAGGGGGTCTCTCCACGAAGACGTCAGCTCATCATGCACCTCCAGAAAAACGGGAGTGGGTTGAGGCGAGGCTGTGAGCGGCGCGCAGACCCCAGGGACCAGTCATCCAACCGCGATGGGTGTGGGGAGGACGGAGGGTTCCAGACCAACCCCACACTGACGGCGACCCGGGCAAGCACGTCGGACATCTGCGCGTCAGCCTCAGCCTGGGCGTGCTGGACCGAAGGCGGCAGCCCAGGGTAGGTATCAGCGTCAGACGCCGCGCTCTCCGATGCAGCGGCAAGCTCATGGATGGACTTCAAAGACATTGGTCATTAATCTTACAGTTCAAACAAAATCGATGTTTAAACACTCACCCTTAACACTTACTTAGTTTAATAATTTTAAACCACGACTTTAACTACACATAAGTAATATTTACATAATATTCATGATGATAGTCAGAGGGGAACAGGCCCCCACAGTCAGTCTGGTTTCTCCCAAGGTTATTTTTCTCCATTAATCAACATCTTATGGAGTGTTCCTTGCCACAGTCGCTTTCAGCTTGCTCACTGGGGTTATTAATACAATTATTATTTAATTACTTATTTTTAAACACGATTAACAATCGTATTTTATCTAATTACACAATGATGATTCATTGAACATTATAGACATTACAGTTTTATCGTCTGTTAATGCCTGATCTTCTGTAAAGCTGCTTTGAAACGATGTGTGTTGTGTAAGGCGCTATACAAATAAAATTGACTTGACTTGACAAGCACTTAATCCAAGTGACTTGCAGTTCACTTAATGGTCACAGGTATCATTAATAACGAGGATTTCTGAATCTTACTGTGGCAGCGGGGGCGTGGTCAAGTGCCCGTCCGGAGAGGGGGAGCGGTAAGGGCGCTTACACCTGAGCTAAAATATGTCTAACACCTGTCTCTAATTTCAGTGAGCACGGCGAGAAACCGGCTTGACAAATAACTTAAAGGTTTAATGTAGAACTCAAAAGACAAACACATAAGAGGACGGACATGTCCGTAATTGAGCTCTCTCTCTCGATCGCCGTCTCCCCCCAGGGGATGTACGTCAGGCCGGGGGAGAACAAACAAACGGAAAGAACGGGGGAGGAATGTGGCACGGTGGAGGGCGGGACCGGGGCATGATTACGCACGCCCGGTCCCGTATTAGGCTAATTGAGCCATCAAGAGGGATAAAGGCCACTCGCAGACGGCGATCGAGAGAGAGAGAGCTCAATTACGGACATGTCCGTCCTCTTATGTGTTTGTCTTTTGAGTTGTACATTAAACCTTTAAATTATTTGTCAAGCCGGTTTCTCGCCGTGCTCACTGAAATTAGAGACAGGTGTTAGACATATTTTAGCTCAGGTGTAAGCGCCCTTACCGCTCCCCCTCTCCGGACGGGCACTTGACCACGCCCCCGCTGCCACACTTACATACTGCACCTTTAATCAGGTTTTTAAAATTAGTTTTAGATGGATGTTTTAATGAGTAAATCGTGCCTCCTCAACCTAAAACTTACCCTAAATCTAACCGGTAGTGTCCTAAAATATAAATGAGAGGTAAAAAGCAAATTTTCTGAAGCAACCATGTCATTCAGTGTTGCTTCTGTGACACTTTTGTCTCACGTGTCAGCTTGTGTGCTTGGCTTGTCTCAAACCACGGACTTACACGTTAAAAGTCCAACATTCTATCAGATGAGGTATTGCACAATATAATCAAGTTGGAATAAGTTTGTGAATGTAGGTGTGTCTGTAATATAAGCTTTGAAATGGATAGTTTTTCAAATGATGTGGTAGAGTAAAAGTGTTTTGATATCAAACACAGCAGTGTGTGAGAAATGGAGCGAAAAATAAGTGTTTATAAAGTCATAATCAGCTGTTGTGCTCGTGATTTGTGTAAAAGTGAATAAAACACACGTTTGTTGTAGCACCTCTAGTGTTCATTTCACCAGAGAACTGAGTCGAAACATAGAAAGCAGCACATAAAAGTCAGTTGGCAAAACTGTAGTTATAGAAACTATGAGATTAGGTTGATTAGATTTAGCAAAATATGCAAAAATACAAAAAGTTCCAAATCAGATTATATTACCTATGAAGTGTAATCTAAAAGATTGCATAACTGAATACAATTTTACCCATGTAATTTGTAATCAGTGCTAGATTACATTTCAGATGTAATCTACCCAACATTGAGTATTATCAAAATAGTCCCTATGACTCGTGTGTTATATATCATGTGGTTTACTGAATTCTTTGGAAAAATTCGAAATTTCTGAGTCCTGGTAATTAAGGGAGGAAGTTTGGCTATGAAATATGGTTGTCACTCATTTATAACCAAACTGTTATTGTATTTAGCATTCAAAAACAGGACTGACAATCGTACTGTGCTGCTGTGTGAATGTAGTGTGTTCCATATCACTTATGATTGCATGATGGTTTTGTCTTTGAAGGACGCTTCCTATGTAGACAGTAGACAGTAAGACAGCTCACTCTGGTTTTGATCAGAGCTATTGTGTCAGATTGGATTGAAATGGAGAACTGGCACCTGTGAGTCTGTGGAGCTGTGGTCCCCCTCCGTGACATGTCATATGTGTGCTATGTATATATGAATGACCTGCTTTGGGTTGCTGTCTGTACGGCCCCCTATTGATTGATGTATACAGTATATGTATGAGGGTGTGTGACATTGACAGCAGGACTTACACAAGTGAAACAACAGCTGGACAGTGTGTAGTGTTTGTGCTCTTGTCTCATGAGACTGGCAATCGTATACTGAGACACACATGTAAAGATACCTCACATGATTGGAACTCCTCCAGATGTTGATGTTTATAATCTTCTGACTGCAGGAGCCTCACTAGAGCTGCTGGACTGACAACACATCAACAATGTGGGTTTATGAAAATAGTTCCATCATAATTTCATTATGACATATCTATGCACCAGAAATCATTAATACTCTGCTGCTTTGAAGTGACTATTGTACATGATGAAAGTGCGTAATAGTTGGATTATGTTGCTCCTTCATGTTGAATTGAAACTCCTTAAGATATTATGTCCTCATCAAGAGGAACTTTTTGAAGTCTGTTTAAAATCATAATCCATCTTTAATCAAACTCTCATGCGGTTACTGGTGCACAAGCCTCACATGGACGCATAACACCTTTGAAGTTTCCCACAGTATAAAGGGTTTATTCTGGCCTGCTGTCACTGTCCGATGAGCTCTGATCTTCTGAGCCTTTGATTGAAGTCACAAGAACACATCTGTTCATGTTGGGAGAAATGAAACTTGAGGAAGAAGCCATCAAAGACGCTTTAAAGAAATTAAAAAAATAAAACGTAAAGTTAACGCAACCTTAATACAAAGACGCAGAACATTAAATGGGCATTAAATTAATTCTCCAGCAAATTTATGGGAGTTTCTTCAACTTATCCTTATCTTATCCCAGGGGTTGACTGTTATTAAAACAAACAGATTAAACTTTTTTCTTTTTGTTATATAAAGGTCACATTAAAACTGACTTCTTACTATTTACCTTCATCATTTATTTTTTGGTACTTTTAAAAGTTTTTTTTTTTTTTTCAATTTCTTTTTTTTTTTTTTGGAATTCACTGTTTTATTGTCATGTCCCAGAACCAATATATGTTTTCTTGTGAGTTTCAATATTAAACTATGAAAATCCATTATAAAAATACTAATTATGTTTAAAACTAGGCAGATACTATGTGCACTCCTAATAAAACAGTAACATAAAGAATATGAGCATCACTGCAGTTTGTTTATACCTTATACCCACCCCTAAACCTAACCTTAACCCTAACCTTACCGTACAAAAATAAACTATGGTTTTAATACAGTAACCATCATATCACCATGGTATTTGTAGAAAATCATAGATACCACAAAATTTAATATGGTCATTATACTAACGTCTAGGTTATGTATGTAACCTCATTCCCTAATGGAGGGAACGAGATGTTGTGTCGAAGAAGCGACACTAGGGGTCTCTCTTGAGCGACGAATATGCCTCTGATCTAAGAAAAAATGCCAATGAGAAGTTGACAGACTGTATTTGCATACCCCGCCCCCGGACATACGGGTATTAAGGCGGGTAAATACGTCCAGTATTCATTCAGAATTTTTCAGAGGAGCCGGAAATGGTCCGGCCACAACAGTGGCTCGGCTTAGCGACGTGGCCGGGAGGACACAACGTCTCGTTCCCTCCATCAGGGAAAGGAGGTTACATACGTAACCTAGACATTCCCCGTCTGTCGCTCACTTTGATGTTGTGTCAAAGAAGCAACACTAGGGGTCCAATTTAAATCACGCCATGTGCTGAGTCGTGTACGTGTACTGCTGACACAGGAGTGGGCAGATCTTGACATGCAAAAGTGACCAGCTGTATCAGACTGCACGTACCCTTCCCCAATGCCCCCAAAAAGTCGTCGGAGTCCTTCTGGGTACCCTAGACAGGGGAACACCATAAAACATATCCACGATTCTTGCCAACCTGGGAATGGGCCGAGCCTAGCCGGTCCTCTTTTCTCTCTATGTTTCTTGCATAGAGCCAAACGGCTGGGGCCTTTACACGCATATTTTTCAGGGGGAAAAGACCCTGCGGAGACCACACCTGCCCAGAGAGGGGGAGGTAAGAGTGCCGAATACATCTCATGGGTTTTTAGGCGACATATGGAAAGTGCCGCGGTAGTAGATCGCACCTCTTCGGAGGGGGGAGTTACTACAAACACGGCAAACAGGGGGCAGTGGGAACTGCCCAAGGGAGACGCGGGTCCGCTCGTAAGGGGACCGTACCATGGAAAATACACACAGGGGGAGTCCATGTGGGAGTCCTGAGCTGTGGAGCACCTATTCCAGTACAGGGTAGATTTAAGTACCCACAGTGGATTGGGTCTGTGTGTTCCTCTGCTGAACTGCGGACCCAAAGGGCTAGGGAGGAGTCATCCAGGGATCCGAATGAGTGGGATCTCCTGGGAGAGAAAGTGCAGTTTTACCTCGGCCGAGGGAAAAGGGCACAAGGTGCAAGCGATCCACCCGGTCAGTCCGTCAGCGTATACTGAGTTCTACCAGCTCGGACCTGAGAAAACACGGGACGATACTGACTCAACCCTGAGAATGTAGAATTCCACAGCCGTCGAACGCAAACCATAAGAAGGGTCGGTGTCGAGGCAGAATTGAGGCGTGGAAGTACGCGTCCTTCAGGTCTACCACTGCGAACCAATTTAGATGCCAGACGCAAGTTAAGATGTGTTTTTCCATGAGCATTTTGAACAGGAGTTTGTGCAAAGCCTGGTTGAAAACTCGCAAGTCCAAGATCGGTTGTAAGCCGCCGCCTTTCTTGGGTACGATGAAGTAAGGGCTGTAGAAACCCTTCTTCATCTCGGTTGGAGGGACAGGCTCTATCGCGTCTTTAAGTAAGAGGGTTGCAATTTCCACGCACAGGGATTTGGCATGTTCGCCTTGTACTGCGGTAAAGCTGACGCCCCCGAAGGAGGGGGGGGCCTGGCAAACTGAATTGCGTAACTGAGTCGAATGGTCCTGGCCAGCCAGCATGACGGGTTGGGAAGTGAAAGCCACGTGTCCAAACTCCGCATTAGGGGCACTAAGGGGACAATTATCTTTGACGGACCCGGTGGGGCTTCACGGCAGGGAGGAGCAGGTAATATGGCGTCGGGAGACGAGGGTGCATCCCGAGGCTCTGGTGCTGAGAAAAGACTCGAAGCACTTACCTTGCTCCGCACACCCGGCAGGGGGCGGGTTAGTGACTGAGGAGGAGGTCCGGTGGAGGTGTCCTCTAGACTCGTCAGAACCGGCTGGCTGGGGAACAGTCGTGGGGCCCGGGTTGAGGCGGATCAGGGTGTTTCTTAGCTGCAGGAGGACGCCCTCGGCGAGCAGACGGGGCATGGCCTGTGGCGGCAGGTTTGCTGTGGGGCAGGATTTGTGAAATGGCCTCTGTCTGCTTCTTCACCGTGGAGAACTGCTGGGCAAAGTCCTCAACGGTGTCGCCAAAGAGGCCGAACTGGGAGACAGGGGCATTGAGGAAGTGTGAATTGTCCGTCTCATGCATCTCAACCAAGTTCAGCCACAGATGACGTTCCTGAACCACGAGTGTGGCCATCGCCGCCCCGAGTGACTGCGCTGTGGCCTTCGTGGCCCTGAGGGTGAGGTCGGTCGCTGAGCGCAGTTCCTGCAGCACGTCGGGCTCAGTACTACACAGGTGCAGCTCTTTATGTCCCTTGGTCTGGTGGATTGCAGGAGGGCCATGGCATGCAGGGCGGAAGCTGCCTGTCCGGTGGCGCTGTAGGCTTTGGCGGTCAGTGATGATGTTGTCCTACAGGCCTTGGAGGGGAGCACAGGGCGACCCCGCCTGGTGGCGGCGTTCTTGGGGCATAGGTGGATCGCAACTGCCCTGCCCACCTGGAGAATCACCGTGTACACGTGGGCCGCTCCGCTGCCGAGGGTAGTGAGAGCGGATGAGTGCGTGGCTTTGTGAAGAGTGGAGAGGGGTGCCCTCCATGATGTCGTCAGCTCATCATGCACCTCCGGGAAAAATGGGACCGGGGGGGGGCGCGGCTGTGAGCGGCGTGCAGATCCCAGGAACCAGTCATCTAGCCGCGATGGAGGACGGAGGGTTCCAGTCCAGCCCCATGCTGGTGGCGGCCTGGACATCTCCATCCACAAATGCTGCCACAGTGTGATCGCAGCCCAGACACACGAGACAATGCCTGTGGCCGTCTGAAGCGGAGAGCACTCTACCGCATCCAGGAACTACACAGGGGCGGAAGGGCATCTTTATAAAGAAGCGTCCTGAAAAGGACGTTCAACGCCACTGTGTATTGCTCTTTTAGAGGAAAATACACTTTTACTGAGAAAATCACTCTTTTAACAATAAACTCTTTTAAGTTTTGCGCTGTCGAAGCGTCCAGGAGCAAACTGCGCTGCCGTGCAGAGAAGGAGAAAGCCGCTGAAGTGCGCCGTAGATCCAACAGTAGAATCAGCTCAGAGGAAGAGGAACAGTTGTGTGACTCGTAGCTCACTGCACACACGACCATCGGCTCCGAAGAAAATTTCTGAATGAAACAGACGTATTTCCCCGCCTTTATACCCGTATGTCCAGGGGCGGGGTATGCAAATACTGTCTGCCAACTTTTCTTTTGCCTTTTTTCATAGATCAGAGGCATATTTGGTGCTCAAGAGAGACTCCTAGTGTCGCTTCTTCGACACAACGTCAAAATGAGCGACAGACGGGGAACACCATATTACTGTGGTTACATATTTGTTAATTTCAAGAAAACATGGTCACAGCAATACTACTTTAGTAAAACAATATTTCATTTGACCCGGATATTTCATAACTCCCCGACCATCACCATGACCAAATCACTGCTAGACAATCAATTATTCAAATATAAATTGTTTTGTATTATTATTATGATAAATATTAAATAAAAAATATATATAGTGGAGACAAGAAACATGATTGGGAAAAGTGGGAATCGAAACCAGGTCATTTGTACAAGAAAAACATTTCTTAACACACCACACCACTGAAAAGGTCTAAAGGTGTGCAGTTTGTCTTTAATTTCTGAGTTTCCACCAGACTATCTGAGAGCAAATAGCTGCACTGAGTGGCAGGCTTTTTACACCTAGTGCAAATAGTTCCCCCTCTAAAACTATGATAATCTTTATCTAAATTAGTGTGCTTGTTAAGTGGACAAAAGTTATTTTTGGGAAAAAAAAATCAAGGGAAATATCACTTGTGTGCAGAATACTTTTATTGAGCGTCATTCCTATCAAGTTGTAATTTTGCCAATTTATGCAAAAAGTGTAAAAAAAAAAAAAATCTTAGTGTGCAGTTATGAAACTATAAAATGTTGTGACAAAGGAGACAATTAATTAATTAATTAAGTTTCAATTAAACACAATACAGATTCTGAGATGTGCTGGAAGTGACATTATGCTGGGAATGTCTCACCCTTTGGGCGAAAAATGTAAAAAATGACAAATCTTCTGTGGTGCATGTACATACACTGTTAGACATTGTTATTAGACAAATGTAAAAACAATTTTTAAAAAATTAGATACTTTACTTTCTAGTTGTACACGGTACTTAAAGGAAAGTGGAGTTAAAGAAACACCCATATATACCATTATAATCAAGAAAAACCATGCAGTTTACACACAGACAAAAGAGAGAGTTTTTTCCAGTCAATTCCAACAGTAAATGTCTGTACACTTATGAGTGTACTACATACTAATGATACATAGCAAAATAAAATTTTTGCTTTAAATCTATGATCTGTTCATCATAGAATTCATTTTATGGTGAATTATGGTGCCATGTCCTTCGTAGGCAGGTTAGTGCTCAGCAACATTTACAGTAAATGGCATAGATAAATACTGTGTCCCAACAATATCCTAAATAATATGCAAGGAAATTATGAGTGCGCCCAAAATCATAATACGCTGAAATAGTATATTTAAAGTACTCATTTGATATTCTTTTACAGGTGGATTTTGGAAATATGCATCTGTGCATGCTATTTGTGTTAATATTATGCACAGATTCTTGTTGCCATACTTTTGATCAATGGCATCAAATCTGGTCTTCAGTGCAGCCTTTTCTGGCAAAGAACCTCTTACTTATCAGTCTTATTGTGATTATACCACAATAACAAACCAGCACTGAAAAAACTATTAAAATAATATGCAAAAGTGTGTGAAATGGCACACAGCCTAAATCTGAGCATGTTTCATTAGCAGTGTCTTTTGCAAAGCTACTGCTTACAGACTAGTGTTTATAAGACACATGAGCACAAATAAAGGCCACTGCATAATCTTTGATGTGCAACAGGCCTTTGTTGTGTCCTCGGTGCCTGTGAAAGCAGAACTTTGCTATCGAGCTATTTTCTCGATCGCTCTGATGATATTTTAAACACACTGTCTCAAGGAGTGGAGTTCAGCAGTCTTTATTTTTTCAAAATGTTCCTTTAAAGAGAAACAATGCATCAAATAAAATGTATTGCTATTAATATTATTATTTCTCAGTGTTTGTAGTGATGATGGTGTATCATGTACTGTTTGTGCTTGGAATCATTTAAAGAAATAGAAAATTTGGGTGAAAAAGCACAATAAAACTATAATACTATAGAGGTGTGGACTACAGACTAGTGCAGCTCAGAGTGGCTTGCTGGTCTTGGCTGGTTTAGCTGGTAAACAAGCGCCAACAACTCATCTAAAACCATCAAACCAAACCAGTCTAATAATCTTTATAAATACATTTTTAATAAATAAAAAAAAATTAAAAATTTGCCAGCATAAACTCTTAGTAAATCATGCACAATTTAGTGAAATCAAGATGGTTGGTGTCTTTTCTCTCTTGAGAGAGAGAAACAACTGCAGCTCCACCTTCTACTCTGTTTTGTGTTGTCAGAAGTGAGGTGTCCTCACATAGGCTGTCCTGTGTCTGCTTTGATCACTTCTGCAGTGAAATACATGCAATGGATGAAAGAACAGAGGGAGAGAGTAAAGAGGTAAATTCAGTGAGTTCGAGGAGAGCAATGGCTGTGAAAGTTGACTGCGAGGGACTTCAGAGGCAGTAATTTGGATCAGCATGCATTATTCACTTTGTTTGTTTCTGCGTCTCCTCTTGTCACCTTAACAGGCTCTTTAAACCTCAACGTGTGAATTGTGAAAGACAGACAGCTCCTCAAATCAGCTAGAGCAACAATCAGTGTCTGTCTTCAAATGAGTCCACACAGTTGATTACACTGTGTCAAAAACAAACATGCCTTGTATCCTAATACAACCCCTGGTAAAGATTATGGAATCACCACACTTAGAGGAAGTTCACCCAGCTTTTTTACTTCGTAGCAAATAAACAAATCACAGATATGACGCACACAAAAAAAATGTAATAGCTGAACATTCTGGATTTATGAAACTTCAAACAAATGAAATTACATTCTTTTAATTAATGGCATATTTTTTTTTTCAGTTCAAGTAGAGGAAAAAAATATGATATCACTCAATGTTGAGGAAAAAATTATGGAATTCGGTTGACAGCTCAGCATTGCAGGATGGCGCTTTGTCATGGATACATTTTTTCAATTTCCACCATAAATTTTAAAAAACCTATTTTCTATTGATGTAATAAGAAAAGTGTCCAAAATGTCAATTTACACCTATGCATTGACTGTTGAGGTTAATGATTGCCATCTCTCCTGATCCTTTACCTTATATGCAACCCCATATCATAAATGACTGTGGAAATTTGATTGTTTTCTTCAAGTCAAGTCAATTTTATTTGTATAGTGCCTTTCACAACACACATCGTTTCAAAGCAGCTTTACAGATGATCAGGCATTAACAGACGATAAAACTGTAATGTCTATAATGTTCAATGAATCATCATTGTGTAATTAGATAAAATATGATTGTTAATTGCGTTTAAAAACAAGTAATTAAATAATAATTGTATTAATAACCCCAGTGAGCAAGCCGAAGTCGACTGTGGCAAGTAACACAAAACTCCATAAGATGTTGATTAATGGAGAAAAATAACCTTGTGAGAACCCAGACTCACTGTGAGGACCAGTTCCCCTCTGACTAACACCATGAATATAATGTAAATATTACTTATGTGTAGTTAAAGTCATAGTTTAAAATTATTAAACTAAGTAAGTGTTAAGGGTCAGTGTTTAAACATCGATTTTGTTTGAACTGTAAGATTAATGACCAATGTTTTTGAAGTCCATCCTGGATTAACTGCAGAAGTTCACATTGATGCATTTCGGTGAGGTTCGGTGTGGTCCATCCTAAATCCAAGTGTCAGACAATGGCATATGAAGTATCCCATGTCTTTGGCATCAGTTCATCCACTGAAGTCCATCATAATAGACTGAAGGGATGTTTGGCTGCACCGGCTGCATTTAGTCATCGTCACACAGCGACACATAGCAGTGGAGTCCAACACGAAGCAGGAATGGAGCTGGATCCAGCCGGTTCTGGTGACCTCAGGATAGGAGTCCCGAGGTTGAGACAGGGAAACAAATAAAATAATATAAGCATAGATGCCATTCAATTTATTGCAGAGTTTTAAATCATGATCAATGTTTCTGGTTTCTGGTTTCTGGTTCTGGTAGACCCAACTAAAGCAGCCTAATTGTGGGTTGGAGGATACATTAGGTGTATGCCTGGCTAAATAGATGAGTCTTTAGTCTAGACTTAAACTGAGGGAGTGTGTCTGCATCTCGAACAGTGTTAGGGAGACTATTCCATAGTTTAGGAGCCAAATATGAAAAGGATCTTCCTCCTTTTGTGGATTTTGATATTCTAGGAACTATTAACAGGCCAGAATTTTGCGTTCGTAATGAACGTGATGGAAAATAGCGTGGTAGAAGGTCACTTAAGTACTGCGGAGCTAGACCATTCAAATCTTTGTACGTAGTTAACAGAATTTAAAAATTAATATGGAATTTAACAGGTAGCCAATGTAACGATGATAAAATATGGCTAATATGATCATATTTCTTAGTTCTAGTCAACACTCTGGCTGCTGCATTTTGAACCAATTGAAGTTTATTTATTGATCTTGATGGACATCCTCCCCTCCCCCTTTCAGGCAATCATTTTTATATGTTTCATTAGAATGGCACCAGCCAAAAGTTCCAGCATCATCGCCTTGGCCAATGCAGATTCGTGATTCATCACTGAATATCACTTTCATCCAATCATCCACACTCCATGATTGCTTCTCTTTAGCCCACTGTTGCCTTGTTTTCTTCTGTTCAGGTGTTACTGCTGGTTTTCCTTTGGCTTTTTATATGTAAATCCCAATTCATGTAGCCGATTTCTTACAGTTCTGTTACAAACATTGACTCCTGTTTCCACCCATTTGTTTTTTGTGCATTTTCTATTTTCAAGGCATATTGCTTTGAGTTTTCTATCCTGATGCTTTGACGTCTTCCTTGGTCTATCCGTATGCTTTCCTTTTATAACCCTCCCATTTTGTTTATGCTTGCACCAAATTTTAGACACAGCTGACTGGGAAAAACCTACTTCTTTTGCCACACTCCATGTTGGATTTCCTTCTTAGAGTTTTATAATCCTTTCCATTGTTTCAATTGACAACTCTTCATGTTTCCTTTCAATTAGCCAAGTCCAACAGCTTGTTAAGGTCTGTAAGCACTCTCTTTAAACTGCATACTAATTGGCATTTTTAGACTTGTGCCAGTATTTGTTTTAGAAATGCAAATTTCAAAGTGATTCCATAATTCTTTCCTCAACTTGATCTGTAAAAAAAAATTTGCCAGTAATTTGTTTGAGGGAAGTTTCACAAAGCCAGAATGTTCGGCTATCTGTGATTTGTTACTTTTGCTATGAAGTAAATAAGCTGGGTGAACATCCTCTAAGTGTGGTGATTCCATAATCTTTGCCAGGGGCTGTATGCATACTGTACGTCTTATACATTATGTAAAGAGCAATATGTTCGAATGCTAAGAATTCATGACAAAGTAGACTGTTGCTCCCTGTTGCAGACCTCGTCTGAATGATACCCAAAACTTGACTGATGATTTTGAAGAGAGTGTTTATTGGTTCCTTAAATCCTCAAGATGTATGTTTACATTAAGCACACCACTTAAAACTCCATAAAACATTCAAATAACTCCAACAAATCACTGTTCAGATCAAGTAGAAGTAAAGTATGGAGTGGCCTTGTATAGGCTTCCCCTAGGAGACCATTAGTTCCTGTTTTAAATTTAAGTGTTATTTTTTATTATTATTAATTAGTTTTATTGTTATGCCAACATTACTCAGCTTTATATTTCTTTGAGACCTGGTGAAATTTCCCAATTCTCCAAATTAGCAGAGTGTACTAAATTCTATCAAAACAGATGTATTAATTATTAATAGACCAAAAAACAAGATGCTAGAATATAAATTGTCTATTGATGGATGTAGTTATGTAGTCTTCTACAGTTACGAACTTGGTTGTTATGTTTTACAGCAATATATCCTTTGAAAATCACATTTCCAATATTTGTAGAACAGCATTCTTCCACCTCAGAAATATTGCTATACATTATGACACATGCTCTGTGATTCTAATGCCAAAAAGCTAATTCATGCGTTCATAACCTCAAGATTAAATTATTGTAATACACAACAGGTCCAATAAGTTTCAGTTAGTTCAAAATGCAGCAACTAGAATGCTAGAAAAAATATGATCATATCACCCCAATTTTAACATCACAACATTGGCTACCAATTAAGTTCTGTATAAATTCTTAAAATCTGCTAATTACTTACAAAGCTTTGAATGGTTTATCTCCACAATACTTAAGTGGCCTTCTACTGCGCTATAATCCATCACGTTCACTACGATCACAGAACTGATTGATAGTTGTTGATATTACATTGAATATCCAACATCCATAAAAGGAGGGAGATCATTTTCCTATTTGGCTCCTACACTATGGAATAGCCTTCCTAGCATTGGTCAGGACTCAGACACACTTTCTCAGTTTAAGTCTAGACTAAAGACTCACCTCTTCAGCCAGGCATACATCTAATTTAATACGTAGTTATGCTGTAGTCAAGTGTGCCGGAATCGGAAACACTTTTATAATATTATATTAGATATTATATATATTTATATTAGATATTATATAACTCTGCTTTACAGTGAATTGCATTTACACTATTATTATTTTATTTTGTTCCCTCGCTTATCCATGGGATGCATATCCTAAAGTTATCAGAGCCTGCCAGGTCCAGCTCCAGTCCAGCCCAATTACCTTCTCTCAGAGCTAAGTGTCAATGAGTGATGACTACTAATTGCAGTCGGTGCCAAACAGACAGTGAGGACGCTTTGATGATCACTGACTGAATCACTTCAATCTATTATCTTCAATTATTGTTTTACAGAGGATGAACTGCTGCCAACTCCAACAGTACAACAAGGGATACTTCACAGGCAACTCCCTGCACCTCGGAATTTGGATGGATTTTACCACAAATGAACTTCCACATGCTTCCAGCCTGACTGTGATGCACCTCTCTGACCTCTGCTTGCATCATCTTGGTCATAGGATGAACTACACTTTCTTACAATGTAACACATAGACAATAAATTAAGGATAACTAAAGCCTTCATCAGCCAAATAAAAAGGACACTACATCTACATGCATTTCCGCAGTCAATTCTGGAAGGACTTAATCTTAAACTCTTAGACTTAAACACTTAATCATTAATCTTACAGTTCAATCAATATCCTTTAGTTTTAAACTGCCCACCAACATCTTGTCAGTTTACTCAAATATTTTGGATTCCTTGTCAAGTCGACTTTGCCTTGCTCACTAGGTGCCTAAAGACAAACTTTTTTAAAGCATGATTTTCAATCACGTTTATCATTTTGACTGATCAAAGAAGACTTTAAGACCTTCCAGAATTTAATTGAATATTAATTTAATAATATAAATTATTTTTGTGATTGTTCTTAGAACATTATAGGTTAAAAAACACATGGGTCAAAAGATAAAGGTCAACATTTTCTAGCAAGTAGCGCAGTAGCAAAACGTGACATTTTTTAGATTCTATTGCGAAAGCAGCAATGGAGTCTAAGGTGTAATCAAACATTACACATCTCACCCAGATTACAAATCTCTGAGATATCTGGTTAAGAGCATTTCATCTGGAAAGCATCACATTCTAATTAACGTATGATAAACTTCTTAAAAAGAAAATATTTACAAACATACTGTAACGATCCACACCGTCTTTGGTTTGTGTACCTTTTATTTTAAGTTCTGGCACCTTTTATGTTCCATATTGTTCTTTGTTTATGCAGTCTTATTTTAAGTTTTGGCACCTTTTATGTTCCGTATTGCCTTTTGTTTTATGCACTCTTATTTTGAAGTCATTCTTATGTTCCTGTTTCCCAGTCTTGTCATGTCCTGTTTCCCCTCCATGTTCAAGTGTCTGGTTTTCATTGGTTCATTGTTTATTGCCTGATTATCAGTTCTAGTTTTGTCATTGGTTTTAGTTAATTGCCTTTTTACCTTGTTATGAGTTCTGTTTGTCCATTGGCTTTTGTTTCCCCTTGGTTTTGTATTTAAGCCCTCATGTTTACCTTGTCCTTTGTTGGTTATTGTTTGCTGTATGTTTTTGTCTGAAGTTAGTTGTTCAATGTAACTTCAAGATATTCCTGCCTTCGACTGTGTTCCTGCCTCTGCCCTCATTGGAAGATTCCCTGTGTTAATCTTTGTGTTTGAACCTTGTTTTCCCCTCGTGGATGTTTATTTATTCCTGCTTTTATTGTTTGTTTCACTCCTTGCACCATCCAAATAAAGCTGTGCCTGGATCCTCATTCCTCGTCTGCCCCTTCGTTACAGAATAACCAACCACTAATGGATCCAACAGCTTTCTTCGTGGAGCTTGCTAAGGCAAACCTGACCATCCGTGAGTTCTCCTATTTCTTTTCCAACGTGGCCAGCTACTCTGGTTGGGACGACCATGTGCTGAAGAGCGTTTACAGGTAAACAATGTACCCATCCGCCCATGGAGGGACTTGCCGGAGATCGAGGATTGCACCTGGCAGGAGTATGTGGACCTAATCTTGGAGACTTGCGCTGCAGGGGAGCCGCCTCTCTCGATTCCGGGCAGGACCCCTGGGTGTCCCACGGCCAACGAGCCAACGCCCACGTATGCCATGACCAACGCACCCCCAGTCTCGTCTGTCCCAGGGCCAGCGTTGACAACCCCGTCCGCCAGGAGAAGGAGAAGAGGAAAGGCTTCTGCTCTCCAGCCCACGCCTGCCACTGCCAACGAGCCAACGCCCATGCCTGCCACGGCCAATGTGTTGCCAGGCTCGTCCGTCCCAGCGCCAGCGTTGCCAGGCTCGTCCGTCCAAGAGCCAGAGCCAGCGCCTGTAGCCTCGACCGTCCAAGAGCCAGAGCCAGCGCCTGTAGCCTCGACCGTCCAAGAGCCAGAGCCAGCGCCTGTAGCCTCGACCGTCCAAGAGCCAGAGCCAGCGCCTGTAGCCTCGACCGTCCAAGAGCCAGAGCCAGCGCCTGTAGCCTCGACCGTCCAAGAGCCAGAGCCAGCGCCTGTAGCCTCGACCGTCCAAGAGCCAGAGCCAGCGCCTGTAGCCTCGACCGTCCAAGAGCCAGAGCCAGCGCCTGTAGCCTCGACCGTCCAAGAGCCAGAGCCAGCGCCTGTAGCCTCGACCGTCCTAGAGCCAGCCCCCCTTGAGCCTTCCACAGCTCCGCCTCCCGAGCCACCCAGCGCTCCGCCTCCCGAGCCACCCAGCGCTCCGCCTCCCGAGCCACCCAGCGCTCCGCCTCCCGAGCCACCCAGCGCTCCGCATCTCGAGACTTCGAGACCACAGTCACCCGAGCCTGCCACGCCTCTGTCACCCGAGCCTGCCACGCCTCTGTCACCCGAGCCTGCCACGCCTCTGTCACCAGAGCCTCCCAGGTCTCCGCCTCTGAAGACTGCCTCGGCTCTGCCTGCGCCTGCTCCGCCACCAGACCCTTCCACGGCTCTGCCTCCAAACCCTTCCACAGTTCTGCCTTCCACGGCTCTGCCTGCTCCGCCTTCTACAGCTCTGCTCCAGAGGGCCTACATGGTTCCGCCTCCCACGGCTCTGCCTGCGCTTGCTCCGCCCCCTGACCTTTCCACAGCTCTGCCTTCCACGGCTCTGCCTGCTCCGCCTTCTACGGCTCTGCCCCAGAGGGCCTTCATGGTTCCACCCTCCACGGTTCTGCCTGCGCCTGCTCAGCCTTCCAAGCCTCCAGAACCTTCCAAGCCTCCTTGGTCGCCGCCTACCATGGCACCGCCCCTGGAGTCCTCCTCACCTCCTCCCAGGCCTTCTGACCCTGTCCCGTGGCCTCCTCCCAGGCCTTCTGACCCTGTCCCGTGGCCTCCTCCCAGGCCTTCTGACCCTGTCCCGTGGCCTCCTCCCAGGCCTTCTGACCCTGTCCCGTGGCCTCCTCCCAGGCCTTCTGACCCTGTCCCGTGGCCTCCTCCCAGGCCTTCTGACCCTGTCCCGTGGCCTCCTCCCAGGCCTCCTGTCCCAGTCCCGTGGCCTCCCCTCAGGCCTCCTGTCCCAGTCCCGTGGCCCTCTCCTTGGCCTCCTGTCCCAGTCCCGTGGCCCTCTCCTTGGCCTCCTGACCCTGTTCCAGTCCTGAGGCCATCTCCTAAGCCTCCTGACCCTGCCCTAGCCCTGTGGCCATCCCCTAGACCTCCTGACCCTGCCCTAGCCCTGTGGCCATCCCCTAGACCTCCTGACCCTGTCCTAGCCCTGTGGCCATCCCCTAGACCCCCTGACCCGGTCCTATGGCCGCCTCCCTGGCCACCTCCCTGGCCACCTGACTCGGTCCCTGCCCTACGGCCATCTCCCTGGCCTCCTGACCTATTCTCGACCCCGCAGCTGCCTCCCAGTCTTCCCGACCCGGTCCCCTCCTTCAAGTCGTCCCCTCGGTCCCCTGGGCATCTGCCTGGCCTCCTTGGTCTCCTGGCCACCCACCTGTTCTGTCATGGTCTCTCTGTCCTAGTCTTGTCCCTCTGTGCCCCTCGTGTCCCCTTGATCTGCCTGTTCGTCCCTGTTTTCCATTGTCGTTTTGCCCCTCCTTTGGTTAGGAGCGTCTGGGATCCGCTCCTTAAAGGGGGGGCTCTGTAACGATCCACACCGTCTTTGGTTTGTGTACCTTTTATTAAGTTCTGGCACCTTTTATGTTCCATATTGTTTGTTTATGCACTCTTATTTTAAGTTTTGGCACCTTTTATGTTCCGTATTGCCTTTTGTTTTATGCACTCTTATTTTGAAGTCATTCTTATGTTCCTGTTTCCCAGTCTTGTCATGTCCTGTTTCCCCTCCATGTTCAAGTGTCTGGTTTTCATTGGTTCATTGTTTATTGCCTGATTATCAGTTCTAGTTTTGTCATTGGTTTTAGTTAATTGCCTTTTTACCTTGTTATGAGTTCTGTTTGTCCATTGGCTTTTGTTTCCCCTTGGTTTTGTATTTAAGCCCTCATGTTTACCTTGTCCTTTGTTGGTTATTGTTGGCTGTATGTTCTTGTCTGAAGTTAGTCATTCAATGTAACTTCAAGATATTCCTGCCTTCGACCGTGTTCCAGCCTCTGCCCTCATTGGAAGATTCCCTGTGTTAATCTTTGTGTTTGAACCTTGTTTTCCCCTCAGATGTTTATTTATTCCTGCTTTTACTGTTTGTTTCACTCCTTGCACCATCCAAATAAAGCTGTGCCTGGATCCTCATTCCTCGTCTGCCCCTTTGTTACACATACTAAATCACAAATGTTTCAACGATATCAGCTGAAATGGCTTATTGATCTGCAGGTCTTGACGTACTGCAAAAAAACGAACAAAAAAAAAAAACGAATTTCAGATGAAAACGTGATGTATGTATCAGGGTTGTTAGCTAGTTTTTGTTAGTGGCTTGTATTGTAGCTAACTACTTTTTAAAGTAGTGACTGTAGTTTAGCTGCTCTTAGTAATGCGTAGCTTGAGAAGCTAATGTTTCAAAGTAGCTTCACCAACACTGCACTTCACCCTTATCCTCACTAAATGGGCCAGCATTATTTTACATATCTAGTGTTGTAGTCCACCTTCAAGACCAGTTCAAAGCAACGGTTAACAATTCAGGATTATTCCTTTGTAGTGTGACAAGATCAGTCATTTATTATGTTACTCCATTGCTATTAAAAATGTTTTGATTCTGTTACTGTAAACCATGTAAGCATTTAATACGGTTTCCAAGAGATGAAGATGACTATCCATTTCAGAGCTGAGCACACTGGATAGAGAGGACGGGAAGGTCAGAAACATCATAGCACTAGAGAGAGCAAGCGCTTGAGGCCCCTGTGCAGTACAGCTAATCCTGTGCAGGTGTACGTGTGCATTACTGTAAGATAAAGTGTGTGTGTTCATGTTTTAGTATGAATGTGAGCATGTGTTTATTATTCCTACGCTCTGTATGTGAAGAACAGCTCACGCAAAGCACCTGGTGCCAGTCATCTCTCTCAGGCTCCCTGAGAGAGAATCAACATGTCAATCACTGCGCCCATCAGATGCGTATAACATATCAGACTTGAACACAGGTCTACAATCCATGTGCATTCATTATTTCAAAGAGGAACACAACAGATCCTCATGTAAATGCAAAAACAAGGTCAAATCCAAAATGCTAATTCAAGAGCAATGACGAAATGAATCAGGCAAGAAACTGATCACCATGAACAAATCCACTTAGAGTTGCAGTTTAAACAGGGAAAACATGTGGCCTATTTATCTAGCCAAATAGGAACTGGCACACAGTTAAGTCAAAGACCCTCCCCCAGGGGACGACAATAACTTCAGCCCAAAATTTGAATTCATCTCAGTGACTAGAGTCTTTTGAATCCATTCACCAAAAAGATTTGTTCATTGACCATTTCTGAAAATTGCACCGTTTCACCAGTAGGTGGTGACAAATAAGGGTCTTTTACATTTTAGACAAGTCACTGAACCAAAAGCACTGAGTTGTTTATGAACGAAACAATTGTAATTATCCTTTAATAAA
Source organism: Moxostoma hubbsi (assembly GCA_032164185.1). Classification (NCBI taxonomy): domain Eukaryota; kingdom Metazoa; phylum Chordata; class Actinopteri; order Cypriniformes; family Catostomidae; genus Moxostoma; species Moxostoma hubbsi. The sequence continues at coordinate 3,376,265 of JAVLUX010000187.1, forward strand.
ATTTGAGTGTCAACAAATTCACTACAAGACTTAAGCAGGATGTTTAAGCATCATAAGCGCTTCCCCCACAAATGACAACAAAGCATTAATATCGAATTACTCTTATCAAGTTATACAAAAAAGTTCAGACTTTAATGGGCCCAGTGAAGGGCGAATTCGTTCAGTGGGTCAAACCAATGTAATACTCCTTCACAGCCCGCATTTGAACGCTACTGACTTGTTTCAACTTCACATGCATATTAAAAAAAGCAGCACTCCTGTAAGAGATGATAAAATCCCAGCAGATCGTGGCGTAGTAGTCAAAGACATCCATCTAGTGCATATTTACATGGAGCAGATTTGAAAAACTGTGCAGGCAGACACAAAAACACGCTGTAAAAAAAAATTTAAAAATTTAAAAATCACAAAAATCTAACCTTTAATTGAAGTAAAACAATTGAAACAAGGGAAATATCTCATTATTAAATAAATATTTTTCTCCAAAATGCATTGGCCATAATTATTGGCACCCTTTTATTCAATACTTTTAGCAACCTGTCTTTGCCAAGATAACAGCTCTGAGTCTTCTCTTACAATGCGTAATGAGGTTGGAGAACACCTTGATCCTTCAAATTCAGAGGTCCATGTTGGTGGACTCTCCTCTTCAGTTCACTCCACACATTTTCTATGAGTTAAGGTCAGGAGACGGGGATGGCCATGGCAGAACATTGATTGTGTGGTCGGTGAACCATTTTTGTGTTGATTTTGATGTTTGTATTGGATCATTGTCCTACTGGAAGATCCAATCAGGGCCCATTATAAGCTTTCTGTCTGAGGCAGCCAGGTTTAGATTTTTTATCTGTTGGTACTTGATAGAGTCTGTGATGCCATGTATCTGAACAAGATGTCCATGACCTCTGGCATAAAAACAGCCCCACAACGTTAAAGATCCATCACCACATTTAACCGTGGGCATTGGGTACTTTTTTATCTCGGTGTGTGCCAAACCCATCTCTGGTGTTTGCTGCCAAAAAGCTCCTTTTTTGATTCATCTGACCATAGCACCTGCTCGCATTTGTAGTTCCAGTAGTGTCTGGCAAAATGAAGATGCTTGAGTGTTTTTTGTTTTTTTACTTTCTGACCCCTAGACCCATCTAATTTCTGCAGTTCTCCAGCTGTGATCCTTGGAGATTCTTTGGCCACTTGAACCATCCTCCTCAAAGTACGTGGAGACAATATAGACATACGTCCTTTTCAAGGCCAATTCTTAAGATCTTCAGTTGATTGGAACATGTTAATTATTGCCCTGATGGTGGAAATGGGCATTTGCAATGCTTTGGCTATTTTCTTATAGCCACTTCCCATTTTGTGAAGCTCAACAACCTTTTGCCGCACATCAGAACTATATTCTTTAGTCTAACCCACTGTGATTGATGTTTAAGGGAATTTGGCCTGTGTGTTACCTCATATTTATACCCCTGTGAAACAGGAAGTCATGGCTGAACAATTGTATGTTCCTTTTCACCCAGATGCACTAAAAAATGTAAAATATGAATGGAAATATACTTCAGATATATAAACATCTAGGGGTGTCAATTTTTGTGGCCAACATGTTTTGGAGAAAAATATTTATTTAATAATGAAATATTTCCCCTCTTTCAATTGTTTTACATCAATTAAAGGTTAGATTTTTGTGATTTGATCAAATGGATAAACAATGCAGATTTTTTCTTTGCTCATATTTACAATGGATTCTATTATTTTTGGCCACCACTGTAGATTTATTGTAAGGGACATCGCTAGTTTATTCAGTGAGAGAGGGGTCAGAATAATCGGGCATTGATTCGTGGTTCTGTTCTGTATTTAACCGGCCATCAGAAATATGGGACAAGTCATGATAGCTGAAATATTCTGATAGAAACCAGAGAGAAAAGCTGCAGGTTCCACTGATATTAATAAAGGTAACCTCGGCCATCACTTCATGTCATCTACCTAATCTTGTGAGGCACTGTCAAAAGACGGTCATCTTGACTCTCTATCGGCACCATGGAGCCACATGTTTTTTATTTGTTTGTTTATTTTATTATCAATCATTTTTTATTCCATGCAGCAAATCACATAGACATGAAAAAGCAAAATCAAAACACATTAAATCATAAATTTTCCCCCCGGACTTTAACCCCCCACCCCCACCTGACACAACAACCACTCCAGTGGTCAAAAGCCAACTGACAACTGACAAAGACATACAAATAGACAATAAAACAGAAAATATTTAGAGACAAAAATAAAATAAAATAAAATAAAAGAATAAATAAAAAAACACTAGTCCCTCTACGCTGCCCCTCCCTGAGAGCCTTCAAAAAAGGCCAGATAGCAGCCTCACTTCCTGATGTAAATATCCATGTTGCCCAGCCTCAAATGCCGCCACCTTGCCCAACTCGGCGCACCACTCATGAAACGAGGGCTACCAGATGACCTCCATCCCCTGAGCATTACAAGTTTAAATCTTTCTCCCATAATCTCTTGAGAGAAGTTGAAATCCGTCCCCCAGACTCTGAATTAACAGGGAGTAATACGCTGATGCCTCTTGACCTTTTCCAAAAGTAGTAATAACCACTTCCAGAGTATCTGCTGCTTTAGGGGGGTGTATGAAACTAGTACAGTGCTGGTGGCGCAGCTGTAAATACCTAAACTGAGATCTGGGAATCCTAAAATGTTGAACCATATTTTCAAAGGATCTCCTCTAGTAATTTGGCTCATAGTCTTATGTAGTCTTAATTATAGTATTTGTATAACTGGGGCCCAGGTCAGGAAGCAGACAAACTGGTTAATCCGAACATCTGCTAGCTGCCTTGAGACATCACACAGGTCACATAAACAACCACTATTATTATTTATGCATTGTAAACTCCAGATTCTAAACATTAAAATGACATCTATTTTATTTAGATCAAGCAAGTGGTTATTAATTTATGTAGTTATTATTATATGTTATTTGTTTTCCATAGGGATTGCCACCCCCACTGGCCCGGTATGTGCTCAGTTCAATTAATACTTCTAAAATATATATAAAAATATATATATTTTACAAAACATCGAGTCATAATTACTAAAAAAGAAGCCATCGAAACCAAATGTTCACACACAACCTTTAGTGAGAAAGGGATTTACGTTAAGTACACACAGACTGTTCGCTCGTTTTTGACTGTTGTTAGTAATATTTCATTGCTTGGTAATGGGAATAAGCTGCAAAGCGGAAGTCTGTAGCATCCGCAATGGAAGAACACGCAAAGCATAATGGGTCATTTTGCTGCCTGTGAAAAAGGTGGATATATATACGATATGAGAGATTTATGGCCAAACATAGTGGGCCAGTTATTTTTGACTGGGAATGAAAAATGTGTAAGCACAAAACAAACACAACACAAGGGTTAATGCAGCTTCCCCTCTGATTCGATGATAAGATCCAGATAGTAAGCAGACCTCCAATCGCCAACTAATCATCCCAGTCTCCTCTGAGCCACATCGAATATTCTATTTCAGGACATCTTCAAAAAAGTATTGTAGGAGAGTTTAATATACAACATGGAACATGTTCTGAACCGTTCCTCAACGTCCTTTTAAGGTTCCACATCAACTGCACAGATGATTATAATTTGGCTTCAGCTAGTTCTCTTTTCATCCCAATGCTTTCATGTGCCGGTCAAAAGGCAAGCGGTCCGATGCATGGGCCCTGCGGCAGACATGAGTTTTAGACCCAAATCTCAACTCGCCTCTGAAGGATTAATGAGATACTGGTCAAAAAACACTGGTATATCAGCTCAAACCCCCCGTTGTCTCCTTTGAGATCCTCAGGGGTGCCGCTGCTTTGCAACCCAAGTTTTAATGAATCAATCGCACTTGTTGATTGAACGCTTGAAATGATCACCTAACTTAAGAATTGTCAATCAAGAGTTGTTTCAAAGACCCCCTGGCAGCTTGTTGACTCTATAGGTTAATGTACACTTTCTTTCCATCTATAACCTATCTTTTCTTTTCTCATCTTCATCCACTCACTTTTTTTGCTCTCAGTGTGAATAATGATTCAAAGCGGGAGACGTTTGATACAAAACATGTCTCATCTGCTTGTCAGATCATAACGAAGTCTTCAAAGGCAGAGATATCTCTGAAAGCGATTACCTTACGCTGATATAAGATGTATATTCAAACATAATCCACGCCCTTCCTTAATTCCTTTCTTTTCATCATATGATTGTGTGCCGATATGACTGTTTTTGTTTAATCATCATCTTTTTAATCCGTGAATAAGAACGTTTTGATCAGAGCAGAACTGAAAGGGAAAAGTGAACGGTAAGAGGGTGTCTAAAATTCTGTCTTTGATTCAAGATTCAAGAAGCTTTTGTGGGTGGGTAAAGAAAGAAAACAAACTTTTACATTGGCAAAGCATCAGTGACATTATTGCTCTGTTCCAAATTTCAGTGAGCAGTAGGCAGCACTTTAAAGGCTAGTTCCCCAAAATTCACAATTATGTTGTCATTTGCACACATGCCATTTCAGATCTGTCTGACTTTCTTTCATCTGCAGAACACAAATGAAGATATTTAGATGAATATTTCAGCTCTGTAGGTCCATATAATCCACAATAAAGTAAATGGTGACCAGTACTCATGAGGTCCATAAAGTACATAAAGGCAGCGTAAAAGTAATCCATAAGACTCCAGTGGTTTAATCCATACCTTCAAAAGTGATATGTTAGGTGTGGGTGAGAAAAAGATCAAATATTTAGGTCCTTTTTTGCTTGAAATTCTTCTTCCTGCCAGTAGGGGGCGACATGCATGAAGAATGTGAATCATCAATAACGCAAGAAGAAGAATGTGAAAGTGAAAGTTAATTTGGAAATTGACTGAGGAGGGAGGAGAATTTATAATAATAAAAATGACTTAAATATTGATCTGTTTCACACCCACAACTATGATATCACCTCAGAAGACATGGATTTAACCACTGGAGTGGATTACTTTTATGCTGACTAATGTGATTTTTGGACTATATTGGCACCTATTCACTTGCATTGTATGGACCAAAACAACTGAGAAATTCAAAAAAAAGTTAATGATGAGAGAATTTTCATTTTTGGGTGAACTACCCCTTTAACATTTACCTTAATGAAAAACATGCTTTATTTTAAATTAACCAAATTTTATATTCTACACTTTTTGCACAAATGTATCTTTTTTTCAGTTTTACTGTGTAATTCATTTCAAATTAGCTATTTTTCCAGTTGTTGGTCCTGTCTTTCTCTCTCTCTCAGAGCTGTACTAAAAAAGTGTTGGAGAAAAGAGAAGGTAAATGAGAGACAGACAGAATTTGCTAGTGAATAGATGCAGTGTGTTGGGCCGTTCATTTCATGTGGAGCAGCCATGCTGAGCATTCAGCTTTCTCTAGAGGCCGAGCTAGTCAAACTCATGCCGCTCTGGGGGTGAGGGGTGGGAGCGTCGTAACCCAGAAACCCCTTCACTCTCCATTTGTTCCATGGGAACTTGCAATGTGCAATCTAATCCCACTTCAGTGGGAGAGCAGCTATTGAAAACAGCTTTTACATCCTCCACTCCACAAGTGGCTTTTGGCTGCTTCAGTGATTGTGAGCTGGTATACTGAACACTGACTCCTGCATGTGGGAATCAACACTGGAGGGATGAAGTACTGACTAAATTTACAGAAGACTGCAGTCATCATGGTGCACTAACATCTAAGTACTCTTGCCTAGCCATCAACATAAAGTGTGCTCTCAATTACCTTATATTTGCCTAGTACAGCTCATTTAGGTCACGTCAACTGTAATATGTTTTCATTTTAGAACGCATAATTTTTGACATGTTTTCGTTTTCCCCCTCATCCACATTAAAATGCCGTTTTCCTGCACTTCCGTCTGGCTAATACATTAAGCAACCAACCACAGTTCGCTGTATGTTATGTGAGATTTATTCCATGTTACAAATAATGTCATAGATGGGAATAGCTGAGAAAAAATTTCTTGCAGTGAAAATAATTTTCACAAAACTCAGCTCTGTTACGCTCATTGATCGCCAACATCTTGGAAAATACGTCAAATGGCGCTTCTCGCTGACGTCAAGGTTGATTGATCTACCCCAACTTCACAGGTATGACTTCACATGTCCTAATTCAAGCAGCGTTCCAGTCATTATTTTGAAGTGGGAGGTGGGAATATTCTGAGATCCAAGTTGTCTGGAATGCACCATTAGGGAGATCTGAGAACATAGTAGAATATGCAAGGGTATATCTCGCTTGCTTGATACTAAAGCTCTGTTCGAAAAACCAAGTGAGCTGCCTTGTTGTCTACTGTCTACATAGGCAGCATCCTAACAGAAATTGAACCTCGTTAGTGACTGAAATGCTCTGCATAGACAGAAAGTCCACACTGCATTCATGCCAAACAAAATAGTGTTAATGAAAAACACTCAACTAATGTTGACAGTTGATTCCAGTACATAAAAAAAAATCCTGTCAGATTTGACTATTTTTACTAATATTAATATATTTAGAATCAACATTTCTCTGACTTTATACACCATCTTGAATGAAAATGTTCATTGAGCTTGTCGCAGAATGTTCTGGGATTGTATTTTTAATTGCCTTAATATACGTATTTGACTGATTTGATGCCATGAACCTCATTGAAGCCACACCCATGAAGTGCTCATTAATACAGCCTGCGAGCTTGTAAAGATGACTTTTTTCCCCATCAGCCTTAACCTGTGCAGCCTGAAGGCTCGGATACACTCAAGGCAAAGTTCTTCTTCGTTCTTCGTTCAGTGCTTGAAAGAAGATCGTAACAGCTGAGCAGTGGTATACTGTTGACAGATCTGTCAAAAACATGTGCATTGTGTTGACAGGGGTAATAGATGGTCATTCTAAATCATTATATCTAGGGTATTTTAAAAAAAAAAAGAAATATTCAGAACCCATGAATATTTGTTAAACTTGTTAAAGTTTGCCTGCAAACCTCTCTACTAAACACGTTTCCAATCCATGCTTCTGCTGCCCTGAAACTACTTGTTCTGCAGGTCTGCAGGTGGATGTATCTCATTTCATCAGCCTGTGCCATTTGTGTGTATAATACACATGGGTGAACGGACTGTGGGTGTGCCGTCTGAGGTTCAGACTACTATAAACGACTACTATAAAGACTATGAAGCTAGCCAGAACAGAAGCTTTAGGAAGCAGAGTCAATACCATTTGAATTTTTGCTATGTCTCTCATTCCACTTGGATCCATCCCAAAACATTGGAAAGTGTATATCTCTCTCTCTATCTCTCTATAGCTGCCTGAATACCAGTCAAGACATCAGCTCATTTAGATACAGCAATAGACAGCATCTCATGATGTGTTGACCTGCATCCAAACTGGGTTTGAACTGCGAGCTGGACTGTTTTCCTCCTGCCTGCTGGGAAACGCATGAATGAGGGTGGTCTTTGACAGAAGACCCCACACTCTGACTGCATACTCTATTTGACCCCTCCAATGCACACACACACTGTGCTCACACACTGCAAGTTTGCCATTGTGCTTGTCAATTAAAGGCACAACTGAAACTAAGAGGAAGTTTGCCTGAGGAATAAGTAAACTCCAGACAGCCACAAACAGAGCCTTCTACTCTCTCCTCTGTCTGTCTCACCTCTTTCATCTCTCACATTCACACCCATTCACCTCAAGTGTCACAATGCAAGTGTCATCTATTTAACTGTAAATAATATTGAACAAGTACACTTTTCAGGCAAAAATTTCACCCAAAGAAGTTTGTTTTGTTTTAAATAAATAATTGACCATTAAAACAGATGATCTATAAAGTCCAGAGAAAAGCTTGCTGATTGATATTTTGTTATTTAATGCAACATTAATAATTAACAACTTGTGTTGAAAACAGTAAACATGGTTGTCATCGTTTACACATAACGACTCAATTGTATACATGTGAAAACATGATGCTGAGGCAGAATAAATCTCTCATTGACTGATTTTGCAGTTGAACAACATTTTTGAGTATACGGTAATGCGTTTTTAATGTGTTCTTTGTTTTTTGTTTTTTTTTGCAGCTGGACTACTGATCATAGTTACAGTATAAAGTATATTCACTGTACTACTGTAAGTTGTGATTATTATACTTTTTTTTTAAGTAATTGCAAAATGAGTTTACTATATACTATTGAAAACAAAATCTGTAACTTCTTGCCCTGGATATTGTGTTCTCGATTTTCTGATGTAGTGTCAAATAAATGCTCTATAGTGTTACAGTTTTTTTTCAATTGCTTACACTAAAATTAAAACTTTCCCACAATTAGCAAAACCTTACACCCAAGGGGCAAAACACCGGCCTAGATTTGCACAACTGTAAGCACATTTTCAGCTTCACAATTTTTGCAAAACATTACACATCCGGAGAGAACAAGGTGGAGGAAGAGGCCAAGGTAGAGGAAGAGGAAGACCTGGAGGAGGGGTAGGACATGCACAAAGAAGAAGACAACCAAATCAGTGTAATGAAATTTGTGCTACAATTGTGGACCATGTAATAAACCACGGACTAACAATGAGGGAGGTTGGACTGACAGTACAGCCTAACCTAAGCAGGTACACGGTGGCATCAATAGTTTGGACATTTCATCAAGAGCACAGGTGAGAAATATATCTTCTGTCAATAAAAAATCCATAGCTTACTGCATGTACTATATTAACAGTTTTGGTATAATTTTACAGTAAGCTACATGTATTTTGTTTGGCCAACATAGGATTTAACATCGAGAACACCAAGGTGTAAGGAAGGCAGACAAGGAGTGAGGATCTAAATGCAGTTTTTAATGGAAACACAAAAGATGAACAGGGTAACTAAAAACACAGGGAACAAATGAACCATCCACGATGGGAAAACCAAAATATAAACAAGAGAAACATCCACAAAGGGCACAGGCAGGAACACATTCAAGAACAGACATCACATTTAACAACTGACAAAGACTGATAAAACAACAGGGCTTTAAATACACAAGGGATGATGACTAAATGAACCACAGGTGAGGACAATGATGGAACAGCTGGCAGTGATGAGGGCAGGGAATTATGGGAATTGTAGTCCAGGACAGATGGCAAGGGAGAAACACAGGGCAGACAACAGGGAATCGTGACACAAGGAGGGAGGGGCCCCATATTCAGGAGCAAGAGAGAGAGATCATAAACCTCGTTTTGGCCAATAATGCAATCAGACTTGGAGAAATTCAAGTCCATATTGTCAATGATCACTCAATTTTCAATAATGTCCAACAGGTCTCTCTGTCAACAATAGCCCGTATCCTTAAAAAACATCAAGTTCTGATGAAACAACTGTATAAAGTGCCATTTGAAAGAAATTCAGACAGGGTGAAAGTCTGTCTGGGAAAAAAACTGTATTAAACAGGAAAGTAGGACTGATTTTCACTTCAAGTAAATTGGTAAGTGCTTTTTGCATTGTTATAGCTACATCAGGAGTTTTCTAAGTGTAAATTAGGCTGCTTGAGCATTCAGTGTCAGATCAAGTTTAGAAAAGTAGTGCTGCGTTCCATTCAACTCGGAAAGTTGGATTTTACAACTTCATACTAGGAAAAGTGCAATGGAATGCATCTTGAAGTTAGAATTACAACTTGTAGGCTTGTGCAGAAATTCTCAACTACGATTTCGCCGAGATACAGGGGCATGATGTCACACAAACATAAGTGATAAACATTCACTTTATTAAGTAATATCGATAAATGAGTTTTTTTTCCACATGGCATGATATTAAAGCTTGTTTAACAAACACCTGCAGAAACAGGTGTATAAAACATTATAATCTCTTTTGATAATCATACACCTGAAGCACAAATGCTAGCGCTGCAGCATTGTTTATCAGTTGGGTTGCTAGGAGACATCTCTTGGCTTTCAATACTCTTTAAATATTGTGACCTGTTTTATCTTATTTTTATTTTTTATCTACTTTGCATGTTTTTATTTTATTGTAAAAACCATTTTACCTTGTACAGCACTTTGGTCAACCATGGTTGTTTTTAAATGTGCTTTATAAATAAATATTGATTGATTGATCTCTAATGAGTGTCAAACCCCTGCTAAGCTAACGGGATTGTTGCAGTTCTGAATGTCGGGGAAGGGAATGCATTTATGGTTGGAGATATCAAGTAGGAATATCCCACATCATACTTGAATGGAACGCAGCATAACCGTGTACCCTGACGAAATGAAATTTATTGTAAACAACATTTAAATAGCAAATAATATTAGATTCATTTTTTCCATGTATTATAGACCTCCTTGGTAGATTCATATGAAAACTTAGGATATTTATTTCATGAAACAGTCATGCTGCAGTTAAAATTAGGCTTGCTTGAGCATTTAGTGTCATTTCAAGTTCTGGCTTTCGTGCGTGGACGTGTTTTTAAAATGTCATTTGGTATTTTTAGTTAGCTGTGACAATGTATGATGCCCAAAGGCATAGTGTGTCTTATTAATTTTGAAACCGTGTTTTCTTAATGGCTGTCATGGACTCCAGTTCCCTAATCCACCCCGCTTCTTCCTGTTCCCACACTCGTTCCCAATCACCCGAATATTAGTTTCACCTGCACTGTTTTGTTCTCTATTTATACGCTGCCTGTTCCCTTGGTTTTTTGTTGGTTATTGCTAGAAAGTAATCTTGCTTTGCTAACTCCCGTAAAACTCTAAGTAGTTTATCTGTCCGATCTTCTCGTGTTTGTTTGTTTTCCCTTTGCCCTGCTCTGCCTGTTTGTTTATTGATCTGATCTCCTGGCTTTGACCTGTATTCTGTTTATCTACACTTCTCTGATTTGCCCTCTGTATTTTGGAAGTTTGTTATTAAACCTTTTCTGCATTTGAATCCATCTCATCCAGTGTCGTCACAATGGCATGAATCACACTGAATGCCTAGACTTTTAATGTATGGCCCGCCACTGGTACAGGTATACGACAAGGTTGCCTGATTTCCCAATTTTTGTTTTTGATTGCAGCAGAATTATTGAATCATTATACAGTAAAATGTGTTAATGCTGAGGGAATACACATTGGTGAGAATATTCTGTTAATTAGTCAGCTGGTAAATGACACATGTATTTTTTTTATAAAGATGAAAACCAGGTTCAGGTTCTGGATGGGGTGGAAATCTTTTCTTTAGAAGCTTCTGGCCTTTTAATTAACAGGAACAAGAGTGAGATATTAACAGCTCTTTACTCTAACAAGCTTTCTATTTGTGGAGTGACAGTCAAACAATCAGTGAAATATCTTGATCACAATCAACAAGTTGGCCCATGACAGAGTGGATGACAACTTTGCTCAAAGACTACCTTTAATGGATGGCTTCAAAGGGACCTTACCATACAGGGTTGGATACTGCTACCGAATGGCTTAAGGGGGTTTCAAGAATGGTTTATCCTGCCTGATCATTATATGTTGTCCAAAACAGCTGCTTCCATCGACTCTCTCTTATCAAAATTTATTTGGAAAAATAAGACAAAGAGAATATAAAAGAATATATTAAGAGGAAGACAAATATTAGAAACTATTCTGAAGGAGGCTATAACTCTATAGATTTCACAACAATTAACCAGATGTTTAAAATCAATTGGGTTAAACAATGCCTGTTAGGTGGTAATACTCCTTGTTTATTCATTCCAAATGTAATATTGGATAGTTGATTTTTATTGGGTTGTAATTTTAAATGTAACAAATTGCCCATAAAACTAGCCAATATCCACAAGCAAGCATTGGAATCATGGAAGTTGGCTTTCAAGCATAACTTTTAACCTCATAGATGTATTGTGTGGAACAACCAATATGTTTTGCATAGAAACAGGACCATTTTTAACCAAAAATGTGCTGAGAAGAATATTATTTTCATTTCAGACTTTACTGACAACAGTGGGTAAATGTAGTCATAGAGTTGACAATAATTTCCCCTGATTCTGCTATCTGTTGCTAGTAGGGCTGAGTCTGCCTGCTGAGCTATCCAGATGAAATTGTCAGAAAAGGGCAAATCTTCTCTCTTCTCCTGTACCCAGGACAACAGAGTGGAAAAGGTGAATACAGGAGTATTAAGGTCGTCCACAGGAGCTTTTGAAAGGGCATCTAGAACAGTGTTGTACTTCTCTTTCCTGTACTCCACAGAAAATGTATATCAACAGGGAAGATATATATGATTGTTTATGTTGGAAATACGACAGTCATACATGAATGTCAGAGACAGTGAAAAGGCGGCTTAACAGTCTCTTCAATGGGCTGTACTGCAGTTTAATGTGTTTTTGGATCTTTCCGCAGACAAAACATTGATAAAATATCTGGTCAAGAACATTCAGTATACAAAGAACTCCAGAAACCATGAGTTGTGTAAAATCAGATGTGTTCTAGGAGCAGGGCTGCTGACTTTGGATACCTGGTTGGAGTAAGATTTTGATATCATGGCCAGGGCCTCCGTGGCTATGAGCACTGGCAGCGACTGGAGAACAGCCTCTGTGGCCAGCAGTGCTGGCAGCAACTGGGAAGCAGGAACCCTTCTCCTTGTCTTCCTCTTCATGGCAGTCAGCACTGAGCTCCTCCACCTCCTGGCGGACAGCAGCAGGCTCCTTCATCTCCTGGAGTTCAGCAGTGGGCTCCTCTGCCTCCCGGCGGCCAGCAGTAGGCTCCTCCGTCACCCTGGGAAGAGCTAGAGAGATGACAGGGCACCGGCTGAGAGGGGTCTTGGGATTTGGAATTCCTCCCCTGGAACAGAAGCTCAACCTCTACGAGCTGGTAGAAGTGGTCCACCAAAACCCAATAAGGCCAACTATATATCTTCCCCAGCTCCTCTGTGCAGATGAACATGTCCAGGCCCGATAAAAAGAGGAGTTTAACCCTTACCAGCCAGAGCGTTCAAATTTGGGAACAATTATTCCCATGGTTCCTGTCTCAGTATCTTCGCCGTCCAATCACCGATTTATTTCTGAAAACTGCCAGATACTTATGACAATATAAGCTAAAAGCACATATGATTGGTTAAGGGTTTACTAGGCATGAATAATAAATGTATCGTCATCATTGTCATCCTCCATTTGCCTGGGCGGAGCCAGAGAGGATATCCTGGGAGATTACCTCCAGTGTTGGACTTACTGCTTCAAATTGAAAACTGCGTAAGACAAGTTATTTAACATGTGTTGTCACTATTGTCTATTGAAAGTCAAAACGTTTTATTTACGAAGCATTTATTTGGTGGAGTAATGCTAGTTATTTAAAAAATGACATGACCATCGGCGTTCATCGGACAGGCATCTAGCCTCTATTTTTAAGCAAATTTCTGTGAAACTTGCTAAATAAACAGTAGCTAGCAATACTATGTAAATTTTTAGCTAAATATCAATAACTTTTTGGCCAAATTTGTCACTTGTGGATGATAGTCAAACCTTTTAGTTATGAAGCATTTATTTGCGCTAGCTATTTTTTTTCTGGAAAAATTTATGTGACCTTCATCAGCGAACCGATATACTAAATATCAATAACTTTTTTGCCAATTTTGTCGCTTGTGAAAAATCTGCATGAATTAATTTGAGGCAGAGAGCAGATGCTGTTCAGACCTGCCTGGAAACTGGATTGCTAGTTAGATAAGATATCTAGTTTGTTGATTTTACCATGTAATACAAAAATGGTAGATATCTTTCTATAATTTAGCAGATAGCATTACACATCCATCACACAGACATGATTTTAGGTTGTGTGTAGCTTCCTGTTCACAAGGAAAGTGTGAGATGGCTGTCTGCAGTTGGACATTCTGGTTAGTCTGCAAGCTTTTGGTGACTATTCAGTGTACAGATTTGTGAAGAACACACTGCTGGCTACTAATTGTGTATTTTTTTCTATTGTAGAGATGGATAGAGACTATGGCTCCCTGCTCAGCACCCTCAAGAGGAGGTGGCAGCTGGCTGCTGATGAGCTTAGGTTCATAGCAGAGGAGGAAATGGCTCATGAGGGCATGAGCACACAGGAGGAAGATCTGCTTGACCAGGAACTACTGCAGGAAGAACCAGACCCATGAGGAGATGGAGGATAAGATGGAACCTAGCCAAGACCTTCAACTGGGTATAAATATATATGAATGTGTATGTATTGTTTGTTTCCATTTCTCATATGACTGATATTCACAGTAACACTAACACTGTTACTCTTATTATTTTGAGTATGGCTAGCTATTCTCGCAGAGGTCCCAAGTCAGATAGAAAGTGTAAACACTTCACTGACTCTGTTTCTTATCCCACGTACTCTAACATTGACTCACAGGCACCAAAACCTCTCCGATTTAAGCCTAGCCATCCATTCGGTATTGACTTAGGTAGCGTGCGTCAGGCTGTGCGGTCAACCTCCAGTATGATGTTGCGAGAAATGAGGGCATGAGCGAGAAATCACTGCTGACCACCAGGAGGTGAAGGAGACTGCTGCTGACCGTCAGGAGGCGGAGGAGCCTGCTGCTGGGTGCCGGGAGGCAGAGTAGCCCACTGCTGATCTCCAGGTGGCGGAGGAGCTCAGTGCTGACCTCCATGAAGAGGAAAAGGAGAAAGTTTCCTGCTTCCCAGTTGCTGCCAGCGCTCCCGGCCACAGAGGCTGTTCCCCAGTCGCTGCCAGTGCTCACGGCCACAGAGGCCATTTCCAAGTCACTGGCAGCACTCCCGATCACGGAGGCTGTCCTGTTCCCTGTGGTCATTGACAAGCCTGCCCAGTTCCCTGTGGTCATCAAATCTGTCCAGTTCCCCAAGGCTCAACCCTGGTCTGTCCCACCAACTCCACCCTTATTATTTCAAAATAAGTTTTTATTTGATTTCCAATAGAATTTTGAAGTAAAAATTTAAAATTCAAAAGGTTCCAGATATATAATATAAACAAGAAATGTAGTTTAGTAATTATGGTAATTTGTAATTAATTGTAATTATGTAACCAATCAAATTTGAGCATGTACCTCTACCATTTTTAAAACCAGTAAAACAAGAAATTGGAAATTGTAAATGGCAGGATAATTGGCATAAATTTAAACACAATTTAAGAAAAGAAAACATAATTGTTTGCCTTGTAGAGTTTGATTAGGTCTTGTTGTGGTGTTAGAAATTAAAGTACTGTAGGTCTACTTGTATCAGATATGCACATTATTTGTCCAGGGCCACAGTTAGTTACCACAGGGCCCCGGGGCTTGAGAGTTTCTTTTGAAACTCCTAATCATGAAACTACCAACAATTCCTGCTACTCATTTACTGAATATATGTTTAGACAAGACACTCCATCACAAAAATCACAATACTACAGAAAACGTTATTTAAATATCTGCTACTCATTTGTGCTACCGAAATGTTTCTGGAAACAGAAATAAATTATTCTTTTACAAATGTGACTGATATTGTCTAAAACTTCGTAAAATTGGAAACCTGTTTGAGATCTTTTTGGTATGTTTATAGTGTAGTGGTTATCACGTTTGCCTAACACGCGAACTGAGATTTTTGGGATGGAGTGTCTTGTCTGAACATATATTCAAAAATGAAGTAGCAGGAGTTTTTGGCAATTTGCTTCATAAGCAAGTTTCCATAGTGTAGTGGTTAACACGTTTGGCTAACATGATAAAGGTCCCCAGTTTGAAACTGGGTGGAAACAATTGGTGGTTTTTAAATCAGGGTATGTTCTTGTGAAGTGGCCAAAAAGATCTCAAGCAGGTTTTCAATTTTCAAAGTTTCAGACAATATCAGTCACATTTGTAAAAGAATAATTGATTTCTGTTTCCAGAAATATTTTGGTTGCACAAATGAGTAGCAGCTGGAATATGATGGACCATTTAGGACCAGCTCCCACCCCTGATGGTTTGTAAAGCTGCATATCTCAGCAGCTACAGCCTGAGTAAAAAACAACATGAAAAAGTACATTTCTCGCAACATCATATTGGAGGTTGACTAAGTCAATACCAAATGAACGGCTAGGCTTAAATGGGAGAGGTCTCTGGTTTCTCATTTACATGGGGTTTTCAATTCTCCCTGATTCCCATCATCATTGGGGAACAATAGAAAGGTCATTAAATTATGGGTAATTGCAACATCAGACCCGGGGTGTACTCTCGACTTTAATGTTTACACAGGTAGTGATGATGGGTGTGTCACTGACTTGGCCACCAAAGTAGTTGAATCGTTACTGCAGCCATTCAAAGACCAGGGCCACGATGTTTGGTTTGATAACTTTTACACTTCCCCAGCTCTTATGGTTAAGTTGTTAAAAATGGGAACTAATGCCTTTGGAACATGTAGGGTGAATCGTAAACTGTTTCTTGCAGAATTTAAAGACATGAAAAGATGGGAACGCAAGACAGCTCGTGGGGATATGAGGTGGTGCAGGATTGAGGGGAATATACTTGTAATTCAGTGGAAGGACACGCGTCCAGTTACATGCCTCTCCAATTTCCGCAATGTGAATGGCTCAACTGAAATTACTAGGTTTTATAAAATGATGGCGACAGCACAAAAGAAGTAGCCCTCCAGCCCACTGTCATCAGCGATTATAACAAAAACATTGGCGGTGTTGATAGGTCAGACCAAATGATAAAATCTTACAACGTCCTACAAAACTCAGATGTGGTGGTAGACTCTTTTTTTTTTGGTCCACTTCATAGACATTGCCATTTTAAATATTTTCATATTGTTTAAAGAATGGCAATACATTCATGCAGCACCAGAGGATAAGTGTAGAACAGTGAACATAATCCAGATAGATTTCAGAGAAAACCTGGCTTGTCAGCTGGTAGGTATCGATATTCACGCAAGTTTCCCTTTGCATACACTAAAGCCTGTAGTCCCTCCTTCATCATCACTCCACACAGCCCATGTCCCTAAATTTGAAGAGTCCTCTAAGATATGTTCGCTATTCTATTGGAAAAGTAGGACTGAAAATAATATTAAAGTAGCTTTTTGCGCACCGGAATGTAATGGCAAAAGACTTTGCTTGGATCGCGATAGCAACTGTTTTCAGTCTTGGCACTCAGCTGAGTGTGACCAGTTTCGCGCATAGGCCTAGGTTGAGTGGTGTTTACTGGTGTTGTCGTCCTCCCCCTCCCCTCTTTTCTCCCTCTCTTCTCTCCACAGGTATTGCAGTTGTTGAGTATTTATGAATTTATATATATTCTGTTCCTGCACTCTTTATTATAAATGTATTTACTTTAGATAGTTCGAAAGTTTGATTTTGTATGTTTTGCTGTGTAATTTGTGTGTAATTCTAATGTTCAGATTAAATAAAGTGCTTGTTTTATTGAACACATAAAATGTATATTTCAGTATTTGTGTCCTTCAATTTCAGATGCAATCTCAATTTATTATTGCAGGTGCTCAAAAGGGGTATTTGAGGAGCGGTCATGTGAAATGTATCTTAACATTCTAAATGTTTGTTTTATTCCGTTTTCCCACTTCTCACTTGAATGGTCATAACTTTTAAACGATAGATTATATTTCTAATCTGTCTGCTATTCTACATTGCCCCACAAAATTATGTATATTTCATACACTATAAGTTTCCCTCTAGCTTGTATTTAAAATGGTTGAAAATGCAGTTGTCTGATGAAGTATGGTGGCCGGAGAAGATTTTTTGCAAAAATTGCTGTGTGAATTCTTATTGATAAAGGATGATTACCCTTAAATAATCATAAATATAATTATATAATTTGAAAGTCCTAGTTCTTTTCTTCAATATGGTATATACAGTTCAGGTGTGTGATGTTATATGACTATAATATGAATTTGGATATGAATATCATATTCTGGCACAGAATGGAATTTTCAGATTAGGCTTTAAAGGGTTAAGGACGGTCTCACTAATACACAACCTGCATGCTGCATTGGAAAGCTCCTCAGCATAAACACCAATGGGACAACCACGCTGAGAGCAGAAACCGAGGAATCTGGCAGTGTCTTGGGAGACCGACCTCTCTTGAGCTGGAGCTGGGTCCGAAGAATGCCCATGTTGCCTCCACTGGCTCCAAAAGTGGCCGAATTGTCTTGTTTTGAGGAAGGACCAAAACACAGGAGGCAAGTGAAATGGGCTTTATTTAAAAAAATAAAGAGTATAAACGAAACCTCTCACAAGGATGGGAACTGAAAATACAAAAACAAAACCAACAAGAACGAAAAATAAACCAAAAAATCTCACAGGGGAGAACAAACAGAAAGCAAAAACAAAAAACAATCTGGCACAAGACTGAAAATGAGAGGGGTATTAAAGTGGGAAAAGGGGATAGTAGACAGGTACCGCCAATCTATTAACAAGCAACGCAAACCATTGCGCTGCTGAGCTGCACCTGTGGGAGACACGAAGGAGAGAGGGACGCACAAGCACATGTACAAACATAACCAATGGGTGGAGGAGACTGTCATGATCCCACCACATCAAGAATAAACACAGAATAAAGTAGCAGATTCATGAGAGTGTAAACTCCTTTATTCTACATATACTTGCCCTTATGACCTTCCGGCTATTTGTTATGGAAAAACGAATTGCCTAAATTTGTGTCTGATGACCCGAGTGTTTGATCATGTATTATATTCTGATCGACAAACTTGCTTTAAAATATATCCCAAGGACATGCCACCAAGGGTCACATGATCATAAATGGTAAAATTACTTCCTTTAAGTGACCATCGTATGTACCCTTCGCTAATGGCCTTGTGGAAGGGCCTTCTGTGGAGGGCTTGAGCTGCCCATTTTCATTTGGAACACGCCTTCATGTGCTGTCCCCTTCCTGCAGTGCCCTTCAAGGCGCAAAAACACCATTTGGAAATCGTCTTCTCTGAAGCGTGCTAGAGAACGACATGTCTCCATTAAATCACACATGTAACTAATTAAAAATTTATATATTTTAAAATATTATATACTGTTTTGTCAAAGTGTGAGTTTTTCGATATTTAGCATTTTAAATTGATTATTGACCAACGATTTTCAAGATCGATGCAAACAAAGTAAATTGGCAGGATTAAAAATAGATTCATCGAGAAAACTATTGAATAGTTACACCCCACAAATTAGTGCTTTTGGTGAATAATAAGTCACTTTGCCACATGTTGCCAGGTAACTGGCATGAAACTCATTGTTTAATATTAGTGAGAAAAACATGCTTATACTTTATTTATTATTCCAGTTAATTTAGCACAGACATCATAAAGCTTTAATCACTATACAATAGTGTTATACATGCTGCACATTTTCATGAAAACACGAGGAAGAGAACGAGAGAAAGAGAGACTTAGAAAGAACGTGACCTCATCGATGTGCAGTTTCTTTCATATTCATTCTTGCTGTGAACATCAAAGACTTTCAAAGGCAACCAAGAAAAATATTCCTTCACAGCACACCTGATCAGAGCGTGAGAGATTTGGATTATGATATGCAAATGGTGCTTTGTTATCAGAGCTGACATTCATTATGAAAGCAAGCTTTCTCTTTCTCTCTCGCCGTGCGCATCGGCCACCCCTGTGCTCTTATTTAAGATCAAAAGGTTACACACAACAAAGACAGGCCTTGTTTAAAAACCTTGAGCTCTGAAGCACTTGTGTATTTTGCAAGGCTGGCAGTGTTGAGTGGCCAGCTGATGGCATGGCCATACAGGAAGCACCTGTGACATCAGCACATTGATAAGCTTTGCATCATAAACAAAAGTTGTTAAAACTTTATGGGTGAATCTCAAGAAAACCTGTCCTGAAAATTTTGGACCATTGATGTAATGCAGAAAGTCTTATTTCTTTACCATAATGTCCAAAACAATCTCATTGTCATAAATGTAATGTAAAAAAAATCTAATTGCCATTACCATAATGCAAAAAGTTTAGTTTATAATACAAGACAAAGTCTCATTCTCATTATTGCAATGTAAAAACATCTCATTCTAATAACTGTAATGTGGACAAGGCCCATTTTCATTTCCGTACAGCGAAAAATCTAATTTTATTACCATAATGTGGAAAAAGTCTCATTCTCATTAACATAATGCAATAAAAAAAAAAAATTAAAAAAAAGATTAATATATATATATATATATATATATATATATATATATATATATATATATATATACATATTCTTGGTGTATATGTTAAGAAAGTGATTAGTGGGGAGTCACGTGACGCCATGCGAGGATCGGATGTGTGAACAGTGAGCTCTGCGCACTTTGCTAGTTTTAACACTTTTAATGATATAAACCATGAGATTCGATGCACTCTGTTCCATAACTGTTCGAGGAGGTCTGCCATGGAGACAAAGGTCTCTGAGGTGATTACAAGAGTGGGGGATGTCGAGAAACAGATCGATTACCTGGAGTCATTGGAGAGGGAAATATCTGCTAATCCGCTAGTGACCAAGGTGGATTTGGAGTGTGTCTGGGAGAAGTTGGAGGACATGGAGAACTGTAGCTGGTGGAATAAAGTCCGTATTGTCAAAATTCCTGAGGCCGAAGATATGGTGAAATTCTTGGATGGGCTCCTTCCGAATCTGCTTGACATAACAGGCCATAAACTGGAAATCACAGGGTTCCCGATCAATTCTGGCCAAATTTCTGAGATCATCCGAAAAAGATCTTGTGTTTTATGTGAGGCGAGGAGTAAAGGAAGGCTTTCTTGGGAAAAAAAACACAGCATTTTCTTGTTCTCAGACTTTGCAAATTCGAGAAGAGAGAGACGTGATCGATTCAAGGAATGCAAGAAACTGATATTCCCAGCCAAATTGAGAATAGATGCTAAGGATGTACATAAAACATTCACATTCCCACAGCAAGCATTAACCTTCATAAATGGACTGAGTAAGTCATTTTGTAGTACTCATGTTGCAGCCAAGTGAGCCTGACTCACTGAACATTCACTTGACCGTTCAAGGAAACTGAGCTCCTTTTTTTTGTTTCTTTTTTTGCTGGTTCCGCCTATTGGTTGGAGTTTGTTTTGTGGAGTATTTCTTGCAGGACATTGGAGTGATTGGGTCATTTCGCAGTTGAGTGGTCCGGCTCACTGAACATTCATTTGACTGTATATATATATATATATATATATATATATATATATATATATATATATATATATATATATATATATATATATATATTATTTTTTTTGTCAGTAACAATTTTTTTTTAATTCCAAATTTTTTTTTTAATTTAACACATGAAAATATGTGTTAATATATCCCCCCCCCCATCACCCAAAATACATCCCAGTGGCCAGACATTAAATAACAACAGACACACATATAAACATGCAGTTCAAAGAAAATACACTATGACATAAAAAGACAAATTAATCAACCAAGAAAAAATAAAAAAGATTCCACATATTAATTACAGAAATTACCCAATTGTCCCTCTCCACTACTCCTCCCCCAGGAAGGCCAAATATGTAATTCCTGTCATAATCACCCAACCTCAACCTCTCTGCCCAACTCATGAGGGTGCACACGTTCTTAGTGTTTATCCCGCCAACTGGACTTTGAGTTTGTTGTAAAGACTATCTTCTGTTGTGTAATTGTTTTTTTATTTGTTTATTTTATTTTATTTTTTACAAAATTTGTATAGAAACGCCGGACTTGAGCATTCTGACGGCAAAGTTGTCGCGGGGGCTCTTGTAGGCGTAAATGGACTGTTTGAGATTAGAGGCGCGCGCGCACACACACACACACACACACACACACTTAAACGCACATCAGAGTTTGAGTTGAAAGCAGGTAAATAAAGGTGACTGTGCTTTTGAGTCATCAGCTGGCAGAGACGTTTGTGCTGATGCAGTTTGACTGAAGGGCATGCTTTATTAAGCTCTGCTATTAGGACGAGAGGAGGTGATCAGTAGTTCTGCATCAGCAGGAGTGTGTGCGGCTATGATCTTCATCACAACTGAATGTCTTCTGCTGGGAGCACGAACACATCCATTATTAACTCGCTCTCTCGCCCTCTTTCCATGCGAGAAAGTGACAGCAGGTTTGTTTGCTCTCTTTCCTCTGATCCTTAATGAAAACTCCTAAAATAAGACCTATCTATGGTGACAGAGGAAGAGATTCATTTGATTTCAGCACAAGGGATAAAGTTATTGTGAACTAAATATTTACCTTCAGGTTCTTGGAGTTACGGGCTTGATTATGACTTCAAAGTTTGATTTAATCTCATGATATATAGTAACATTATTTTTGCCCCGCCCTTCTGGTCACAAAATAACCGAAATTAGTTTTCATGTGCATATGTATTAGTAATTTACATTGTCATTAATCACCGATGCAAGTAATGGTATAAAGCACTGAATTTAACATAGCTTGCTGCATTCCATATGATATCAGTACTTTCCTATATTTGGTGTTAAAGTAACTGTCACAGATGTTTAGTGAAAAAATAAACTTCTGAATTATATGCAGTGTGTTCCTCTACTTCCAGATCCCTGGACTAAATGATTATAAAGATATAAAGATATTTCAATTGTCTATTGTGATTAACTCTTGTCAATGTTATTTTTGCTCGATTAATTCCAACTTTTTTAGTTTGTTTAGTAAAGTGAAATGCACAAACGGCACAAAACTTTGAACATCATTTTATATGTGGCCACTAGATGGAGCGCCTCCATTCCAAATGAACCCACATGCACCATTTGACCAAATCCATACATTTAACTCATTGTCTGAGAAAGCAAATGGATGGATACTTAAATAACGATATTAGCTTTCAATATTAACTATATTGTATGTAACTAAATACATACCTATACTGTATGGACAAATACCCTACACACATAGGCCTACATACATACGTAAATCTTGCTGAAATATGCTGTTTGAGACATTAGTAGATATACATATAGATGTATATCTACTAATATATTATACACTATTACGTATATATATATATATATTTGTTCTTTCATGACAATAGTATAATGTAATGTAATATATTGTAATAATTTATATAATATATAAATATTATTTTTGATTTTTTTCGTAAATAAAAACCCTCATCTCTGAGACTTAAAAGTGCCCTTAGTTGAGCAAACACGTGTATAATTATTATATTATTATTTTTTAAATAACAACATTAATTCAATATGAAAGTGGAACACTGAGGAAGATAGTGGAATATCTGGAATATTTACCATTATTGCAGTGGCCAGATGTGCAACTCTTTCAAAATACTTTTTTTTTTTTTTAATCAAAGGATTAAGCTTTTAATTATTTAAATTAATGTGTATTTTTATTACTTGAATAAGTGTAGAATTAGTATAATACTTATATGATAAATATATTATTTAATAAAACTATTCTATTATAAGTATAGATTTGTATAATTATATCTATTATAATATAATAATAATATAATATAATATAATATAATATAGAGTCCAATCTGAACAAAGTCATGTTTCATCCTGCAGGGGGCGCCTCGTCCCGCCCTTTTGCCTAGGTCACCAATACACAAACACACGCCCATTGTACCAGACATTTTAATCAACCACAGAGCGCGTGAATGGACGGGCACCTCTCAGTCGCGCAGATCAGAGTGAGTTGCTCTGGTCTGTTTGGGTTATTTTCACATTTCCTCCTCCGCTCGCTTCCTTGTCAGTGGCTCGTAAACAGACATAATGAGATGTCCACGGCATTTGTTTGACGCGCTGCAGGACGCTGTGTGTGTAGTTTGAGAGGAATGACAGCTTGATGAAGATGTGTACTGGTAAGATCGTGCTCACGCCCATCATCATCATTTATGTGTGGTTGCTATGAGCCGCATGACAGTCTCCAGTCAGACAGACGAGTATCATAGCAACCGCGCTGAAATCTGCCCTGTCTGCTTGCGTTTCATTGTATAATCTCGAACTGCGTCTTTACACTGATGCAGTCGTGGATGATTGACAGACAGCTGATGTTTACCTTTAGAGAAAAGTACTGTGCTGGTGCAGTGATGTTGTTATCAGATATAAATACGATGGCTGTCTGATGTGTATCATGCTTCTGAATGATAATGATATTCAGACACCATGGTATTTACATGACACTCCAAGGTACAATGTCCAAAATGATATTAGCAAGGCGCTGTGTCCAAAAACCATAGTAGTACAATAGTACTTTATGCATATGGTACTAGTGGCTAATTGTCGCCATGAAACACTTTAGGGAAGAATAATTTACTTCAAGGTTTGCCAGGGTACTAACAGCTGTTACACTTTTTGCTATTAAGCACACATACTGGCGAGAATACACATGCCATTTTTTCACACTAGTTGCCTTTATCTGTTTACCACTAAAATGCATGTCAAAAACCAGCAATCATTGTTTATATTTCACATAATTAGAACGTGAAGACAAGTAGCGGATTTATTACAACAAAACATATAGAACACTCATTTGTATTGTGCTAAATTAGATATTAGGCCTACAGTTTCAAACAAATTGTGAAATAAACGGACACATTTTATACTCTGAGATTGTTTCAAATATTTCTAATGCTTGCACATGTATCAGTTGTAACACATCAGCTGGAAATACTATCTTGGTTTTCCTAACCCTGATAGGAAGCACACACATGCTAACAAACAATTAGGCTATACACATTTATAATCATGGTTTTGGATTAAAGCTACTGTTATCCATCTAACTTTACCAATTAAATCATTCATTATTTGTCTTGTGAACTTATCTGAGCTTTCTGACTGAATGACAGCTAACAAAACACTAGGACTATTTGCTACCATGTTTATGCCACAGGTAGATGTCCCACACTTATTCACCCTGGGGGGTACCAGTGTTTAATGTTTAAACCACATGTTTGCCTGATTTTCTTAGTCACCTTGCATCCTAGCATGTCCCAAAACATGTTAAATAGATAAATCGATAATTGCAATCAGCAAAGTCTACTTTCATTGTCAGATAGGAATAACAATATATTCACATGGAATGAGGAGGGAAAAAAAATGCTTTAAAATGCTTTAAGCTTAAAAACTTAATGCATGACATGTGACAATGGCCCTAGAGTCTACATATACTTATATTATGGATTAAACCAGACTGTCAGATTTTCACCATAGTAACAATAATTTCTGCCAAAATACCATAGTTCTGTTATGAAATATTGTGAAAGCCTCTTGCAACGTTTGAAGGAGACCACAGTTTAAAATAACTCTAGAAACTATGGTAGTTCGGCAGAAACCACAGTGTATGGTTACAGTATTATGGTAAATGATTGTAAGGGGCAGATCAGGAAAAGGCTCTCCAAAATGTAAATAGCCAAAGTACTTAAAATATGAATATTCTAAAACATAAGGTAATATAATAATTTAAATCTTATAATGTCAAATGTATTGACCGAATACTCTGTTATTTTCTGTACAGGGCTAAGGGAATTTGTGTTTGTGTTCAGTCTCAGTTGCGTTGGGAAATCATGGGGATTGTGATTCTCGCTGCTCTAAAAATAGAATAGATCTCTTTTGCATTGCAAACAGATTTAGAGGATAGTTGGTGAGATGTAAATTACCTGTTTCTGCAGTTATTTAATCATTCTTTTTACAATTCAAATAAGCAAAGCATTTTGAGTCAGTAAAGATACTTTGACTGACCTTCATTGCTTGGCTTACATTTGAAAAAGCTTACATGTGTGAGTTTAGTCAGAGAGATACTAGGGTTGTAAGTACTTATTCTTTATTGATTTTGATTTAAAAATATAATTTATTGAAACATGAAAAACTTAAATTCATTTCTAAATTCAAATGGCACTTTAAACAAAAAAGCAGTTAAATTAACTAAGTGATCAAAAAATCTTATATAACCACCTCCCCAAATCTCCAATGGCTCCGTTTGCCATCACGCAAGTTTACGCCAATTACAATATACTTGTTCCAAAAATAATGCTGCCAAATGTGTGTTGTTATCAAATTTGTGTTTGTATTGTGTTATGGTAATACAGATAATGCTGCCTAAAGAAATAAAAATTGAACTAATTTTAGGTTCAAAGCGAACATGCCTTCTATGATGATCTAATCACTTTCATCATCTTCTTTAATATAAAGATATATATTACTGAACCTGCAGAGTTATGTTCATAATGCATGCTAACCGTGTGGAAATAAAGTGAACTAAACTCACAGCATCTCCTGAGATGATCAGAGTTCAATTGCAGCATTCTCGTAGACGATATTATTCTTGAAAACAGTTTTCAGACAAATGAAACAGAGAAAAAAAAGAGTGATAACACTTTACGAGATAGGCTCGTGCTGCACGCCTCTGAACTAACAGTGAATCAGACACAAGCATTGACGGCTTTTCTTTTGTCTGTTCTTAAAAATATAATAAAGTGTTTCTGAAAATTTCTTGTCACGTGTCACTCCAAGACGTCTTACAGGTCGCCCACCTGTTGTGGGTAGATGAGCAAAAATTATCCGCGCATGAAATACATTTGGACAAGCTTGGAAACTGGATTCAGCCTCGTCACATTTTGCAGATTGGGGTACTAATTTCACACCCTTGGCTACTGTTTAATATATTTGCTGAATTCCCAGATCCATGATAATCATCTTTTAATGAGTGTCACAATCAGTATCTGGATATTTGTAAGAATTTGTCTATATCCATTTACTTCGTCCTATCGCCCAGACCTAATGTGCATGTGTAATGACCACAGATGGCACCAAAAGTGAGTTTTGAAGCGAGTTATTTTATGCTGTACAGGCTGTAATACAGTGAAGATGAATCAGACAAACCCCAAACCTAACCATCAGTGTACACAAATGTAATGTTAGAGGTAAAAATGCAATCTCCAAAATCGCCCTCATCACTGATTATATGAACACGATTTCTTCCTGGTTTCAACATGGGATTCGGACCCGGGTCTCTTACACTGCTGACACAACGAGCATCTGGTCACACCACAGGGGAAGGTAAATACGCTGGAACTGATGCCACTTGCCACTTGTCGGCATAATGTGGTCAATCCTAGTGTACCGCATCTCTTGGAAACTACATGCCGATTTCCTGTGTGATCATGTTGGCTAGAAATTGTCTCTTACATGAAAAAGAAAAAAGATGAATATTTGGTCTCTACTGGTGCTTCATATTTGTTGAAATGCTCTCTCTCTCTCTGTCTCTCTCACATACTGAAGTACACTTGTATAAGCAGTCATTTTCATTTCTGCAGAACTGTGTATGTCAGTGTGGGTGCTGCATACACACTGAACTTATTAAAGTTGCATGAGTGTTTGCCTGTATGTTTGTGTGTGCTGAACGACAGACAGCAGTGCTGTCAATGACCTGTACACTTTAACCTGCCATCACAATAAACAGAGTTGAACTGAGAGCACTGACAATGAAGGATGAGACTCAAACCATTTCTCGAGGTCTTTAACAGCCGTTCATTTTCATTATGAGAGTAAATCATGTAATGTACAACTGCTTGTTTTGCCCACAACATGACATGTGATGGAGTATCAACAAACATATACCAAATTTAAAGCACACAGTATTTTGTTTAGCATGCTTTTGCAATAGTAATGTGTTGTGTGTCTGTGTGGTCTACAGGTTGATGACTGCGTACACAGACACGGTTGCAGGTTGAGACTGAATGCGGCTGAGGTCTCGACGTGAGTGCTATGATTTTGAACTATGCCCACATTCATGACGCTGTGCTCTGAAGTCATGTTTTTCAATAGGACGATGTAATCAGAAAGCGACAATATATATATCGTAATGACAAACCTTGGAGCTGGGAAGTTGGCAGATATATAGTAGAACAGTAGCCCAATAGTTATTGTGCACAGTGGAACAATAAGTTACATTGGGGCCTGTGGGCTCACTGTTCCACGGGACCATTGCCAGTCGTCCAGCAGGTGGTTGCGTACCGTATCTGTGTTTATATTTATATCAGTGTCTCCCACTGCACACATTTATATGCGCTTCTCCCGAGATTGGCAACGGGGAAGAAAAGGGTGGAGTATGCCGCTAATGGAGCCCTGTTTTGGGACCCTGGGATTCAGCCTGTGTAAGCTTGTGCAATAATGTGCCCCTGATCAAGCACTTACGTTTTTAGATACTCATGAAAATGATGCCCAAACGTTAAAAACATTAAGGGATAGGGATGTGTCAGAATAAATGGTTGGCTATTGTTGCTAATAGATGGCACTGGTAGTTGTGTCTTTACACATTTAAGTTTTTCTTTATATTTTAACAAATGCTATGCTGAAATGACTGTCATATTACTTTTTGAAATATAATAAGTAATGCAATTATTTAAAAGGCGGATACCTGGAGTGGAGGTATACAAAGTTTCATTTTACATTAGTCTGTGCATGCTTCCACTCACAGTGCATTCAGAAAAATGCCCTCTCACAAGACGTGCAAAGAGTGGTGGTGCAAGAATGCCAGATCTACTGGTTCTACTGGTTTACAAGTTGCTTTATGCATGTCCGCAACTTCTGTTCCAGTTGAGCAGGCCTTTCGAGTTCATGGATTAATCACGTATGTCCACGATGACATGTTAAAATAATGTATGGTCTAAGTAGGAAATGGCTGTTGTAGGCAAAGTATGCCTATTTTTTCCACTTCATTTTTTACCCTTCTGATTCATCAACTTCATCTTTTATTCTGTGAGTGGATGTCATATTTTAGGACAATACAGGTGCTGGTCATATAATTAGAATATCATCAAAAAGTTGATTTATTTCAGTAATTCCATTCAAAAAGTGAAACTTGGATATTATATTCATTCATTCCACACAGACTGATATATTTCAAGTGTTCATTCCTTTTCATTTTGATGATTATAACTGACAACTAATAAAAACCCCAAATTCAGTATCTCCAAAAATTAGAATATTACTTAAGACCAATACAAAAAAAGGATTTTTAGAAATGTTGGCCAACTGAAAAGTATGAACATGAAAAGTATGAGCATGTACAGCACTCAATACTTAGTTGGGGCTCCTTTTGCCTGAATTACTGCAGCAATGCGGCGTGGCATGGAGTCGATCAGTCTGTGGCACTGCTCAGGTGTTATGAGAGCCCAGGTTGCTCTGATAGTGGCCTTCAGCTCTTCTGCATTGTTGGGTCTGGCGTATCGCATCTTCCTCTTCACAATACCCCATAGATTTTCTATAGGGTTAAGGTCAGGTGAGTTTGCTGGCCAATTAAGAACAGGGATACCATGGTCCTTAAACCAGGTACTGGTAGTTTTGGCACTGTGTGCAGGTGCCATGTCCTGTTGGAAAATGAAATCTGCATCTCCATAAAATTGGTCAGCAGCAGGAAGCATGAAGTGCTCTAAAACTTCCTGGTAGACGGCTGCGTTGACCTTGGACCTCAGAAAACACAGTGGACCAACACCAGCAGATGACATGGCACCTCAAACCATCACTGACTGTGGAAACTTTACACTGGACTTCAAGCAACGTAGATTCTGTGCCTCTCCTCTCTTCCTCCAGACTCTGGGACCTTGATTTCAGGAAATGCAAAATGTACTTTAATCAGAGAACATAACTTTGGACCACTCAGCAGCAGTCCAGTCCTTTTTGTCTTTAGCCCAGGTGAGACGCTTCTGACGCTGTGTCTTGTTCAAGAGTGGCTTGACACAAGGAATGCGACAGCTGAAACCCATGTCTTGCATATGTCTGTGCGTGGTGGTTCTTGAAGCACTCCAGCTGCAGTCCACTCTTTGTGAATCTCCCCCACATTTTTGAATGGGTTTTGTTTCACAGTCCTCTCCAGGGTGCGGTTATCCCTATTGCTTGTACACTTTTTTTCTACCACATCTTTTTCTTCCCTTCACCTCTCTATTAATGTGCTTCGACACAGAGCTCTGTGAACAGCCAGCCTCTTTAGCAATGACCTTTTGTGTCTTGCCCTCCTTGTGCAAGATGTCAATGGTCGTCTTTTGGACAGCTGTCAAGTCAGCAGTCTTCCCCATGTTTGTGTAGCCTACAGAACTAGACTGAGAGACCATTTAAAGGCCATTGCAGGTGTTTTGAGTTAATTAGCTGATTAGAGTGTGGCACCAGGTGTCTTCACTATTGAACCTTTTCACAATATTCTAATTTTCTGAGATACTAATTTTGGGGTTTTCATTAGTTGTCAGTTATAATCATCAAAATGAAAAGGAATGAACACTTGAAATATATCAATCTGTGTGGAATGAATGTATACATTATACAAGTTTCACTTTTTGAATGGAATTACTGAAATAAATCAACTTTTTGATGATATTCTAATTATATGACCAGCACCTGTACATTAGGTTTGCATTTCTTATAAGCCTTTTTCTTCTATCCTAGCTATATTTGAACTGTTAACTGTTATTAACTTGATACGAGTTAAGCTCAGTCGACAGCATTTGTAGCATAATATTGTTTACCATGAAAGTTAACTTTGACTTGTCTGTCCTTTTCATTAAAAACAAAAACCTGGGTTCCAGTGAGACTGGAAGTGAATTGGGGCCAATTTTTGAACATTAAAATACTCACAGTTTCAAAAGTTTAGCCACAAGAAGACTTAAACAATGTGAATGTAAACAATATTTGTGTGTTGAAAACACACTTGGGTATTGATATAGATTTCCTGATTAAATTTGATTCTGATTCCCAAGCGATTCGATTTCCTCTCATTATTGTAAAGGGTTGAGCACTGTGTGAAAGATCGATCTTGGGATTGAAGAATCAATATTGAGATACTTCAAATGAAGATCACGATGGATCAGAAAAGCAATATTTTTATCCAACCCTACTTACTGATCTTTTCTGTGAAAAGTTATGGCCAATTTTACAACTTCGTTGCCATTATGATGTAATGTCAACTAATGCTAAAACGACTGTAAAAATGACTATTTAATCAACTTTACAGCTCATAATACATGAGTTTTAACAGAAGAATTAATGTAAGTGCTTTTATAAAATTATAAGCTTGACATTTCTGCCTTTTTAAACCCTCCAAAAATTGCCCCCATTGACGTCCACTGTAAGTACCTCACTGGAACACAGATTTTTGCTTTTTTTTTAAAGAAATGGAGGCACAAGTCAAAATAATTTTTTGTGGTAATCAGTATTATGCCACAAATGCTGTCAATTGAGCTTAACTTGTATTGAACCCAGAATATTCCTGTAAAGCATTGTGGAATGGAGTATAACTAACCTGACCATCTGAAAACCTGTTCCGACTGCTTGTCTCAGACACACGCAAGAACTTGAGGACTGCAAGAGTCATGAGGGGAAAGAATTTGATGACCGTTCCACATATTTTTTGAATTAGTTGTATTGTGTGTGTGTGTATATATGTATATGTATATATATATATATATATATATATATATATATATATATATATATATATATATATATATATATATATATATATATATATATATATATAATAAACAAATATTCAAATAAAATGCATTACATTCTTGTAGCAGGAGAGTTCATCATTAATAAGACAATACAAAAAGCGGCTTTAGAATACAATGTATTGTTTACTATCATATTATTGATCATAAGACAATCATTGCCATACAGTTCACAGCAATCCATTTCACAAGTGAATTTATCAATCAGTTCGAGATTTATTATGAGGGCTTGTTTAAGGACCCGTCAATTTACACCTGCGTCAGCATTTTTATTTTTTTTAGAAACGTGCCAGGGGTATACATAATACTACAGATATATTTTACAGTAATGCCAAGACATTATATTCATTACATAGTGCAATGCTTTTCAATGCTTTGGAGTTGTTGGAGGTACAAAGAGTATTTAAATAATATTTCAAGTCTTTACAAAAAACTGCAAATAGGGGCTTTACAGACATAAATGTATATTTATGTATAAAAAATAAACCGATTAATCAGAAAATATTCATTTTTTAAATGATCAAAACTGTGGAAACCAAATAAAAGGTATTTATAAAGCAAATAAAAACTAGTTAAAATAGAGGTACGTACAAACAAACAACATTTTCTCCAAAATACTACAGCGTGAACACATTCCCAAAAAAGGTGAGGGGCAGATTCATATACAGCATTACAGAAGGAGCAAAGTGGATCTATTTCAGGGAGCATGTTTCTTAAATAAAGATTGACTGGGTAAAAATGGTGTAACAGTTTAAAGGACACCTCCTTAACCTTGTTGGTAATGAAATATTTGTGAGGTAAAGACCATACGACCTGCGTCAGACATGCTTGTGTAGTGTCTTGGCTGTGTTGCGTCATAAAAATAAAATGTTTAGGTCACTGTGTCAAGTTAAATATAGTTTAATATTCAATCTTTAAACACATCTTGAAATCCCTTAGTTCGCATTTGCACTCCATCGAGAGTTTTGAACGCAAGAACGTAACGTTTGTGTTCTGCCTACTAAAGTGTTGTTTTCTTCACTGTATAAACTGTGTGTTGCTCATAAAGCTGAATTTTCACTTACTGCCCTCTGGTGGCAGTGGTAGGTGGTACTACAAGTTTGAATTTCTAAGGAAAGCATTGTGATTAAATGCGTACATTTTTTAAACGCGTTATTTTTTGAAAAATTAATCGTGCGTTATAAGCGTTAAATCGACAGCCCTAATATATATATATATATAATTTATTATTTATTAATCATATTTATTTGTTTTTCTTACTTGCATCATGTAGTAATAAGATTACATAACAGGCTCCACAGTTTGGGCAAGGCGGTTGACAATGTAATCGGATATCACAACGATTTTTTATAGAAATATTGTGAAAGTATTTCTTACATATTGCCTAGCCTTATGTGACTGTACATGGGACAGTGTGTCAGAGGGCCGAACCCTAAAAAAAAAAGAAACTCAATGCATTTCTAAAACTAAGCAGTGTTAAAGGATTTTCCTTGTGACATTTCCTTTTCTGTTTCTCTTTCTGTTTGTTTTTTTTAATTTCCCCTCATTTCTCTTCATTTTATTACATTGACAGGAGATTTATGATTTTATAGACATAAAAACCCCTCAGTGAGGACGCAGTCCAATGCAGAAGAGAGAGCACTTTAATGAACCATAATATGGCACATATTCTCTGTGTCATCTTTCTGTTTGTGTGTAAATGTGTGTGAACTCTGCCTTTGTGTGACTCAGCAGTAACTGTGTGTTGTTCACATGACTCACTTGAGATGGATCGTGTGCACACATGAATCTGAATACAGGCCAGGACAGAGTGCTGTACAGATAAAGGAAGCTCCAGGTTATTTTCAAATTAATGTCTATGTACAAGATCTGTGACGTGTTGTCAATTACCACAAATACGAAAGTTCAGCTCAGTCGGTAGAAACAAATGAAAAATGTGTTTACTATAATGCACATTCATGGAAGTCTATAGGGCAAGTGCATTGAAGGGTTTATAGCAGACATCTGAAGCTCATACTTTTGTTAAAGTGTTTATCTTAATTCTTCTGTACAAAAAGTGTGTGCGTTGTTTGATCCGTAAATATGGCTACTTTTCTTGGCAGATGAATTTGTGGTGTTACTGATGTAATTCTGTTCATGTAGTTGGCACCATGTAAACAGTGCTTTATTGATAGTTACACCATTTCCCTTACATGCCCCTTTCTGGTATTCTTGTGTGGATGCCAAGCAAAGGAACTGGATTTTCTTTGTTAGCTGAATATGACCAATGTTCCCTCTAAGCTGCGTGCGTGCCATTATGATGTTGCTCCCACACAACAGTTTTGTGTTCCTTCACTAAAAGTTGTGTGTTCTCTTGCAGTAGTGTGCATTCACTCGTTATAAGTTTTGCGTTACCTCACAAAAGTTTGCTTTCTCTTGTAATAAGTTATGCAATCCTTCGCAATAGTTTGCGCTACCTCGCAAAATTTTCCATTCTCTCATAATAAGTTTGTGTTACCTCACAATAGTTTGCGCTACCTTGCAGTAGTTTGCATTGCTTTGAAAAAGTTTGTGTTCTCTTTATTATGTTTTGCGTTCCGTCACAATAAGTTATATGCTACCTCAAAATAATTTTCTTTCTCTCGCAATAGTGTGCGATACCTTGAAAAAGTTTGCAATCTCTGATAATAAGTTTTGCGTTCCCTCCCTATAGTCTGCATTATCTTAACAAAAGTTATGAAAAGAAATATGTTCACAGAAAAAATAAATCACAATATCCAATTACATTGTCAACCCCTGGTCTGAGGTGAATATTCTTGCTTTAGTGATTTTGCATTGAAAATTAAATTTATTTATTTAAAAAACAAAAAACTTAAACCTAAGACATTTCTAAATTCAAATTGCACTTCAAACGAAATAATAATAAAAAAAACTATTAAAATAACAAAGTGGTAATTTTTATTAAAAGAAATCATAAATAACCAAATTTCTATAACCACAAACAGGTGGAAAATTGCACAAAAAAAAAATTAAGAGCCAAAAACTATTATAAATGAACACATAATTATAATGATGATAATAATCAATAAAAAATAAATCATGGTTTGAGGTGAACGTGTTTTTGTATTATTTTATGAATGAATTATTTTATTATTTAATCACAGATGTATAGGCATGTATAGGCTGAGATAGTCGGAGGTAATTTGCAGCATTGTCATAGATGATACTATTCTTGCAAATTGTTTTCAGAAGACTGAAAGTACATGGGACAGGAAGAGTGAAAGGAAGAGTGCGAACCATTTACATATGCATGTTCCACTAGACTGTATGCCTCCGAACATCAGACATGTGCATAGACATGTCATCTGTTCTTAAAAATATAATAAAGTGT
The DNA here is from genome assembly GCA_032164185.1 of Moxostoma hubbsi. Taxonomy (NCBI): domain Eukaryota; kingdom Metazoa; phylum Chordata; class Actinopteri; order Cypriniformes; family Catostomidae; genus Moxostoma; species Moxostoma hubbsi. The sequence goes on from JAVLUX010000187.1 coordinate 3,411,028, forward strand.
GTTTTTTCAAGCACGTGTCTGTGTGTCTAAGAGCATTTCTTGTGTCATTCCGAATCCGAGATGTTACCCACATGCACATTATATTTGCTATCTGCAATTAAACGTCTTCTGTCAGTGCATGTACTTTGCTACCTGTGCAATTTGATACGTTGGTAAATAACATCTGGCTTTCAGTGCTTTATTTAGGTTAATTTATCATGGGTTGCAAACTCTTCATTATGCAACTATTCTTTAAGGCTATTTTATTGATATTGGAAGTTCCATTCATTATGTTTCCCCCTTTTACCCAGAATAAAATTTCACACCGGTGTTGTCCCTTTTACCGCATAAAAACGGTAACAGCCTACACCGTGGCAACCCTAATAGTTTACGTTCACTCACAAAAAGGTTTGCTTTCCTCACATTATTTTTGCCCTCGCAATAGTTTGTGTTGCCTTGCAAAAAGTTGTTACTTTTGGGGCCTATAAAATGAAAAATATAAAGACAGTAACGAATAATAAAAGCAAGGTTATTATTATTATAATAAAAACAATTTGTGCAATTACCAATAATACTGCATATTTTGTCCCACTAAAATTATAATTCGACAGAAAGGGACTGATTTCGAGTTGTGATGCAGGAATGTTCTCTATAACATCATTAAAGGTACAAAGTTAACACCTAAATTATATAGGGCTAAATTATTCTGATAGTGGAATTGAGTTGGAATTCCTTTCATCTTTTTCATTGAAGTTCAGTCATCTCTTGGAGTTTCTGAAAGCAGACAAAACCAGTTAGGCCTATATTTTCCTACAATCAGAGCGCATTAGAAGAGAACAGATTTTACAGAGAAGGAAAGCTAACTTTTTACATGATACACAAAGGTCCAGGCTTTAAAGCCCTATGTTCTATTTTGGATGTGCCTTTATGACAATTTACCATAGTTTTCCATGTTTAAATGGTGGTATTAAAAACAAGACCATGGTAACCTCAGGTAAAACCAAGCATGGATCAACACTACCATGGGTAGATTTGACATGATTTTTATAAAACTAATTATGACATTTTTGTAATGAAAAACAGTATCCTAAACACATTTAAAAACACCAAACATAAAAATGTAGAAACTGCTTAAGGGGAGTCGCATGACGCTATGCGAGTGGAAGCAGCCTAGTGGTGTTCTCTGCTACATTTTGCTACAATTATTCTTTCAAGCAACATTTCTTGGTGAGAACTGATTTAGTTTTGATTCATAAACTGTGCAGGGAGTGTAGGATGTCAAAGAATTCAAAACCTGGACATTTATGGTCACACACGTCTGATGCCTCTCAAGAGCAAGATGGCCTCGGGATGTTGGTCAAGATATTGCAAACATTTATGCAGCTCTAACAAAAATCTCAACCGACATTGTGGGCCCACATCTAAGGAAGAGAAACTTTACCCCTGATCACAAGAATGGACGAGGCTGAAAAGCTAATCTGGCCTCTGAAAGCAGCCGGAAAAGAGCTGCAGACTAAAACCAAAATTGAAAAAAAAAAAAAAACTAAAACCAACATTCACCAAAACTGATATGGGTCAGGTGTGGGGAAAAATGAGAGGATATAGAACATGAAAGCAGACCTAATAATGTTTGTTCCATTGGAATCCCTGACAGAAAGGAAGGTCAAGATGTGGTCATGTTCCTGGATGGGCTTATTCCGAGTTTGTTACACAGCGGGCCGTCATCTGGAAATGGAGAGCGCGCACAGAGCTCTTGGTCGGCTTCCCAGAGTGGGTGACAGACCCTGATCCATTCTCACAAGGTTTTTGCTGTCGGCGGACAGAGACGTTTTACTTGCTGTGAGGAATAAAGGCCAGTTGTGCTGGGAGGATTACAACATTATGGTTTATCCAGACTTTGCCATTGTTACACAAGTAAAATAGGAAAGATTTAAAGAGTTAATTCATGCACAGGATATGAGCTTTGCTTTCCCCGACTAAACTGAGAATTGATGCCAAGGATGGGCGTAGGACTTTCACATGCCCACGAGAAGCTATGGCCTTAATTAAATCAATGGAGTGAGTTGGTGGATTTGCCTGCACTGAATCAGCGGTATGGACTACACATTGAGCATTTCGCTGATGCAGATTGAGAGGGTTTGTTATTCGGTTAGCTTCCCAATGTCTACCACTGTCTCTACTTTTTTTTTCCTTTATTGGTTTGAGTTTATTTGTTCATTTTGTGGGTTTGATGTTGTTATTTACTTGGGCCTATTTGATTGAAAACTTTCATGTCCAGTTCAATTGTGTATGGTGCATGTAAAAAAAAATAAAAATAAAAAAAAAACACCAGACTGAAGTAATCTTGTAGCAGTGGTGTGGTGGAGGGTCTCATGGATTTCTGGGGGATGTACGCCAGTTGGGAATGTTTTGTGTGAAGTTAAAGCTATTTTTTTTTTTGTTCTGCGGGTTATTAAGGATCTTATGATTACACACATGTTGAATTGTTGTCTATATAATTTAGCCTTGCGTACACAATTTTTCTTTGCATGTCGACATGTCACACTTTAATATAGGTAAAATGTTTCTTTCCATGTGGAATGTTAATGTGTTGGTGCACCCTATAAAAGAAGGAAGGTTATATCTTAAGCGTAACATTTTTTATATAGTGTTCCTTCAAGAAACACACCTTTCTGCACAGGAAGCTGAAAAACTTGGTAGAGCATGGGATGGGCATGTGTTTTGTAGTACTGGCTTGAGTAAGAGCAGGGAAGTCATCACATTGATAAGCACTTACAATTTAATTGTCTCAAACAGATCAAAGATAATTTAGAGTCATCATTCTTTCTAAGATGGTGCCGCGAATGGCTGCCTCGGTATGGATCTCTCCAGTTCTTTTGCTGTTTTTGTTTGTTTGTCCTGTGTTTAGTAATTTATTTCCAATCAGTTTTAACAGAGACGAGCTGCTGAATATTCGGCAGCACACACCAGACAATCTTTTAACAGTTTTTGATTATTCTGACATTCTGTTGGACATTTAGACAGTCAGAGGAACAGCGGTGCTGTACAAGCACTTTAAAAGACGGAAAAATAGGAAGCGAGCCAGTGCACTGGTCTAGCTCAGACAGCATGGCTTTCGAACCATGAACCAAGCATCCATTTAGCGAATCTATACTCATCTACCGGCTTCCAGCTGTTAAGAGCAGATCGCACCGTGGAGGTTAATGGGAAAAACAAGGTGGGTTGATGCTATGTAGAGTCAACCCACGGAAGGCTGCTGGACCAGACAACATTCCTGGCAGAGTGCTCAGAGGATGTGCAGACCAGCTGGCAGATGTTCTTACCGACATCTTCAACATCTCTCTGAGCAGTGCTGTCATTCCAACGTGCTTCAAGGCCACCACCATCGTCCCCATGCCAAAGAATTCTTCAGTGTCCTGCCTCAATGATTACCGTCCCATTGCACTCAACACCCATCATCATGAAGTGCTTCGAGAGGCTCGTCATGAGGCACATTAAGACCTAGCTGCCCCCCTCACTAGACCCACTGCAGTTTGCGTATCTTCCAAACTGATCAACAGACGACGCCATCGCCACCACCCTCCATCTGGCCCTCACCCACCTAGATAAAAGGACTCATACATTCGAATGCTGTTCATAGACTTCAGCTCAGCATTCAACACAATCATTCTCCAGCACCTGATTAGAAAGCTGAACCTGCTGGGTTCACCTCCCTCTGCAACTGGATCCTGGACTTCCTGACTGGGAGACCTCTGTCAGTCCGGATCGGGAACAGCATCTCCATCACCACCACACTGAGCACTGGGGCCCCCCAGGGCTGTGTGCTCAGTCCACTGCTGTTCACCCTGCTGACTCACGACTGTGCAGCAATGCACAGCTCGTATCACATCATCAAGTTCGCAGATGACACAACCGTGGTGGGTCTCATCAGCAAGAACGACGAGTCAACACACAGAGAGAAGGTGCAGCGGTTAACGGACTGGTGTAGAGCCAACAACCTGTCCCTGAATGTCGACAAAACAAATGAGATGGTTGACTTTAGGAGAGCACAAAGTGAACGCTCTCCGCTGAATATTGATGGCTCCTCTGTGGAGATCGTCAAGAGCACCAAATTCCTTAGTGTTTACCTGGCGGAGAACCTCACCTGGTCCCTCAACACCAGCTCTATTACCAAGAAAGCCCAGCAGCGTCTCCATTTTCTTCTGAAGGCTTAGGAAAGCACATCTCCCACCCCCCATCCTCACTACATTCTATAGAGGGACTTTTGAGAGCATCCTGAGCAGCTGCATCACTGCCTGGTTTGGGACTTGCACCGGTTTGGACCGCAAAGCCCTACAGAGGATAGTGAGGACAGCTGTTCCCTCCATCAAAGACATTTTCAAAAAACACTGCATCCACAAAGCCACCAGCATTGGACGACCCCACACACCCCTCACACAAACTCTTCACCCTCCTGCCGTCTGGCAAGAGGTACCGAAGCATTCGGGCCCTCACGGCCAGACTGTGTAACCGCTTCTTCCCCCAAGCCATCAGACTCCTCAATACTCAGAGACTGGTTTGACACACACACACACACACCCACACACACACACACACATGTCCTGAGTTGCACTTTAATTACTGTCACCTTATAACTGTCTGCTAGCTCAATAACTGCTATGTCCATAAAACACTATCTCATAGTATGTTATGTTTACATTTCACATTTTTAGAAACTCATCTTTTTGCACTACTGTGTACTTGTCAGCGCTGCACTGTCTCTCACTGTGCCTATTGTACTGTTCATTGTTAGTATTTTATTGTACTGTCCCGTACTTTTTGCACACGTTTGCACGTTCACTTTATATAGGTATTTTATTTAGTCTGTGTAGTCTCATGTGGTTCTGTGTTTGTCCTATGTTGTTTTATGTAGCACCATGGTCCTGGAGGAACGTTGTCTCGTTTCACTGTGTACTGTACTAACTGTATATGGTTGAAACAACAATAAAAACCACTTGACTTGGTGGAATGTGTTTTTACATCAACGAATGTTGGTGTACAGATGTAACAATGCTGAATAAGATGTGCTGTCCTAATTTAGAGGCACTCATAAACTGTAAGCCTTTCTACTCGCCACGGGAGTTTTCCTTGTGTCTAAGTTTTTAATAATCCTCCACACATGTGTGAGCGCAGCTTTGCAACAGCTGGCTAATCACATTACAGACATGGTGCAACAATGCCCGGACTCATTTATTGATATTCTTGGAGATTCTATCAAGGCAGTTCTCACACGTGAACTGCCCAAATACAGACAACACATTACATGCCCCACCAGAGACAGAAATACACTGGATCATTGCTACACAACAAAGCTGTCCCTAGAGCAGCTTTGGGACTCTCTGATCACTGTCTGGCTCAACATCTGATCTACAGGCAGAAACTAAAATCAGCTAAACCTGTAGTAAGGACTGTAAAGAAATTGACCAATGAAGCAGATCTGGAACAACAAGCCTGATTTGACTGCCCTTATTGGAGTGTTTTTGAGGCTGCAGCCACAGACCTGGATGAGCTCACAGATACTGTGACATCATATATCAGATTCTGTGAGGATATGTGCATTCCTACTAGGACTTATTTAACATACACCAGCAAACCATGGACAACAAAAAGCAGGCAGCTTCGTCAGGTCAAAGAGGATGCTTACAGAAGTGGGGATAAATATTGTACAGTCAGGCCATAAACAGACTGACAACGGAGATTAGAGTGGGTAAAAGAAGCTATTCTAAAAATCTGAAAAAACTGTTTTCAGCTAACAACCCTGCATCAGTGTGGAGAGGCCTGAAAGACTTTACCTACAACTACAAGGCAACATCAACAACACCCCACACCCACTCCGACCTTCACAGCACACAAACATTTATACCTCCTGCAACCACCCTCCTCCCCACTCCTGCTACTCAACCTGCACTTACGATCTGAGAAGAGGATGTGTGCCAGTTCTTCCAGAAACAGAAGACAAGAAAAGCACAGGGCCCAGATTGTGTTTCACCCACTTGTCTAATTTTCTGTGCTGACCAGCATGCCGCCATCTTCACACAATTCTTCAACAGATCTCTAGAGCATTGTGAAGTTCCCTACTGTTTCAAATGCACCACAATCATCACTTGTCCAAACAAACCTAAAATCACAGGACTTAATGACTACAGACCTGTTGCTCTGATGTCTGAGGTCATTTGAGAGACTGGTGTTGGCCCACCTGAAGGACATCACTGAACCCTTCCTGGATTCCCTGTAGTTTGCCATTTGAACAAACAGGTCTGTGGATGATGCAGTCAATATGGGACTTACATACTTCAACATCGTAGCAACTTCGTAGAGCCATTAGAACTTCTTAAATTGATGAATGATCAAAAAGACTTTCTTGACTCTGATATTACTTTGGATGACCTTGTTGAGGTAATTAAATCCTTGCCATCAGGTAACGCCCCGGAGCCAGACGGTTTTGCTTTTTTTTAGATCTATGTCACAGAACTGGCTCCACTTATTTCAGAAGTCATTAAAGAAAAGTGAGCTACTGCCAACCATGACACAAGCTCTTATCAGTCTCATTGTTAAAGATAAGGACCCAAATTTATGTAAAAGTTATTATCCAATTTCCCTGATCCAGTTAGGTGTAAAAAGATTGTCTAAAATTAGTAATCGAGCTAATCGATTAAGCAGAGTTATTAAATCTCTTCTACACACACACACACACACACACATATATATATGAGATTTACTTGTGGTCATATTTCTGATAATATTAGACGTTTTATAAATATGTGGCCAGTAGCGAATGATCAGACCCTGATTGCTGCCATCTCACTTGACGCTGGTAAGGCATTTGATGGGGTGGAATGGGACTATCTTTTTAAGATTTTGGAAATTTGCGGGTTTGAGAACACTATGGATTAAGTCACTCTATAAAAAAATTGCCTAGGGAAGTAAAATTGGATCCCATTATGTTACACATTCAGAATGGACAAAGGTTTCCCGTATGTTCATTTCTGATACTTGCCTAAATGTTTCTTCAAGCTTATGGCTGAACTCCAAATTGTATATTAACAAGTCCCCCTTTTGCTGGAATGAATGGATGGAGAGGTGTGATGCTACACTTTATGAAAAGAAAGCTTTGAGATCATTTGAAAATATAACAGCAATTTGGGATTTCTAGGTCTCAATTTTTCAGGTATTTACAGTTGTGCCCTTTACTATGTACTATTTTTTGAACTCCCTAAAGCTGCAGACACACTCCGTATGGTGCTCAAAGCCTTTAAATCAATGAGGAATAATACACTAAATCTTCATGACCCTTTCCAGAGTTTTGGTGATGGGGCCTTAACAGCTCTTAAGAGGTTATGAGATTTAAACTTTGTATTGGAGGATGGGGAGTGGGAAAGAATTAAAAAAAAAATTAAACTATGTCTAGGGATGCAAGGGTATGTCTTTTTCAGTTTAAGATTTTGCATAGTTTCTGTTGGACTCCCTCTAGATTGTTTAGGGTTGGTGTAAAAGACACACCTACCCGCCGGCTGCCAATGTCTGTTGGAGGATGGAGACATGGTCCATTCTCTGTGGTTCTGTGTTATGATTCAAGCATTGTGGATAAGAGTCCAGAATTTTATCTGTGAGGTTTTAGATACTCAAATTTAATTCTGCCCTGGACTATGTATATTGGATGATGGGGCGGTTATTGAAGTAGGTGTCAAATATAAAATACCTGGGTCCAAACTAGTGTAATGATTGGCAGACCAAAAATGGATGTCAGTTGGTGCTCCCTAGGGCTGGGATAAACAATTATTTTTTTAAACGATTAATCTAGCGATTATTTTTTCCGATGCATCGATTAATCTAACGATTCATTTTTTTTTTTTTTTTTTGTCCGATTCGATTTCGATTATAAAATATAAAAAAAAAATACAATAAATCGCCGGGAGTTTGATTGACAGGCAATCTGATCAATCAATCATAATACGCCATTTTTGTCCGACAAAGTAGTCAGGAAAGAGAAGATTAACGTCGGTGGATTTTAATTTGAATAATGGATTGTAGGCTATTGTACTGATGTCTTTCCGTGGTTAAAACATCAGTCCTTCTGATGTAGGCTACTGTAACAAGTAGAATTAGGTACTGCACCTTTAAGATGGAACGTACTCTGTTACTCCCTCGTTCAGAGTGGGCAGTTGATATGGGAAGAGCAAGCTGTGAACATCGCATGTATGCGTGTAAGCCCGTTTTGTGTTTCTGTTGCTCTTATTCTGTTTTTATTTCTAACCAGTAACGCAGTTGTTGTTAGCTGTGTGTTTTGCAAACTGCCCATGTGTACGTGGGACCGACGACAGCTGATAATAAATCACCACGGTGGAATATCAGTTACGTCTTGTGTGTCTTTGCTTACACCTGACTACAACCATTTAGGCAAGCTATCCGGCCCCTTTTGATCAAGAGCGTTACACTACATTCATGTTTAGACTCTCCGGCACCACCATCTTTGTTTTGGGTCTGACGAATCGACACGCATATTTTGCGTCAACATATTTTTTGCGTCTACGTCATCAATGACTTCGACGCGTTGTCCCAGCCCTAGTGCTCCCTCATTTCAAGAATGGTTCACCAAGTTGGGCAGGGTGGCGGCATTTGAAAAGATGTCATACAAACAGCTTGGCAGATAAGATACATATGGTAAGAAATGGGCCTTTCTGGAAGGCTCTCTGTGAGGGCCATGTGGAGAGAGACCTTTTTTTTTCTCTTCGTTTTTATATGTGTATACTCAGGCTTGGACCAAGGGAATGTTTGTTGGGGGTTGGGGATTGGTAGGGGGATATGGAATTTATGGGGCAGGGCTCCAGAGTGTGATTAAAATGGCCGCAAATGCAATCAAAAATAATTGATTGCAACAATAATTTTAAAACTAGTCACCACTGGCAACAGTCAGCTTGTGTGCGTTCCTATGCGGTTTCATCAGAAATCTTCTTGTGAGTTATTGAAAATATTTTTAGAACACGCACAACCAGTGTGTCTTGTTCTGTTTCTGACAAGCTCGATGCACAGCACGCAACAACAAACTCGCAAGAGAATAGTAAACAAATGTCTCTTTTGAACCAGAACTTTGAATCAATTTTTTTTTTATATATATAAATTACAAATGTATATACATATATACATACATACATATACAGTGCATCCGGAAAGTATTCACAGCGCTTCTCTTTTTTCACATTTTGTTATGTTACAGCCTTATTCCAGAATGGATTAAATTAATTATTTTCCACAAAATTCTACAAACAATACCCCATAATGACAACGGGAAAGAAGTTTGTTTGAAATCTTTGAAAAATTATTACAAATAAAAAATTTTAAAACTCACATGTACATAAGTATTCACAGTCTTTGCCATGACACTCAAAATTGAGCTCAGGTGCATCCTGTTTCCCCTGATCATCCTTGAGATGTTTCTACAACTTGATTGGAGTCCACCTGTGGTAAATTCAGTTGATTGGACATGATTTGGAAAGGCACACACCTGTCTATATAAGGTCCCACAGTTAACAGTGCATGTCAGAGCACAAACCAAGCCATTAAGTCCAAGGAATTGTCTGTGAGGCACAGGTCTGGGGAAGGGAACAGAAATATTTCTGCAGCATTGAAGGTCCCAATGAGCACAGTGGCCTCAATCATCTGTAAATGGAAGAAGTTTGGAATCACCAGGACTCTTCTTAGAGCTGGCCACCCAGCCAAACTGAGCAATCGGGGGAGAAGGGCGTTAGTCAGGGAGGTGATCAAGAACCCGATGATCACTGTGACAGAGCTCCAGTGTGTCTCTGTGGAGAGTGGAGAACCTTCCAGAAGAACAACCATCTCTGCAGCACTCCACCAATCAGGCCTGTATGGTAGAGTGCTCAGATGTAAGTCACGCCTCCGTAAAAGGCACATGACAGCCCGCCTGGTGTTTGTCAAAAGGCACCTGAAGGACTCTCAGACCATGAGAAACAAAATTATCTGGTCTGATGAAACAAATATTGATCTCTTTGGCCTGGATGGCAAGTGTCATGTCTGGAGGAAACCAGGCACCTCTCATCACCTGGCCAATACCATCCCTACAGTGAAGCATGGTGGTGGCAGCATCATGCTGTGGGGATGTTTTTCAGCGGCAGGGACTGGGAGACTAGTCAGGATTGAGGGAAAGATGAATTCAGCAATTTACAGAGACATCCTTGATGAAAACCTGCTCCAGAGCGCTCTGGACCAGCCAAGATAACAAAGGAGTGGCCAAGATATAATGGTCTGATAATGTTTTATATATATATATATAGATAGATAGATAGATATACCATTTCTCACAAATTTGCAATGCGCAATTCCCAATGGCTTGTTGAGCTCTGTGGAGAACTAGAGCATGTGGAGGCTTCACGCTATTCTCCACATAATCCACATTATGGCGACCACAAGGAGGTTAACCCGATATGACTCTTCCCACACTAGCAACTGGGCCAATTCGGTTGCTTAGGAGACCTGGCTTCAGTCACTCAGCATGTACTGGATTCAAACTTGCGACTCCTCCAAGTGTGGTAGTCAGCATCTTTACTTGCTGAGCTACCCAGGCCCCTATAAAGTCATCTTATTTATGTCTGTACATGGCACAGCATTTTTTTCCTGTTCATCTTGACGATACTGTTGGAGAATGTTGGGCTGTTTAATATGATTTTAATCAGCAAGGGTTTTAATAGATATTTGCTCCAGAGAATTCTGTGCCGAATTAAAATGGGTTCCACGACACGTTCCATGCTTCTTACTTTTTTGTGTAAATGGTTTTGCTCATCAAGACAAAAATTTGAGGGAACATGAAATGACCAAGAGTTGAAAGATTTGGTAAGTGATTCTATGTGGTGAATTGCGAAATGATGTGGAAATCAGCAGCATGTAACAGATGCTTTACAAAGACATTTAAGACCCAATAAAATGGCTTGCCAGTATTGACACATCTACTGAAACAGGAAGTTTGAATTAATCAACAGGCTATCTTTAGTAGAAACCCCTCAAACAGTTAACTAACTGTTAAGAAGTGTTTAAACCAGATTTTACATGGAGTTATGCTGGAAACAGTTAGTTGTTAATGGGCTCATTATGTTGGTCAGCCCTCCCCAGACACACACACACACACACACACACACACACACACACACACACACACACACACACACACACACACAATGAGCTCATTATATGGAGCACAACCTGTGGGACACTGAACTCACACTCTGTCTCTGTATCTGTAATTACTGCTGCTCTTCCTCATCCTCAATTAATAATGGGGTGGAATGTGGCTCATTAAATGAAAGACAGAAACTATTAATAAAATTGATATTATTTTCATATAACAAAAATAAGTGCAATCACCAATATGCTAATTTGACATTAAGGTGTTGATTTTGAGTTGGTATGCAGATGTAAATTTACTGATATTAACAACAGGAAGGTTTTCTATAACTACTGTATATGTCTATAAAAGGCAAATGTAAAACAAATAATAAACATAGTTGTAACTTGTGTTGTCATGGTATCAATATTTCAAAAAAAGCTCCATACTGTAATATTTCGTTGGACTGCCTTTAGCTTTGATTATGGCGTGCATTTGTTGTGGCATTGTTTCAACAACCTTCTGCAACGTCACAACATTTATTTCCATCCAGAGTTACATTTGTTTATGTTTATGCATTTTGGCAGATGCTTTTATCCAAAGCGACTTACAGTGCACTTACTACATGGACAATCCCCCCGGAGCAACCTGGATTTAAGTGTCTTGCTCAAGGACACAATGGTGGTGGCTGTGGGGATCGAACCAGTAACCTTCTGATTAACAGTTATGTGCTTTAGCCAACTACACCACCACCACTCCATAGTTGCATGAATTTTTCGCCGAGATCTTTATTGACAACGAGAGAGTCGAACCACTCCGTAAAGTCGTCTCCAGCACATCCCAAAGACTTTCAGTGGGGTTGAGGTCAGGACTCTGTTGTGGTCAATTCATGTATGAAAATGATTCCTCACGCTCCCTGAACCACTCTTTCACAATTTGAGCCAGATGAATCTTGGCATTGTCGTTCTGGAATATGCGTAGGAGGGGAAAAAGTTCATGTAGTCAGCTGACATAATTTTATTGCCGCATAAACTCATAAATTAAAGCATCCCCAGATCATAAGACTTCCTGCAGAGGCCTGTACAGTGGGCACTATGCATCACTATGCAAGTGACTTTCTTGTGGTCATACAGTTGTTTAGTCCCTATTCTGTAAGTTTTTGTCACATTGTGCGTGTGGAAATACTCTTATAGTGATTTTTTTTATTATAAGTTTAGTGATCTCTGATCACGATCATTCAAGATTTTTTTCCTACCACATTTCTTCAGTGAAGCTGACGGTTCACCACTCTCCTTCCAGGTAATAAAATTGTGTTGGACAGTTCTTAACCCAATTCCAGTTATTTCAGCAATCTCTTTGCTTGATGCAGGCCAATAATTTGCCCCTTCTGACACATAGTAACGTCTTTGCCACAACCACGGGATATGTCTTTCGACATGGTTGTTTAAGAAATGAGAAGCTACACACTACATCAGTAAGGGTTAAAAGAATTGTTGCCAGCTGAAACATTTTAATCACTGCAATAACAATCCAATCATAGGCTCTTAAGTATATGCTTATTTAAATCCAAACAGCGACTTTCTTTTTTTTTTGGCCAGGCAGTGTAGCAGTATAAATCTAATAGAGCTATAGTAGTAATATAATATACATTATGAATTTTTGTCTGCCTAAAATACTATAGTTAAAGTTACAGTTAGTTACAATAGTAAATTCATGGTAATTTTTTAAAGGTGGTGACATCTGAAAAGTCTGCTAATTTCTGTCTGTACATGTCACAGTGTTTTCTCAGCGTCAGTGCTGTTTTTTCAGACCTTGCACTTTTAATCTAGTTTATTCACCAAGGGTTTACACCAGGTAATTCTGTGATAAATTAAAATGGTTTCTATGACTCGCACTGTGATTCTCACTGGTGCTCGCAGCGCTGTAATGATTGTAATGATAATTTTGGGTGGTTGAGAGCTCGAGACAGTCTGCGAGTAAACGCGCCGCTCTGTCCATTGATCCGGGTAGCAAATAATAGTTTTTGTTCTGCTTTTGACACATGTGCCATTTGATATTGCTTAACAGAAAATGGCAGCACGTAAATGGAGAGATCGAGATGGAGAGTTGTCCAGTTCTGTAGTCACACCACTGCAACCTATAACAAAATGTTGTCATACCTGTGGGGACAATATTTGACCATTTAGTCGCAGTCTGAAGCCCTGTCAAGCGAATCAGCTTGCACTGATCATGTGTCATGGCCAAGGGCAGGGAGAAGAATAAATGATAAAAATGGCTCCTAAATTGACCTGTTTCTCACTCAAACCTATCATATAGTTTCTGAGCGCATTGTTTTAACCACAGGAGTCACATGGATTATGTTTATCTTCCTTTATGTGGATTTTGAATCTTTAAAATTTTGGCACCCATTCACCTGCATTGTATGGACCCACAGAGCTGAAAATCTTCTAACAATCTTCATTTGTGTTCTGCAAAAGAAAGTCATACACATCTGATATGGCATGAGGGTGAATAAATCATGATAGAATTTTCATTTCTTGGTGAACTCTCCATTTAAGCCATTCGGCCAAGCTGGCCCAGGCACACATAGAGATTTAGTTCATTAGCATTATACCATTCGGCCAGTGGCCAAGGCAAACCTATCTAGCATACACCGGTGCACATGGATCTTAGGAGCAGCAGCAGTACACAAGTCTAAGGGAAAGATGTTTGTGCATATGTGTTGTGCATTTTGTTCAGCTTCCCTGCTTGGTTGGGCGTTTATATGCCTGTTTGTGCAGCAACATGCTTAACTCATTTTGTCTGTGTGCTTTCTTGCAGTAGCAAATCTCCATACTTGTTCTGCATCAGCAGCAACAGCATAGCAGATCTAGTGTGCCAAGAAAAATATCCTTTCAATATTTCATGTTGCCTTTAAAATTATTATTTTTTTTGTAACTTTTTGGATATTTTTTACTGTTAAAGTTCATTATTTAAGAATTTTGTAAAATTGGGTTGAACTGTTTTTTTGCACATGGGTTTGTTCAACAATTTAGTATGAACTTGTCAATTTGTGTATGTGGTTGGTGAACATCAAAACGGCAGGTGTTTAGTCCGTGGGAGGTGTATATTAAAGTGAGTGAGAAGAGTGTGAGTGGGTCGGAGCAGGCACTACATTATGAAAGGTCCTGCGACTTACATAATTTATATGTAATTAATGTTGGCTGTTCAAACGCATGCACATCAAAACACATGCTTATGCTCAAACAGGTGAAAACAAAGTCATAGAGATGGTAGAAGCATTTTAAGTTGCCAGTTTAGAATATTTTGCCATTACGAAGTACTTTATGAACCAATTTCAATATTCTGTCCATCATAACATTATTTTTCTAACAAACTCTACATTTCATCTCACTCGTAGCCAAAACCTTCAGCCAAGAACATTTAATGCACAGCATAGAGGGTTCAAATATCAGAAATATCCACAGATAGACAACTAATGTTAATGAATGAATAGAATACAACAGGCTTATTGTTTTACTCAGACTAAAAGCTGTTTATTTGTATACACATAGTTACAAAGCATACAGATGTATATATCCTGAGGTCATTTAATCTTGATAACGGAGCATGTATGACATGCTGAGCAGCTGAAGGGAAGTTGGGACTAAGGCGGCTGATCCCAGGTCCTAGTGCCTGCCGCAGTTAACCTCTGACTGTCTTATACAGTGATGCAACTGTATAAGTGTGTCTTTGTTTGTTTTTTCTCTGGACAACGTGATTTTGACCAGGTATGATTTCTATTCAGGTGCGACTTTATTTCTGTAAAATATGGTATATCATAACTAAATATTAAACTGTTAATTTTAGCAAGGCTCCTTAATACTGTGATACCATAATACCGTGGCATTTTTTTGTGAAGGTTATAATACCGTTTCACCCCTAATCATGCAATGTCGTCATCAATATGCAGTGCATAATGTTGATGCTTACACAAGCCAGGAACTTAAGACATATAAATAGTCATTATTTTGTCTTTGGTCAAACAGTTAATAATATTGGACTATTCCTTATATAAGAGCCTACGCTATTAAACTACACACAGGATATTAAAGCAAGCTTACATACTGATGTTCACAATTCCTGACTGCATTGTGCAAACAAAATACACTATGCTTGTCAAGTGTTGTAAGTTCGATGTTCAGTTTATTGTCGGACAGCATTTACACAGGTGTACAAGAGATACAAATATTTCACTAAATGTCCAAGACGACAACAAAAGAACACTTACAAATAGGAGAAATAGCCAGCAAATATTAGCACGCCATTAGCCCTTGGAGAGAGAAGTGGACTTAATGATAGGGGGTGGGGTTTGTGTGACATCAATTTAGAATACATCAATATCCGATCACAATGTCCGACTTCCTCAGCATCAGGACAAGCCGATCAGAACACATTCCGATCAAATGCGTTTACACTTGTCTGTTCCATGCGTGTGTGGACATCCAGATACAGATCGCATGTTAATGCCAAGTGTAAACGCAGCCAAAGATATGTGCCTCTGAAGAAGCCACAAGTCAGTGTGATGAAAAAGTTTTATAGCAAAATTCCTCATGAAGACTATAATCCTCAAATTAAATCCACCAATCAGAATAGTTGCTGTTACCACGGAAACGGTAATCGGGGCAAAAGGGCTAGGCAGGTACTGGCAACTCCCATAAAGCATTGAAGTAATTGAGTTAGTCTCTCTCCGCATACTCAAACTAATATATTTTAATATTTTCTAATATATGCATATAAATGTGTGTGCGCATGGTGTGGGTATGTGTGTAGATGCACATGCATCTTTATAGCAGGGCAAATTAAGGCAATAATCAAACCCATAATCATTGTATGATTAATAATTATTTTATTCTCTATGCAGACGCCTGTGTTGAATGTTTAGCATATTGCTACTATCTTTTCTCTAGAAATATAAAATATTATATTTTTCATTATAATATTTTGTATTACAATACTTTAACAAAATAATTTAGGCTTTTGATTAAATGCATTAATTTAGTGCAATTAATTATATAAAAAATAACATGAAAAAAATGATGATATTTTGATATCAGTGTGACCACTTAAAAGCTTGCGTTACAGCCATAGAGTGGACTAGTTGGAAAATATTGTTCTCTTTTTACAGAAAATCCCCCCAAATAAAACGATTCCAAAAATTCTGAAATAACAATGTGTATGTTTACAATCTTATGATAAACATATATTTATGTATTTATTTATTTACTAAGTTATTTATTTAGTCATCATTCTATCTTTAAAAGCCTGTGATTGAGGCTCTGTTTGCTCTGTGTCCCTTCATTCCACTAGATGGCAGCACTAGTACTAGGAAAGATAAATTCTTCTAAATCCTCTGACACCTTCCATCAATGTACAAATCTGAAATGCAGGTGGCAACTCCAATGCATCTGAATTAAAAAAATAATTGGCAGATGATTTGTTTATGATGCTTTTTCTTCAGGATTGCATATTTCGTTCTGGACATCAGAGACATAACATTGGATTATTAACCCAAAGCAAGCTCACAGACACGTAGAAAATGGCTCATTTTGAAGAAAACAGCTTAAGGTAAGAGCTAATATAGAGATTGAGGCTACTTGGAGTTTACAGAAGCAGTGATCGGAGCAGACATGAGATGATTGTCTTTGTTGTTTTACAGAGATCATATTTCACTTTGTGATTTTATATATACATATATATATATATATGTATATGTGTGTGTGTGTGTGTGTATGTGAGAAAAGACAAAAAAAAACTGCACTCTGTTTCTCCTTGATGCAGCTGAGATTTAATCTTAAGCACAAAAGCAGTGTTTTGAGCAGAATTGTCAGTTATTTTAGTGGATTGCCTGTATTAACCAGAGCTGCAGATGTTTGTGCATCTCATAAGTGTTACTGCTTGTTGATATCATGCATACAGGACGGATCCGCGTTTAAACCTCAAATATAATGTGTTCACATGAGTTTTTGACCACATACAAATGTGTTTTTTGTGATCCGATCCCAAAACTTTTTAGACCTCGACTAGACCAGTATTTAGCGCTGACCACATCATGGATCACCAAACCGCATCTTAATACCAGGTGTAAACGGGGTCTTATTGCAGTTTGAAAAAATTCTCTACTTCATCACCACGAGGTGGCACTCATTTGCGACACACAGTTTTTAAGGTCTTATCACATTATTTTATGTAACATAACTGCAAACGTGATGGAGTACTGTGAAAAGTTCAGATTCTAAGCTTTCAATGCCATATGACTATTTATGTATCCACTTCATATTCAGCACAAGAAATAAACAGATGAAAGACTCAATAAAAGCTACAATCTAAGAAGACGTGACAGCCACGGTCTGAAAACCAACTGTCTCTTTAAATTTTGAGGACTACAAATGCATTTTAAGTAAACCTGTGATATGCAAACCAAATTGTTGAAAAAAGTAAAAAAAAGTAATATGCAAAACATGCAAAATATTCATATTTACAGTATAATCATAACTACTTATGCATGTCATTGCCATAAAATCATGAATATATCTATAAATCATCAATATACTAAACTTTGTGTTTAACTGTTCATAATCTTCTTTGGCTGGTGTGATCAGGGGCCTGTGACTACGTCTCTCAGTGTGCAATCGATTTCACATGCAGGCTTGTATTACGGTTCTCAGATTTAGGCCTGTCAGAAAGATGCATCAGACATTTGGTGTGGCTTAGGTCTTACTGAGCAGTTGCTAGGCTGCAGGCTGTCAGGTGCTTAACATCTCTTCACTAATCTGAGTCCAGCGATAGGTAATAAATCACTGCTGCTGTCAGTGACTCTTGAGCACAAGATAGACTGATGTGAGACGAGCAGATAGTGATCTTTTAGTGTCTTCACATCTGCTGAGCTGTGGTCTGTCTTACTGAAGCTCTCGGATCTCAGCTGTGAGTACTGAACAACAACAGTACAGCTCACGCTCACACACACTCTTCAGGTGCAACTCTGTGCTGGAGTATTTGATTGACTGTTATAAGTGTCCTTCTTCAGTAAGTGTTGCAATCCTTGTTCCTTAAATATACCGTAGAGAAATTGTAGAGATTTGATTACTGCTAATATTAAAGAGTTAGAAACAAATGTAAAAAAAAAAAAAAAAAAAGTAATTTCAAATGGTAATAAATAAATCCTTATGTCTTCTTAAACTTGTATGACTGTCTTTCATTTGTGGATCAAAAACTAAAGGTATTTTGATAGAGATATGTGGTTTTCAAACATTTTGATTCCATGGACCCCCCAAAATAATAATTCCTGATGAGGGACCCTCTTCCAACTATTACAAAAAGTAAATTAAAAAGTCAGTGATATTTTGACCCATTTATAATTTGTGAGAAAAATTGTAACTGTGGTATTGCCAAATAACTGAACTAAATAATGTACTAAATACTGTATACGTATATATAACAATCAAATTTTCGAAATAATCTAAAGTTTAAACAGATAATTGGATTTTATATTGCCCTTTTACTTGAGCCAAAAGTAATTAATAAAATATGATCTGGAAAATATTTACTTTGTATTAATGTTTCTTCCCACTATTTGAGTAACGTTGTATGTATAAATCATGTAAAAAACATTTTCAATTAAATTTAAACCAATTTGTGGTCCTAAGAAAACCGAATTACATCATGTCAAATTTGGTAATATGTTTACTTTTAACTATTTTTTCAACTTTATTCTCAAAAATGTTTTGGTTTCATCCATGTCTTCTGAAATGATAGTTTTTAGGTGAGAAACAGACCAAAATGTAATTTTTCACTATAAATCTATTCATGAAAGCATTGATGAATACAACAGCACAATTCCTTGTGAGATATTGTTTAAATATAATGTAATTATCATTGACATATGATTATTATTATTTATTATTATTACTAGTACTATTTTGAATATTACATTTTACTATAGCATTGTAATATATTTTTGTAGCATTTTCTTACATTTTGGACGTCTATTGTAATTGAGCTTTTATTTTAACAGATACAGAATGAAGCTCTTCAGTTTGTATGCTATTGACGAAAGCTTCACACCTCCAAAGCAGTTCCCTATATGGCTTATTGGTGCTTATTAAAATGCAAAAGGCTGTGATTTATTTATATACATATACTTCATATAGTACACGTGTTGCAAACTTTAAGGTTAATGAGTGCTCTTGTTTCTGTCATCTGTACACACAGAGCACACGTGATGCTAATGATGAGGTGTGTTGAGTGTTTGAGCAGCCGGCTTAACACATTTACTTTGAAACACACAGCACATGCAGACTGTATATTTCTTTAATTAAATCTCAGCCTTTTGTGGTTTAATCAATGCGCTGGGATATGTCATGATTTTAACATGATGCATGATCATGCATTCATACAGTTATTATATCCCAAACATGTTAAATTCTGTGCCATTGTGCAAAAAAAAATACAAAAAAATCTGTTTTCTTGGCTGAAATCGGTGATTCCGTCAATGTTTTCCACACCTCAGAAGATGAATATTTAAGTCCTTTTTTACTACAAATCTCCACTTTTGACCAGCCCCAACCAATAGATTGCTGAATTTGAAAGTGTAGATTTACGGGAAAATGACACACATTGATCTGTTTCTCACCCACACCTGTCATATTGCTTCTGAATACATGATTTAACCACTGGAGTCATATAGATTGCGTTTATGCTGCCTTTATGTCCTTTCTGAGTTTTGGTCAGCATTGACCTTGATCTTGACTTGAATGAATCAACAGAGCAGAAATGCTCTTCTAAAAATCATTGTTTGAGTTCAGCAGAAGAAAGTAAGTCATACACATCTGGACTGGCATTAAGGTGAGTAAATTATGAGATAATTGTAACTTTTGGGTGAACTATCCCTTTAAAGTTCCGGAGTTGTTTCTCTCTTGTCTCTGTTAGTGTCTTGTGTCATGTGTTTAGTCTGTCTCAGCAGATTACAGTCTGAAGTGTGATTACTGATTGAATGAGTCTCCATTATGAATATTGCTTTTCAAATCCCTCCCACTTTCACTCGGGTAAACATAAACAGAAGGAGCTGCTAGCTCATGATATTAAATCTGGGTGTTCTCTTTTTGGGCTAGGGACACAGACAAAATATTTTACCATAAAACACTTTAGTAATTTTGCTTTAGAATTTTTTCCTTTTTTTTTTTTAACAATGTTCTTGTTCTTGAGACCACATAAACTTGGTCTTGCCCTGACCAGCAAAGACTGGTACTGTATATCTCGACCTCTGTATTCTGTATGTTGAATTTTGGATGATTGTACCCAGCAGCATGACATGCTGGTTCACCAACTAGACCAGCACCAACCATCCTAAAACGGCAAGGAGATTCATGCAGAACTTTTCAGCAGGATTGGTCTAAGTCTGGTTCTCAAAACTCAAGACCACAGTCTATATCCAGTGTACTGAAGGTGATAATTACCTCAACCATATTTCAAGATACTTGTAAATCACAGTCACTGTGAATTTGCAAGAATATCAATAGCTACTTTGTCTCAATAGATGTTGCCATAAATTTTGCTTTTTCTGTATTTCATTTAATAAAAATGGACATCCTGGTTCTTGAACCAACTGGTATTGCGCTGGTTCTTTGTTTGTTTGGAATTGGTCTGGGTCTTGGAGGGTCTGGTATTGGCCTTGATAATAGGGGATTCATTATTTGTCTGGTTCTGGGTCTTAGGTTGTCTGGTATTGGTGTGGGTCTTTGGGAGTCTAGTCTTGGTCTGGGACTTAATGTGGTCTGATATTGGTCTGGGTCTTGGAGGATCTGATCTTGTTCTGGGACTTGGAGGGTCTGCTATTGGTCTGGGTCTTTGGGGCTTTGTTATTTGTCTGTGTTTTAGGATGTCTGGTAGCAGTCTCAATCTTTTGAGGTTTTGCCTTGGTCTGGGTCATTGAGGGTTGTGTATTGGTCTGGGTTTTGTATAGTCTGGTCTTGTTCTGGGTCATGCAGGGTCTGCTATTTGTCTGGGTCTTTGAATGTTTGGTAATGGTCTGGGTCTTGGAGGGTCTAATTTTGGTCTGGGGGATAGGGGATTAATTATTTGTCTGGTTCTAGTTCTTAGGATGTCTGGTACTGTGTGGGTTTTGGGGGGTCTAGTCTTTGTGTGGGTCTTAATAGGGTCTGATATTGGTCTGGGTCTTGGAGGGTAACTCTTAAAAATTGTAAATCGTAAATTTTAATCAAAGAAGAATAATAGTGCATTTTGAAGCTCATAAACCCACAACAACTTAGAAGTCGTCCTAAGGCTTCTAAATCCCTAAGAATGAAGCACAGATGATCCAAAGCATGGCTACTCTTGTCAATCCACATTGCAATCGAGTCAATGCACTCAATAGATAGATAGATAGATAGATAGATAGATAGATAGATAGATACGTATATTGTATGAATAAAGGTATCGCCTGAATCGCGAGGGTGTTTTAATTATTGTAAACTCAATTAGTGATTTGAGATAAAGGTTTTTTACAACACTGCAATCTCTGGAAACCAGAACATGTGAGCGAAGTGGTGTGACACTGCGCTCAATAATCCACTCCATGCACGTGCGCTCCGTTCAACCGCTCAGTGTTGAAGCGAACGCTCCGCTCAAATGCCGCTCACCGTGTAAAAAAAAATAAAAGTTTGCTTAAATCCTGCTCCAACATGAAATTTATCTGTGGTATACTTGTTTCCAGTCACGTACACAGTGGGGTGGCTACAGTGGCCTGAGCAACTGCCACTTTGCCCACATGGGCTGAGGTGCCCCTCTGGGTTAAATATAGACTAGGCTATATGTCGACATTTATTAAATTATCAAATGATTAGTCTGCAATTATGTGATTTGTATTGTTGTGTTTTAGTATATAAAATCTCTGTTTATTTTGTACTGGTTTACAATGACTGTTTGATAATCTGGTCTACCAGACCTTCCTTATCATTAGTAATCAGTCAAGTATTTCTCTGTTATCACATATGCCATTGAACATCTTCAAATAATGCCTTAACATTTTTTCAGTTCTAAATGACCTTGATTTAATTTAAACAAGTAATCAAACATGCTTCTACAAGTGATAAAACATACTATGTGCGTTGGCACGGAAACTCGGATATGTGCAAATTCCTGCTTTTCAGTTTAAACTGGATCTGCGTGACACAACCGACCCTGAAAAACACAATCTTTTCGACTTTTAAAGTTAGTTTGAGTCGTTTATGGCAATAATGAAAACATGGACTGATACCAGGAAAAATATTGCAGGTAAAAGTGAAATTCATAATTGTTCTTCAGTTGTCTCCATGGAATGATTATATTGTAGATTTGATACATTAATAGGTTACTGATTTAATGCTATCAGACTTTAGGTCTGTAAATTAAAATTAAAAGCAATTTATCATCCTAATTTTGTGATCGGATTTAAAGGGCATAGTAAGTTATCCAGAAAAGGGCAGTGAATGTTTTCTCTTTTTCATTGCTGTTGCTTTATTAATATTCCCTACCATTTTATATGTATGAATCAAATGCAATCTAAAGCACTGTGGTTATTTATATAATAATTATTATATTAGTAGTTACCATGTGCCCCCTTTGTTTTTCCTTGATATTTTTAAAGTAGCATATATATATATATTAGATGAAATCATGATTAATGATCCCAACAAAAAAAAAAAAATACAAAATGTAATTTATGAATTACACTGCCTTCTTTTAAGAAAGGTTTTTATTTATTTTTTATGTACAATTATTTATAGCTTTTTTTCTCTGCACATGAATGCAGCAAGGGATGTCAGAAGATATTATCTGCAACCACTAATCTAGAGTCATTTTTTTACATTTCACTTATCGTTAAGGTGTGGGATTTGGCTTTGGGAAACTGACCAGCAATTATGTGCCACTTTATGCCGAAGCAGAAATCGAAAGCATCAGGTGGTCGATTAAGTGAGATAATTCTGATATGAAATTCAAGAGCGGAAATCTTTTCCAATCAAATGCTCAATTGTACTGTACAATGAAGGCATGAAGGGACAAATTAGGACACACTAATCTGCAAGATCATACAAGTTTATTAGTTTTTTGATGCAGGGAGTTTTTGTTTGTGTTCACCGGGATTCAAGGAAATGCTTTGTCATATACAGTATTATTAAACTTCCATACTGTACTGTGTTCAACTGAGAGTGCTCTAATGTTCGCAACCTTTGCATTTTACTTTGCATTTTACTTTGCATTTTACTTTGCATTTTTGTAAGCTATAAGGTGTGCTTCACTAAAAACAATGTTTGAATTCCCCCAGGCCTGTTCGCAAACCAGCATATTATGTAGTGCATTCTGGGTTGAGTGAGCGGCACTCACATGCTCTGCTGGTTACATGCGAAATGCAATTGAGTAGTACGGATGAACTGGGATTTTCTAAGTCAGAATCTTCTATCAAACTATAAATAAATAAATAAAATAGAAAGATTGAACAATTTATATTGGTAAGTATTTATGGGATGTTTTAATCCAAATCCGCAGATAGAGTTGGATACAATTATAGAAATCTATGTCATGTCTGTGCATTATCCATAGGGAATTTGCAAGCACAATATATTATCAGCCTATATGAACATTAAAAATTTTGCATGGCCGATACGTTACTAATCTAAAAGAGGAGAAAGATGTATTACAAACAGGGTTGTGAGGGTTACTTTTGAAATGTATTCCACTACAGATTACAGGATTCATGCTGTAAAATGTAATTTGTTACGTATTCCTTTAGATTACTCAAGGTCAGTAATGTATTGTAAAATACTTTGGATTACTTCTTCAGCACTGGTAGATTTTTTCACTTGTTTTGACTATAAAAACTCTGTCAGTACAGAAAGACAAAATACATGTTAAAAATACATTCTCTGAAAAACCCCAAAATCTTATGCAGTGTTGTTTCTAAAACATGATCAGTCTAATATATCTTGTTTTAAGGATTTTCAGATATTTCTACAGGAAAACAATACAAAAATTATCATCAAGAATATAATTTTTGCCCTAATATCAAAGGTCTTACTAGAAATATAAATTATGATCTAACCTGAATTTTCTTGCTAAAAAAATATGATCGTGTCTGGTAACGTACATATAAAATGGCTAGAAATAGCATTTTAGCTTAGCGTAAAGCTGATATTTACACAAGGTTTACTTCTATTTCTTCAAACGTACTTCTCTGTCTGCTCGTATGAATGTAACACATCATCAGAAAGTGTTTCACCGCTGTTCAAATGCACTTTGAGTCGCATCATTTATATGAATAAATGTTTTCCATCTGAATGAACTAAATATTAAATTAAACAAATGACAATAAAATGCAAAGTAATCTCTCCAACCCTGACTATAACCCACCAAGTTTGTAATTTTTCAGGCCACAAGTCTTTTTATTTCCACAATGAATATTTGCTTTTGGTAGCTTATTATTACTCTAGGCTTCCTCCCGCACTCACGTTCATTCTCAGCATCTGTAATTTTTGTATTTATGATCAGGCTGTTTTATTATAGGCTTATTTGACAAAATCCATCTTTCTTTTTATATGTTAGCCTATGCTCGTGATGGAGTGGCATTGGAGCAATGGAAATGCTGATGTCCTGACATTCAGAAAAATGCTTCTCTGGGGCGGGCAAATCTCGCTGTTTCGCTTCTATTCCGCAACGCTCCTGTAACGCGAGACATGTTCACTGATCTGGACAATTGGGACCACAGTTGGCTACGATGTGTATTTTACAGTCTGACATAATGTCGCAAAGTGTGCCATGGCGATATCAACGCGTCCATATTGTACAGTCTGACAAGCAACAGTCTTAAAGGACTGTAAAATTCCTACAGTGTGTAGCGGGGATTTAGTCTAGGCACGATCAGCCATTAATCTCACGTTCTGAATTTTATTCTCATAAGACACACGCAGCTGTGTTCCATGAGATTTTCGCACATGCTATCTCTGAAACATGAATGTACGTGCGAGTCCAGCAGGCTTCCAGCTTGGGCTCCACAGACACTTGCACTAGTCAACACGGTTTCTCTCTGTCACAGCACAAACTTCAAAAATTGCGTTACCAATTGATTTATACTGAGTTGGAGGAAGTCAAACGGCGAGAAAGCCTGACAATCTAATCAACACTGATGAGGAAAACAGCTAAAACAATGTGTCATGCGCCAACAATTATGTCATCTGGCATGCAGCTTTTTTTAAACTACACATCACCCTTAATACAATTCAGTTTGAATGATGTTAGATAGTAGAAAACAAACCAGCTTCGCTTTCAGATATTCAAACATTCTCTGTAGAGATGAATCAAACCATATAGAGCCTAATGAAGTGTTTTATAATAATACTAGTCAACAACATCATACTGAAATGTGGAATTTAGCATTGTGGATTGATTACCACCTTTTCAATGCCACCAATGTTTGTTTTTGTGTTTTTTACTCTGTTTGTTAAGAGGAAGTAGTTTTAATTTATAAAGTATTTAATTCAATGACAGGATTTTTTTAAATAGGCATTACAAAATGTTTATTTAATATATAAACCAATTTTTATAGATTTTAAAAAAATAATAATTTATTTAGCTATTTCGTGATATATATTGTTATCATGATATAAAATGTGTGATATCGTGATATAAGATTTTGGTCATATTGCCCACTCCTATGCAGACATCATGTAATGTTTGGATAACTGCTCACCCCTGACACATCATTTCATTCCAGTGTCGTCAGTCAGGTTGGCATATGTTGGCATGACGACCAATTATCATGTGTGGATCCACCTCATGGATGACAAATATGTGACATGAGCTGAATCCAGTTTTGTTATTATTTCATGTGTGAGGTGTCTCTGTGCATGTCTCATGGAGGAAGAGTCTTTCTCATTTCCTGTGCAGGTAGCTCTCTCTGGGCTAACTGGATGAGCAGGAAATATTGGAATCGGTTTCAGTGCTGTTGGATGTTCAGGCACCTACAGTAGCACCTGGCTGAAATGGCAGCTGAATGAGCTTGAAATGCTGGAGAAGCACAGAATGTTTTCTTTTTAATTTGGTTTGTTTCCAAAGAATACATCTTTATCACTTGGTGAGGAACTGACTTGATTGAAGCATTTCGCTTGGGCTTTTCTGTTGTGTGGTATCTTGTTTGTTACATTCCATTCACATTTTGGATGATCAGTGTGTTCTGTGATTCATGTTTTTATATGTATCTATTGTTGTTTATCTGATGACATGGGATGCTCCCTTCTGAGCTGATTTCTCTGCATGTCTTTATGCAAGTAGTTCAGTCTAGTTACATCTGAATTTCCTCTGGCTGCAGTGTTATAATATTATGATGTGACTGAACCCTGAACTGATTGATCATTTAAAGTCTGCATGAAATCAAAATGGATTTGGTCTTATTGTTCATCAGTATTAGTTATTTCTTGTGAAAAATGTTTATAATATTTGTAATCTTTCATTAACATTGATTAATTTGCTCCACCTCTGAAATGACCCGTTGGCTGACATCAACTACTAGGCTGCACGGGCTATTGATTAATGTTAACCAATTGCGTAATTGCTATTTAGCCATTTCATGCTGGTTAACACTAATGTAATTAAGTAACAGTAATATTGGCAAATAACAAAAATAGTACAATTAATTAAATAAAATAGATAATAAAAGTAGTGTTACCATTTTAATACATGGAGATTGTGCATAATGTCGCCATTTGTGGCCGGGGCTCTGTCGTTTGGTTTACGGAGGACCCCCAAGATTTGCAGTATACTACTGTTGAAGATGCTCTGGACGGTACAAAAAGTGTGTAGCAGCTGTTTCAGGAATGGACTTGTGCTCTGCAATCCACTGCAAACTCACATTCAGGTCTGGCTGAGATGTATGGCATGCCCACTTTTTACCTTTTTTTTTCTTTTGTCCATTTCCAATGGACAAAATCCTGGTAAAGTCTGACCCTACCATTTTTCTTGCAGAATATTCACTGGGAAATAAATAGATTGCAAATGCCATTTCATGTTGACTGTAAGACTGCCTGGATCATTGCTGGTATTGTGGCATTGCATTAATGATGCATTTCAAAGTCTTGGTTGGCATTTTTTCTACAGTGCTGAGGTTTAGAGATGTGACTCCATTAAGAAGCGTTTGTCTTTATTGTCAAATTTGTCTCCAGAAGTGATCTAAATCTGAAAACTTGTCTCCGGGGACATTAAGAAAATGTTTGATTTTAGGTTTTCTCTTAGGGGTAGTGTTTGGGTTTGTCTGATCCACTAGAGCCTTATTCCTGCATCTCTTTTTTTTTTAATGCTAGGAATTACAGTAATCTTTAGATCAGGTTTTTTGCTCCATCATGTCAGTGTGACAGTGAGTCTGGAGTCTGAGCACTGGTCTTATTTTGCTGAGATTGGCACAGCATGTTTGCAATAATTGAATGAGAGTGCTGAATCTATGCCAGTACTGCAAATCAGAGCTGTAACGCTGATAAAAGACCTCTGTCTCTCTTTCTCTCTCTCTCACTCAACCTCTCATTCAGGGCATGCTGGGAATAGTCCACATATTTTGACGATATCCTGTTTCACATCATTCTTCCATTTACCATGATGTTTAGTTCTTGCATCACATATTTTTCAGTTTGTTAGGTTAGAGGGAATTAAAAATGTGTCAATAAAATGGTATTTAAGTTTAAGTTGCCTTACCAGCTGTGCATCATTAAATCGACACTTCATTCAGTTTTACAGACAGAGGAAATAAAGTGCACCCAGGGTTCCTGCAGATCCTTAAAAAGTCTTAAAATATCTTAAATTCAGTTTTCAAAAATGTAAGGTCATAAAAAGTCTTGAATATCTTAAATGATACAACAAATGTCTTAATTTTTATTTAAAGTGTTTTTTAATTTGGGGGGCGGAAAAACAGGAATTGTGATATGAGCTAATGTCATTATCAAAATTCAAAAGAATACGATTTAATTATTTAAATCCATGTGCTGCATCCTTCAAAGTGAAAACATGACTGTTGTATTTTCTCCAAGCACCCGGCTTGTGTGAGTTTTCAGCTGTTGCAGAACAGTTCACAATCATTAAGCCATATCGGAAATTTATGACAAGCTATCACTAAAGATCAACTGTTGATGATGATTTAGTGTGTTGAAATCTAATTTGATGAAATGTGACAGTTTACTTTTAACTGTTTAAATTGTAATATGTTGTAGATTATTGTAGGAGTGCACATTTTATATCTTTTATTTGTTTTAATGAGCAGCTTGAAGCAGAAGCGCAAACATTTCAAAATAAGAGTTCCCCGTGTATTTCAAAGTGAAATTGCCTTTAAAGTTAAAAGTTCCACACTATGAATTTGGCCCTCCCATCACAGGAAGGAAAGTCTAAGAACATTTAATATAGGCTACCAATTAAAAAAAAAAAAGATAATATTGGCAGATTAACTGGCTTTCTTTCAACACATTATCAATTCAGCCCAATCCAATATCGGTAAATCAGTTTTAATGTGATTTATATGTGGAAAACATGTCTTGAGTATTTGAATATTGCATATAGCCTACCTTGTTTTACTGATAAGCAAAGTTAAGGCCATGTTGAATGTGTTCCCCTGCCTGTTTAATGAAGAGTCTGTGATACATTTTGTTGGTTTGTTTGGAATATGGTCTTAATTTTATTTGTTCAGATCTTAAAATGTCTTAAATTTGATCTTAAAAACTCTGCAACCCTGGCACCTACTGTAATAACTTAGTCTGCACCAGAAACAACTTGCTTTTTGTGCTGGTGGTGCACCAGTAAAATGTTTGAATACATACAGAACAAGTACAGCACCTAGTGCCTAGTTTTTGAGCACTAGTTGACAAAAAGCACCTATACAAGTACTTTTGTGTGTTTGTGTATATGCCATTCCATTTGTGTATGCATATTTGATCACTTGAGGGGTTAATACATTGGCAATTCAAAAGTCGAATTCACCAGGATGTAGCAAAGCTACCTCAAGAAGTAGCATCTTGAACATATTTGATACATAATTCATGCTATATCAGTTTTAATTTAGGCATTAACCTTTTTGAAAGTTGCAGTGTATAGGCCAACGAAGATTTGAAAAACTAAAATCATATACTACTGTTAAGTTTGTGTCTGAAACATTAAACGATTATAATCATACCAAGTACAACTATTATCATCCAGTATCAGCCCAATATGAATACTACAGAGTAGTATATGGGTGCATCCTTAATTTGGGCTATCATCACCTAGGCCACAAGGAATATACAGTATATCGGAATATGTATTATAGACATACCCTTAAGCCTAACATTGCACATATATAAAGAGAATGCATCGAGTTCATTTTAAATAAACAGGATCATGAAAATTAGAACTGCTTCTGGCTATGTGCCCTAGTTGAGCACACTGTCTCTTAGTTCAGGAAAAACTCTTGATGTGACATCTCTTTACAGCATTCTCTTTTGCTTCCTCTATCTTTCCCCTGCTGTCAGAATACTTGCCACTCTTCCCAATGTATCTCTTAAAAGACTGTGTTTATTATATAATCTTAATACAGTGTCAGCCAGGTCAAAGATATGAATAGATGGATTTGAAAATAAACTCAAATTGGCAACGCCAAGTGTAATTAGTGGGATTCTGGCTTGAGTAATTCTCATGGTACTTTGATGCTGGGAAGAAGTCTAAATAATTGCAAAGCATTACTTCTGTGTGGCCAACCAGGACAGCGGGACATTGAGATGTGATTTTTAAGTGTGTTTTTATGTAGAAGCTGCATTATTATTCTTTTTAATAACTGTTAATTTCTCCTCTCTGTGGATTCAAGGCCAACTGTCCTTTAGGAGAATTGTTAATAGCAATTCACCAGCCTCAGATGAATTCAATTTTAAATTAAATGCATTTATCTTTTCCCCTGGCATGGAGACCAGAAAAGCAGAGTTTGTCGGAGAAATAATGCCATAGTTGACCATAATATGCTAAATGAGAGCCTCCATGTGTACATGGCTGCTCCACATAGAGCTTTGAGAAGAAAAACACTGGGGCTGTGTTTGGCCCTCACAAGACCAGCTTTGATTAACAGCCTGCAACAGTTGTTTGTACCTGTAGGAGAATCATTAGATTACAGCACTTATTGAGGCTTTTCTGCTGAAAAAATGTCTTATGGCAGTTTGGTTAAGATTAAATAGTTAAGATGACCTTAATTGAGTTTAGATGGGCAATGCTAGTCTGTTCCTAGCATGAACTTCTGTTTTTTGTTACAGAAAACCTAACTTGTAGCCAACCAAAACCTGCATGTATTTGCTGATAGCCAGCAATAGTTTTCAAATGTAATTTAAACTGGTCACCAGCTGAGCCATTGTATATGTATTGTATGTAACTTGTCTCCTCTTTGTACCCACAGCTTGTGGACTCTTTTGAGTGGTGCCATGACCAGTCAGGGTGGTGGCCATGAAGAGACACTAAGGCCTCCATCTTCTTCCCCTTCTTCTCGGCCATCCACTGCCCCAAAGCTACAGGTGCAACGCTCGCTCTCCAGAGATACCATTACCATACACTTTTCTGCCAAAGGAAATGAGGAAGAGGAAGAAGAAAATGAGCTATACAGGCTGGCTGTTACCCCATCCAGTCTGGAAACTGAAGATCAGAGTGTAGTCACAGCTCAGGAGGCCAGTGAGGAGCTTCTCTTGGAAGGGTTGGTGGCAGATATGAATACAGGGGTGTCGTCCCCCTCATTCTTCCAGACCCACAGCTTTGCCCTGGCAATCCAGAACCCTTCCATCACCCAGGCTGGCTCATCCACTTCTATTCCTGTTAGCTCCTCATGGCCCTCAGAACAAAAGTCAACTCCCCTTATACCTTCTACCCATTCAGCCTCTTCCAGCTCATCCCCTGCCAAGGCTTCTGCCTTACCCTCAAAACCTTTGTTCAGCCTGGTCAAGTCCCTTTCTACTGAGGTAGAATCTCGGGATGCTCTTGCAGTTGCCCCCCAGGCAATGAGACATCGTCATTTGATGAAGACACTGGTTAAGTCTTTTTCCACTGACACGGCCCGACCCGAACAGGAGGCTTCATCTACTCATCGGCCCCCAGATTCCCGACTCAACTTACACCTTTTCAAACCTTTTATCCAACCTCGCATTCCAGCTGCCAGTGGAGACTCCAAAACTGCTCCCTCATCCCCCCTTGCCTCACCTGACTCGCGCTCCTTTTTCAAGGTTCAGGAGGTGGAGGCACGTATTGAAGACACAAAGCGGCGCCTGTCGGAGGTCATGTTTGATCCCCTTCAGTTGTTCAGCAAAATCATTGGTGAGGAACCTGGTGTCAACAGTTCCACTTCTACAACAACCGGGATTTCCTACTGGTCCAGAAACCTTTCCTCCAGTGCCTCTGAACTTTCCAACCTGTCTGCTCTCAATGGCCACTCAGAAAGTAACAACAACTACTGTATCAAGGAAGAGGAAGACCCGGTGTGGGATAGTCCTTTAGATGGAGGAACCATTGAGTTGCCTCTGCAAAGGTCTCCATCTCTGGGCTTGGACAGGTGTTCCATGTCGACCCTTGCCCGTCAGGAAGATGAAGAGTTCTGCGAGCTCTACACCGAAGACTTTGAGCTCTGTACTGACACAGAGCTGGATGGAGAAGAGCCTCATTTGTCCCAGGTCCAACGAGGAAGTACAGAAGGATGCAGTGAGGAACCAACTGAAGGAGGGGAGGAGGACGAGGAAGAAGATGAGCCTCCAGGGGTACCCCACAATGGACTGATTCTTCTTATATCTATAGTGTACGGTTACTTTGTGTTGCCACTTCCTAGCTATGTGTGTTGGGTGTTGATGGGAGTGGCTGCAGGTTTCATGTTGGCGATACTAATGGTGTGGTTGTCCGCAAGTCGCAGATCTTCGTGGGGCCGTCATGGCAGCTGGAGCAGGAGAGAGCAATGGAACAGGATTCCTCTAGATATCAAAGAACCATCCATCTACAAGGTGGGTCTCACCCTGCTATCAAAGATGATTCTGGCACTGTAGTTATGGGTACAGCTTTAATAACTCAGGGTTCAGATCTCACGCAGGTTACCCATATTCTTGCCCATCCACTGTGCAAGGCTAGCATTAAGAACTGCATTAAAAATACTTCTGTCATTTACCTGTTTCAGTAGAGAGATTTTTGATCATACCAATCAAAGGTGCAGTCACGTTTGCCTTTGCACAGTGACATTCCACAGGCAAAGAAGGCGTGCATGGATATTAAGCTTGTGGCTAACCCACAAAAACTACTTGCCAACCAACCTCTTTTTATACTACACTTCAGTTCAGACTCTGGGATAGTGAAGTTATAGAGAAACTCTCACTAAAATCATTTCCTCACAGAGGTCACTGCCAAACCAAACCATCTCCTTTTGGTGAACAATGTGAATTTGTGAGTGCACCAAACTCGAACTCCATGTGAAATTCACGTATGTAAAATCTTCATCACCAGAAGTCCCTCTGGCAAAATCTGCAATTGCGTAGACTCCGATTGACTATTTTGTCTGTGAAATTTTGCACAAGTCTAATTTGGCAAAAGTAAGTGTGACCGCACCTTACATAGTGCCTGCCACTGACAATGTGTCCTCATATTCTCCTCATTTGCACAAGTACCAAATTAACCAAACTTAATGCAGAATAAAAGCACAAAGGCAAAATTAATAATTGTACAGCTTCAGAGAATTAAATCTTGACAACAGAAGTCCCTAAGGAACTTTTTGTTCTTTAGGGAATGTTTGGCTTATGTAATTTACTGACGAATGCTGCTGTCATGGAGATTTCTTAGATAAATGCAGCAGTGTACTTGAACCCAGTGTTAATTTTTGCTCAAATTATGGACACAAATAAGAGTGCGTGTGATTATGACACTGGATTTATAACAAAATATAAATGGGATTTTTCAGAACAGATTTAAAGCAGACTGTCTGAATGTGGTGGAGCCTTCCTTTGATCACAAACAAAAAAGTAAAAATTAAGCTCTTTATGAATCTCTGTAGATGAGTCATATTTCCACTTAAATGTCTGAGAAATGATGTTCTTCTGGTTAAATTTGCATCATACATTGTAATGTATGATGCAGCTGTGTATTTACTGGCAGTAATGCTGAGCACCATCATTGTGCCTGAGTGGTGTAATATTACAGTATGGCTTTGTGCATTTGACATCCTGTCTTTCCAACAAAGCCAGGAAAGTCCTCTATCATACATGTATATATTACAGTGCTTTGATTAATCTGTTCATTTATGCCCTGCTGTCTGCGCAACTTTTATTACCGGTGTTGGTCAAGCAGTGCACTTCAGGGGTATTTTTGTCCACTCAGGTTTTCAGAGGCCAAGCACTAAAGGAAAGTTTCGCACTGATTTGGTCTGAAAAGACACTGGATCAATTTAGTGGTCTGCCACTGAAACACTATAGCACCACCAACTGCTCAAGTTCAACTCAACGGACCCTTTTCACAGACTGTGATGACACATTTCCGCCTTATTTAACAGCATAAATCTAGCAAACTTTTTTTTTAATGTACATTTATAACAATGTACTATGGATTATATTACACTAGAATTAGTAAAAATGAAAATGAGTGTGTGTGTGTGTGTGTGTGTGTGTGTGTACAGTATATTTACCTTGTGTGTATGTGTCTGTATAAATGCCTTGTTGATGAGAGAGGTCAACAGAGAATGTCCAGACTGGTTCAAAGTGACAAAGTCTACAGTAACTCAGATAACCACTCTGTACAATTGTGATGAGAAGAATATCATCACTGAATGCTGTTCTGAGATGCAGGTTGGCGCAGTTTCGGATGTTGTGGCTGATCGGTGTGTGTGTGTGTGTGTGTATATATATATATATATACACACACACAAACACCGATCAGCCACAACATTAAAACCACCTGCCTAATATTGTGTAGGTCTCACTCTGCCGCCAAAACAGCACCTATCCGCATCTCAGAATAACATTCTGAGATGCTATTCTTCTCACCACAATTGTACACAGCGAACCAGTTCTGTTGACCTCTCTCATCAACAAGCCATTTCTGTCCACAGAATTGCTACTCACTGGATGTTTCTGAGTAAATTCTAGAGACTGTTGTGTGTGAAAATCCCAGGAGATCAAAAGAAATACTCAAACCAGCCCGTCTGGCAGCAACACTCATGTCCATTTTCCCCATTCTGATGGTTGATGTGAACATTAACTGAAGCTCCTGACCCATATCTGTATGATTTTATTCACTGCTTTGCTGTCAGATAATTGGCTGGCCGATTAGATAATCGCATGGATGATTGTTGGTGCCAGACGGGCTGGTTTGAGTATTTCTGTGTCTGCTGATCTCCTCAGATTTTCTCACACAACAGTCTCTAAAATGTACTCAGAATGGTGCCAAAAACAGAAAACGTACAGTAAGCTTCAGTTCTGTGGATAGAAATATCTTGTTGATGAGAGAGATCAACAGAGAATGACCAGACTGGTTCAAAGTGACAAAGTCTACAGTAACTCAGATAACCACTCTGTACAATTGTGATGAGAAGAATATCATCACTGAATGCTATTCTGAGATGCGGGTTAGCGCTGTTTTGGTGACACAAGGGGGACCTACACAATATTAGGCAGTTGGTTTTAATGTTGTGGCTGATCGGAAAGAAAACATTCCCTGTCTTAGATCAGTTAGGATCACTGCTTTATTTTAGAATGTGAAATGTCAGAATAAGAGTAGAGAGAATTATTTATTTCAGCTTTTATATCTTTTACCATATGCCCAGTGGGACGTTTACATACACTTTATTAGTATTTGGTTGCATTGCATTGAAATTGTTTACACTTTAAAATTACACTTTGCTACAATGTAAATTAGTGAGTGTACAGCTTGTATAAGACAAGATATAGACAAGATATAATCAAATATTTACAAAAATGTGAGGGGTGTACTCACTTTTGTGAGATACTGTGTGTGTGTGTGTGTGTGTGTGTGTATATATATATATATATATATATATATATATATATATATATATATATTAGGACTGTCAATCGAATACAAATTTTAATCGAATTAATTACATGGTGTCCCAATTAATTAATCGCATATACAAATATTTGCTGAGAAAGCCCCTCATATAAATATAATTCAATATATAATGATGAAATAATGATACATAGTTATCTTTAAATATTAAATAAAAAAATGTAGGTCACTGTGTCAAGTTAAATATAGTTTAATACTTAGAACACATATTGAGATCCCTTATTCGGATTTGCGCTCCATCAAGTGTTTTGAACGCAAGAACGTAACGAATGTTTGTGTTGTGCTGTTCAAGGGTTTTTTCTTCACAGTATAAACTGCGTATTGCCACACAGCTGAAGTTTCATTTACTGCCCTCTGGAGTAAACAGGTGGTACTACAAGCTTGCATTTCTCAGGAATCATCCATATTACGTTCCGGGGGCATTGCGATTAATGGCGTTCATTTTTTTAACATGTTATTTTTTGTCAAATTAATCGCACTGAATTAACATGTTAAATTGACAGCCTTAATATATATATATATATATATGTGTGTGTGTGTTCTTGTTTGCCCAGGGCTGGATGAATGAGATTTGCAGCTATGACCCTGAGACATATCATGCCACACTCACCCACTCTGTGTATGTGCGCCTGGAGGGCTCCGTCCTGCGCCTCTCTAAACCCAACCGCAACATCCCTCGCCGGGCAACCTTAAACGAGATCAAACCTGATGTAACCTACATCAGCCAGAAAATATATGACCTCACCAACAGTAAGGTGGGAGATCTCTCGATGTTTCTTAATATTTTTTACTTATAAATACATTTTTTACATATAATAAATAATTCATATTAGAGTTGATGGCATGTAATTTTTTGACAATGAATCGCTGCTGATAGCTACTGAGAACTGTCGGTTATCGGCAGAAATGCATGCCAATAGTACCCCCAGCCCAGAACTTGAGGGGACTAAACAGAGCATTAACAGACTAGATTATGAAACATTTTAATTGGGGTTATGTTTCAATTCTGCTTTCATAAAACAGATCTATCTGGTGCCTCATGGTTTGGCCAGGAAACGGGTGTGGAATAAGAAATATCCCATCTGCATTGAGCTGGCCAAGCAGGATGACTTCATGGCTAAAGCCCAGGGAGATAAAATCGAGGCGGTGGAGGAGAAGACTCCTGTTGCCGGTGATAGGATTGAGGCGGTGGGCACGAGTGAGGAACCGAAGAGAGCACACACAGAGCCGGTGCTGTACCTGTTTGGGAGGACTGGAAGAGATAAAGAGGAATGGTTCAGAAGAATGCTGTTTGCATCCAAACTGAAGTCTGATGCCAAGAAGCCTTCAGGCCGGCCTACCAGTAAGATTAAACTTCAGATGAAGCTCATATGTGAACGGCACACGTTCAGTTATAGTGTGATTAGGCAGATGTACAATAAACCTTAGCAGAGATGTATTGTAATGATGTACAAATGCTTTGTTACACTGTCAGATAAATTTGTAATAATTTTACCTTTAGGGGTTCAACAGCTTGTCACTGGGGCAGTTTCCTCAAATTTACATCCACTGCCCCCCCCTGCATGTCAATCAGAATGTATTAAAGTGATGTCTGATTTACGTATTACAAAAATCTCTCTACAGGTTGTTTATCTCATAGTCGCAGCAGCAGTCGTGGCAGTCTCGATGAAGTTCTCCATTCTCATCCCAGACAGAAAGATCTTGGTGCCAGTGTCAAACAAAAAGTTCTGGAATACAACATCTACATGGCCAAATATGTCTGCCAGTCCACAGGCAGCCCTGTCACAAGCCCTGTGCAGAGTGCTGGGAGCAGTCCCGGAACTGTTAAGAAGGTTCACAACATCTTACAACATCAATTTTATGAAGGACCTAGTCCTTAATCTGATCCTAATAGCAATTAAACCCACCTGTGTCAAGTAATTCAATCCCAGTGCCCAGAATTTGACATTGTTGCTAGGGATGGGATGATAAATTGTATTCTGATACATTGCATACAAATAAATGACTAATCATATCGAGGCTATTATAAATCTCAATATTTCGAAATTTAAAACATTGTTTTCTGTCCATGTAATAATCTCTCATCGCTTGATTTTACTCCTACTGCGCTTTTTTTCTACACTGTTTACGGAGTTCACACAAGGTCCTAGAAGTGCTCAAAGTGCCTGAATTTTGCTTTTCAAAATTGAAGTACTGGAATACATGGAAAAATTCCTTGTTTTGTTGAAAAGTGCTTGAGATTAAAACGGTCCATGTGTGTCCATCAAAGACGAGATCCCGCACTCCACTTTCATTAAATAATGTGTCTTTTAAAATCATCTCTGTTCTTTACAGTCAGATCTCTGTGAGATGCACATTAAAACTCTTCAAATCAAATCAAATCAAATCACTTTATTGTCACACTACTGTGTACACGAGTGCAACAGCAGGTGAAATTCTTGTGTGCAGTTCCGAGCAACATTGCAGTAATGACAGTGACGAGACATAAACCACTTTACAATAACAACATATTTACACAACACAATTTACATAACAAATGTACACATACTTGTACACTTGATACACATACAGAGAATATATTGACAGAATGAGGATTAATAAAGTGCAGTGATTGTTGATCGTGAGAGATCATGTATTCAAAAGTCTTATTGCTTGTGGGAAGAAGCTGTCATGTAGTCGGGTGGTGCGGGTCCTGATGCTGCGATACCGCCTGCAGGATGGAAGCAGTGAGAGCAGCCCATGACTCGGGTGGCTGGAGTCTTTGATAATCCTCCGAGCTTTATTCACACACCTTATTAAAGTGGCAGTAACCTTATTTGTAGCTTGTTATACAAATTAATGTAAGCTATATAATATTGTTATTACTTGTAAATTGTACACATTATTTCAGACACTGACAGCTCTGATCATTATTATATATACAATTTCAAGAAATAATACTAATTGATAGAAATGTTAAAATGTTATTATGATAATCAAGACTAATTATTACAAAGTAAATGTTCACATTCTTTTTCGGGTCATGTTCTGTTCAGTTCTATTTATTGTTCTGCATCTGATCAGCCTGAATGTAGCCCACTATTTTGGAAGGCTTGTTTGTTTGTGATCTCTTCTTATAGAGAAAGGTATATGAGAAACTCTTTTTATTTCAACTTTGAACATTTTTATTGTGTATTAAATAACTTTATTTTGAAGTGAAATTATAAAATGCATTTTCGCAAGCATTTTTAAAAATATAAACACAATTTTCTGCCATACTTTGTCATTTAAGTGTTATCATATCGAATCAAGATAATATCGAATAGAACCTCATATCGTATATCGAACCGAATCATGAGATTAACCACATCATCCTATCCCTAACTGATGCATTATGTTGCACTACTCTTTCACATTGAAAGCTGTATTATTGTGGCCATGGTCATGTGGCGGTCTGCGGGAGAGAGACAATTATATCATGATCGAGCAAACTTCCTGTCCACCATTTTTTAAATGTTTTGAAAACCTACTTTTTCGAACTTCTAGACTGTTTGTCTGATTTGGTACTCACGACAAAAATTATATAAACTATTCTGTTTTCAAATGGCACTTCAACGAATTCGCAGAAGATTTACACAAAATTTAACTTGAGGCTGTATTTCCACAACGCTTTGAGGGGTTGGGACGAAACTTGGTACGTATCATCACCATTAGGCCCTGAGGTTACCTGCAGCGTTTTGGCGCACTATAACTATGATAACATCATGCCCAGATACTACCTGAGCAGTTTCAGAACAGCGCCACATACTCAACAAAAATTCTAAGAAGTAGCTACTTTTAGTTCATTTTATGATTGAAAGTTTACTTGTTCATCGGACTCTAACCAAAAACATGTCACAAAACTTCTTTTGCTGCTCAAGGTGCCGATAATTTGCTTGACCTCCTTGCAGCCATATTTTTATTTGTTTCCATCTTGGTGTAAACAGACCTTTCATCAATTCGTCTAGCAAATTAATCTCGTATTTGGTCATGAAGTCATTGCCATCTAAAATTCAAATGTGCAATTTTATTTTAAATTTGACGAATTCAAATTTGAATTTAACAGCCTTACCAGGTACAAGCTATGACAATGAGCTCCTCCTAAGAAGAATTATTCCTTTTGATTTGACCGGATTGACAGACGTTTCTAGGGTTTATGACACTCAATCTCTTCATTAAATCGTTTGGGTTGAGAAAAATGTTTTAGCAAGTAAACAAGATGTCTTTGAACACACCTTTATACCAGCTTAGTCTCTTTCTTATTGTTTAAGGTGTGCGGTGGCTACAGCATTGACACTACAGCGCTAGCCCTCTATACTGTAGTGTCTTGGATGCTTTTTTCTGAAGAACTTTTTTTGTGTATCTCACAGTTTCCAGCCAGTCATGTGCAAGAGGCAGAGTCTGAGGCCTGGGTCAACGCACTCTTGGGTCGCATTTTCTGGGACTTCCTTGGAGAGAAATACTGGGCAGATGTGGTTTCCAAGAAGATCCAGAAGAAGCTGAGTAAGATCAGGGTAAGGACTATCCAATACTGACCAGACCAGACAGACTTACTGAGTATTTCATGCAAAACATTAACATTGTGTTGATGGTTATAGCTGCCATACTTCATGAATGAGCTGACCCTCACCGAGCTTGACATGGGCATTTCTATCCCCAAGATCCTCAGCTCCTCGAAACCATCTGTAGATCACCGAGGTAAGACCTTGTGTTTCTGGATTGTAAGTGTTGTTTGCAAAGCCAAACATTACCATTGCTCATACTCAGAGTAATTGAATTGAACAAACCCCTAACACCCTGTCTATCCCGGGCGCGTTGACACGAATGTTCTAAACCATTTAAGTTGTGTAACAGCGCGTAGAGCAAAACGCACTTGTGCTGCGTTTCATTCAAGTCGGATGTGAGATATTTCGTCTTGAATTCTCTGAACTCCGACCATAAAGGAATTCCATTGCCAGATGCTTGGAAAATGGCATTTAAACAACCAAAACTGCAACACTCCTGTCAGCATAAGTTCCTAGCAACCCAACTGATAAACAATGCTGCTATGCTAGCATTTGTGCTACAGGTATACTATTAATTTTAATTAATTTGAGATTCATTTACTGTTTTTTACACCAGTCTCCGCAAACGCTTGTTAAACATCTTTTAATATCTTGAAATGGAGGAATTTTGATCGATATCATTGAATAAAAATTTTTTTTTATCAATAACTTTGTACACCTC
The DNA here is from genome assembly GCA_032164185.1 of Moxostoma hubbsi. Taxonomy (NCBI): domain Eukaryota; kingdom Metazoa; phylum Chordata; class Actinopteri; order Cypriniformes; family Catostomidae; genus Moxostoma; species Moxostoma hubbsi. Next base: position 3,451,505 of record JAVLUX010000187.1, read on the forward strand.
TGGGTGCCCAGATATTTGTCTGATGTCACACACCTGCATCTCAGCAAAAAAAAATTGCGGACGCATTACAAATCCGTTAAGATGCATAATGGACAAAGCAGTGCCCAAAGGAAGAACTCTCCATGGTTTGAGATCATGGACAGTGTGCTGGAATATCGTCCTAATGTTAGTGCAGAGACCACTCGGGACATGACAGTCAAAGTCGGTGAGTTGTCAATGTTAAATTATCTTGCTAACTAGCTAACGTTTCCATACAATATAAACTTGATACTCTAGATCAGGGGTTTTCAAATTGGGTTAAAGTGAGCCTCCCCTTAGAGAACTTGAAGACAGCAATGCCCCCCCCCCCAACAACCCCCTAACACCTCCACAACCACTAATTAGGCTATTATTATTGGTACTTCTAGGCTACTACTACAAAAAAATATCTTTTTATTAATCTATCAACATTCCATTTTAAATTCAGTTTAATTTTGAGATTGCAATGTTTTGGAAAAATATTTTTTAAATATATTGTGAACACACTTTGCAACAGATTTTTACCACATTCAAGCAATTGGGAAACTGTTCAGATTAGCCTTCTGAACAGAATCCTCCACAGTCATAGAACTAAACAAAGTATTCTCAACAGCCCTATAAAAAAGAGCCAACAAAATCAGACATTGAACGAAATCAGCACGATGGACAGCTCTATTATTTGATCACTGAACAGATAACCCTCAATGGTCAAATAACTAAACTGAAAACATGTTCATTAACTACTAATGTTATCTCAACTGAATAAGAGCTATTTTTGAGATTTTAGGCTACTTAAGCGAATTCAACTTTGAAAACATCAACATCAGATATCAAAAGACTATGGACAGCACTGTTTTGTCACAGAATCAAAGGCGTAAAAATCACTTCCATATAGCCCTACGTTAAGATAAAAAAGAAAAAGAAAAAAATTCAATGGCCGATTTTGCCTCTTCATTACATCAGTGGGGAACAATGAGTCCGACTTTTTGATGTGCACAGGTGATTGATGCGGTGCTGCATGGTAGAAAGGAATAAACGTAAATCGTCTTCCACCTGCAGCCTTGATCGTTAATTTGCTTCTTAGCAGGGTCAAAGTGGAAAACCCGCACTCACTTAAGTAAGTGGAGGTGAAGGGGATGAGGACTTTCATAGCCTTTCGAGAGAGGTGGGGAAACTCAGTCAATACAAAGAGATCCATTTTGCAACACGCATATGCGTAATACGCACTTTAACACGCAAGCTAGCAGGACAGATGTGTACATACGTGAACCATTATCAGGGTTCATACACATTTTTACTAATCATTTTCCATGACTTTGAGGGGAATTTCCTAAAACATCTATGTATACATACCAAATAAGAAAAATCCATGTCAAATTTTACCACAGCATATCTTAACTAAAATGAATGACAAATGACAAGCTATGTGGTTTACTAGAAAATAAACATTTATTTAAACAACACTCACTGACACCTGTATGACATTAACTTAATTAAGATTAAACCAGCAGACTTTAACACTATGGAGGGGCGTTAGGTCCCAATGCAAGATAACTCCAATGAAAAAAAATATTTTATGATAAATGAGAAACGTTTGTTTTTGTGCAACTGATGATGTCATCATGCTTAAATAGGCAAAAAGACATGCACACGTAATTTTCGTGTTCTGTACTGCGGCCTGCAAAACAGTTTTCACATTAACAAATTTTCATGTGAACTGTGCACTGTTTCAGACTAAACTGCCAGCGTGAAACCCCCTGCTTTTGCTCCGGTACACTGATGAGACTCTTGACAGAAAGATGTTTTCCATTAAAAACAGGAGCATGTGTGTGATACTGAGACTTTTAATGATTGCTCCTCAAGAAGTGAATAATAACACTGCTCAGACTCACAAGCAAACATCCCCATAAGCTTAATCAACATGGCAAGTTATTACATACAATCATTTAAAGCCTTAATATATTAAAACAATAATGTAAATATGAAATGTACTAATTCCTTGTACACTATCCATATGAACTTGAGCAATCATGAGTGAACTTTTCTGTCGTTAATGAGGTGCCAAATGGCTCTACGCATATTCACAATCTACTCTGCATTTTACATACTGCTGCTCCGCGCGGGCTCCGAGTAGCGCTTATTCACGTATCTCTGTGATCGCACCAAACTTGAAGAATTATTAGCACACTTGTGCTGCTGAACATATTTTTTAGAAAATGACTTGACTTTTCCAAAACATTCAGTGTTAACTTGTTTTCCATGTCCTTTCCGGGCCTGGAAAACACAATTTCTAAATGAAATGACATTTTTAGGATTTTCATGACCTTACGAACCTGTGCTGCGCCTCCCCTGGGGCTCTCTGGTGCCAACCAGGGGAGGTGTGCCTCACCAATTGAAAACCTCTGTTCTAGATAACATCCATGTTTGTTTTGGCTTGTGAAATGTGCAAGCTGTGTGGCATATTAAAGGCGGGTTTTAAGGCAACGCTGTGGGGATTTTAGCCCGATGGTGGGAATACAGAGCGATTTTGGTCTCGCGGCTCGAAGGCCATTGACCCCGGCTGACCAGTTTATGGCCCTGGCTCGCACAAGAACAATAGTGGAAAAGCAGCTTGTGATTATAATGGGGTTCTATTACTTTTGTCGTGACGTGAAGTGATGCTCGCGTCCGGTGTAGACAGGGTGTTACTCTAACTATTAAACATCAGCCCATAACTTAAATTACCATAAAACATGCTGTTTGTTGAGGAGAGGTGTACTGTTACCTTTCTGTGCCATGATTTTTGCCAGGCAGACAACTGTACAACAAACAAATTAATTCTAACATTAACCTATATAAGAAAACAATGGCCATAAGATAACAAATTGATTTGATGGTGCTCAGGATTGAGAATGCTGACACATCTGTATCTAGAACCAAACACAGTCAGGAGATATGCATGTGTGCAGGTTCAGTGGTGCATCTGTTGGATATGCCACTGTGGAGTGGTGGTGGCGTAGTGTGCTAAAGCACATAACTGTTAAGCAGAAGGTTGCTGGTTTGATCCCCACAGCCACCACCATTGTGTCCTTGAGCAAAGCACTTAACTCCAGGTTGCTCCGGGGGGATTGTCCCTGTAATAAGTGCACTGTAAGTCACTTTGGATCGCTCTGATGATCAGACTATGAGCCGATTTGATCAAAATCAGATGAAGTGCCAGATAAAAATGCCAGTTGTATAGCCTTGCCCTAGAGTTTTCTTTAGTCATCCCCTTGTTTCAGTTATGATGTTATTTTGCTGAACATTCAGGCTGGACTTAGTACAAAGTTTTTCGTTTTCTGCTCAAGCTTCATAGTTCATTTGCATGGCTGAATTTTTTTCAAAGTAATTAATCGTTGCATAACTGTTCTCATGATTTATTGAGCAGTCTTTGAGATGCTGGTGCAGGGCATATTTCCAACTGTTGAGCTGCCAGAACAGGTCACATTAACTACTGCAGACACCTACCTGAGAGAGCCAAAAAACATAAAGTATCTTCATCTTCATCACCATGAAGTGTTCACTGCTCCCTACTCACTGAGAAGGGGATATTTGTAGACAGTCACTTCACTTGACAAGATTAAATACAGTATATATGGGTGTTTTGGGGAAACCTGCTTAAAACAATCAGTATTTCAGCTGAAAGCATCATTCACATGGTTTTATGCACATTTATTTTATTTTCACTTAAAGATGATAAAAAGCTTACAAGGATTTGAGCAGACATTGAATAAAATAGTGCTCAAATCCTTGTAAACTAATAAAAGCATTTAGTCAATTGTTAAGAATTCTGCTAAATACGTTAAATAAATGCTTTGCGTATGGTGTAATGTCCTGAAATGATGGATCCGCACCCCTTCAGTGTGTGTGCGATGGTGAATGTCCTGACTCCTGCCAGTTCATTAAACTATTCGCTCATTATGTAGGAGACCTGCTGAGCTCAGAGGATCAGTGTGTCTATCAGCCAATCAGAGCAGAGCATTCTCAAGAACTGACATTTCACTCGCTCAGGAGGAAGTGTGTGTCGTGACTGCGTGGCTTTCAAGAGTTGCAGGGGTTCGTTGCGTCTCCTGCATGAATTAAATCAATCACACCCAGTGCAGACTACTGACAGTGTGCTGTTGGGATATTATTTGCAAATCATAAAAATATTGCATTGCTTGTCTTCAATGGTGAATAACATGAATCCCACCAGAGAGGCACATCACCAATACCAACTATTACTTAATATTATTTTCTTCTTTGAAGCACAAAAGAAGGCATTTTGAAGGATGTTCATGCTTCTTTTAATACAATTAAAGTGAATGGGGATCCAAAAAAGCACATTATAGGTATTATAACAGTAGCAATATCATTTGTGTACCAAGTTTTCTGAAGTCATACGATAGCTTTTGTGTGAGGAACTGATGGAGCGGAAGAGTTTATTTATTGAAAAACATCCTGAAGGATGCTGCCGCATATTCAAACTACACAACCATATCTGTTCTTTGTCAGTGATGCCAAACATGGTTTGTTGCATCTATATGTGCATGCGTGAATTAAATTTGAGAGGAACAGCAGAAGCAAGAAATTTTGGACTTCAATTTTGGTCTGTTGCTTACCCAGAGATATTGTATTGACATTTCTTGGTATATTGCAGACTATAGTCAATTTTACTAGTTTTATTGACTACATTTATAATATTTATATGGTGATTTATTTTATATTTTTTTGTCCTTTTTGGAGCTTTAGAGCAACTTTGTGCCATGTTTTATGCCATCTCACTTGTCTTAACTATTCTTTTAACCACTTACAATCTGTGGACTCACCGGTGGGTGGCCAAGTAGTGTGTAATAAGTTTACACTTAGAATGTAAAAGTCCCTGGAAACATATATATTTATACTATGTGGTACCATTTGAAAGCTTAGAATCCTGTTTCACAGAAAATATTAGACCCAAAAACCTCCATCTAGCAATTGAGCACCACCTTGTGCGAATAATGTAGAAATATGAATACATATGAATACAAAAGTTTCTTTCAGAAAACTCTAAAATATGCCATAATACCACAGTTTGAATGATTATAAAAAGAATCTCAAAGTGAAATAAGATCTCTGTAAGATCAACAAAGACAAATGTTTCATGTCTGCTCCGATCACTGCTTCTGTAAGCCCCAAGTAGCCTCAAACTCTATATCAGCTCTTACTTTAGACTGTTTTCTTCACTTGTACTTGTGTTTCTACTTGTCTGTGAGCTTGCTTTATTAAATAATCCAATGTTATGTCTCCGATGTCCATAATAAAATATGCAGTTCAGAAGAAAAAGCATGATAAACATATCATCAGCGAAATACGTTCCCGACAACTGATGATAGAAAACATACAAAGATGTGGATCTCAGCTTTCTAACGCTATGTAGATTAAGCCTCTGGTACACTGAGATGCCGAGATATTTAATGAAACAGCACAGAAAGTGCGTGGAATCACAAAATAGACGATATATATACAATATAATAGACTAATGTCTATGGACAAGCACATGGCGACTGCTCAGCTGCATTAGAGCACCACCTGCATTTCAGATCTGTTTATTGTGATGGAGGGTGTATAGAAATATTTTTTTTTTAGTTATTGCTTTCATCTAGTGGAATGACCTAACACTTTTGCAGGGACATAAAGCAAACAGAGCCTGAATCCCAGCCCTTTAAAGACAGGATAAACAACAAAAATAATTATAAAACGAATGTTTGTAAGATTGTAAACCAGTATGAATTATTATATAAATTAAACAACAATATTAATTATTTGATTCTTATTGGGACATTTAATAGTTTTTATTATTATTATTAGATTATACCATTATTTTGATTACAGTGTGCATATAAGGTATGCTTTTAAATTCAGGTGTGAAAAATTACAGGCGGAGACAAAATATGATGAAGTTCATAAAACTCCCAAATTTAGAACGTTTGCTTGGATTCTTTATAATGTTGTATTCTAAAGTGAAATGGCACATGTTTGATGGTGCTCATCTTAAAAAAGTTCTGCTATTAATACCCAATGTATACCTTCCTCTGTAGGCCTTTGGTTTGATTTGGAGATCTCCTATAATGGTTCTTTTCTTATGACTCTTGAAACCAAGATGAACCTGACCAGGCTTGGAAAGGAGGGAGAAGGTTTTGGTGAACAGGGCAAGGAAGGGTGAGTGTGGATGTCATTTCAGAAGTCCAATAAATGTTTTTATTCTTGATCTCTTGTTCGAAAGATTTAGCTATGAACTCTGCTGAGATTATCTATTATTTTATTTTTGATGTATTTATAATTTCCTCTTTCTGCTGTTCTCTCTGGACTCATGTCTTTGTGGATGTGAACTTTTAATGGTGAGTTGAATCAGGGCTTTCTGAAATATCTCATTATACTACACATGCTGCGCTGCTTCACAGTCCTCCTTCACTCATAATCCATATATTCATTATATTGCCCTGCAAAGGCAAATCTTTTTTTAGCAGACAGATGTGATGTTTTTCATATGCACACAATGTGTTGCTGCTAGCTTTTCCACATTAGTCAAACTTGGTTCTACACTTACATCTCAAATAATGGACATATTCACACGCAGCGTGGAATGATGGTAAAGCATTTTAACTCGCATTGACAGGGTGCTTTTTGCTTACACCATTGTTTGCAGTTTCGCTGTTGGCATAGTTATTGTATTTGCCTTCGTAGGGCAGTGTAACTCTGTTTCAAACCCTAGTGAGTTGCATTACTGTCTACATAGTCAGCGACCTTCTAAGGCAGCATCCTAACTGAAATGGAATGTTTGAAACTGTCCGTTTGAGCCCTATTCCCTTCAAAGAATTTACCCTCCACTGTGAGAACTTGGGAATAAAAAAAAGGTCATTCGAAACTCACTTTTAACATTTATTTTTATTGGAAATTCTGTTTGAAACAACCATACAGCATGGCTGCCATTATTTTTCTCCCATCAAAGTGCTCTTTGAAGACATTAACTATCAACCAGCTACAGGAAAACAACAACAGTAGTAACAACATTTTTAAATAATTATTATTTTTTTGACATAAGTTCCCTTGTTTTGACCAAACATACATCATTTATTCAAGCGCAAGAGTTTTTGGGTATTCCATAAAGCGGCAATTTTGTACATGATAATTTTGAGTTAGTAGTACTCAAAGCCAAATTTTAAAGAACGTATATATTTGAGTTATGGTTCCAAAATGTGACATTTCAGGTACGGTTTAATTAGGACCACTTCAATATTTTTTATTAATGACAACTTAGGAAGTTAAACTATTAAGAAAATAAAACAACAAGATTATGTTGAGTAAACTATTTATTTATTTATTTTTTACAATTTGAGAACTACAGTGCCTTGAAAAATTATTTGCCCCTTCCTGATTTCTTCTATTTTTGTATATTTTTTCATACTAAGTTGTTTTATATCTTCAAAAATGATGCAACATGAGTAAACAAAAAACACAGTTTTCAAATCACACTAGCACCACCATGCTTGACCGTAGGTATGATGTTGTGTTTGATTTATGCCAGATGTAACGGGACCCCTGTCTTCCAAACAGTTCCACTTTCGACTCATCAGTCCACAGAACATTCTCCCTTTGATAATCATCAAGGTGTGTTTTGGCAAAATTCAGACGAGCCTTAATGTTCTTCTGGGTTAGCAGTTGTTTGCACCTCACCGCTCTTCCATGGATGTCATTTTTGGCCACCGTCTTTCTGATAGTAGAGTCATGAACAGTGATCTTTATTGATGCGAGAGAGGTCTGCAGTTTCTTGGATGTTGTCCTTGGATTTATTAAGACTTCCTGGATGAGTCGTTGCTGTGCTCTTGGAGGAATTTTGGAAGGTCGGCCACTTCTGGGAAGGTTCATTACTGTGGCACATTTTCTCCATTTGGAGATAATGGCTCTCACTCTGGTTCTTTGGAGTCCCAGAGCCTTTGAAATAGCTTTGTAACCCTTCCCAGACCAATTTGATTTGATTGAACAGGGCTGGCAGTAATCAGGTCTGGGTGTGTCTAGTCCAACTGAACCCCATTATGAATGCAGTTTTACAGATTTGGGGATTTTGTAACTAAGGGCAAATGCTTTTTCACACTGGCCCAGTTGATATTGGATACATTTTTTTGCTTCAATAAATAACATTATCATTTAAAAACTGTATTTTGTGTTTACACAGATTGCCTTTATTTTAGATTTTGTTGGAATTTTTTACAATTTAGTATGAGATATACACAAAAATAAAATAAATTAGGATGGGTGCAAATACTTTTCACAGCACTGTATTAGTATTTTCAATGCATAGTGCCAAAGAAACAGTGTTTACAGTTTTCGAGGCAATCAACCTATGAATGGTTTTCATTGCTCTATAGTTGTCTTTATTTAATGGGCTGGGATAAAAGAATGTATTTTAACATTGAAAAAGTTACACACTTTAACACACTCAGCGACTAACTTTCTAACGAAAGTTTAAAAGTTTGACGTTAGCATGTTACATGTAACTTGATATTCTAACAAGCATAAGAAATATTTAGATGAAATGCTTCGTTTATTTAGAACAGTTTTCTATCAATATTTTTCACTATGAATGAAATACAATCAACTTGTCACTCTACTTTCTTTTAAATACTGTTTACCATATAGTTTTGTCAACCATATTGGATGAAATTTTCACTGTGCTTGTTGCGATACATTCTGTGATGTTGCCTTCTATTTCTGCCTGTTTTGGTTAGTAATGTGCATATGATATCTAAAAATATTGCCTAGGTAGGTATCTCACTAGGGTTAAAAAATAGCTTAAGTCTTTTTTTAATGAAGAAACACTGTTTTTCTTATGTCTATTGGCTAGCAAGGGTTCATGGCCATGTGTGTGTGTTCTATGAGCATTTTGCACAGAATATGCAGGTTTGTAGAATAACATCCTCTATATCCAATTATTTTTCGTGCATTCAGAAAGCCAGTTTTAAACATATTGCTTGAGCCCTTTATGTGTCTGTTTGTGTGCATGTATCAGACCCAGACCACGCACTTACTTCCTGGCCGACAGTGATGAGGAGTCATCCAGTGCGGGATCGTCTGATGAGGAGGATACTGCAGAAGTACCTGAAATTCCAGGAGTGGAGGGGTGAGACAGATGAACTTCCTACATCTTAAGTCAAATGTTTACATACACCAAAGACAAATACATTTAAAATCAGTTTTTCACAATTCCTGACATTTAATCATAGAAAACATTTCCTGTCTTAGGTCAGTTGGGATCACTAATTTATTTTAAGAATGTGAATGATTTATTTCAGCTGACTTATGACTTATTTATTTCATCACATTCCCAGTGGGTCAGTAGTTTACATACAATTTATTAGTATTTGGTAGCATTGTCTTTAAATTGTTCAACTTGGGTCAAACGTTTTGGGGATCCTTCCACAAACTTCTCACAAAAATTTGCTGGAATTTTGGTCCATTCCTCTAGACAGAACTGGTGTAACTGAGTCAGGTTTGTAGGCCACCTTGCTGGCACATGCTTTTTCAGTTCTGCCCACAAATTTTCTATTGGATTGATGTCAGGGCTTTGTCATGGCCGCTCCAATACCTTGACTTTGTTGTCCTGAAGACATTTTGCTACAACTTTGGAGGTATGCTTGGGGTCATTGTCCCATTTGTGAATGAGATTTAACTTCCTGGCTGATGTGTTGAGATGTTTCTTCAACATGCCATTTCTTTTGTGAAGTGCAGCAGTCCCTCCTGCAACAAAGCAACCCCACAACATGATACTGTCGATATAGTCTCGTTTTACTGTGGATATAGATACTTGTCTAGCCATTTCCTCCAGCATCTTCACAAGGTCCTTTGCTGTTGTTCTGGGATTGATTTGCCCTTTTCACTCCAAACTATGTTCATCTCTATGAGACAGAATACGTCTCCTTCCTGAGCGGTATGATGGCTGTATGGTCACATGATGTTTATACTTGTGTACTATTTTTGTACAGATGAATGTGTTACCTTCAGGCATTTATAAATTGCTCCCAAGGACGAACCAGACTTGTGGAGGTCCGAAATGTACAGATGTCTTTTTTTGTTTTTTTATTTTCTCCCATTTTCTCCCCAATTTGGCATGTCCAATTCCCAATGCACTCTAAGTCCTCGTGGTGGTGTAATGACTCTCAGTTGCTCGGACAGTCAACTTATCACAGTTGAGTCCGTGCATCTTATCACATGGCTTGTTGAGAGCGCTACCGCAGAGACCTATAGCGTGTGGAGGCTCACGCAATTCTATGCAGCATCCACGCACTACGTGCCCCACCGAGAGTGAGAACCACATTATAGTGACCACGAGGAAGTTAACCGAATGTGACTCTACCCACCCTTTCAACCGTGCCAATTGGTTGCTTAGGAAGCCTGACTGGGGTCACTCAGCACGCCCTGGATTTGAACTTCTGACTCCTGGTGTGGTAGTAAGTGTCTTAACTTGCTGAGCTACCTAGGCCCCTTGGCTGATTTCTTTTGATTTTCCCATGATGTCAAGCAAAGAGGCATTGAGTTTGAAGGTAGACCTTAAAATACATCCACAGGTACACATCCAATCAGAAGCTAATTGTCTAAAGAATTTACATAATTTTCTGGAATTTTCCAAGCTACTTAAAGGCAGTTAACTTTGTGTAAGTAAACTCCTGATCCACTGGAATTGTGATAGAATTTTAGTCAATTAAAATTAAATTAAAAGTGAAACAATCTGTCTGTAAACAAGTGTTGGAAAAATTACTTGTGTCATACACAACGTAGATGTCCTAAATTACTTGCCAAAACTATAGTTTGCTAATATTAAATCTGTGGAGTGGTTAAAAGTAGTTTTAATTTCTTCAACCTAAGTGTATGTAAACTTCAACTGTATGTCCTTCCATTTCCTTTTCATCCCACCGGACACATTTGTGATTAAATGTAGTTCTCGGTTTCGAGGGTCTAAAAACAGTTGTTGAGGTATTTTGGAGTTGTCAGCTATAAATAAAGGTGCAATCAGTCTTGATTTCATGTGAACATTTTTACATTGATGGTGCAAATAGTCACATGACACATTTTACCCCATTACTTAAACTATTCCCATTGTTTTCAATGATAATTCTCATTACTTGCAACTTGGTTAAAAGATGCTTTTGTACAATTGTTTATTTTTGAAATCAGCGAAAATAAAATGCAGTACCAAGGGAGTAATTGTTCTGAAAATAGACTTAATTTTCTTATATGCAAAATATAATTTGTTATTGGTTTCTTTTGATTTTGGAGTAGAAAAGGATCAGGACATTTTCTTGATGGGTTTCGTAAGAATTACACAATGATACAGATACACAACAACCATATTTAGTGCATATAATATTTAAAGGGTCTATTTGATTTCTTTCCCCACACAATTGTCTTTTAGTAAAAAATAATACATTTTTTTATTAAATAACATTTCCCCTTTTATTAATCTTGACAAAATGAGCAAAAATTCTCACTGTGACCAAGAATTTTTTTTTTTTTAAAAGGCAACAGTTGTTTTATTATGTTAATAAATCCACATGGTAATTTAACTGGGGAAACAAATTTGTATTAAATGGATTAATTCCCATGCAAATATCTCCAGAGACTGTGAGAGTCAGTTCCTAACACTCAGAGCTCTGTAACTGAACCTGTGTATGAGTCAAAGTTATTGGTTAGTATGACACTGCATGAATAACTGGTTTATGGTTTGTATCTTCTTCACAGTTATGTTGGAGGTCACCGACCCAGTAAAATCATGCGCTTTGTGGACAAAATCACAAAGTCCAAGTATTTCCAGAAAGCCACAGAGACTGAGTTCATAAAGAAGAAGATAGAGGAGGTGTCTAATACTCCTCTGCTCCTCACGGTGGAGGTGCAGGAGTGTCGAGGAACTCTCGCTGTCAACATCCCACCACCTCCAACTGACAGGATATGGTATTTGTGACCTGTTGAAATAACTGCAGAATTACCTACAAGCGTCCTCAACATTGCTCGCACGCCATCTGCTGGTCACAACTCAGTACACATGTAGTCACATTTTATGTCCATGTGCTGTACAAAGATCAAGATAGGATTTGGTTTTAAAATGCATTTAAATCGGAGTTCAGTATAAACATGTTTTTCAGGTATGGTTTCAGAATACCTCCTCATCTGGAGCTGAAAGCTCGGCCCAAACTGGGAGAGAGAGAGGTCACATTCGCTCATGTCACAGACTGGATTGAGAAAAAACTAAATCAGGAGTTTCAGGTAAACCTGTGTAAAACATAATATTTTATTGATTGCATTATACAGTGTCCCACTAATATTTGAATACTTTGGAAAACTTAAGTCACGCTTAAAAACTCTGAATGGCATTGTGTTAGATAACTAAATATTAAAGAAAATGTTATAAATTATTGCAAATAATAACATACCCGTTTGGAGCAAAGTATTGCTTGTAGGTGTACATGAGAAGCTCAGCAGTTAAATTTAAATGTTAATAAATGTTATTTATGTTTTCTGAATCAGTCAAGTCAGCACCTTCAAATTTGTAGTCTGGCATGTTGCAAATTAGCACAAATCAAAACTGGTTTGGTCTGCCTGTCCACCTTTTTCCTGAACGCAGAATTTTTCCACAATTACTAATGGAAGATTGTTTTCATTTTCCCGTCTCCAGCATTTTCATTTGCACCGGCATATGAATTCAGCGGTTATGGGATGTTTAGATTTACATTCGTAAAAATTGCCTTTTAAAAAATGTGCCGCTCTATAATGCCAACACTTTACAGTCATGATGACCATATTTTAACAGTGCCTAACCTGAGTGGGTAGATGGCAGATGACCCAAGGTTAGTTATGTTGATATCATTAACTACTTTGATTGGTTATGACAGACAACAACAGCACAAGTTGAGTCTGAACTTAATTTTACTCCAACTAACACTTAAAATGGTTGTTCTCCATCTGGATCACTCATTTGAGTAGTTTTAACATTGCTTCTTATTGAGACCAAAACCAGTACAGTTCAGTGGCAATCAGAATCATATTGGTACCACCCAATAGTTGGTCATGAAACCTGTGGAAACCACCGAGTTGATGAACTCTTGATTCTAATTGGTTGGTAAACCTTTCAAAGGTGTTTATTAATTTTAATTCCATGGCTATGAAGTATGGCTGCCAAATAGTTCTACACAGAAGCTTGTTTTATGGACAAAAATATGAAACACGTCTTGAGATAAATGCATCTACATGAGGTAACCATGTTAAAAGCAGACTCCAGTCCAGACCACTGTATTTTTTGGAAATATGAAAGCTGAGGAGTGTGATTGAGCGTCACCAAATTATTGCTCAAAATACTGATTGTTTAAATAGCTTTCATGAATGCACACAGAAAGTCCCGCCCCAAATTCACACTTTTAACTTACTGTTTTCTCTGCACATTACGGTAAACTAAGCTAGGAGAAAGTATTTTAACACCAAAAAAAATTAGTTTTAGTACACACCCAAAATGTAACTTCTTTTTGCATCATGGTAGCATTAAATATTTCAATAATTCAACGGTCCATTGCCAATTATGTTTTACTTATTTGTTTGCTGATTTAAGGCAAAGTTTTTACTGTTGTATTCATTATTTTGTTGCTTCCATTGCCTTTCACAGAAAATATTTGTAATGCCAAACATGGATGACGTCTGGCTGCCTATCATGCACTCTGCCATGGACACACGCTCCAATGCCAACACCTTGAAAGATGGGGAACTCTTGGACCCTGAGGAATCCCTCGATGACATGTGAAGAATCATTGCTACAAAAGATAAAACACTAAAGTCCCACGAGAGCAACACAATACCTGAGCTGACAATAACAAGTGCCATGTTGCCCATTAAACAGAGCTGTGAAAAATGTGAACACATCCATAACTACAAGAAAGGACCATACTGTTTGCTTGCCTCTGATCTGTTCAACATTCTGTTGAATTCAAGGGGATCATTAGCGTTGTCATAGGTGACAGAAACACTACTGACCCTCAAACAGGACAAAGAGGTGAATTAAATTCCACTACAAACCACAAGCACACAGGAGATGACTTTAAAAACTAATGAAGAGGCAGCACAGAACATAGATGGGCATATATGTCTCTGGGTGTAGTGTACGCTACCTCTTTTGATTCATGTCTTCTTACCAAAAGTCCTGGGAGATGCATAACAGTCAATGGAAGAGGTCTTCAATAGCTGGAGAGAGCTATTAATTAGTATTCGCATTCATCTCAGTCACTTGGTGCCATCTTTGCTCATGGGCATTTGGTTCTGGGTACCCATTTTTCGAGCAGGTCATCTAAACCATAACAACCATGTGACAATCCACTCTGGAGCGGGAGGAAATGCGGATTTGCGAATTTTATGCTTTAAAGAGTGACCCAAAAAAAACTAGTCACTGGTAAAGCATATACTTCAATACAATGAAATAATTGTGATTCATATGTTGCTATGTAAACTGTCACATAGTTTCTAATAAATGGAAGAATATACATTTAGCACCCATAATGATGTAAAACTAGACCATGCTAACCAGCCAAACATTGATCCCCTTGATTCAAAGCCAATCATCTCTTCTTTTACTTCACAAATAGCTTGGTCTACACATAAAATTTACAATCTGAGGGTCTGACTTGATTGTTGATTAGACAGAGTGCCTGCTGACCACCTTAGAGGGTCTTACATTTTATAGTTTGCATCCTTGTGACATATAGAAAGTTGCAAACACCAGTTACGGAAGTATCTGATCTTTCTAATAGAAATGTCAAAAGTTCAAGCATTTTCGAGATGTGCACCCTTGTATGATTTCATTGATTGATGTATGCTTCTAGCAGTTTATTAGACAGCACAGATGTGCTAGTACTATCATCATCCTTTTCCAGTCACTGCTGCCTGAGCCGTCGTGTGGTGTCTAATTATGCAATTAGATCAATTTCACTGTGTTCAAGAGGGACACCAGACAATAACCCCCATCCCTCAGTGTTCCCTACTCAAGCAGCCTATACTAGTGGATAGGGTTTAAGATCTTATGACCAGACTCATTGCTCCTCTGCAATGGGCTACATTAGTGGTTCTCAACTGGTGGGTTGTGACCCCAAAAAACGGTTTGCAGGTCCACTGAGGAAAACAGTGCTAAACACAAATAAAATGCAACTAACATCATAAGCATGCATTGATTGGCAAAATGAATAGGCTTATCAACTTTTAAAGAGGAGAAAATGTAAAGGAGAATAAAATTACGATGTCTCGTTAATACTTGTTAATGATTTGACACATTTTTAGGCATACGCAGTTCATAATAATACTTTACAGTGTTTGAGTACATTTTTGTTTACTTTTGTGCAATGTACAATTTTGGTAGTGTTGGGTTGCCATTTAAAATGCAATGTAAATGCATCTGGGTCATGAAGGAAAACCAGTGGAAAACACTGATCTAGAAACCACATTGCATCTCTTATCAAGTGCTATTCTATTTCCAACTATGTGGAGAAGCTTGTTGAATGTACAAATCATTGCAAAACTTTTGTCCACCTGATTTGGCACCACATTTTGTTTCGTCAAGTATTGATGTGTTGCTGATTAATATCTAATTAATTGCACTTGCATTATTATTTTAAGTCATGTTGGTAGTTTCTTTTTGATAAAATAAAACTTAACAGGCCATATCATTAGTTGAAAATTCATCCAACATAATGACAGATGCATAATAGACATTGTGATGTATTTCAAATTGCAAAGTGATTCATATATGAGGTTTGCACCTTAGCTGGTGCTAAGGTTTCCCCATGTGTATTTCGATTTTTCTTTCCAACTGCTTACACACATTTTCAAAACGATGTCTCCTTTTTTCAGAACTCGACACACAATTCCCAAAACTGCACACACAAAATTCAAAATTCCTCATCTCCTACAAAAATGTAATACTGCATTCAAAATAACCATAACCATATGTAAACAAGTATATTCTTTAGAATTCAGTAAAGAACACAATTGTGTGTGTGGGGTCCCAGGGGGGGCAGTCCAGGAATTGGTTTGGGGGGGGGGGTTTGCAGTCACCAGTGCTAAGCCATGCTTCATCTCTTCTCCGGGCTGGGTCTGGACACAATATTTCATCCACGTCACAGGATACGTTTTCTCGTAAATATGGCATGTCTGAAGTGCTGGAGGTAGTGTTGCATACATACCTCTCTACAAAGTCGTGTTTCAAAAATCGTGACATGAAAAGATTTAAGCAGTTGGAAAAAAACAAGTCCATAAATCAAAATTACATATACTCTATTTTTTTTAAACGTTTATTGTTTTACCATTTATGATTTGATATTGCCATACATAACTGATATTCTGTGTGCGCTCTGCCAATCATTATTTCATTTGCACTTTGTGAAAATATCATTTGAATTGTGTTCAGCCATTTTGTGACATGATTGTGTGAAAATTGATAAAAGCTTTTGCAAATAATTGAGCTATATATTACTTCCAGACAAGTTTGCACTTGCACAGATTGTGAAATAGTAATTCAGAGTAGTGTAGTTTGCTTTTAAAAGAGCACTTTGGAGGAAAAATCCAAGAGGCTCCAGTTATAACAAGCTTTTACTTTTACACTGTTGCTTGGCCCATTGAGCCATGAAGGGGCTCCACAGGTTCAAAGACAGTGCTGATACATGTAATACTAAAACACAAACGACAGACATCAACTTGTTCATTTTATTGTTTATTACACAAACACTTACAAAACACTCCACACAGTTTAATTGAAAATGCTTCTATCAATGTACATTTAATCTGCCCAATAAAAACAATAACATCGGCACACATGAAACTGAAATTGCAATTATTGATTTGACTAAGATTTCACTAGTTGTGAGCACTTTGTTTTAATGGATTTATGAACGATTAACAGAAATTTGTTCTGCTTGGGTTTCAAGAATAAAGTCCATAATAATGACATAACAGTGAACAAAGCATAGATGCATACAAACCTCAAGATATTCATTCAGGGCTTTTGAAATCCACCTTTAAATCCTGTTAAAATAAGTAAATCTAACGTAAATAATAGGCTTTAACACAAAATTGTTCATTAAAATGTCTCAATAACAGTCTGGTCAGTGATTTGAGTTAACATCATTGCTGATCAGCAGTCTAACGCGTTTAAAACATCATTCCAGATAAAAACACACAAATAAATAATTTTGTCTTCTGAATTGAACAGGCCTGGCCTTACCTTTAGTCACTGACGAACTCCACTGTGAACATCCGTAATTCTAATGGATAAAAATAAATAAATTATTTGACATAGTTAAACATGAGAAGGCCTTAAGTGCATTTGAAATCAATACTTTCAACTCAAGTACATTCAAACAAAAGCTGAGATCAGTCATAATGTGCTCGGAACGCTAAAATCAACAAAACAAAATAATGCAGGGACCATATTTTTAAGTTCGTTCCAATTCCTTTAAGTAATTACTTTGCTTTCATAATTATAGTGTTAGATAAGGCTGTTTGTCCGCAGATATACTCACCTGATCCAGACTGATCATGTAATCAGAGTCCGCTGACAATGAGAGCTCATTTGTGTTTACCAAAATCAACGATGTTCAATCTATACGGTTGCACTGATAAACCAATACAACGCTTAAAAAACAAAAGTTCTTTCGTCTTAACGTCCGCTTCTCTCGAGATCTTCACATCCTGCGTAATCAGTGCTCCGAACCGAGGCGTGGATGTGGAAACGTGGCTTCGTTTCTTCAGCGCTTTAATGTGTAGGTCGACTTCTGCAGACACGCAGCAACACGCGCCACCTCACGTATAGGCAGAATTACTGCATCCACAAAACACTCCAACTGCAAACAGGAAATTCAATTCAGACTAATAAATGATAATGAATTGCATTATTAATGAAATTACAGACGAGGATGTGAATCAAGGTAGAATAAAAATCATTTGAATATATATAAAATATAAACGTTGAAATAAACATTAGCATTTAAGTTGTTCAATTTGGTTTCTTCACAATTCAGCAAGTGGTTATTGGTTAAAGGAATATTCCTGGGTTCAATACAAGTTAAGATCAATCAGCAGCATTTGTGGTATAATACTGACTTACACAAAAATGTATTTAGATTTTTCTTTTTAAAAAAAGAATCAAAATCGGTTCACTTGATATTGCGTAGCTCCGCATATGGGAGTGCCTTCTTACACGGCCAAGTTGAAACCTCTTGTACAACAATGCCAATATTCTAATATTGGATATGGTGTTTGAGCCCCATCTGTTTGGGTGCAAAACTGTTCCTCAAAATGTCTTCCTTCAAGACAGCGATCATCTCTTGTCTAGAAGCCCTCTACCCTTTGCCGTTGATATCAGTGGCTGGTCGTGCATTTTAAGTCTAGGCCTTCAGTGCGATTCATGCCATTAAGAAAATACAATTTCACAATGAATAAGACCATATGCTCATCATACATTATATCGCAAATAACTGATAATACCAATTGACATTTTAAAAACATGTCAACGCACGAAAGCCAGAACTTGAAACAACAAATAATGCTCAAGCAACACTAATTTTAACTGCAGCATGACTCTTTTGTGAAATGAACGTCTCCCGAACAGACATTCAAAAATCATAATTTTTCATATGAATCTACCAAGGAGATCTGTAATACCTATTCCTATATTACCTGTGGGATATTCCAACCCGTTCTCTACTTGATATCTCCAACCATAAATGCATTCCATTCCCTGATATTCAGAACTGCAACAATCCCGTTAGCTTAGCAGGGGGTTGTCTCTTTTTAGAGATGTCTCCTAGCAACCCAACTGATAAACAATGCTGCAGCGCTAGCATTTGTGCTTCAGGTGTATGATTATCAAAAGAGATTATAATGTTTTATACACCTGTTTCTGCAGGTGTTTGTTAAACAAGCTTTAATATCATGCCATGTGGAAAAAAAACTCATTTATCGATATTACTTAATAAAGTGAATGTTTATCACTTATGTTTGTGTGACATCATGCCCCTGTATCTCGGCGAAATCGTAGTTGAGAATTTCTGCACAAGCCTACAAGTTGTAATTCTAACTTCAAGATGCATTCCATTGCACTTTTCCTAGTATGAAGTTGTAAAATCCAACTTTCCGAGTTGAATGGAACGCAGCACTACTTTTCTAAACTTGATCTGACACTGAATGCTCAAGCAGCCTAATTTACACTTAGAAAACTCCTGATGTAGCTATAACAATGCAAAAAGCACTTACCAATTTACTTGAAGTGAAAATCAGTCCTACTTTCCTGTTTAATTCATTAAGCAATCACACGGTCATGCAGAACATCTTGTGTTTTTTAATCCATAAAGATCTCTTTCTCAACAGCAATAACAGCAGTAATGACAGTCGACTGGTCAGCAAGATCTCGCACTCTTAACCTTCAAATTACGTGCATCACTTAAAGCATGATTGCGTCACTCAAGACCAGCTCCTAAGACAAATCCTCACACAAGATCACACCCACCAAGAACAAATATGATTGGCTGATGAATCAGACAATCTGAAATTAGATGTGCATTCCTTTGCACTTTTGAGGGATTCTGTGGAAATTCTGAAGGCCTGAGAGGGTTGAGTTCAGACTTATGCGCTGCTTCAGGCTTCGGGCATGCGATTTGTGAAAGTCACGCTTCGCTTGTATGCATCAAGCAATACATTCTGACTGGATAAACGTTTATTTTTTTCGCTATTTGTTTGTAGATGAATTAGGAGTGGAAAGTTACAATTAAAAATACATAGGCAAAAAGGTGATTGAGAATGGAAGAATGAAAAATCTTCATTTATTTGGCATGTTAGGTCAGCAGAGAAGGATTTGCTGGCCCATCATTCAGGCTGTTATAGTTTACCATAAAGTCACAAGCACTTACATTATAAATAAACTCCCTTCCCGACTGGGTTCATAAGCAGTTAATTCATACTATATGACTATAATTAATATATTCGTCCTCCTGGCCGACATGAGGATCACTCACTGAGGCATACTCATGTCTGTTGCTGTCCCACAAGACTGCACCTCCACGTTTCCGCTTTGGGAAGTTATGTCATTGGGAACGCTAGCCGCACTACAAGACTCCTTGTTCTCAGTCAGAAATTCTGAGGAAATGGTGTCTGCGTAGGCCTACCTGTTTTTATCGCGGACAGTTTTGCGCCAAAACAGGCAGGGTTCAAACTTCATAGCCAATATTAAAATATTGATGTTATTGTAGAGAGGATTCAACTAGGTCATGTAAGAAGCCACTCCCATATGCATAGTTATGCAATGTCTCATTGCCTTCGTCTCAGGGAACCGAGGTTACATATGTAACCTAGACATTCCTGTGAGACACTTACAATGGAAATTAATGGGGCCAATCCATAAACGTTAATATTCACTTTTTCAAAAAGAATAGACACAAGATATAAACAATATGTGTGTTAACATGATTTTAGAGTGATAAAATCACTTATACTAACTGAATCTGTGTAAAGTTAAGATAATTTTACAACTTTGTTGCCATGATGATATAGCGCCCTAAACCTTGTGCCATATACCACAAAAAAGTTGAACAAATTCTGGATTCTGGACTGGTTTTAGTTTGACAAAACTGACTAAATTCATTCAGGCTTCATTAGGGTTCATTTGTATCAAGACGCTCCTTACCAACATTCTCTATCCATTCAGAGTTTGATCACGAGGTTATGATTAGTTCACAAGCATGTTCACGTGCGAGACAGTGAGATTTATTTCTCTGCTGAAGATGTTTATGAAAATTATTCAAATTCAAATACAGTTATAACACAGCACAAGAGGACGTTAAAAAAAATTATCAATCAATACACATTTACACAACACGAATAATCACTATGAAATCATGAATAATTAAAATACACAGAGAATCACTAGTAAATGATAAAGAATTTTTAAAGAATCCATTCTTATTCTGATTTCGTAGCACCACAATAGACCTTTTTCACACTCTGGGTTTTGGAACGCAGAAGTAAGTGTTTGCTGGGTAAACTTCGACAGCAGTGAATAGGGGTTCACAACAAATATTATTTTCACTTACCCAATTGCGCCAAGACCAAAAGATAAAATCCACTATTACGTTTGAATGACTTTCCAGAAGAGGAGAAAAATAGAGAGTGGTGGATTAAGATAGTAAAATGGGAGAAGATGCTAATTTACTGTCATTCTCTCAACAGCTGTAATCAAAACCCCCTCACAGCTGTGGTAATTCATTTTTTAAACTAATTTCAGAGTAATATAACACAAAGCAAAATGTTATAAATTTATTCATAAATTTATATCCAGTCAAGGGGCCCAGAGCACCTTGCTACGGCCCTGGACAAATGCCACTGGAATGACTGTTAAAAAGACAATTTAAACAACTTTACAGCTCAAATAATACTAAAGTTTTAACATAAGAGTTAATGTAAGTGCTTTTTATAAAATTATAAGCATCGTTTTTCTGGTTTTAAACCTTCCAAAAATATACCCCATTGGCTTCCATTGTAAAAACTGCTTTTTAATATTTTTTATAAGAAAAGGAGAGAGGTGATAAATACATTTTTGTGGTAATCAACATCACACCAGTCTCTGTGACATCACTTTAAAATAGGAGGCGTGTCTACATTCTGTGGCAACATTTGATCAGACAATCAGAATGATCTTTCTGTCAATCAATCTGCGCCGGTTAAAGCGGATTATATTGGCGTCCTCAAGATGGCGTCGGTGTAGGTTGCTTTTTTTCGGCTCTTTTTGAACTTTGTGCAAAACTTGATTTGTCTTCCCCTTTAAAGATTGTTTTGTTCTCACTGCAATGATCTTTAATCTGTTTACGCTCCTCATACATTAAAGTTACTGTGTTTAGTGAATTCCTACATTTTTTGAGAGTTTTTTCCCGTCTTCGTCAACGACTATTCACTAGATAACTGTCTTGTTTTTCTCTTAATGTACAGGGGATCCGTGATTTATCTTAACGCAAGGCTTTATTTTTATTGTGTACGTCACAGAAAAGGGATGTATATTTTTTCAAGAAATACATTCTGGTTTTAAAGATGAAACCTTTTGGCGCAATCAAAGGGGAGGTAATGTTTTATTTTTTTTAGTCATGTTCTAATCACTCCGCTGGAGTTTAGATTTTATTTTACCGTAATTTTAGCGGCTTTAATCTTTTTCTTCTTCCGATGTTCGATGGATTATTGTTGTTATTCTTCTAGGTGATTTTTTTTTTCTTTATCTTTGTTAATGTTTATGGTTTTAATAATCATACACAAAATAGCTTCTTTTTTCAGGATCTGTCTTCTAAAAGTCTTGATTTAAAGTGTAAATGACCCTCTGCTGCAGTAATAGTTGGAGGTGATTTTAATGAAGCTCCTGACCCATGTCTGGATAGATTTCCCCCAAAACGAGAGTCTTGTAGATGTAACACAATTGTTAAGTCATTTTTGTAGGAGCCTTTCTCTATTGGATGCCTACAGGTTTATGCTTGTTGACAACAATCATTCATATACTTGGTTTAGTACGCAAGAACATTGCGTATAGATTACTGGTTTATATCAGACTTCATGTCTCCTTTTATTAAGTCCAGTAGTATTTGTCCTGCTCCCCTTACAGATCACGCTTTTATCGACCTTATTTTATCTGATTCTGGTGCTGGTTGTCACAGAAACCATGGATATTGGAAACTGAATTGTTCTCTTTTAGGGATTCCCTTTTCTTGTTTAGGTATTAAGAACATTATTGAAGAATTTAAAGCAAAACCTGCTGTTTCAGTCTTGATTTGACATTGGAAGAGTTGGATGTGATTATTCAAAAAGCTCCCCTCAATAAAAGCCCAGGGCCAGATGGACTGCCTTTTTAATTCTATAGGACCTTTTGGCAAGACATTTGGAAATGTTTGAAGACTGTGTACAGAAAGGTGAACTGACTCCATGCAGGGTTTGATCACTTTAATTCCAAAACCTAACAAAGATTCCTTGTATTTCGATAATTGGCACCCAATTACTTTGCTTAATTCAGATTATAAATTGTTAGCTTCCCTTTATGCGAATAGATTGAAACCATGCTTAGAAGAACTTGTCTGTTTCCCAATCTGGTTTTATGAAAGTTAGGCCTATAGCAAATAATATTCGACTTGTTTTAGATATTTTAGATTTATAAGGAATTGATCGACGATAATGCAGTTATTTTATTTTTAGAATATTATAAGGCCTTTGACACAGTTGAGCATGAGTTTATGTTTGAATCTTTGCGTAGGTTTGGTTTTGGCTCTTCCTTTGTTAAAATTGTTCAGACTTTTTACAAAAATATAAACAGCAATGTATCTTTGGTGAATGGTGTTTCTCCCTGGTTTATGATTACAGGGGCATCAGACAAGGATGTCCTTTTTCACCGTTTTTGTTGGTCACTGAGTTTCTCAATATTTGTATTCGTTGTGTAGATATTCAGGGTATCTTAGTAGCAGAACACACATTTCTAATTAGTCAACTAGCAGATGACACCTGTCTGTTTTTAAAAAATGAGAAGCAGGTCCCTGTTATTTTGGTTGTTATGAATTTGTTTTCTAATGCCTCTGGTCTCGCAGTCAATAAAAATAAAAGTGAAATTATACCTGTGGCCTGTGCACAGTCTTTATGAAGGTCATATAGAAGGTATTGAGTTCAAAAGTACTGTTTGATATTTTGGGCATCTTAATAAGTAAATTACCTGCAGATAGAATTATAGATCATTTTTTGCAACGGACAAAGAAATTAAAGAATGTTTTCAACTGCTGGCTACAAAGAAATCCAACTATCTATGCTTGTGTATTGAAAACTAAAGCTGAAGGCATTTCCAGGATTGTTTACCCATCTTTGTCTTTATATAGACTATACTATTTAAATTCTTGTGGAAAAATAAAACTGAATATGATAAAAGGAAGACTCTGATAAGAAATAGTTTGCAGGGAGGTGTGAATGCTTTGGACTTTAGTACTCTCAATCAGGTTTTCAAGATTAGTTGGATTAAACGCTGCCTGAATGCTGACCCTAATCTGTTATGGTTTTATATTCCTAAATTGATTTTTGAAATCAATTACATTTGGGTTACATTTTTTACCAGCCTGCTATTTCAAATGCAACAAACTTCCAGTCAAGCTTGCTAATTTTCATAAACAAGCCTTGGAAGCCTGTCTTGGATGCCATTTTTGGAGTGGATACCTATCTCTAGAATTTATGATTGGGTTATTAATTGTATTTCACCCAAACTATTGCATATGGTCAGGTCATAGTGTAGCAAATAATATTCGACTTGTTTTAGATATTTTAGATTATAAGGAATTGATCGACGATAATGCAGTTATTTTATTTTTAGAATACTCTAATGAGTGTCAGTCTGTGAAATACCCATATTATTGGTGGATTTAAGTTTACCAGTATCAAATGTAACAATTCTTGGATTAGAAGAACTCTTATTAGGAAAATCAGTTGTCACCCCAAAGCTCTTTTCAAGTGGAAATTAAATGATCCTTCTCTTGTTACTATTAATATATGGACTGGCATTAATAAGTTTCTGTTACCTAACAAGATGAAAGAACTTCATTATAAAATTCTTCAGAATTACTATCCCTGTGACTCTCTTCTTTCTCAGTTTAAATTGGACATTTCTTCACAATGTACATTCTGCAACTTTAATGTTGAAACAACACCACACTTGTGTTTTGAATGTGATTATGCAAAGGAGTTCTGGAAAGAAGTAGCCTGGCTTATTTTCTCTGCTTACAACAACAACAAAAATAATTAATGTATTGTTTTTGTTTTGGAACTCTGGGTCAAAAGAGATGGATGAATAAAATTATTCCATGACTCTCTTTGTTTATCATTTAAAAAGGAAGCTGCTAAAACTGCTCTGTTGTTGGCTTCATTATAAGAGTTACCTCCTGATTTCCTGAAGGGTGACAATTATTATTTTAATTATTTTTATTATATTATTTAGTTTTATTTGATTTTTTTTTTTTTTTTTTTAGTGTTCATTTATTATGTTTAATTTCTGTGGCTTTTGATGTTTGTGATGTTTTTTTGTTTTTTGTAGACATCTCTGTTTACTGTATCTTGTTTAAAGATGTATTTTATTGCCTTGCTCTACCTTGAATCTTCTGGGGGGTTTTGTGTGTGTTTTTTGTATGTGATTTATGTATCCCCTGTAAATCTTTTGTTCAATAAAAAAAGCGGATTATATTGATATAGTAGATTTGTCAGCTGAGGGCGCTATTTCCCTACTGCTGCTATTGCCAACCGTGTGACGAAGCACTGAGGCCTATTCTAGAAAGTCACTGAACGAACTCAGGGTTTCAGGATTGGTTTCATGTTGACAAATTCAAACCAATCCAATCTTGTTTAAAAGGTACCATGATGAAGCTTATCAACGTTCTCTGTGAACTCAGGCTTCAATCCTGACTTTGAAATTAGAATTATTTTTTTTATTATTATTATTGTTTATTTAATAAATGATACAAACAATTCAAACTGCAAAATTACAATATACAGTGGAACTTCATAAGAAGAAAGAAAGAAGGAAAAAAATAAATAAAATAGAGAAAACATATATCCTGAACCAGATTAAGCAAAACAACAATAGGGAAAAAAATAAAATAATAATAATTAAATATTTCTTCCTTTTTCCTATTTACACAACCAATGATCATAAAAATTTGACAAGCACAGAGGGGGCATTAATTACAATCTAAAGAATTCTTCCATAAAGTTTAACTGCATTTCATTCTTTTTATTTTTAATTCATTTTAATGACTTCCTCAGCGATTCAATCTCTAATAAGAATAGGCTACATTTAGGTATGCATTTTGCAAATTTTTGTTTATGTATATAATATTTACCAAGAAAAATGTAGAAATTCACCACGTATTCATACAGTTTGCTTTTATGGGACTTTGAAATTAGATTACACGATCGTGCACATGAATGAGTGACGTTTGCAGCGCACAACCAATCGTGTGAAAGAACGCGATTCACTTCTCGCGAGACTCCGCGGAATTTTCAGTACAGTAAATCTCTGCTGAAAGCTGATGATTATGAAAATAAGAATTTAAATTAATTTAAGCTGTGCACAAAACATTGTGTTTTAAATGCATTTACACTGCTCAAGAGTTCAGCATGAAGACTTAAAACACATGATTTACACAGTACAAGGGATAACTGTAAATTATGAAGAAATGAAATGACTTATACAACAAGAAACATGAGCCGCTATACGAGAGCTCAAGAGGACTGCTGCAAACAAATTCTTAATGTGATTTAAAAAAAAAAAAAAAATATATATATATATATATATATATATATATATATATATATATATATATATATATATATATATATATATATATATATATCGCAATATATGCAATTGTTACTATATCAGATATTACTAATAAAACACAGGAACTCATTGCATGGTCATTTTCTGTCCCCATATTTAGAATTTTGTAGATATTTTTTGTCAATATTGGGGGTCATCGTTTAAACGAGTCACTGTTAATTTCCAACACTATTGGCACTGTATCTTTCTAAGGTATTTAAAAAAAAAAAGCTTGTTTTAGATATATAGTAGCAAGTATAAAAGATATTCCCACATATATGTCAAACTACATCATTGTTTGACACAGTTAAAACATTGCCTAACTTATAAACAAGTGAAGTTTGATCAGTGGTTAAATGTGTTCAGACGTACCTCGAACCTAAATACATTTCAGTCTTTCCAGAATAAAACGAAATATGTGGAAAATCACAGTATTTCAGTTCTTGAAAAGTGACAGGGCAGAAAGTCTTCAAGAAGCTAGAGAAGAGAAGACACCGGCGGCAGTTTATACATGCTGCATGGATACAACATGATTTCTCTCCAATGAGGGGAGGAGGGGGTAGGATAAGTCTTTGTGGGGATTTGTGGGAGGACGAATTAAACAACAGCACTGATATTATTGTGAGACTGTGAGTAGACGGTGTCAATCAATCCATTGGAGAAAACAGTGAACATAAATGTAAAAAAACAAAGTCGTTTGTCAGATTTTCCTAACAAGTAACCATATTTCTTAAAACAAGCCCAAAAAAACGCAACCCGTGATTTGTTCAAGCGACTTAAAAAAAAGCAGCAACTCTGGTTCCCGCATAGCTTCTAAAACTTGAGTCCAGCCTTCATCGATTTGATTGGCTATCTCAAATGACATTGACGAGCGGTGTTGGACTACTGTGCAAGCTAAAATTTGTAACTTTTTTAAACAATTGTGTTATTCCTGCAACAACTTATGCAATGCTTGGGTTAATCAAACGGGAGTTCAGGGTATATGTCATGGTAAAACTTGCTTTCTGGAATACCCCCCTGCTTTTTTATGCCTTTATCTTGAACAAAGAGACATTACAGGGGATGTAGAGTGCAGAGTCAGCTTAATTCATCAAAGTAAACAAATGAATAAGAATAAGTTGTTTAAAAAAATGAACAATATAAAATAGATACACTTAAATGATAATGCATAAAAAGACCTGCAGAGAAAAGACTCAATTATGTTTCTAATGTGTCCGTCATTCTTTTAGATAAATTTGGGTTGATTAACCCAAAACTTGCTTACTCGCGGTATATGGGTTCCAGAGCACCTGCGTGCTCATTCCTCGTGTAATTTGAAAACTCTACGACTTCCATGGCAAGACCGACAGTTGTGTAATATGAACGGTACCACAATTCGATGTCTCTGAAAGTTGTGTAGTGTGCAGCACACATTATTTCACTCCAACATGCGTTTGAAACTCAGAGTTTGTGCGCATTCACGGTGAACTCAGAAAAGCATTCTCAGCAGATCATCACAATGTCACAATGGCAACAGATGCTAAGAAGAAATGCGTGCCATATTTCAGTGAAGCAGAACATGACGCTTTAATGACTGCAAACGACCATTATTACATCTTCACTCGTAATAGCGCTGGAGCTACAGTGGTTTAGGCCTGAGAGTTTGCTTGACAGAAATTATACTGAATCATTACGTGAAGTTTTGAATTAATAAAACTATAAAAGTTCTACCGTCCATATAAAAGCTTAATTCAACATTAGTATTAGACCTCTCTCACCTACATTAATGTTTAATATGTTGACAGTTACGTTATTTCATTATAAGTATTATCATTCATATTCTATTCATATTATGATAATAGGCTAAAGGTTTACAATATATTTTATTTTAAGATTAATTTTAGGTATTTACCATGATCTGTGCATGCTAATTTTATTTTATTGTGTGTCATGTGAACTTAATGTAATTCCTTTATTTTTAATACCATTTGATGTACTCAGTTGGGGTTTCTAAAAACTTAACTTTTATTTTCCCACAGTTGCTGATGGTCTCATTGTATTAATAGAGTAGATAACCAGAGTTGTCATCATTTTCCATTGATTTAATGTAATGTTTTTCAGTAGGCCACACTTGATTATTCATGTGCATTATAAGATGAAGAACTGCTGTACCAGAGGTGGACAGTGATATGAGTTACTCGTCCATCAGTATCCAGTAACTTGGTACAGAATGAAATTATGTTGATTTTCATCTAATTGAAGATCATGTGTCTGACTATACATTATAGATGTTCATGATCTCGGCATTAGGGAAAAGTAACTCATCTCTTCCTTGTTAAAAGGAATCTGTAAAAGGTCCCTATTAAAATGTAGAGCAAAAATGCCCTGTGGGAGACTAAATAACAGCATGTCTCATTTATATTTTCAGTTAATAAAGAGAGTACAACGAACAAGTCTGGAAATATGTGCATTTATATGTACAGTAGCCTACATGAATTAAAGTGATAAGAAATCAAGTCTCTATGTCTGTGGTCTGTGAAATGATCACATATTATCTAGCTGGTGAAGAAGAATAACGAGTGATTAACTGCTTAATCTTTTAATTGGCAGACATTACCTACATATTGATACTATGGAATGCCATTTTATAAATAACATTAATATTCATTGACTGAAGAAACTGTTAAAAGAATGTGGGTGCTATAATAATTATATTCTATGAAATGTATAGAATAAAATAATCTATTAGAAGGGCTAAATATAAATTCATAAAGCCCAGTGAAGAGGGTGGGGGACTTTCGAATGTGTTCTGCATTAAAAAAATATTACAGTATTAAAACCTTCCAGAGAGAGAGAGAGAGAGAGAGAGAGAGAGAGAGAGAGAGAGAGAGAGAGAGAGAGAGAACAGCAGGGAGAGAAAGAAACAAAAAGGACAACACAGCAACACGTATATGCAACAATGCATCACTGGACGTAACGAGGTCACACTGTTGTAGCCCATCTGCATCGAGGTTTGACGTGTTGTACATTCAGAGATGCTATTCTGCTCAATACAATTGTACAGAGTGTTTATCTGAGTTACCATTTACTTTCTGTCAGCTCGAACCAGTCTGGCCATTCATTACCTGATGCTCCTGACCTGTATCTGCATGATTTTATGCACTGCACTGCTGCCACATGATTGGCTGATTAGATAATCACAGGAATATGTACATGTACAGATGTTCCTAATAAAATGCTCAGTGAGTGTATATGACAAGTACTTTGAAAACAAAGCAGGTTGTTGTTGTATTTGTTTTGAAATATAAGAATGATGCATAGATCTGGTTTACTGTCCATTATATTTAAAGCCTGATTACATATTGACGTGATGTATTGTGGCTTCACACTTTGAGTTACTTTATGTTTTTCAAATGTGAGTTGTGAATCTAAATTAAAACCAAAATTTACCTCTATAAATACTTTATTCTCAAAACAAAACAATGTATGCGTAATAATAAAAAATACATACGAATCTGAAATAGTTTTCAACATGACTGAATATAATAAACTATTTGATTGAATTAAAATAGCTCTCAATGGCGAGTGATCGTAGCCAAAGAAACAGACCTCCTCACTTCAGCAAAAAAGTCCCGTTTCCGGTCCAAGCAGAAGTGACGTGTCTCACAGCCCCGCCTTCTGCGTGTTGTGCGCTTGTGCAGGAGAGTGCCGATAAACGCTTAGAGCACGATTGATGATCAGTCCAGCGGCAGTATAATGAGTGAACTATCGCTATAAAGCACACACATCTGCGCGTTTTCCTGTGGATCATATCGTGTGTATGTGTGTATGATGGCGTGGGGTGTGTGTAGCAGAGCTCTTGTGTGGATTATCACGGCGATTTTATTCTGCTTGATGATGATGGTGAGTGAAAACTGATCACTGATCGATTACCCTCCTTTTTTTAACAAATTATATTTTATTATTACATTTTTGCTACCGTTTTTGTTACATTTTAGCGTTATAAAAAGTCATGTATTTCATAAATAAATGGGTTCTCTTAAAATTGCATACAGTATGTTATATTGCATATACACCAATCAGCGACGACATTAAAACCACCTGCCTAATTTCGTGTATGTCCCACTCATGCCACCAAAACAGCGCCGAACTGCATCTCAGAATAACATTCTGAGATGACATTCTTCTCATAAATATATGTGGTACCAACAATCATCCATGTGATTATCTAATAAGCCAGTCGTGTGGAATCGGTGCATAAAATCATTCAGATATGGGTCAGGAGCTAAATTCAATGTTCACATCGACCATCAGAATGAGGAAAATCTTAGTAAATGATCTTAGTTACTTCGACCATGACGTGATTGTTGGTGCCAGACGGGCTGGTTTGAGTATTTCTGGGATTTTCACACACAACAGTCTCTAGAATTTACTCAAATCATCCAGTGAGGGTCAGTTCTGTGGATAGAAATGTCTTGTTGATGAGAGAGGTCAACAGAGAATGGCTAGACTGGTTCAAACTGACAAAGTCTACAGTAACTCAGATAACCACTCTGTACAACTGTGATGAGAAGAATATCATCTCTGAATGCTGTTCTGAGATGCTGGTTGGTGCTGTTTTGGTGGTACGAGGGGGACCTACACAATATTAGGTAAGTGTAATACAGTTCAGTGGAAAGGAGGAGGTGAGAACTGGCTTGACGACAAATAATAATTTAAGGATTAACTTAAAAAGACAAACATAAACACATGTCAGGCAGCTGGTCACCTTTATCCCTCTCGGGCTTAATCAGTCTAATTAGGGGCCGGGTGTGCAGAATCACAGCCCGGCCCCACCCTCCGCCCTGCCACAGCAGGTTCTAATGTTGTGGCTGATCGGTGTGTGTGTGTGTGTGTGTGTGTACATACTGGTGGCCAAAAGTTTGGAATAATGTACAAACTTTGCTCTTATGGAAATAAATTGTTACTTTTATTCACCAAAGTGGCATTGAACAGATCACAATGTATAGTCAGGACATTAATAACGTGAAAAATGACTATTACAATTTGCATATTTAAACTACTTCAAAGAGTTCTCATCAAAAAATCCTCCACTTGCAACAATGACAGATTTACAGATCCTTGTCATTCTAGCTGTCAGTTTATCCAGATACTCAGGAGACATTTCACCCCACACTTACTGTAGCATTTATCATAGATGTGACTGTCTTTCCGGTCAATTCTCACACACACCTTACAGTCTAGCTGATCCCACAAAAGCTCAATGGGGTTAAGATCCATAACACTCTTTTCCAATTATCTGTTGTCCAATGTCTGTGTTTCTTTACCCACTCTAACTTTACTTTTTGATTTTCTGTTTCAAAAGTACCTTTTTCTTTGCAATTCTTCCCATAAGACCCTGAGACTTCTCTCTCTTTCTCTCTCTTTCTCTCTCTCTCTCTCTCTCTCTCTCTCTCTCTCTCTCTCTATAGTTTGTGTCATGGTTTTAGCTTCACCGTTTTGATTTCGGTATGGTTTGTTATTTATGTTCAGGAAAAAAAAATATTACTGCCAAATCCAAAGTAAAATATTCTATTTGTAACTAACACTTCAAGAGATTTGCCCTCACTACAAATCACCATAGTTTTACTACAGTAACCATAGTTTAACCATGGTATTTGAAGTAAAAACATAGTAACCACAAAATTAACATGGGTACTGTCATGGTTACAATACTATAGCAAAACCATTGTTACTATATGGAATCTACAGTGTTGCTTTTTTTGTTTTTTTCCCTCCCAATTTGTAATTTCTTGCTTAAGAGACCTGGAGTTACTCAGCACATCCTGGATTTGAACTCTCGAACTCCAGGGGTGGTAGCGAATCTACAGTATTACTGTTGTAAATCAATGGTTAATTGTATCAAAACTTTGATTTCCAAGAAATCAATGGTGACCGCATTTATTGTTAATTTTGTCATGGCTACTACAATATAACTATAGTAACATGGTTACTGTATGGATACTACAGTATTACTTAATAAAACCATGGTTCATTTTCGTTAGTATCCTTAACTAATTTCTTTTCTCCCTAATTACTAACTCAGTGCATTTCATACTGAACATATATTCAACAATTGGAATCTGTACATCATTATAGAATTAATACATTTGCTGTTAAAATGGTTGCTATAAAGGATGTCGTAATGCAACACGAGTGTTTTAATCATATGCAGAATTCCCACATCTTCATCAACGTAGGGCAGCATAACTTTGGCAATGAACACTCCAAGCACTTTAGTTATTGTTATATGTCTGTTCAAACTAGCACTGAGTTCCTTGGAGACAGAAAGGGATTGTGTCTGTGTGCAGTTTCGTGCACCCGCTATCTATCCTCTGGTGATATCGGTGTAAATAAACCAAACAATGATGTATTACCAGTATACGGCACAGTGCCTGTTTTGTAAAGGTTTTATGGTCATCGCTGTTGTGATTGACTGCAAAAAGAAAAAGTTCCCAGACAGGAGACTTGAATGACACAGGGGCTTCTATCTTGTGGCTTGTTTTCTCAGCTTGCCATTTTCAACTTCACACTAACGCATGCAGAACATACTTGCAAGTTAGTTGTACAGCTTCTCTCTGTAGAAAGTTGACCCATGTGAAACAGACAGAGCGTATCTACAGAGCGATACAGGTGTATTAGCAAAGGTTATAACTGCGCATGGCTATTTGGTGCTTTATTTACTTCGCCAAACTGTAGGATCCAGATGCGTCAATAAACTTGAGATGAACTGCGGTGCAAATGCTTACTGAACCATGGGTGGTGAACTGTACGGTTAAAGAGAACCGTTACATCCCAAATAAGTGTGTGTGTGTGTGTGTATATTAGAGATGAACCAATTTCGATGTTTTTTTTTTTTTTTTTTTCCTTCCAAGTGAGACCTGCCGATACCGGTTTTTTTTTAAAAATGTTTTTGTTTTTTTTCCCGATTTTCTTTCTAAGAACTATTGACCGCATATACAAACAAAATCTACCTTTCTTCAATGCAAAAATGTATTTTCATAATAAAATAAATGATTAAACATTACAATTCCCCCCAAACAAAGTTACAGGATCTTCTCTGACTTCTGATATATAAAGTGCTCTGTGACTGGAAAGAGGTAGAAATAACAATTAACTGCAAATGAGTTGCTTTATATAACAAAACAGATGTCATTTTCCACTATTTTTATAAATGGATCTTTTTCTATTTTTTACTCGTCTAACAAAACAATTCCAAATATTACAAGCCTATGAACAAACCTGAAGTGTCCAATACACTCAACATTGACATTAAGCTTACGTTAGATACCAAATATCAGAGGTAAAACTGATTGCTGCTTCGGGATCGGCTTGTGACCATACCAGTCAACACTCCCGTTTTTCCCGGGAGTCTCCCGTATTTCACACCCATCTCCCATTTTGTTATTTCTCCCGGGAATCTCCCGTAATTTGTATGGCCCAAACCACGTTATGTGAATAATCACATCAATATATTATTCCAAGGTTGTCCAGTTGCCAGATCTTGTATGAAACGCATCCAACTCACACAATCGACACATCATTCACATTTCAACCCATGTGTGACCTCAACCTGGCAACCAAAACCCAGCTGCTCTGTTGAAATCTGTGCAGGCAGTAGACGTCTTTTTGCTGATCATACCAAGGAAAGAAAGGAGATGATGCTGACTTCTGGTTGTCTCTGAGCTCTGGCTAGCTTTAGCCCCTTTCCCTTTTTTAGCTTCTTTTTTTAAAATGGGCATTTTCAGCTGGGTGATGGTGTTTTAAGTGTCTTATTAGGTTTGTTGCTCCGAACGTTATCGTGGTGGTTCCCCCACGGTTTACTTTAGCCTTACAAATGTTACAAATTGCAAACTTTATGTATTTTTCACTCACAGTGAAGAACTTCCACGCCAATGTCATGTTTCCATGCGGCTATGATGTTATTGCCTGCGCTGCTGGCAACAAAAAGGACCAGCTCGGAATCGGAAAGACGTGAGACTAAACGGCTGGTCACCGGTCCGTGCCGAGCATGCGGAAAACCGGCTGATTCCAGGTCCCTGGCAGGTCGATCGGTGCATCGTGTGTGTGTGTACACATATACACATATGTATATGTCACATGTTTAAGTTTTTACAGTTTACTTGCATTATTTATATTTTTTACAAAGTATTTCTATTGACCTGTAGAACAATTGCTGAAACGTTACTGTTTCTTTAAGAATAGCGGAAGTTCAGTGTGTGTCTCCTGAGGTGTTTTGGTTGAGCACATATTAACGAGTGGAATCACATGGCTTCTTTACCGCTTTCGTGCTCTATGTGATTGCAATGAAATGTTTTTGTTGTTTTTGATCAACAATTACTGTAAAGAGCAGAAAGGGTATTAAAAGAGCCATTATTCAATGACAAATAGATTGCGTGGATCTCTTCTTTGCACTTTTCATTTGGATCTTACACTCAACAAGAATTGAAAAGATCTCTGTGCTGAACTTCTCCTCAATACAACTCAATCAATGGGGGAGTGAAATCTAAACATTTACAAGCCAGTGGCTAATCACAGATGTGCTCACATTATGATGTTGCGCAAATCATATTTGTAGTCAAATAGTGCAAAATTTGGTCACGTTTGTGGGTGTTTTACTCACAGTATAGAGGGTTGCGCTAAAAGTAAAGGAAACATCTCAGAATTTTAAGAACTGATTTCAGATTTTCAAACAAAGATTTTTACTTTATGTTGTTTTGGCATAATCATTTGTCATATTTACATACTCTTATGACAGAATAAAAGTAGAATGATAAAAAAAAAAGGTCATTACTTGTTTTGTTTTATATTGATTTCATTCATACTGCTCATTTCTCCATTCATATGTGTCTGGATGTGTGGCACAGAGGCAGCTGACAGTAAATGCGTGTGTAGAGGTATGTGTTCATCTCTTATCTCAGGTGTGTGTGAGACTGTAGTGTTGACACGTGAGGGGTAGCAGGCCGAGGCCAAGGGCACCCTGCCCTGATGACACGGAGCACAAAAGTGTGTTTGTGTTTGATTTTCCTTTGTTGTCTGAAATTTAGAATGAAAAGCTAATCGCCATGTAAAGCTTTTTTTTTTTTTTTTTTTTTATCAATTATTCTATTGATTTATTTCCTTGATTTAAGAATTGTTCCCCCAGCATTTTACAGAAAAGCAATTAACCCCCATGGAATATATATATTTATTATTATTTTTTTCTCTTCTGTAAAGTGATATAGTTTCTTCAGAGCCACTTTATTTCCACAGTTTTATGGCACACACCTAATTAATCAATAATTACATTAATAATCAGCGCATTTACACTGATTATGCTTATTGAAAAGCAGACAATGTGTAAATCAAATCACGTTTATTTATATAGCACATTTAAATTAACCATGGTTGACCAAATGTTTTTACAGTGGCATCACAGGCAAGACCGTATAACCGAAATAAAACAGGTAGTAGTATGACAATTTCACAGCTTCAAGTCAAGTGGTTCTTTAACCATGATTTAAGGAAAATTAAAAGCTAATGAAAATAAGAAAGTTTAAGCAATGATTTAAAAACAGATAGAGAGGAGGAAGTCCTGAGGTAATCCGGTAAACTATTCCACAGTTTGGGGCCAGTGATTCAAAATGCACGATCACCTCTATGGATCTAGCACATATGGATATCCATGATCACCTCTACTATCCTGGATCTAGGAACAGACAGAAGTCCACGATCCCCGGATCTGAGTGATCTGGTTGGATTATGTGGACGAACCAAATCACAGAGATAATGGGGTGCCTGATTGTTTAAGAATTTATAGACAAATATTAAAACCTTATCAGTTCGAAATCAGTTTGCAACCAGTGCAAGGAGATCAGGATGTGAGTGATGTGTTCATGTTTACGACTGCCCATTAAAAGTTGTGCCGCAGCATTTTGGAAAATCTGCAGGCGGGATAGAGCTGATTGGTGCAGGCCAGATTACAGAGAATTACAGTAATCCAAGCATGAAGAAATAAAAGCATTGATCACAATTTCAAAAGTTTTCCTGGATAGAAAATTTTAGTTTTAGCAAGGTGACGTAGGTGGAAAAAACTAGATCTAACCGCTTCGTTAATTTGTTTGTTGAAATTAAGGCTACTATTATAGAAAAAGAGCCTAGGCTCTTAGCGTGAGGATGAGATGAGTGAGAATACCTATGTCAATGTTGTACACTGTTTTAAGCACGTTTGATCCAAACAGGATAATTTCAGTAGAGATGCACCGATCGACCGGCCAGGGACCGGAATCCGCCGTTTTTTCGCATGCTCGGCCCGGACCGGTGACCGGCCGGTCAGTCTCACATCTTTCCGAGCTGATCCGTTTTGTTGCCAGCAGTGCAGGCAATAACATCACAGCTGCATGGAAACATGACATTGGCGTGGAAGATCTTCACTCCCTGCGAGTGAAAAACACAAAGTTCGCAGTTTGTGAATAATCACATCAATATATTATTCCAAGGTTGTCCAGTTGCCAGATCTTGTATGAAACGCATCCAACTCACACAATCGACACATCATTCACATTTCAACCCATGTGTGACCTCAACCTGGCAACCAAAACCCAGCTGCTCTGTTGAAATCTGTGCAGGCAGTAGACGTCTTTTTGCTGATCATACCAAGGAAAGAAAGGAGATGATGCTGACTTCTGGTTGTCTCTGAGCTCTGGCTAGCTTTAGCCCCTTTCCCTTTTTTAGCTTCTTTTTTTAAAATGGGCATTTTCAGCTGGGTGATGGTGTTTTAAGTGTCTTATTAGGTTTGTTGCTCCGAACGTTATCGTGGTGGTTCCCCCACGGTTTACTTTAGCCTTACAAATGTTACAAATTGCAAACTTTATGTATTTTTCACTCACAGTGAAGAACTTCCACGCCAATGTCATGTTTCCATGCGGCTATGATGTTATTGCCTGCGCTGCTGGCAACAAAAAGGACCAGCTCGGAATCGGAAAGACGTGAGACTAAACGGCTGGTCACCGGTCCGTGCCGAGCATGCGGAAAACCGGCTGATTCCAGGTCCCTGGCAGGTCGATCGGTGCATCGTGTGTGTGTGTACACATATACACATATGTATATGTCACATGTTTAAGTTTTTACAGTTTACTTGCATTATTTATATTTTTTACAAAGTATTTCTATTGACCTGTAGAACAATTGCTGAAACGTTACTGTTTCTTTAAGAATAGCGGAAGTTCAGTGTGTGTCTCCTGAGGTGTTTTGGTTGAGCACATATTAACGAGTGGAATCACATGGCTTCTTTACCGCTTTCGTGCTCTATGTGATTGCAATGAAATGTTTTTGTTGTTTTTGATCAACAATTACTGTAAAGAGCAGAAAGGGTATTAAAAGAGCCATTATTCAATGACAAATAGATTGCGTGGATCTCTTCTTTGCACTTTTCATTTGGATCTTACACTCAACAAGAATTGAAAAGATCTCTGTGCTGAACTTCTCCTCAATACAACTCAATCAATGGGGGAGTGAAATCTAAACATTTACAAGCCAGTGGCTAATCACAGATGTGCTCACATTATGAAATTAAGGCTACTATTATAGAAAAAGAGCCTAGGCTCTTAGCGTGAGGATGAGATGAGTGAGAATACCTATGTCAATGTTGTACACTGTTTTAAGCACGTTTGATCCAAACAGGATAATTTCAGTAGAGATGCACCGATCGACCGGCCAGGGACCGGAATCCGCCGTTTTTTCGCATGCTCGGCCCGGACCGGTGACCGGCCGGTCAGTCTCACATCTTTCCGAGCTGATCCGTTTTGTTGCCAGCAGTGCAGGCAATAACATCACAGCTGCATGGAAACATGACATTGGCGTGGAAGATCTTCACTCCCTGCGAGTGAAAAACACAAAGTTCGCAGTTTGTAATATTTGTATGGCTAAAGTAAACCGTGGGATGGCAGAGGCAGGCTAAATACATATAAATTGTGCCGTAGTGATTTAATGTGCTGAGTAACGTAATTTTTCCCACTGTGTCCGATATTAAAATCAGTGCCACACACTTTGCAAAAGGTGTGGATATTATCGATATGGCTTCGGGATATCAAATTAAATTCTTCCGTCCAGCTGTTGTTAAATTTGTGTGTGTGTGTGTGTGTGTGTGTGTGTGTGTTTGTTTGTTTATTTATTTATTTTCCGCCGGAGCACCAGCTGAGTCTCCTCCCATCTACCGGTGATGCTTGATTCAACTTCTCGCGTCTACTGCCTGCGCAGATTTCAACAGCGCAAATGAGTTTTTGTTGCCAGGTTGAGGTCACACATGGGTTGAAATTTGTATGTGTCGATTGTGTGAGTAGTATGCGTTTCATACAAGATCTTTCAACTGGACAACCTTGGAATAATTGTGATTATTGGGAGAAATAACAAAATGGGAGATGGGTGTGAAATATGGGAGACTCCCGGGAAAAACGGGAGTGTTGACTGGTATGGTCACAAGCCGATCCCGAAGCAGCAATCAGTTTTACCTCTGATATTTGGTATCTAATGTAAGCTTAATGTCAATGTTGAGTGTATTGGACACTTCAGGTTTGTTCATAGGCTTGTAATATTTGGAATTGTTTTGTTAGACGAGTAAAAAATAGAAAAAGATCCATTTATAAAAATAGTGGAAAATGACATCTGTTTTGTTATATAAAGCAACTCATTTGCAGTTAATTGTTATTTCTACCTCTTTCCAGTCACAGAGCACTTTATATATCAGAAGTCAGAGAAGATCCTGTAACTTTGTTTGGGGGGAATTGTAATGTTTAATCATTTATTTTATTATGAAAATACATTTTTGCATTGAAGAAAGGTAGATTTTGTTTGTATATGCGGTCAATAGTTCTTAGAAAGAAAATCGGAATCGGAAAAATCGGTATCGGCAGGTCACGCCAAGAAAATTGCAATCGGTGCATCTCTAAATTTCAGTTTTATTCTCATTAAGGAAATTATTTGTCAACCAAGTTTTGAGTTCCTGCAGACAAGCTAAGAGAGGATCAAGAGCTTGTTTGTAATTACATTTTATAGTTAATTCGATCTGTGTGTCATCAGCGTAACAATGAAATGACGCCCCATATTTATTCAAAATGGCGCCCATAGGAAACATATATGAAAATAGGGTAGGATCGAGCCCTGCGGAACACCACAGGTAAGTCGTGCCACAGAGGAGGTGTGCTGGCCCACTGCAACAGAGAACCCTTTTGATAGATATGACCAGAACCAATCCAGAGCCATACCTCGAATACCAACACAATGTTGTGAAATAAGGTTATTGTGGTCAACCAGGTCAAATGCTGAGCTAAGATCTAAGAGGACCAGGGCCATGACATTCCCAGAGTCTGTAGTCATTAGGATGTCACGGAGTACTTTTAGTAGAGCAGATTCTGTACTATGTTAAGTTTTGAAACCCAATTGGAGATAGCAACTGGGTTCAAACTGTCTTCTCCATAATCTTTGAAATAAATGGCAAGTTAGAGAGAGGCCTAAAATTGGTACAGATAGTGGGATCCAAAGTGTTTTTTTTTTTTTTTTTTTTTAAGGAGAGGTGTCACCGTTGCAAGTTTAAGACAAGTCGTGACAGTCCCAGTGCAGAGACAGTTGTTAATAACAGACGGTAAATCTGGACCAATAGTGTCAAATATTTGCTTGAAAAAGTTGGTGGTACGACATCATTTGGAGATCAGGTAGGCTTTAGATGTTCAGTGATTTCTCTGCATAATTGGATAGAAACAGGCTCAAATTCAATACAAACAGCTGTTCAGCTGAACAGGATGGAGTCTCAACCAGGTCACGAACATCAGGCAGCAGCTGAGATCGAATACTGGTAACCTTTTCAGTAAAGAAATTGTAAAAATGTTCACATAGATTCACTGATGTCTCAGGAAAATAGTTGTAATAGGATTTAAAACTGCGTTGATTGTGCAGAACAGAGTTCTGGGCCTTTGGGAGAAGATCATGTCTTTCATCTACGTGTAAGATCATGAAAACACCACATCTCAGAGACCAAGATATTCTGGGTCACAATACAGATTGAATGTCTATACTGTAGATGAGAACATGTCAAGTGCTCCGCTGCATTAGAGCGCCATCTGCATTTCACATCTCTATATTGTGATGGAAGGTGACAGAGAATAATTCAAATTTTTTTTCTAGTACTTGCTTCCATCTTTTGGAATGAACTAACACTTTTTTTTTTTACTGTGAAAGAGCAAACACAGCCTGGATCACAGGCTTTTAAAGAATTTGGTTATTATAAGACTTAGTGTTGTCACGGTACCATCATTTCAGTAGTCGGCACCGAAAACAATACCAATTTATATACAACAGCAAAAATATGCTAATAGGATAAAGTGCTATTGAGGACAAGTTACTTTTATTTAGTTATTTTTAATAATTATTTGAATAATTAATATTATTTTCCACAACATTTTTTAAAGTTTAATTTATTTTAATCATCAAGATGGTGTCTAATCAATTTAATTTTTAAAACTTTTAATAAGTGAAAATATAACTTTTTAACATTTTGTTTTGCCAAATTTTTATTCAACTGCTGTCTTGTGATATTTTTATTCATTATTGTTATTATTACTACAGTGAATATTACATTTTACTGTACCATTGTAATATATTTGTATTCAATTCTTTTATTTAATTTCAAGCATTTAGCTTTTTATTTTATAATTAACTTTTATCATGACGTGTGTTTTTTACCGGAAGCTTCACTTTTCCAGATAAACAGTTTGCGACATGGCCCATTGTGATCACTAAAGACTTTCAAGTCATGTCTGAAATCTCATCTGTTTAAAACTGTTCTGAAATCTCATGTATTTTTAGATTACTGGAGTCGATTTAACGCGTTAATTCAGTGCGATTTAATTTGACAAAAAAAAAAAAAACGCGCATAAAAAAAAATTAACGGAATTAATCGCACTGCCCCCTGACCATAATAAGGAAGATCCTGAGAAATGCAAGCTTGTAGTACCACCTGTTTACTCCAGATGGCAGTAAGTCAAATTTCAGCTGTGTGAGCAACGCACAGTTTACTGTGAAGAAAAAAAACATCCAGCAGCAGCACAATACAAGAATGTACAATATTTTATATACAGGTGCTGGTCATATAATTAGAATATCATCAAAAAGTTGATTTATTTCAGTAATTCCATTCAAAAAGTGAAACTTGGATATTATATTCATTCATTACACACAGACTGATATATTTCAAATGTTTATTTCATTTAATTTTGATGATTAAAACTGACAACTAATGAAAATCCCCAAAATCAGTATCTCAGAAAATTAGAATATTGTGAAAAAGTTCAACATTGAAGACACCTGGTGCCACACTCTAATCAGCTAATTAACTCAAAACACCTGCAAAGGCCTTTAAATGGTCTCTCAGTCTAGTTCTGTAGGCTACACAAACATGGGGAAGACTGCTGACTTGACAGCTGTCCAAAAGACGACCATTGACATCTTGCACAAGGAGGGCAAGACACAAAAGGTCATTGCTAAAGAGGCTGGCTGTTCACAGAGCTCTGTGTCCAAGCACATTAATAGAGAGGCGAAGGGAAGAAAAAGATGTGGTAGAAAAAAGTGTACAAGCAATAGGGATAACCGCACCCTGGAGAGGACTGTGAAACAAAACCCATTCAAAATTGTGGGGGAGATTCACAGAGAGTGGACTGCAGCTGGAGTCAGTGCTTCAAGAACCACCACGCACAGACATATGCAAGACATGGGTTTCAGCTGTCGCATTCCTTGAGTCAAGCCACTCTTGAACAAGACACAGCGTCAGAAGCGTCTCACCTGGGCTAAAGACAAAAAGGACTGGACTGCTGCTGAGTGGTCCAAAGTTATGTTCTCTGATTAAAGTACATTTTGCATTTCCTGAAATCAAGGTCCCAGAGTCTGGAGGAAGAGAGGAGAGGCACAGAATCCACGTTGCTTGAAGTCCAGTGTAAAGTTTCCACAGTCAGTGATGGTTTGAGGTGCCATGTCATCTGCTGGTGTTGGTCCACTGTGTTTTCTGAGGTCAAAGGTCAACGCAGCCATCTACCAGGAAGTTTTAGAGCACTTCATGCTTCCTGCTGCTGACCAGTTTTATGGAGATGCAGATTTCATTTTCCAACAGGACTTGGCACCTGCACACAGTGCCAAAACTACCAGTACCTGGTTTAAGGACCATGGTATCCCTGTTCTTAATTGGCCAGCAAACTCGCCTGACCTTAACCCTATAGAAAATCTATGGGGTATTGTGAAGAGGAAGATGTGATACGCCAGACCCAACAATGTAGAAGAGCTGAAGGCCACTATCAGAGCAACCTGGGCTCTCATAACACCTGAGCAGTGCCACAGACTGATCGACTCCATGCCACGCAGCGTTGCTGCAGTAATTCAGGCAAAAGGAGCCCCAACTAAGTATTGAGTGCTGTACATGCTCATACTTTTCATGTTCATACTTTTCAGTTGGCCAACATTTCTAAAAATCCTTTTTTTGTATTGGTCTTAAGTAATATTCTAATTTTCGGAGATACTGATTTTGGGGTTTTTATTAGTTGTCAGTTATAATCATCAAAATGAAAAGGAATGAACACTTGAAATATATCAGTCTGTCTGTAATGAATGAATATAATATCCAAGTTTCACTTTTTGAATGGAATTACTGAAATAAATCAACTTTTTGATGATATTGTAATTATATGACCAGCACCTGTATATAAAATATTCAGATAATTAAAATTCATTACATTCTTGTGGCAGAAGAGTATATAAAAAATTATATATATATATATATATATATATATATATATATATATATATATATATATATATATATATATATATTATAAATATATATATATATATATATATATATATATATATATATATATATTTTATAAATATTTAAAGATAACTATGTATAATTATATATTGAGATAAATATGTATAATCTTTATATATTGAATTATTGTTATATGAGGGACTTTCTCAGCAAATATTTTTATATGCGATTAATTGGGACACCATGTAATTAATTCGATTAAAAATTTGAATCGATTGACAGCCCTAGTAAATGTATATTTTACATGTGCTGTATGCTTCACAGTGGATTAGTTCACTGCTTTGTCATCTCAAACACCGTGATTGATTCTCAATGTCTGTGGAGTTTCTAGTGTTTGAGTGGTCAGATTTATACATTCATTTAAAGGAGGCAGCTCATCTACACTAAGATTGCAGCCTTTAGCGGTTTAATAAATCGGACATGTCACTATTTTATTTTGATTAATTGTACATTTCGGTGTAAAAGGAGTAACAAAGAACATGTTCAAATGAAGCCTGTGAGCATTTTAAAGCTGTGGTGTGTCATGTAATATTGCGCCATGTTACTGGATTGAGTCGATGCTCAGCACTACTTGTACTGCAGAAATACTGGTATCTTTATTTTTATTTTAGTACCGACTTGGTACTGAAGTACCGGTACTTTTGACAACGCTAATCATTACAGTATATATACAATATTACTTATGAATTATTGGAATCTGTGTGTATGGGGAGCTTTTTAAGTTTAAGTGTGAAAATTAGAGGTTGACTGATAGTGGATTTTGGAGATACCTTTAATTTTTTTTATATTATTATTATTATTATTATTATTATTGCAAAAATGTATATACAATAAACAATTCACCAAAACATTATGACATACATCTCAAATAAGCTGAGCTGACATCAGCATAATAATGATGCAAAAAAATTACAAATCTTTACATACAGTGTACATACTGAGTGTACATACACTCAGACACACACCTACATACATACCCACATACACACACACGTAGTGCAAATCTATTACAATCTGTTATATAAAGAACAAAATACAGTATATTATGTACAGAGCAATGTAAGTAATGGCAGAAGTGGATATGTTGGATAATATAAATTGACTTAAACTGTGTATTGCACATAATTATTGCTCAATGGGGCAATTTAATTGTTCAAGAGATGGTTAGCCTGAGGGGAAAAAACTGTTCCTGTGTCTGACGGTTCTGGTGCTCAGAGCTCTGAAGCGCCGGCCAGAAGGCAACAGTTCAAAAAGGTAGTGGGCAGGGTGAGCGGGGTCCAGAGTGATTTTACCAGCCTTTTTCTTCACTCTGGAATTGTATAGTTCTTGAAGAGGGG
Organism: Moxostoma hubbsi; assembly: GCA_032164185.1. Lineage (NCBI taxonomy): Eukaryota > Metazoa > Chordata > Actinopteri > Cypriniformes > Catostomidae > Moxostoma > Moxostoma hubbsi. Next base: position 3,496,152 of record JAVLUX010000187.1, read on the forward strand.
AGGGGGGAGGGGGGGGGACAACCAATAATCTGCTCAGCAGTCCGGACTGTCCTCTGTAGTCTTCTGATGTCCGATTTCGTAGCTGCACCAAACCAGACAGTTATTGAAGTGCAGAGGACAGACTCAATGACTGCTGAGTAGAACTGTTTCAGCAGCACCTGTGGCAGGTTGAACTTCCTCAGCTGGCAAAGGAAGTACAACCTCTGCTGGGCCTTTTTCGCAATGGAGTCGATGTGCATCTCCCACTTCAGGTCCTGTGAGATGGTAGTGCCCAGGAACCTGAATGACTCCACTGCTGCCACAGTGCTGTTTAGAATGGTGAGGGGGGACAATGTTGGGGTGTTCCTCCTAATGTCCACAATCATCTCCACCATTTTGAGTGTGTTCAGCTCCAGGTTGTTATGATTGCACCAGTGAGCCAGCCGTTCAACCTCCTTTCTGTATGCAGACTCATCATCCCGGATGAGGCCGATGACAGTGGTGTCGTCTGCAAATTTCAGGAGCTTGACAGAGCGATCCTTGGTGGTGCAGTCATTTGTGTAGAGCGAGAAGAGTAGTGGGGAGAGAGCACACATCCCTGAGGGGCACCAGTGCTGATGGTACAGGTGGTGGAAGTGAGTTTCCTCTGTCTCACAAGCTGCTGCCTGTCCGTCAGAAAGCTGGTGATCCACTGACAGATAGACATGGGAACAAGAAGTTGGTTTAACTTAGTCTGGAGAATAGCTGGGATGATGGTGTTGAAAGCCAAGCTGAAGTCCACAAAAAGGATCCTTGCGTATGTCCCTGGTCTGTCCAGATGTTGCAGGACATGATGCAATCCCATGTTGACTTCATTATCCACAGACCTGTTCTCTCTAAGTAAATTCTTGACAGCCTTGGCTTTGTTGATTTTTAGTTTCTGCCTGTAGATCAGAAGAAGATGAACCAGACAGTGATCAGAGAGTCCCAAGTTTGCACGTGGGACAGAGCGATATGCATCCTTTATTGTTGTGTAGCTGTGATCCGGTATATTACTGTCTCTGGTGGGGCATGTATGTGCTGTTTGTGAAAGTGAAAAGCTTTATCAGTTGCATGTAGTATGTTTAGCACTGGTGCTTTTAAAGGAGTGAATAAGGTAAATCTGATAGCGCTCTGTGCTTTATGTGCTGTTATATTGACACTGAACACTAGTCAGACCGTTGATGCTGTAATACTTTTAATATTAATATTGAATGCTGTGAACTGGATGTTGCGCACCAACAATATTTCTAATCTAACTGGTATACACTTTTAAATGCAGTTTTCATTATTGGGTGAACTAAACCTTTAACAAGCATTATTACTTTTTATATAATGCTGTACAGATAATTTTTTTTAAATCCATTCAATTGTTATAAATATCATAAATGTTTGACATTTCCTTGTATATTCATATTTGAATGTTCTTGAACTGATCTGTTTGGCAATATAGAATGTTTGCTTACAACTAATCAAAGTTATTGTAATGCGTGACAATACATTTATGTTTGACAGATTTTCATAAGGTGATCTGGCACATCAGCTGTTGCATCATGGCTAGTGTGAAATTAGTAGTATAGACTTGAAAACGTTTGCATGCTGCTTTGTCATTTATCATGTAGGCCTCTTTGATTTGTGTAGTAATTATTTTTTCAGCATCTGCTTATACAAATGTTGTTACTTTTTTCTTTGACTGTAACCCTTCATTTTTTTTACCGATCTCCCAAAAATGTAACTTGGGGAGTGCTCTTAAACAAAATTGTTTACGTAGAGCCATGGGGAAGGTCATTATAATAATGATCGGCACACATATATTTACCCATTACCCTGATTTTACATTGCATGTAAACACCTGCGCCACTCGTGCACAGTATGATACTAATTTTATCATCAGCACGTTATGTACTTGCTGTATATGTGCCACTTTGTTTTTCTAGACCTTGTTTTATCTCAGTCCTCATCTTTCCTTCATTTTCACCTTCTTTGGCTATGCTAAAAAGTAGTCGGATTGCAAATGAGTCAAAAGTATGACTCAGTGCTTGACTAAACGCAAGATGTAACGGCACGAACAAAAAAAAGTAGCATATTCCCTATTCCCTAGAGAATAACCCTCTTTTTTTCAAATCTCATGTAAGCACTGTTTTCTGGCTTTGTCCTTTTTTTCAATTTATAATTTGAATGATACATTTTAGCAATGAATTGTTGCAGCCTAGTGTCTATAAATATGCTGTTTTATGTTATCAAAAAGTTTGAGTGTGCGTGTATATTTAAAGATTTGTTTTGCCTTTTCCAGTTCGCTTATCTTGAGATTCTTGCCTTCTGAGCTCAGAAAGTCTTAGGGAAAGCTTATGTCAGCACAAGTTAACAGTTTAGAGACAGGCTGGTCTCACAGGTAAATTGGAAACAGTAGGTTGGCCTTTCTTTAGCTAAAATCAGTCCGTGTTTACTGAAATGCGAAACACTTCCCGCAGTGGCCAAAGTGGTAAGTGCTGTTGGCCATATGGACCCGTAAGCTCTATTTTGCCGGTGTAATGTCCACAGAGGGGCACCAATAGTGAGTTGTGATGCAAGTTGTTTTCAGATGTTCAGGCAGTAATGCAGTGAATAGGAATGCATTTTTGTGTAGGGATGCACAGATACTACTATTTATTTATTTATTTATTTATTTTTTCTCTCTTCCGATATCTGAAATCTCAGTAGCGGCTGATAGTGATCCCGATCCGATACCACCAGTGTTGTTGTTTTTGCATAATCAGTTTCGAATATCTTTATTGTGCGGAACTAATTGGGTGTGCTCTATAATATGTAAAGAAACACAGACCTCTAACTACACATTATTTCAATATAAATGTATAGCTTATTAAGAAGAACTTTAGAGTGAGTGGGGGGGGGGGGCAACTTTAACTTTAAAAACCTCTGGCTTTTATTTTGACATTCTGAACTCTCCAGGAAGTCCTGTAAGTGTGTCTGTTTGTAGGAAAGTTCACGGAAGTTTATTCAGCTTCTTGTTCAAATTCTGGTCAGATGCACCTCAAGTGTCGTTCTAAATGCATATTAGAAGTGATCTGAACTTTTGAGCATCTACATCTGAGATGTTGTTCGTGAGGAACGCTCAAATATTGCGCACTGCGTAAAGGCTAAAAATAGCCGTGTGTGTGTGTGTGTGTGTGTGTGTGTGTGTGTGTAAACAGAGCAGTGCCATTCACTAATGTGCTGCACGTGCATTTCATTGCTTTGAATTAAAGGCTAGCCAATGCCACCATTTCTAGCTTACCACTTGTGAATTGCAGACACGTTACCAACGTCTGCCTTTCAGCAAACAAGTCAGGACTACTAGGTTAACGTAAAGTAATTACTAAAGCTGAAAAGTTCTTTTAAATGGTTGTTTCATCTAATGATTGGCACTGGCTTCTGCTTGGACTTTTTTGTCATTTTATGTGGCTGCTACTATTTCCAGTACAACTTTTACAACTTTGCATTACTGCAAAACCAAATTGTTAAAATAGAACAAATTCTCCCAGAAGTGGGAAAAGGAACTTGGTAATTTTGAAATTTCCCCCAGTTATAATGGTTGCAACAGCCCTGCTGCTCATGTCACATTGTGTATTAAAATATTTTTTTGTATTTCACTTTTCTGCTGAGCAGCAGAAGAATGAGGATGTGGAAGTCTATGTTCGATGGGGTGGGCCTGATAATTACATGTTTGATAAAGCCTGCAGCGGACAGCACTTGTTCTTATACATCTGTGAAAGCGCGATTAGAGCTGAGCCATCAAAGTGAAGTATGTCAGCTCTCTGCTAAAAATGTTTTGCAATGTGTTAGTGTGTGTGTTGGTGTGTGTGTGTGGTATGCAATATGCTGATGCAATGTCTCTTAAGCATTATAATGCACTTGTTTTTAAGCATCTGAATCCCTATTGTCAGTGTAATGTTTTCACACTTGAATACTCTTTAAGCTCAAAACGTTTTTAACTGGATCAAAAAGTACTGCTTGAAAAATAACCCAGTTTTTGGGCATTCACACTTACACAGGCATTACTGGATGCGTTTTGATGCTTTTATATTTTTAAATTTCAATACTGTATATACCATATTAAATAAAATTGTTATTACACCAAATTACTGGACCTACAACAATCTGCTTTGTGCATTTAAATGTACTGTTAACCACTATGGAAACAGAGATGATAAAACATAAGGCCAGATGATGATTTTTTTATTTTATTTTTTTTAAAAAATTGGTTTCAATTACATTTAATTGGTAGTCTAACGGAGAACGGAGCATTTTGACCAATTACAGGTCGAGGTGCAATAATTCTCTGGCGCGAGCGTTATTCAAAAGGTCGCCATTCTGACCATGAAGTGGTTCTTAAACTTTTATGATTTATATTTTATGGTTAGCACATTAGCACATTCTCAGCACATGAGACATTTGTCTAAGCGGTATTTGTTTTAGTATAAAGTATATTTAGTATGAAAGTAATTAGTATGAGTAAGAGTAAGCGTCACATATAACTCAATAATTAATGTAATTCTACTTCATTCATGATATTTCAAACACTTGTTGGTTTGCGATTTTTGGGTAAAGTTGATTATTGTTAATAAAACAATGTAAAAATGTATAAGCCTTTTTACTGTTTCATAATTGTATTCATCATTATGAAGGTATTTCAATGGCATTAATCCACGTGCGTTGTTGATGCTCGCATGCGCAATGGAGTAAACCGTGCGAGGAAAAAGGAAGAACACGCGCACGTTTTAAACCCTCACGCGCATCATTGACACTTGCCACAGTAGTGAATTGCCGCACGAGGAAAACGGGAAGATTCCGTGCGTGCAAGACAATTTCCCAAAGTCTCCCACTCTATTTAATCTCATCTGCTGCTTTTGCTCACTCAAACACTTATTTTTGGCAGTCGTGGGGTGGGCTTTGCTCTTTTGATTGTAAACTAGGCAGTCATACCTGAAAGATTTACAAAGTCTGAGATTACAATTCAATTTACACATCATATTCTCCACAACAATAAATTACAAAAAATAAGTAAAATAAAAAAAGTATAGAATAGGAGATTTTAACATTACAAAACCAATCCTTCAACAAAGAATACACATATTTTGCTTCGGGAATTTTCATCCCACTCAATGTCTCTAATGCATTGAAAATTCCTCTGTATTTTAATGTTCAGTTAAATAATAGGCTAAAAACAAACCCTAGCCGGCCGGCTCTCCCGTCTATCCTGCTCTCAAATGTTTGCTCCCTGGACAATAAACTGGACTACACCTGACTCCAGCAGGCTACGCAACGTGAGTTTAGAGACTGCTGCATCTTTGTTTTCACAGAGACGTGGCTCAGCGACAGAGTTCCGGACACCGCCATTCAGCTAGACGGGCTCGCCTCGTTTCATGCCGACAGAAATGCAGCTCTGTGCGGTAAGACTCGCGGTGGTGGCTTGTGTGTTTACATCAACACGGAATGGTGCAATAACTCTATGCTAGTCTCTACTTACTGCTCGTCGCTGGTGGAGCTTGTAACTGTTAGATGCAGACCTTTTTATTTACCACGGGAATTCCGGAGTTTACATTCTCCCCAGCGCTAACGCTAAGGCTGTATGGGTCTATGAGCGGACTGCAGAACGCTCACCCTGACGGACTGTTTATTGTCGCCGGAGATTTCAACCATGCGAATCAGACAGTGCTCCCTAAATTCCATCAGTATGTGGACTTTGCAACAATAGGGGCGAACGCGCTTGATCTTGTTTACACAAACATCCCAGGCGCATACTGGGCGGAGCCCCGTCCCCACCTCGGCTACTCAGACCACATCTCTGTTATGCTAATTCCAGCATACAGACCGCTCGTCAGACGCACAAAACCGCTTCAGAAGCAGGTGAAAACCTGGCCAGCAGGAGCCATCTCTGCTCTTCAGGACTGTTTTGAGTGTAATGACTGGCACATGTTCAGGGAGGCTGACTCTACCAACTTGGAGGAATACACAGCATCAGTAACCAGCTACATCAGCAAGTGCATTGATGATGTCACTTTCTCCAATACCATCACCACACACTCCAACCAGAAGCCTGACTGCGGAAGTGCGCGCGCTGCTGAGGACCCGAGACTCCACCTTCAGAGCAGGCGACAAGGCAGCCCTAAGAACAGCGAGGGCCGAACTGTCCCGTGCCATCAGAGAGGCAAAGCGCGCACACGCCCGGAGAATCCACAGTCACTTCCAGGACAGCGGTGACATGTGGCGCATGTGGCAGGGCATCTAGGCCATTACCAACTACAGGACAACATCAGTTGCCTGTGACAAAGATGCCTCCCTTCCAGATGCGCTGAACGACTTTTCTTCCCTCCATCAAAGACATTTACAAAAACCGCTGCATCCGCAAAACCACCAGCATTATGGACGACCTCACACACCCCTCACACAAACTCTTCACCCTCCTGCCGTCTGGCAAGAGGTACCGAAGCATTCGGGACCTCATAGCCAGACTGTGTAACAGCTTCTTCCCCACAAGCCATCAGACTCCTCAATACTCAGACTGACACACACACACACACACACACACACACACACACACACACACACACACACACACACACACACACGTGTCCTGAGTTGCACTTTAATTATTGTCACTTTATAACTGTCTGCTACCTCAATAACTGCTATGTCCATAAAACACTATCTCATAGTATGTTATGTTTACATTTGGTATTTTTAGAAACTGTCATCTTTTTGCACTACTGTGTACTGGTCGGCGCTGCACTGTCTCTTACTGTGCCTATTGTCCTGTTCATTGTTAGTAATTTATTGTCCTGTCCCGTACTTTTTGCATAAGAGCATTTGTAACTCTGATAAGTACAGTCTCTGTACTGTGATGGGGCTGAAATTGTTCATATACTGTATTCTATTTCTCTGTAGTCAAGTCATTTTTATTTGTATAGCACTTTTCACAACACACATCGTTTCAAAGCAGCTTTGCAGAAAATCATATATTAGCCGAAAATGAAAACGGTAATATTTATTAAAAAAAATATGTCGAAATGAACAGTTGGAAGGACACTGCCTTTTCTAGTATTTTCAACATAAATGGGAGATTTGAAATCGGTGTATAATTAGCCAGTTCTCCTGGATCAAGCTTAAGCGGTTTGATAACTGCCATTTTTATTTTTAATCAAGTTTCTGGTTGTGTTTTTCTGGATTAGACATTGAGTAAATGAACCAGTGTGCTTATTGAAACACAAAATACTGGGATTTAATTATATAAATATATAGGCAGTCTCTTCTGTCACCTTCTAGAACAAACACAGTGCGCGATGTTCATAAAATGTGTAGTTTTCAGCATGTGAGCAGCTTCACACATTCACTTTGCAGCACATGCAGACTGTATATTTATTTTATGAAATCGCACCCATTTGCAGTTTAATAATCACACTTGGACTTATCACAATTTAAATTTGATTAGTTGTCCATTTCTGTGTAAAAGGAGTAATGACACTTGCTCATAAGCCGTGTCAGTCAGACAGTGCGTGGGGACTGAATTGAGTTTGTCCTCAGTGACCGATATTGCAGAAACACAGGTGTCATGACACTTTTTTTTTTTAAATTTTTTTTTTTTTTTATTGACTTTGTACCAAATTACCAGTACTTTTGACATCACAACATAGGACCATTACTGTGAGGATGTCTCACTTTTCAAACACTTTTCAAAGTGTAAATAAAGATACAAATTCAGAACAGGGTTTCGTTGTAATATGCATGAATGAATTCGATAGAAACTGAGTGACATTTATGTGGCACAAATACAGTAAGGATCCCTAGAGTGACCACATCAAACTGGAACAGAAATGTTGTTGCAGATTAAAAAGACCCTTATGATACGGGCTGAGTTTGGTTTGCTGAGTTGTTTTGGATCATAAACTTGAAAGTTAAAATGTATGCAAACTGCTCTCTGATCACTAAAATCATATTTTCAGTCTACTGAGTGTGGAATAAGAGCGGTGAGGGTGTTGCGGCTGTGCTTCCAGCAGATGTTGTGCATGTTTTCTATTCTCTCCTGAAACCGAGAGCATGCGGCTGTGTTTGGATGGGTGATCGGGTCCATGAGAGGTTGTGAGAGAGCTGACAGGTGTGCAGTGTTTGCACTGGATGACCGAGAGATTAAAACGGTTAAACGTGCAAAATGGTTTTCACTCCCACACAAGATCAAGGAGAATGTGAGGTATTTTTTAAAAGTAAAAAACACACGCCTAATCTGGAGTCCGACTCGTTTCTCTAGGAGAGCCAGGTTGGTTATTTCTGAGAAATGTGCTGTCATTTAATGGAGCTGAACTGTCTGTCTGGAGGTCATGTTTACAGCACAGGCCCAGTCTAGTGATTTATTTTTAATCACTCTTCTTGCTTTTCCATACTTGCAACGATACTCTTTGATTCCATAAATCCTGGGTGTCGTTTGAAGCATTATTTGATTGATAAAGACTTTATACACTTTTCAAAAGGCAGAAATGGAAAGAAATTATTGCAGAACTTGACTGCTGTGAGTATTTCTTATGGGAGCTCTCTAGTTTTGTTGTGTCACACTGCAGGGCAGACAGGGTGTGAGAATAATAAAGCTTTGGGGTAGAGATGTGCATATTTTTCAAATCTACCTGCAGGAGAGTTGTCTGAGCACATAATGACTTGTCTGTCTCTGGTGTCCTGTGGAATTAGGCAGGGTTAGTTCACCAGACATGAATCCTGGCAATAGATCTTTTAGTGGTATATTTATTTTTTGACTGGATTGAAAATGAGGCTGTGAGGGATAGACTTGGGCTATGTTCACATTAAACGTAATAAATCAGACAACGCATTTTTCAAAAAGTTTTCCAATAGTTGTTCGTCCACACTGAAACATCTGAAAACGTTTAAATCCCCTTTCTGCACATGCAGAAAAAAAACTTAAGAAATGTAAGACGTTGTTTTCATCCAAGGGTTTTTTGCTAAATAAGTATAGGGCAAAAAAAAAAAAAAAAAACAGCTGATGGAAACGCAAATTATCGATAAGCGTAGAAATCCTCAACTTTTTCCATTTAACTGTTACCATAAACTGGCATTAATGCAAAAATTTAGTGTTAAAGAATTTACATCACATCGTTACAACAAACAGCTTAGGGGAGAGGTAGTCTTGGACTGAGGAGAATCGAGTTTTCCTCAATTTCTTTAAAAGACACATTACCTTTATTCTTGATGGAAGTTCTCCAGACATTTTATGGACTACATTTTCCTTGCTGGTAAAGAATGTTTTATCAAAACAGCTGTAAAAAAAAAAAAACTAAAAACAAAACTTTTAATGTAAAAAAAAAAAAAGAAAAGAAAATTATAAAATGTGAATCTGCACTGTATAGCCTGTAAGCCCGTTATTTATGGTTCTCAGAGTGTCTGAAGCGGATGTCAGCCAATGAGAAGACAATCTTTTTTTTTTTTTTTTTATTGTATTGCAATAACAGTTACAATAAAGTTTTCAGTAGTGATCAACCGATATGTTTTTTTGGTTTGTTTTTTTGTCTTTTTTTCAAATAAATACAGAATTGGGGAACAGTTTCCAAAGAACAACACATACATACAATGGTCACTGAGTATAACTTATATTACATTCATGAGTATTCAGACTTCAATCAAATTCTGCAGTACAAAGTTATGTTAAGGGTTACCCATCTGACATAATCCATGGGTTAAAAGTAAAAAAAATGGTTCGAGTTCCTTTTTCCAGCCTTCTACATCATATCAGGTGCTGGTCATATAATTAGAATATCATCAAAAAGTTGATTTATTTCAATAATTCCATTCAAAAAGTGAAACTTGGATATTATATTCATTCATTACACACAGACTGATATATTTCAAATGTTTATTTCATTTAATTGTGATTAAAACTGACAACTAATGAAAACCCCAAAATCAGTATCTCAGAAAATTAGAATACAAAACATTTTTTTTTAGAAATGTTGGCCAACTGAAAAGTATGAACATGAAAAGTATGAGCATGTACAGCACTCAATACTTAGTTGGGGCTCCTTTTGCCTGAATTACTGCAGCAATGCGGCGTGGCATGGATTCGTGGATTCTGTGCCTCTCCTCTCTTCCTCCAGACTCTGGGACCTTGATTTCAGGAAATGCAAAATGTACTTTAATCAGAGAACATAACTTTGGACCACTCAGCAGCAGTCCAGTCCTTTTTGTCTTTAGCCCAGGTGAGACGCTTCTGACGCTGTGTCTTGTTCAAGAGTGGCTTGACACAAGGAATGCGACAGCTGAAACCCATGTCTTGCATATGTCTGTGCGTGGTGGTTCTTGAAGCACTGACTCCAGCTGCAGTCCACTCTTTGTGCATCTTTTTTCTACCACATCTTTTTCTTCCCTTCGCCTCTCTATTAATGTGCTTGGACACAGAGCTCTGTGAACAGCCAGCCTCTTTAGCAATGACCTTTTGTGTCTTGCCCTCCTTGTGCAAGATGTCAATGGTCGTCTTTTGGACAGCTGTCAAGTCAGCAGTCTTCCCCATGTTTGTGTAGCCTACAGAACTAGACTGAGAGACCATTTAAAGGCCTTTGCAGGTGTTTTGAGTTAATTAGCTGATTAGAGTGTGGCACCAGGTGTCTTCAATATTGAACCTTTTCACAATATTCTAATTTTCTGAGATACTGATTTGGGGGTTTTCATTAGTTGTCAGTTATAATCATCAAAATTAAAAGGAATGAACACTTGAAATATATCAGTCTGTGTGGAATGAATGTATACATTATACAAGTTTCACTTTTTGAATGGAATTACTGAAATAAATCAACTTTTTGATGATATTCTAATTATATGACCAGCACCTGTACATGGCATGAGGAAAAAAAAAAGTAAAAAACCTTAGGTAACCGGTGTAATCTTTTCAACCATTTCCACCAATGGGAAATGAAATTCTATTAGTATGTTGTCATGAAAAGGTCCATAGTTTCCATTTTGTACACATCATTCATATACAGTTGGGAGAGATGTTCTTTGAGCCATTTCCTTGTAATGGCCGCCTTACTTATTTAAAATTACACTCAAGATTAAACCCCATTATTGCATTTATCTATCTAGTCAGATCCTGCCAATAAGTATGAATAATGTTACAGTCCCAAAAGATGTGAAAACGGTCATCCATTACATTTCCGCGTTTTCTCAGGCATTCACCAGCCTTTTGATTCCCAGTTTGCAGATTTTTTTACTTGAAAAACTTTATTATATTTTTCCAAGCAATTTCCCTTCATGAATCTGAATTTGTTGTAGTCATCTGTGTTTTACTCATAGTTAGCCATTCTTCTTCTGTTATACTTATTTTGGCTTTTTTTTTTTTTTAACCTACGTTGTTGAGTGATTTATTTATTTTTTTGTTAGACATTAAACAGGAATAAATTCTTGATACAAGTTTATTTTTATATGTATCTACAAATATCTGTACTATTGAGAATCCAATATCTTCCACATCTTTTATAATCTTATTGAAGTAATGTCTAACTTGAAAATATCTGAAAAGTCTTGTTTATCTAAATTGTATTTCTGGGAAAGTTGCTGGAAGCTCTCTAGTCCCATCTCGGTAGAGATCGAGCAGAAAGATGTTATATCTTGCGAACTCCATTGTTTAAATCTCAGATCCAGCTTTGCTGGTTTAAATTGTAAGTTATGCTCAACCCTTCTTGGTATTCTTCCTTGTCTTTCAATTTTAGAATTTCTTAGTTCCTTATACCAAACTTCCAAAGGAATCTTTGTCCAACAGTTCAATTTATGTAATTGTGTCTGCTGAAAGTTTCTATCTCCCAATAACGCTTGAAGGGGTAACTCAAGTTGTGACTCTTCAGATTCTTTCCACTTTGCGCATTATTTGTCATTACACCAGCAAACCAAGTGTCTTAGCTCTGCTGCTTTTGTAATAATCATCTAATGATGGCCGACCTCTCCCACCCTGATCTTTAGGGAGTTGTAGAGTTTTTTTGAATCGCACTCTGATTTCTGTAATATGGCAAAAATGTATTTTATAGTTTGTTAATAGGTTAGCAGGGATATGAACCCCAAGATATTTAATGGAAGATGTATTCCATTTTAAATGTGTATTCATTATGTATTTTGTTACTTGGATTATGAATTACACAATAGAGTTTGAGTTTTAGGTATATTCAGTTTGTATCCTGAGTATGATCCAAATTTTTCACTTCAATTTGGGAAGGCTGAGTTCAGGGCATAAAGAGAAACAACAACACATCATCAGCATATAAACATATCTTGTGTTCTATATCCTTGACTACCACTCCCCTTATTTCTATATCATCTCTGATTAGCTGTGCCAATGGCTCAAGAAATAAAGCAAATAGTTTAGGGCTTAATGGGCACCCTTGTCAGCATCCCCTTTCTAAAGTAATATAATCTATAATGTCGCCATTAATTTAAATTTTTGTTCTCACTGAGTCAAACGCCTTCTCTGCGTCTTGGCTAATTATGAGGGCACTAGTTTTATTCTGAAATATATTCTCAATTATATGTAGGGTTTGCCATATATTATCCTATATCGGTCTTAGTTTTACAAAGCCTGTTTGATCTGTATCTATTAAATCTGGAAGAATGTGTTCTAATCGTTTATCCATTATGGATGCATAAAGTCTGTAGTCAATATTTAGAACTGAAATAGGTCTATACGAATTACATTCCATCCGATCTTTTCCTTCCTTTTGGAATTACAGATATTACCACCTCCCTTCAGGATCTAGGGGGATCACCTTCCTGTAAGGTGTAGTTAAAACATCCATGAATCATTGACATCAGTGGCTTTATACCACTCCTCAGAAAAACCGTCTGTTCCTGATCATTTATTTGTTTTAAGTTTTGATATAGCCTTATTGATTTCCTCTCTAGTTATATTTTGAGTTCATATTTTGTTTTGTGTTGATACGAATGATGGTAAATCCAACGTGTGCAAAAATCTTTGTATGCTTGCAGAGTTAATATAAGTTTTCGAGTGTAGAATTCTTTTTAGTACCTTTCAAAAGCCTGTTGTATTTGTTCCAATTTATGATATGTCTTTTTGGTTCTGGGATCTCTAATTTTAAATATGCCTGCTGTTTCCTTATTCTCCAAGCCATGAGCTTTTTTGCTTTTGGACCATTTTTATAGATCCTCTGCTTTTATAAATATAAGTTTTAATTGTACTTGATGTACATCATAAATCTTAAGTTCTGATTTGACCTCTTATCTATTTTTCAGAATAGTCGGATCATTTCCCCTATCATGTGTAGTTTCTAATTCTTTAAGTATTGTGTTCAAATCTTTTAAATGTTTTGGTTTTTCTTTTTTTTTTTCCCTATGATGCCCACACTATAAGTTTACCTCTCATAACATCCCATACAAGGTGACACCTCTCCATTATCGTTATGTTAAATAATCACAGAGTTCTTTCTGAACACATTGTTTGCATGCCAAATCATTTAAATAGTTAGCATTGAGTCGCCGGAATGTCTTTTTAGGTTAACTGTCCATGAGTACAGTCAGGTAAACTCCTGAGTGGTCTGAGATGTCCCTTGTCCCAATTTCACAGTCCTTTACTCTGTCTTTCTGAACCAAACATAAAAATTAATCATTCTAAACTGAGACATATGAGCAGAGGAGAAAAATGTAAACTGTTTTTCTGAAGGGTATACTGTGGATCTCTCCACTCAACTATTAAACCTAATTCTTTCATCATATTTCTCATTTGTCTAGCTTCCTGACTAATTTGCTTGATAGACGAATCAAGTTTAGGTTGAAGTTGTACATTCCAATCTCCCCCACAGATCAGTGTCCCAGATGCCTCCTCAGTTATGATATTAAATATTTTTATGAGAAATGATTTGTCTTCTCCTGGTGGTCTATATACACTGACTAATGTACAGTGCATCCGGAAAGTATTCACAGTGCTTCACTTTTTCCACATTTTATGTTACAGCCTTATTCCAAAATTTATTAAATTCATTGTTTTCCTCTAAATTCTACAAACAATACCCCATAATGACAACGGGAAAGAAGTTTGTTTGAAATCTTTGAAAAATTATTACAAATAAAAAACGGAAAACTCACATGTACATAAGTATTCACAGTCTTTGCCATGACACTCAAAATTGAGCTCAGGTTCATCCTGTTTCCACTGATCTTCCTTGAGATGTTTCTACAACTTGATTGGAGTCCACCTGTGGTAAATTCAGTTGATTGGACATGATTTGGAAAGGCACACACCTGTCTATATAAGGTCCCACAGTTAACAGTGCATGTCAGAGCACAAACCAAGCCATGAAGTCAAGGAATTGTCTGTAGACCTCCGAGACAGGATTGTATCGAGGCACAGATCTGGGGAAGGGTACAGAAACATTTCTGCAGCATTGAAGTTCCCAATGAGCACAGTGGCCTCAATCATCCGTAAATGGATGAAGTTTGGAACCATCAGGACTCTTCTTAGAGCTGGCCACCTGGCCAAATGGAGCGATCGGGGGAGAAGGGCGTTAGTCAGGAAGGTGACCGAGAACCCGATGGTCACTCTGACAGAGCTCCAGCATTTCTCTGTGGGGAGAGGAGAACCTTCCAGATGAACAATCATCTCTGCAGCACTCCACCAATCAGGCCTGTATGGTAGAGTGGCCAGACGGAAGCCACTCCTCAGTAAATGGCACATGGCAGCCCGCCTGGAGTTTGCCAAAGGCACCTGAAGGATTCTCTGGTCTGATGAAACAAAGATTGAACTCTGGCCTGAATGGCAAGAGTCATGTCTGGAGGAAACCAGGCACCTCTCATCACCTGGCCAATACCATTCCTACAGTGAAGCATGGTGGTGGCAACATCATGCTGTGGGGATGTTTTTCAGTGGCAGGAACTGGGAGACTAGTCAGGATCGAGGGAAAGATAAATGCAGCAATGTACAGAGACATTCTTGATGAAAACCTGCTCCAGAGCGCTCTGGACCTCAGAGTGGGGCAAAGATTCATCTTCCAACAGGACAACGACCCTAACCGCACAGCCAATATAACATAGGAGTGGCTACGTGACAACTCTGTGATTGTCCTTGAGTGGCCCAGCCAGAGCCCAGACTTGAACCCGATTGAACATCTTTGGAGAGATCTGAAAATGGTTGTGCACTGACGCTCCACATCCAACCTGATGGAGCTTGAGAGGTCCTGCAATGAAGAATGCCCAAAAATAGGTGTGCCAAGCTTGTAGCATCATACTCAAAAATACTTGAGGCTGTAATTGTTGCCAAAGGTGCTTCAACAAAGTATTGAGCAAAGGCTGTGAATATTTATGTACATGTGATTTTATTTATTTTTTCTTCGTTTTTTTCTTTTTAATAAATTTGCAAAGATTTCAAACTAACTTCTTTCACGTTGTCATTATGGGGTATTGTTTGTAGAATTGAGGAAAATAATTAATGTAATTCATTTTGGAATAAGGCTGTAACATAACAAAATGTGGAAAAAGTGAAGCGCTGTGAATACTTTCCGGATGCACTGTAACTGCATTTTGGTTAATTGTCCCTTTTACAATGATATATCACCCATCTTTATCAGTAATTTCAGAAAGAAACTGAAAATTAACTTTTTTTGAAATTAATGTTGCTACTCCCCATTTACAGCCATTATTGTATGAGGAGAAAAATGCTCTAAATCCCATTTTCCTTAACTTTGTATGTCCTAATGTGAAAGATGAGTCTCTTGCTAGAACATTATCTGTTGGTTTTTTTTTTCTCTTTTCATTTTAGCAATAAGTTTACATCTTTTAGTTGGACTTGGTAATGATGCGTTGAGAGAGTCAAATCGACCGGAAGTCATTCATTTTCTATGGCAGCCTGCGTCTCTCGGCGGCTCAGCGTGTAATCTAAGCAAATATTGTTTTAAAAATTGAGCCGACCAAAACATATAAAATTCAAAAACATGAACCTATTGAACCACATAGAAAATGGAACTGACCTCCAAACTTGAAGTTTTGAGTAACTTCCAAATGTGAGGGGTAGGCCTTCCTTCTCTAAAGGTCCCCTCTCTGTTGTGCAGATTGCACAAAAGGTGTTATCTATTCAGCACCATAATGACTGGTCCTATATTCTTGTGTTTTCTGCTAGGTTTACAAGTTAAACAAGTATTTTCTTATTTTATCCTCTATAATAACAGCGTTGATTTAATATAAATTATAGTCCTCTCTCACCAACTTAACAATTGGTAGTAACTCAACTCTGAACATGGTGTCCTCTGTTCATCCTTTTCCAACATAAGGTAGATCGAATAGTTCACGTCCTCTTTCGTCATAAATATTTGAATTCAATTTATGCATCCACCATCAAAGTAAACATCCGTATATCCACAAATGTAAAGGTCTCACCAGTATTTCTGAGTTTTATGGTAGAGTTTATCAACTTCATCTGTTCATTCAGGCGGAGCTTGTGTTGTCTTTTTGAAACCCACAAAATTTCTCCCGAATCTTCGCTCGATGTGCTTCATTACTTTTCTTTGACGTTGCGTCCACCTTTTCCCAAGACCTCTGTTTTGCTTTTTCAGGAGGGCCCATTCCAGTTGCCTCTTCGTTACTTATCAGTCCCTTTTCTTTTCAAGTCTTTCGATGCTTCCATTGTCGTATTATATGTAACTGAGCCTTTTCCAGTTTCAGACTTTCAGTTTTGCTGGGCGGTAGCATCTGGAACTTGATTCCTTTCTCTTTGTATTTTCCTGATCGGTGCGAATGCACTTCTTTTCTGTTGGATCTCAGGTGGATAATTTTGGTCAAAGAAAATCCTTTTTCCGTTGCAGTGCACTACTCTCTTCCTCCATGCAGAGCAGAGAACCAAGTCCTTCATCTTATATTCCAGGAAAAATACCAACACTGATCTGGGGTATTCATCCGCGGGTGGCTTGGGTCCAAGTGCTCTGTGACTCTGTTGAATTTTGAGGTCCAAGTCGCCAAGTGACAACCCTTCGCATCCTTTCGGAATTCCAGATATTATTTCTGCGTGAACGTGTTTCAAGATCTAACGGTCTCTCCTATAGGCTGATACAATGCCGATGTATCATACAATTTAATATAGTAAATAACGTAAACATAAAATAGCAAAAATATAATGCTTATTTACCACTATAATTACTCAATTTCACACAAAATGTTACCTTTTGTAAACATTTTTATATATATATTGTATTATAACCTGTTGATATGCAATCGCTTGCACTTGGGAGTGACGTCACTGTTTACAATTAATATATAATTTACCATCTATAAATGTAATTAATGTTAATAAATGATACATCTTTTCAAAGGTTTAAGGGTTCAACATTGATATCCGATCTCTGTTTCACGATAGCAATGCTCCAGAAACAGCAATTTAGTTATTTGTGCCAGGAGTACAAATGAAAACATGCAATATTAAAATGGGACTTCATACCTTTGTTCTGAAAATGCGATCGCCAGATGAATCCAGTTTGCCACACTTGGGTCAATTGTACATGACATGCGTTCATTGAAAAACATCCAATAGCACTTTTTGTCCATAAGTGATAAATCTGAGAAATATTGATATATTCAACATTGTTTACATGAGATCTCGCCTGAAAAAAATTACCTTTCGTCATCGTTCTTCAACAAACTATGCAATCTGAGCAGCATTCATGTTGTAAAACTGTATATGATCTTATATATTAGAGTCTCATAAACAAAATGAGCCTGTCTTCAAAGTAAAATATATTTACTATATACAAATATTTTATATAGTTTTATTCATAATAGTTAAGCAGTGCAGTCAGATTTTGTGTCGTCAGTACGCTTCCAGTGAGTTTACAAAGAAAAAAGCTTGCAGGAACCTCATTTTTTATTAGATCATCTTCAAATTTGAAACATAACTTCTTTAGACGTGTGGCTTTGAGAACATTGTATTTCTGGGTTGTCTTGGCACTTTTTTTTATTGATATTTAGATTATAAAAACATGTTCAGCACAAAATATTTCCATTACTATAAACTTCAGCTTCTCTAACTTTAGTGTCTTTTTTCCTGTAAATACAACAATTTAAGTTCAGGTATGTCATTTTCATGGTTTGTGCTCAAAAAGGGGTTGCGTATCAAAAGGTTAAATGGTAGATAGCAGTTTCGTCTGGTTTCTGTTTAGTCATCAAACTTTTTTTTTTTTTGCACATGCAGAAATTGTATATATTTGGAAGGAAATAACAGTATACACCGTAGTCCAGCAACCATGGATGGCATGTGCTCATTAGCAATCGCATTTTCTAAAAAAAAAAAAAAACGAATCAAACCAATTGTACTTACAGTGCATAGTGAATAAGACATTTACTTATAGCACAAGTGAAGCGCATTTACTTTGAAGTTGCACTCACACACTTGGCAGCAGTCTCCTGACAGTTTAAATGGACTGGATCACCTGCTTGGATTGTCACAGACTGACCGTCATGATTTGTGAATCAGAGGAACTTTTGATCCTGATCCTGAAGTTTTGATTCTGGCTGATAGAATATGCACTTCAGAGGAATATAATATTTGAGCCTTCATTAGGGAAAAAATTAATTTATTTATTTATTTTTTTTCATGAGGTTTGTTAATTATATCTGTTTAAACGAGACATCTGCGTATTTGCAGACAGTATATAATAGAAGTTTTATTGATATTTGTTTTTTATCATTGGATTAGTTACAGGGAACTGTTGAGGAGAGATTGTTAGAATATACGCTTCAGAGGAATATTTATTAGCGCTCCATAGGAAGCTGGATCTGCTCAAGTTTTGTGAGGTTTGTTTATTACATAAAATATATTGCAATATCTAGCATATTTGAAGACGTATATGATATGGTTTCATTGATATTTGCCTTTTTATCAGACAAGACAGTTAAATGTTACAGGGAACTGTTAAGGAGAGATCCTGTGAGCGTTTAAAGCTGTCGTGAGTCAGTCACACGGTGTTCTGGTATCGGATAGAGTCGGTGCTCTGTACTACCAGTATTACAGAAACGATGGTATCGTTACATCTTTTTTTATTTTTGTATCTACTTGATACCAAAGTACCGGTACTTTTGACAAAACTAATTGTAACAGACTACCTAATAACAACCTATAATTGGGTTGTAGGTATAACAACCTACACTAGAAAACGAAACTCAATGCAGCATCCAAAGATGTATTACATATATGAACATGTCTATGCCTGAGCATTACTGCATGTCATCTACACAGTCAGGTGAGGCACTGTCCAAGAAAACATCTCGACTCTGTGAAGTATCAGCATGTTTTTTTGACAAATGTAATACATTAAAGGTGTCATGAATTGTATTTGTATTTTTTTTTTTTTTTTAATAATGTTCCTTGAGGTCCACTTATAATGCACTTAACTTCAGTAAAAGTAGTCATAATTTAGGAATAATTGGTTATTTTCTATCCAGTTTTTGTGCCTCTGATTCAAATGCTCCGTTTTAGGGGCGTGTCCTTGAAGACTTCAGTGTACACGCCCACTGCTGTGATTGGGAAACATCTTTGCATGTGGATAAGTGTAAACGTCCCCGCCATTACACGCGTGTGGGGTTGTTTTGAAAACTTGGGATAGTTAAAAAAAAAAAAAGACAACCGGAGGAATTCATCCATACATGTTTGATCCCGAATTAACCCCCTCCACAAACACCATGGACACTGCAGTCTGTGACAGCATGTTAAGTAATCACTGTAATGTACTTATCTATTTGTGTAATAGGTATTTATTTTATTGTTATTTAAACCAAGACAAGACAAAATGGTGTGCATCTTTTTAAATAGTTGGGGCATTTTCCAATGGAGAAACATTTCCGTGTTTTACAAATGCTGAGTAACGCATGATAGTATCAAATAAAGTGTAAATACATGGTGCTGTCACATTTATAGCTGTGAAAGGATACACTTACCGCGCAAAATGTAAACGTATATAGGATACATTCATTTTATAATCGTATACTGTAATGCAGTTCAATGGAAAGGAGGAGGCGAGAACTAGCTTGGCAATATAAAAATATTTGAATGAGAAACTTAAACAAAAGATACAAACACACACATGACGGACATGCCCGTAAATGATCTCCCTCTCCCCCACCATCCTCCGCAGTCGGCCTTTATCCCTCGGAGGCTTGATTAGCCTAATACGGGACCGGGTGTGTAGAATCACGACCCGGCCCAGCCCTCCGCCCTGCCAAATATACATATAACCATCTTTCATCATATATTCAGTGTTGTGACAAACGCATACGTTGTTCATTACAATGAGTCTCTAGAATTTACTCCGAATGGTGCCAAAAACAAAACGCATCTAGTGAGCGGCAGTTCTGTGGATGGAAATATCTTGTTGAAGAGAGAGGTCAACAGAGAATGGCCAGACTGGTTCAAACTGACAAAGTCTACAGTAACTCAGATAACCACTCTGTACAATAGTGATGAGAAGAATATCATCTCTGAATGCTGTTCTGAGATGCTGGTTGGTGCTGTTTTGGTGGCATAAGGGGGACCTACACAATGTTAGGCAGGTGGTTTTAATGTTGTGGCTGATCAGTGTGTATCTCACCCAGCCCTAATAAAGGCTATAAAAAGCTTGATTGGGTATATGCTTAAAAATAGAGCATAGTTATATAGCCATCATTTAAAAAATAAAGAGTCCGGAAATGGGCTTTCGGGCTCTTTCATTGTCCCTCATTAGGCTCCAAATAAAAAAAAAAAAAAAATATATCGCGCATATATATATATATATATATATATATATATATATATATATATATATATATATATATATATATATATATATATATATATATATATATATATATATATATATATATTTTTTTTTGATTTATTTGGATTTTAGTTGCACAAGAGACTGCATTTTGGATTTTATTAATTTCAATTAATTATGTCTGTGCTCTTCTTCATAAGAAAAGGCTAAAAATAAAGTTTTTTAACATCCTTTTCCACCACCTTATTATCGTTATCTGCAAAATCCACTATTGGTCGATCTGTAAGTCATAAGAAATGGATTCTAAGTAAAGCCCTCTTATGAACCTGTCAGATATTCAGCATAATGGGCTAAATATCTGTCATATTGTGCAAAACTATCATAGTCCTCACAAAAACAGATTGTGCCTAATCAAAGAACATTACTCACAGTAGACAATTTGAGGTCGGACAGTAATTTAAAAAAATTATTGTTAAAGTTGGTGAAATTTTTACACAATTACTGCTCTGATGTCTGTAGAGGAAGTGCTTAAATTAACATGGCATTAGTTTACAGACAACTTCTTGGAGAGGGTGTTAAAGGGATACTTCACCTCTGGGAAGATGAATGTGTATTTAAAATTGGTCATTTATATAGTATAAATGTGAAATGATTTTTGAATTTGAAGCATTCTAGACAGAGAAAAGGCAGAAAATGTATTTTTTACACATATGGCTGAAAGACAACAACTCCCAGAATGCACTTGCTTTGCTGCCCTTACAAGGCCACTCCCAAACCACGCCTACCGGTTACAGGCAGCAGTATCTGAAAATATGATACAACTAGGCTTGCTTTGATACATCGTGACTCTATAAATCGTGAGTTAGTTGATAAATTGACTGACTACGCGGGAAGAACATTATGATAATTCTGGGTGTCCAAACTCTGTACATGACGTCTTAGTAACAAAAAAGAAAAACAAACAAAATACTCACTTTACACTAAGCCGTCCGTTTGTCCCTGCGGGCTTTGGCTGGCGTTTCCAATTTATCTTCGGGATCCTAAAATAAGTTTCCAGGACTCCCCTGTCCATGTGTGGTACAAAACTTGGGTGCTCAGTTATACATGCTCAAGTTAGCGGTGCTGTTTCATCAGCGGATTCAGCGATCTCATCCAGAAGAAAACGGCATCGCTGAAATTCGCGACAGCAATAGGACTCTCTATCTGTTTCCACAGGCGCACAGCGAGAGCACTGACACCACCAGTCCGCCCCAACTCGAGTCTGAATATAATTTAACACTCTCTTCCTCCTGCCTGCCAAGCAGGATTTGCTCCCCTGCTACAGCAGCTGCTCCGGCTGCCTCTGTTCATCGCTGTACAGGTAGCCGTGAGCATCAGATTCTCGCAACAGATCTTCGAAATCCCCTTCTGCCATTTCAACTTCAAAACTACCTTCCGCCATCGTGATTAGCCTACTTGTATACAAACTTTCTACACAGAGCAAGAGCCTGTTAGCTTAGCTTCTACAGAAAGATGGCTGACACTATCTTCACATTCTGTGAGTGAGATCCCGCCCCATATGGGCGTGGTGAAAACATGCGGAACACTGGCTGTAGTTTTAAGCCTCTGGCCCAAAAATCCTCCGACGCAAAATGACGATTTTTGCGTCATCGGAGGATTTTTTCCAGACTAAAAATAAATAAATCTCTCATCTCAGGGGGATATGAGGGGGAGGGGGGGAGAGCTCGGTAATTCGAAAATACTACTGGTTTTCTACTGATACAAAGCTTAATGCTAAATCCTGAAGTAACCCTTTAAGATACTAATGGTTACATTTTGACTCGTAGCATGCTAAAGCACCATGATATATTTGTTAGTCAACTAGTTTAATTTGTTGACCCTTCCCTTTTGGAGAGAAGGGGAAACGACAGTTGGATATCTCACAATATTCTGCAATACAGCACCCCACCCTTCCACTGTGTGCGTGCGTGCGTGCGTGCGTGCGTGCGTGCGTGCGTGCGTGCGTGCGTGCGTGCGTGCGTGTAAAAATAAAGGCACATAATTTGTTTTTTAAGTGGTGTGTTCAGCTCAGTGTTGGTGTGGTGATTGATGGACCAAAAGGCTGTTCTCCACCCTGTGGCTCTTGTTGCTTCTCCATTCATATAAACCAGCAGGACTAGTTCCCACTCCTAACAGACGGTCTCATACCTCCCTGTGTGGAACTGATGTCGGGTACTCTTTTATATGGAAAGCAACACAAACCACTAACTACACATTAGGGTGGGGGGGCTATTTAACAGTAGTTTAAATCGCTTCTCATTCAAAATCTGGTGAAGTGCTCCTCCGGTTCCGATCTCAGTGTATGTTATAAGCACGTATATTTATTTAATAATGCAGCTTTTTGTGATTCACTAAGCTATTGTATGTCTTCATGAGACTTTCAGTGAAATGCACGAGTCATATAGAAAACTGTAATGGTGCTTTTATAGTTCTTTTATTTCATTTTTCGAGCTTGACAGTAACAACCATGACTGACGCACAGTATCGAATTTGGAACGGGCTCGATGGACCGATACTCGATCCATTAAAAACGTAAGTATTGGAGCTGATACTGATCCCCAAACACCACAGACTCAAGTCACAATGAGCTAAAGCAGTCTTTCAGGTGCTCTTTTGGCCTGTAGCTGCACTAATGACTGCACTTATTGTGCATCTTCTGTATTCTCCTTGAGTCGTTAATGGCCAGTGATAATATCTAGAACACTATGGGTGATACAGTACACTAATGATGACAAGTGAGACATTTGATAATTGTAGAAATCAATTAACTTTGAATTGCTTAAATGTAATTTTAAAATCATGCACGATATTTACTCATAACATTGAATACATTAAACAAAGGATTGCATAAAGTGAAGAGCTACTTATTCTAAATAATAGTGTATTTTTGGACTCTTGAAAGTCAAGACTTTGACATTATTGTTTTTAAATGAATGAATGAATGAATGAATGAATGAATGAATGAAGGGACATTTATAGTTTCAACATTATTTATACTTCAGAACTTTGTTGGACAAGAAAAACTAGCTTCATACCATGTGACCCACATTTGGTTATCAATGTGTAAACGCATAAAATGGAACAATTCATGGACGAAGCCACACTGAGAGTCCCATATATCTGCGACTGAACCATAAAAATCAAGATTTTAAAAGGACAGTTCGTTATAAAACAGAATTTATAAGCATATTAAGATATATTTAATTCTTCTGGAGTTATAGGCAATTTTGGAAAAGCAGCAAAAAAGTATTGTTGTTTTGAACTCCCACCCTTGACCAACAATGCAAGAAGTGTCAACTGATTTTTAGTAATGGATCTACCTATTTCTGTAGAAATTGTTTTTCTCTAAAATAATAAGGAAAATGTATTAGTTTGCTTATACAAAATAATTGATTACTATTCTCTACTACAGGTGCTGGTCATATAATTAGAATATCATCAAAAAGTTGATTTTATTTCAGTAATTCCATTCAAAAAGTGAAACTTGGATATTATATTCATTCATTACACACAGACTGATATATTACAAATGTTTATTTCATTTAATTGTGATGATTCAGATGATTGCACTGCTCAGGTGTTATGAGAGCCCAGGTTGCTCTGATAGTGGCCTTCAGCTCTTCTGCATTGTTGGGTCTGGCGTATCACATCTTCCTCTTCATAATACACCATAGATTTTCTATAGGGTTAAGGTCAGGTGAGTTTGCTGGCCAATTAAGAACAGGGATACCATGGTCCTTAAACCAGGTACTGGTAGCTTTGGCACTGTGTGCAGGTGCCAAGTCCTGTTGGAAAATGAAATCTGCATCTCCATAAAACTGGTCAGCAGCAGGAAGCATGAAGTGCTCTAAAACTTCCTGGTAGACGGCTGCATTGACCTTGGACCTCAGAAAACACAGTGAACCAACACCAGCAGATGACATGGCACCCCAAACCATCACTGACTGTGGAAACTTTACACTGGACTTCAAGCAACGTGGATTCTGTGCCTCTCCTCTCTTCCTCCAGACTCTGGGACCTTGATTTCCAAAGGAAATGCAAAATGTACTTTCATCAGAGAACATAACTTTGGACCACTCAGCAGCAGTCCAGTCCTTTTTGTCTTTAGCCCAGGCGAAACGCTTCTGACGCTGTGTCTTGTTCAAGAGTGGCTTGACACAAGGAATGCGACAGCTGAAACCCATGTCTTGCATATGTCTGTGCGTGGTGGTTCTTGAAGCACTCCAGCTGCAGTCCACTCTTTGTGAATCTCCCCCACAATTTTGAATGGGTTTTGTTTCACAGTCCTCTCCAGGGTGCGGTTATCCCTATTGCTTGTACACTTTTTTCTACCACATCTTTTTCTTCCCTTCACCTCTCTATTAATGTGCTTGGACACAGAGCTCTGTGAACAGCCAGCCTCTTTAGCAATGACCTTTTGTGTCTTGCCCTCCTTGTGCAAGATGTCAATGGTCGTCTTTTGGACAGCTGTCAAGTCAGCAGTCTTCCCCATGTTTGTGTAGCCTACAGAACTAGACTGAGAGACCATTTAAAGGCCTTTGCAGGTGTTTTGAGTTAATTAGCTGATTAGAGTGTGTCTCTTTGAATGATTTTACAAGCAATACTAAAGAAATGAACAGAAAAATGTGTGTAGACTTCATGAACAGAAGTGCCTATTTCTGAAAGCAAAGTGGCAGGTATCTAGTTTACTTGCTAGTGACTCAAAGTAAACTCATGTTCTGTGTTGTTGTGTGTGTTTGCAGGGTTTCTGCAGCAGCAGTACAGTGTCTGTAACGGAGAGTCTGCTCTTTGTGTCCACACTGAACGGAAACCTGCATGCCGTCAGCAAGAGGTCTGGAAGCATCAAATGGACCCTGAAAGAAGGTACACACAATGTTTTCCTGCCAGACCATTCGTTTTAGTTCTCAAAGGTGTATCATGAGTTCAGATTACACGTCTCACAGTGGTAAACTGGAGTGATGCCCAGCGCACCTGTGAAAGTCAATGACAGCTCACTGTTGTCTGCTGGAGTATATGTTATTATTTTACAGACTGCAGGAGACTTTAGTCCTACACTTAAACTATATTTAATTTTGCAAAGAGATAATTGCTCATTACCATACAATTATTAAATTAATGAGCAAGTTTATGAAATTATTAAAGTAATAATTATTATAGCAATAAGCCATTAGTAGTTGTGCTTTTGAGTGAATTTACAAGTATAAAGGCTGCTGTTATACACTACATATAGAGATTTTATTGTGGTAACGCACAGCAACTTGCGTTTTGGCAGTAGACAAGAAAAGTTTTTGGGGATTCCCTCAAATTATTTTTAACAGCATTTGTTTTTTATTGCGGCATATAACAGTAATTCTAAATATTGTTTGTTGAGTTATGTTACAAAATAGATAGCGAAATAGCAAAAGGAAAGTCAAAAATAGAAAGGCAGAAAAAAAATAAATAATAGTAAACAAATAGAAGTCTCTGTAAAAGATGAGTTTGTTGAAAAAAGAAAGTTTGGAACAATAGACATTTATTATAGACATTTTTTATATATTTAATTTTTACATATTTGTATTTTGTAAATTGTTTTATGAAAATAATTTTACTTCACCACATGATTTTTTTTTCCCTCCCAATTTGAAATGCCCAGTTCCCAAAGTGCTCTAAATCGTCCTCAATCCGGGTGGCGGAGGGTGAATCTCAAGTTGCCTCAATGTCTTAGACCGTCAATCCACGCTTCTTATCATGTGGTTTGTTGAGCACGTTACCGCAGAGACATAGCGCGTGTGGAGGCTTCACGCTATTCTCCGTGGCATCCAAGCACAACTCACGACGTGGCTCATCGAGAGCGAGAACCACACACTATAGCGACCGCGAGGAGGAGGTTACCCCTGTGACTATACCCTCCCTAGCAACTGGGCCAATTTGGTTGCTTAGGAGATCTGGCTGTAGTCATCTGGGGCCATTCTGTCCCGGAATGGAATGGAAATTTTAGAAAAGTAGAATATACTGGCTTTAGCATTGTTGTCGGAGAAGCCAGTATTTCAACTTAGCATGTTTCCTAATTTTCTAATGACATATTATGGTCATTTTATGATTTTAGTACAGTAAAAATATTACATATAGCACCTTTAACCCCCACTATTATTCTCTCTCCCCATCCCCTCCCTGAGAGTCCCCCAAAAATGTTAAATATTTACCCCATTTCCTGACAAACAAGTCCCCAAACCCCAGCCTTCTACTTGCCACCTCCTCGAAAGCTGCCACCCTCCCCACCTCCGCGCACCATCCAGAAATGATGGCGCTCCGTCCGACTTCCAGCCCCTTAAAATATTTTTTTGCCAATCATGATGCTGGTCAGAACTCCATTTTTTTTTTATACGTTTATCCCCCAAAATTATGACTGCCCCATCACCCAAAATACAAAGTCTGGGGCAAAGTAAAATTCAAGTGCCCAAAACGTCACACAAATAACTCAGACCTTCAACCAAAATTCTTGGATCTTAACACACCCCCAGAAGTAAAATTCATTTGTTTTTACCGCCGCTACCAGGTGTCTATAAAGTAACTTAATCCATCCAATAAAAATATTCCCAAACCTGCATATTTCCAAAATCTTAAAAAGATATCAAGTGACTTTTCAGCATCAAGTGAGATGGAAGCGACCAGAGTCTGATCATTAGCCACTGACCACATAATATTGACGAAACCTTAATGTTATCTGAAAAGCTGTGGCCCTGAATAAACCCCACCTGATCCATATGAATAAGGGTTGTCATAACTTAATCGGTTAGCCAGAATTTTTGCCAATATTTTTGCATCTAGCTGTATCAGTGAAATTTGATGGTAACTCTTACACTCACTTGGATCTTTGTCCTTTTTAAGAATCAGCCTGATCCGGGCTTGTGTCATGGTTTGCAGGTTGGCATCCACGCACAACTCACCACGTGGCCCACCTAGATTGAACCACATTATAGCGATCATGAGGTGGTTACCCCATGTGACTCTACCCTCCTTAGCAACTGAGCCAATTTGGTTGCTTAGGAGACCTGTCTGTAGTCACTCAGCACGCCCTGGGATTCAAACTCGCAAACTCCAGGGGTGGTAGTCAGCATCTTTACTCACTGATCTACCCAGGCCCCCTTGCATTCCTTGAATCGATCACGTTTCTCTCTTGTCGAATTCGCAAAGTCTGGGAATAGGAAAATTTTGTGGTTCTTCCAAGAAAGGCTTCCTTTTCTTCTCGCCTCATGTAACACAAGATCTTTATTGGATGATCTCAGAAATTTGGACAGAATTGGTCAGGGCCCGTCTCCCTC
Organism: Moxostoma hubbsi; assembly: GCA_032164185.1. Classification (NCBI taxonomy): domain Eukaryota; kingdom Metazoa; phylum Chordata; class Actinopteri; order Cypriniformes; family Catostomidae; genus Moxostoma; species Moxostoma hubbsi. Next base: position 3,524,248 of record JAVLUX010000187.1, read on the forward strand.
AGTGGATCTCCGAGCCGGAACCCTGTGAGCTCACTTGATTTCTAGCTTATGGCTCGTTATGTCAAGCAGACTCTGGAATACCTCATCTAGGAATTTTACCATATCGCTGCCACCATCGTCCTCAGAAATTCCAACAATTCTGATGTTGTTTCACTGATTACAATTCTCAAGGTCTTCCAATTTTTCCCAAACGCATTCAAAGTCTGTCTTGGTCGCTAGCGGATTAACAGTTTATTCTCCCTCCGATGACTCCAGAAAATCTATCCATTTCTCAACATCCCCCATTCTTTAACCAACTCAGAGTATTTCGTCTCCATGGCAGTGATCGATCGACGTACAGCAGGTCCCTTTAAGTCCACAGTGACCTTCACCAGCATTGCCGACATGCTAAACAGTTGATGCTGTTTCTCTCCCACCGCACCATCCAAATTGAGTCCCTAGTCTGCGGCCCAGTCACGGATGTCAGCTTGAGTACGTAAGTGTCTATTAATGTCTTCAGAGACAGAAGATTTTGAATTCTTTGACATATTGTCTTCATAAAACAGTTATGGATCAGGGTGTATCGAATCTTGCCAGTTTGACACAAAAAGTATTAAAAACTAGCAAAGTGGACAGAGCTCGCTGTTCACACATCCGACCCTCGCATGGCGCAACGCGACTCCCCCAATCTAGAATTGTATTTTTAATAAAAAATGGATGTGTGCTAAATAACCAACTAAAACAGTTTTGCCCTAGGTACATTAATAGACATTCCATCGGTCATATCTGCTTTTGAAAAATCTTAACTTATTTGTGCTGCATTTATGAAATGAGGTGACTATGTTCTTGTTTCCAGCATGTGTTTTGGACTGATAGCAGATTGCAGATGGACCGTATGTGTAGTCTTTCCTTGCACTGTTTCAATAATCATTAACCCAGCAACTGCAGGGTACAAACATTGTGTCATCAAGGTAGTGGAATGTTAGTTTACATAATTTCCACTTGAGCTTTAACTCAAAGCCAGAAACAAATGAAGGATATTCAATGCATGCGAAAGCATTCTTCCACTTCTGCAGTTAACATTCATTGAATGGAAGTTGCCATCATTTTTATTTATAATTCATATTTTCATTATATAATCTGGTGAAATTTGATACATCCAGTTACACATTTGCTCTTTGAGGTAAACATGACAAAGAAGTAAAAAATTAAAGGACACTTACATGTTTAAGATGAAAGCCCAGACAGGCCTGTGGACCGGGGACTTGATTTGGATAGCACGGTGGGAGAGGAGATCCAGCGTCATCTATCCAACATGCCGGTGATGCTGACGAAGGTAGTTGCAGACTCTGAGGATCTCGCTGTAATACGGCAATTGATTCTGGAGATGGAAGATGGAAGGTAAATGAGTTAGTCACAAGAGTGGCAGATGTTTAGAAACAAATCGATTATCTGGAGTCATCGGAAAGGGAATTATCCGCTAATCCGTCTGCGACCAAGATAGATGTGGAATAATTAAAAAATTTGGAAGATTTGGTAAATCGGAGCCAAAGGAACAACTTACGGATCGTTGAAATTCCTTAGCATGAGGAAGGCAGAAATATGGTGAAATTTCTGGACAATCTCTTCCTGAGTCTGCTCGACAAAACGGGCCATAAGCTGGAAATGGAACAAGCTCAGAGAATCCCGGCTCGCAGATCTGCTGAGGTAGACAGACCGCGATCAATCCTGGCCAAATTTCTGAGATCATCCGATAAAGATCTTGTGTTGCGCAAGGCGAGGAGCAAAGGAAAGCTCTCTTGGAAGAATCACAATATTTTCTTGTTCCCCGAATTTGCGAACGCAACAAGAGCAAAATGTAATCGGTTCAAGGAATGCAAGAAACTCTTGCATCAATGAAGTTCGATTTTTGCACCAACGTTTCCGGCCAAACTGAGAATAAACAACAAGGATGGCAGCAAAGTATTTACATGTCCCAATCAGGCAATATCTTTCATTGAAACAATGATGTGTCTTGTGAGTGGATCGACTCACTGTACTTTGTCTTTCGGAGGAAGCTGGGTGTCATTTTTGTTTATTTTTCCAATGGCTCCGCCATGTGGCTGGAGTTTGTTTTGTGTTGTGAATTAACACTTTTCCTTAAAGAAACTTTTGCATTGGTGGTCAGCTGGTGCACCCCCATATCCTGAGCGATGCATGGAGATGGGGAGGGTAGCGGCTTATGAGGAGGTGTCATTGGGAAGATGGGGTGAATTTGAATTGTTTGTCCAGAAATGGGGCAGGTATTTTGAATTTTTGGGGGGCTCTCAGGTGGGGTGTGGAAAGAGTATGTAGTATAGTTTTATGGTAGTGTAGTGTAGTGTGTGTGTGTGTGTGTGTGTGTGTGTGTGTGTGTGTGTGTGTGTGTGTGTGTGTGTGTGTGTGTAATGTGTGTGTGTGTGTAATGTGTGTGTGTGTGTAATGTGTGTGTGTGTGTAATGTGTGTGTGTGTGTGTAATGTGTGTGTGTGTGTAATGTGTGTGTGTGTGTGTGTGTAATGTGTGTGTGTGTGTGTGTGTAATGTGTGACCACAGGTTTTTTTTTGGGGGGGGGTGGGGTTTAAATGGTGTGTGTGTGTGTGTGTATATATGTGTGTGTATATATATATATGTATATGTGTTTTGCTTTTCTTGTTATTATAAGATATTTTTTTTTTTTTTTTTTTTTTTTTTTTTATATAAATACGGCTGCAGCAGCTTGAGTTTCACCCTGCTGTGTCTCAGAAACCTGATGCTCAGGTAGAGCGAGTCCCTGAGCTCAGAGATACGGTTACTGCCCTTTCTACTACTAAAGAGATAGTTTTGAATCTAAAATCTGATTGGACGAGCAACATTTGCATTGCTTGTAAAACAGCAGATATTCACACCTGTCACCGCATCAGTTCCATTTAGATATTCTATGAGGACTTATAAGGTGTGAAAGGATGTGCTATTGCGCTGTTAGACAAGACACATAGGAGCAAATTCCTAAAACAGATGTCATTTCTGCTTGTATTTCAGCACAAAAACATGCGTCTTATTTACTAACCACTCGCAATGTAGTTTCAGCAGGTGTAATTAGCACTGAAATAGTGTAGCGTTTTGGGGATTTAAATGAAGTCTTTGTCATTCCTCTCTAGACAAACAAGCCTCCTTTCTGTGTAAATTAAGTGCAATCTATAATGAGCCTAATTCACAGAACTCTGTGCTATTTTCCAGGTGAAATGAACACTGTACTATTACTGCCTGAGGAAAGCAGGCAGTAAACTGAATTTTATTTAAGAGAAATTTTTATACATTTTCTATTGATCATGGCAGCAGTAATTCATGAAATAATGAGCAAACGATGGAGACAAGTGTTATAACCTGGTATAAATTCAGATGGGCTGTGTAGTCAAGCTCACTTTGGCATATTAAAGGATGGTTCAGGTGTCTAAATCACATTGTGGAGTGATGCTGTATAATAATAAAAATAATACATTTTATTTTTATAGTTCATTTCATACTTAAAATGCAGCTCAAAGTGCTTCATAGTTGGAAGTATAAAAACATAGAATTCAACATTTCAGATAAAGTAAAACAAATCATTGCAATAAAAATGAAACTGTACAAAGATATAAAATGTAATAAAAAAAAGCTGCAAGCAGCAATTAATGGGATTCAAGCCTTTAAGTTCCTTTAAGTACAAATGTAACAGTAAGTATTAGACTGTCTGTTAGCACCTAAAACAATGATAAAGTGCCTTCATTTTCTGAAACATCATGTTAGGAAGCACAAAGATATGGTATTTTTTACATTCCTGACTTTTACAGCGCCACCAAGAGCTATAGGTGGGCAATTTTCATGTGTCCTCAGACTGACCTCCTACATCAGTTTTTTAAATATGGTGATATCTCATTCTGTTCAAGAATTTTGACCTTTTAAGAAAAAGTGGCCATGCCCATTCCATACGTTCCAACTTCTTTTGATAATTATTTATATTGGGACTCCAGAGAATCCTTCTGCACTGGTTTGGTTACGATCGAGTGAACGGCCTAGGACTAGTTAGAAAAAGTATATATTTTTTTTAAATAATCTCAAATATTTCATGACCGATTTGTTTCACACCGATGGTTCTTGATGCAAAGTTATTCAGAATGAGGAGACCTGGAAAAAGGAATCACTGGAAAAATAATACAGTTTAAGTCATACAGTATACTTTAGCCAAATATATTTAAACTCAGCTTTTCACAATTCCTGACATTTAATCGTAGAAAACATTCCCTGTCTTCAGTCAGGATCACTGCTTTATTTTAGAATGTGAAATGTCAGAATAACAGTAGAGAGAATTATTTATTTCAGCTTTTATTTCTTTCACCACATACCCAGTGGGTCAGAAGTTTACATACAATTTTATAATATGCATTGCTTTTAAATTTTTTTAACTTGGGTCAGACATTTTGGGGAGCCTTCCACAAGCTTCTCACAATAAGTTGCTGGAATTTTGGTCCATTCCTCCAGACAGAACTGATGTAACGGAGTCAGGTTTGTAGGCCACCTTGGTCGTACATGCTTTTTCAGTTCTACCCACAAATTTTCTATTGGATTAAGGTCAGGGCTTTGTCATGGCCGCTCCAATACCTTGACTTTGTTGTCCTGAAGACATTTTGCCACATATTTAGAGGTATGCTTGGGGTTATCAATTTGGAAGACCCATTTGCAACCAAGCTTTAACTTCCTGGCTGATGTTACTTCAATACATCCACATAAATTTCCTTTCTCGTGATGCCCACTGTTTTGTGACGTGCACCAGTCCCTCTCACAACAAAACACCCCCACAGCATGATACCTGCTACCCCATAGCTTCGCGGTTGTGATGGTGTTCTTCGGCTTTCAAGCCTCACCCTTTTTCCTCCAAACATAACAATGGTCATTATGGCCAAACATAATTTTTTTTTGTTTCATCAGACCAGGGGACATTTCTCCAAAAAGATCTTTGTCCCTAAGTGCACTTGCAAACTGTAGTTTGGCTTTTTATGGTGGTTTTGGAGTATTGGATTCTTCCTTGCCGAGTAGCCTTTCAGGTTATGTCGATATAAGACTTATTTTAGTGTGGACATACATACATGTATACCTGTTTCCTCCAGCATCTTCACAAGGTCCTTTGATGTTGTTCTGGGATTGATTTGCATTTTTCACACCAAACTATGTTCATCTCTAGGAGACGGAATACGTCTCCTTCCTGAGCGATATGATGGCTGTGTGGTCACATGGTGTTTATACTTGCGTACTATTGTTTGTACAGATGAATGTGGTACCATCAAGCATTTGGATATTGCTCCCAAGGATGAAACAGACTTGTGGAGGTCCACAATTTATTTTCTGAGGTCTTGGCAGATTTCTTTTGATTTTCCCATGATGTCAAGCAAAGAGGCACTGAGTAGGCCTGAAAGTAGAAAATACATCCACAGATACATTTGGTACATTGGACCTACACAATATTAGGCAGGTGGTTTTAATGTTGCGTGCGCGTGCAGTATCTCACAAAAGTGAGTACACCCCTCACATTTTTGTAAATATTTGATTATAACTTTTCATGTGACAACACTGAAAAAATGACACTTTGCTACAATGTAAAGTAGTGAGTGTACAGCTTGTATAACAGTGTAAATTTGCTGTCCACTCAAAATAACTCAACACACAGCCACCGCTGGCAACAAAAGTGAGTACACCCCTAAGTGAAAATGTCCAAATGTCCAAAAAATGCAGAAGGTTTTCTGTGAGGGTTGGAATACTGTATATATTTTTTTTACAGTACAAAATATGTTGACTATGTAGAGTCCTGGTAAACCACAAATACCAACGTGCATGTGTGTGTGATATCAGGTGTATATGTTTTACAAGGATTATTCACTTTCACTATTCTAGATTATATACATGTAATTATGCTATAAAAGGCTTAAAAAATATACTAAACTATGTTTTATTTTTATGTAAAAATACAGAAAGTTTTAAGTGAGGGTTAAGGGATGGAATTTATAGTTTGTATAGTACAGTATAAAATACATTATGGCTATGGGGTGTGGGTGTGTGTGAATCAACATTATGCCACAAATGTTGCTGGTTGAGTTTAACTTGCATTGAACCCAGAATATTCCTTTAAATCTTTGAGTCTTAAAGCTCCTGGTTTGACGGCCAGCTCATCATCATCTTTTTCTTGTCTTATGTTTGCTCAAGCCTTCATTTGCCTGTGATAGTGTTCTTAACTCTTAACTGAAACCCATTGTCTTTCCTGGCACAGATCCTGTTCTGCAAGTCCCGACGCACGTTTCTGAGTGAGTGTTTTTCTGTTTACGCAAGTGCTTGTGAGCATTTTGGAGAAAGTCAAACAACAGGAACTGAGCAAATTGCTGAGCAAGCACGATTCTTCCTGTTCGTGATATCACCCGCTTGATAAAATGTGTGATATACTCTGTTTAAAAGAATAGTGCACTCAGATATGAAATTCTAATTTGATTCATGTTCCAACCCCAAAGTATTTCTTCAATGGAACACAAAAGATGATGTTTTGAAGAATATCCTGGGTGCTCATATACATTTAATGAAAGTGAATGGGGACTGGGCCTGTCAAGCCCCAAAATAGGAACAAAACAAAACACTATAAAAGTATCTTAAAAGTAGTCCATTCAACTAGGGCTGGATGATATGGCCAAAAGTATTATCATGATATATTTTTTTATTTTTTTTTCATATCATTCTATAGTACATTTTGCACTGGTAGGGGAGGAAATGCATTACACATGTTTGTTAGACCTCAAGATTGAATAACTTGCTTGTTAAAAAAGTAAAGTCCACAGGGTAAGCTACCTTTTGAATTTGAAGTATTTTGCCACAATTTCATCATCTTCAGTAGACGTTTGAATCTCATCATGGTCATTCATCTTTTTTCTGGTTTTGGCCCGACGCCTGTTACGCCACGTGTCCTGTATATAACATATTTGCTGTAGCTTAAAAGTCATTATGTCCACTGAAAGTCTTTCTTGCCTGTGTCAAAACATCAGCAGATATGACGGCACTATGGATCATTAAAAAACGTTTACTGTAACTTGTACATAAATAAACAGCAATGGTGTTGACATCAGAGTTGTTGTTGTTGTTGTTGTGTTCAGTCAATAGTTGTATTGCATTGTCAGTGTTGTCTTGCTCAGTACACAGCGATATCATATTATCTACCTTGCCTCGTTATTGGTTTCAATGACAGCAGGATGAGGTTGCCGCTAGCCAGCTAATATTTCCTAACAGTCTGATTTCATGAATGGGATTCAGTTGGCTAGTTGCGTTTTAGCTAGTTGCTTTTTTAGTGACACACACCTGATCTGATCATCAGATGTACAACATACAGTAAGGTAAATATCAAAAATTACTCCAACGTTTATCAATAAGAGCATTTTTTTTTTCTTCAATAAATATTGAGATATTATTGCCCAGCCCTACGTACAACTAGTGTGCTATATTCCAAGTCTTCTGAACCTACACAGTTGCTTCGAATGAGGAACCGATCAAAGTTTAAGTCGGTAGTCAATGATGATCTGCTTACATTTTGAGAATGTCTTTAAAACAACGCTGATATGACTTCAGAAGACTTTGAATATAGCGCATAACTCATATGGTTTACTTTTATGATACTTTATGGTGATTCTTTTTTCCCCTTCTAGACCTTGACCGATGTGGTTACTATGAACAGTTGTCAAATGGAAAAAAGTTTAGAGTATTAAGATTCTTCAAAATGTCTCCTTTAGAAATCAAACCAGTTTGGAATGACATGAGGGGACTAAAAGATGACCGATATTTTTTTTATTTTTTTTTTATTTTTGGGTGAACAATCCCTTTAACACCGTCGTACAGCTAAAAACCTGAACAAAGTGTCTGAGTGTCTATTCTTTATTTTGACAGGCCTGCGTTTCTCCCGGACCCTCATGACGGAAGTCTGTATTCTCTTGGAGGGAAAAATAATGAAGGACTGACGGTATGGTCATTTTTATTCCTCATGAAATCCTTCCTCTTTCTTTGGAAGCTGACAGTGATATTTTCAGTAACAGTGGTGTTGGATATGATCACTTTCAGGTTGAAGTGAAACATTGACCTCATATGAGGTCTTTACAGGTTCATTAGGCATTGTATTTCAATTTTATCAGTAAAGAAAGACATGAAGTCATTACTATTGTGCTGCAATGGAATATCTGGTTCAGTTGAGGCTTTATTCCTAACCAATTAAGCCACAGTACTGAATAAACTCCTAGGATTGTTGTGGTTATTTTCTATGAGTTTGCAAAAATATGCTGACCTGTAGCTACAGACATTACATTACAACACATTTGATATTGTTGTTACAGAAACTGCCGTTCACCATACCTGAGCTGGTGCAAGCTTCACCCTGTCGCAGTTCTGATGGCATCTTATACATGGGTAAGAGACTCAATTCAGTTAAAGGATCTACTCGATCCTCATTATTTGAACTGCAATTAATGTCATGGTTAATTTAACAACAAGAATTTAGAGTCCACGGTTAAAACTTTATTATCAGACTTAAATTTGCCTGCTGTGAGCAATGTTCCCATTATTACACATAGTCCACAGGTTGTAGAGTCTGTTGCCGATTCTTTATGTTGGGGCATTTGACAGACAACAGATGGTTTTAATAAACCTGCAGGGAAAAAAAGCTGTTGAATGCATTGAACTAGGCTACATGTTGCTCACCCACAACAATCTTACATTTACTCACTTTTGAAGCACTTTTTACATTGAAACTCATCACTTGACTTGACTGAGCTTGGGATGCACATAAGTAGTGTAGATTGCCCTAGATGCGATCATCTCTTATTATATACCTCTTATTTATTTATTTTGAATTTTTCAGGGCTTTTTTGCTCCAGGCAAAATTTTTTACAATTTACCCATTTTCAGTTGTCAAAAATCCAATATGGATCACGTAGTATGAAGCCAGTTTTTCTGTCCAACAAAGGAAAAAGGTCTAGAGGATAATTCTGTAGTTAAAGACACTTTTTGTTCCCCCAATTTTTGTATTCAGCCCCCCTCACAATCGCTGTCAGGCACACAGTCATGATGTCGAGTCTGTGTTGATTGTCATCAGGTGTGGCACACATTTGAGGAACTGACCCATTCCTAACGGCTGCTTTGTGGGTGGGCATTGTAATTTCACCGCAAACACCACAAGCAGCTGCCTGAACCACTCCTAGTATTTAACCATCACAGGGGCATAATCACAGAGCACAGCAACACCTATAATGACACCAACCTTGCGCAGGGAAGTAGGCCAAACACTGATTAAATCAGTCTACAGACCTGAGTTAAGAATGACTTAATCCCATTACATGTTAATCCCTCTAAAGGAGACTTATCAACAGTTAAACACTGTATTGTGTTGAATATGACAGAAAATGACCACACTCGTTTCCCAGTGTAAACATGTGGTGTGTTTGAAGTGACGAGCACATTTACCCATGCTGCATCAGTTATCTTTGGACTTTAAGTTGATAAAGGGTAAAATGGGGTGTTTGTAGTCCACATGGGTAAACAGCAAGCACATGGGAAAACCCTGCACTGAATGCTATAAACATCACTTTTTGTTTTTTGTTTTGAATGTCATAATTGCAGATTATTTATTTTGATTATTAGAATTGACATTAAAATACTTATTATGTGTGGGGCAGTTGCATGCTATATTCTTTATGTTGGCTATACATTAAAACAACTTGAGAACAACTGTTTCTGAATTGCTTTATTTTAGTTGCATGGAAAACAAAGTTTTATTCACATTTTCAATAAACTGTACACAATATAATTTAGTGAGCATTACCGATATGCCTTTAGATTAATTTAAAGGTGCCAGATTTGCCTTTGCATTCATGCACACAACTAGAGGTCGACCGATAAAATCCACACCGATATTTTCCCCCATTTTGTCCGGTGCTGGAGCGACAAGTGTTACTTACCAATGAAATTCACACATTTGACCTGTAATATTTTATTAATAGTTTCATTATTTTCAGTTGCCAAAGGCTTTAAAGAAAGTACCAGTGTGGGAGTATTTTACTGAAGTGTCGCCAGGAATAGCACAGTGCAATAGTAGTTAATGCAACCAACACGCGGACTCATCTCAAGCACAACCATCCAGCAGTTCAATTTGGATGTATATCTTTTATTTAAATTAATATTTATTAATATAATTCATATATTCATATTTCTATATTTATTTTATTTAAAAAAGTACAAAACATTTTCATGGTTCAGTCAGTACTTAACTTTTTAAATGATGTTTTTTCATTCAGTATCACTTTTTTAAAACTATCGGTCGATTAATCGGGTATTTGCTTGTCTTCCCAACTTAGTTATCGGTATCGGCAAAATCCTATATCGGTCGACCTCTACACACAACGGCCCAAAAAAATCATGTTTTAAATAGAATATTTTGGTGCAATTGGTGTATACTTATATGGATGTATAGATCCTCTCTCTCTCTCTCTCTCTCTCTCTCTCTCTCTCTCTCTGTGTGTGTGTGTGTGTGTGTGTGTGTGTGTGTGTGTGTGTGTGTGTGGTTTTATGATTTATGTATACAGTGTAAACATATTGGTTCAAGTTAAATGCTATCACCTGAATTGAGTTCCTCTTGTATACTGTATGTTGCCAAATAAATACAGCTCTGACAGCAAAAAATATATGAAATCATCTAAGGGTGGCTTGCCATTAATTAGCTTGTAGTTTGACATGCTGCAGTAGCCGAGTTCAGAGTATTAGTAGCCTATCTCGTCATCATTTATGTTTGTTTATAGGCAAGAAACAGGATGTGTGGTATGTGGTGGATCTATTGACTGGAGAGAAGCAGCAAACTTTGACCTCCTCCTACGCTGAGATGCTCTGCCCATCATCCTCTCTAATCTACCTCGGCCGCACAGGTAACACTTGAGTTCTGACAGCAGATCTTAAATGCCCTCTGAACGGAGAATGCCAGTACATGAACTGGAGACACTGGGGCTCATGGAAATTAGCTTTAAGCTCTTGGATGGAAACTTCATGGCAGAATGTTGGCACCGCAATTGATCATACTGCTGTTATTATTTGAACCTGCAAACATAAATTATACCTCAAATCCAAACACCAGCATCATGATGGCAACTTTTTTCTGCAAAGTGTAAAAGTTTTGTTTAACTTTTACAATTGGTATGAATTTTATCAAAAACTTGTGGTTGATGTTATGATGTTGTATTTCATCAATTGATTGTGTTGTTTCTCAGAGTACACAATCACCATGTACGACACTAAGAGCCGAGAGCTGCGCTGGAACGCCACTTATTCCGACTATGCCTTTACCCTGCCTGACGACGACAGCAAATATAGTGAGTCGTCACCCGCTTCCCATTTTCAACTTGCATCCTCTTCATTATCACTTATTTGAATATTATTTTTTGTGTTTGGCAGACATGGCTCACTTTATATCGAACAGTGATGGTCTGGTGGTGACGGTGGACAGCGAGTCCGGTGACGTGCAGTGGGTGCAGAACTACGAGTCTCCTGTGGTCGCCATTTATATCTGGCAGCGTGAGGGACTGCGCAAGGTCCCGCACACTAATGTCGCCGTGGAAACGTTGCGTTATCTCACCTTCATGTCAGGAGAGGTGGGCCGAATCACACAGTGGAAGTATCCGTTTCCCCGAGAGAAGAAGACCAAAGATAAGCTGATGTAAGCACTCCTTCAAACAACACGCCAAAGTACAGATTATGTTTATTTACGGGTTAATCTCCTGGAACCTGTCAAAAAACATGTCCGAGTCATATTCACCCAAAAACCTAAAGAAAGAAATAGCAAATGATTTGCATAAAGAAAATTAACCCCTGTTTTAGGACTATTGATGAAGAGCTGTCCAGAAGTTAAAATTGAGGTTTCTTTTTAATTCCCTTTATCGTTTATATCGTTACATTAATGGTGACTCTAATTAGATTCTCATTACTCTGTGCTAGGGATGAAACGATTAGTTGTCCATTAGTTGTTTGATGTCATTTAACGTAACATGAGATCACATTAAACTGTAATGATGACATGTGAGGGCTGAGTCTGACTGTGGAACAATTACACAGATCACTGTCCAGATGCACTCTAAACTTTCCAAACAGCTTCAGGTGATGTAGATCCCAAAGTATTGGGGAATTATACAAAAATATCCAATAAGTAAATACAGAAGAACTCTCATTGTGGAATAAGTGGAGCCAGAGGTCTTTAAAGGAAACACCCTGGCGTTACATCTTAAATGCAGTTATATTTAATGCATTATAGCTTTATTGAAGTTCAAATAATACGGAAGCAGGTCTTGCAGTTAACCACAAACTCATAAACTGGCATTTCTCTGTGCGGTCAGCGCCTCTTCTATGAGCAGCGCGAATGTCCCGATCTAAGGGGGAAATATTGAAACTGCACCAGACTGATGCGCACTCAGTCACGGGGACGGTCATCTCTCGAGCCTGCACTTACTAAAGTTAGATTATAACGCGATGGCTCACGACTTATTGAATCATAATATATGTGTCACTGTGCATTTCTTATCCTGAAGAAAATTGGCAATACGCAGCTTTATTATTAAGAGAGAGTTTGATTTTTTGTGAGTTAAAGATGGATTGAAGTGAACAGAAAGGTCAAGTCAAGTGGTTTTTATTGTCGTTCAACCATATACAGTTAGTACAGTACACAGTGAAACGAGACAACGTTCCTCCAGGACCATGGTGCTACATAAAACAACATAGGGCAAACACAGAACCACATGAGACTACACACACTAAATAACATAACTATATAAAACGCACTATATAAAGGTGAGAGAGGGTAGAGCAGCATAATATGTTTTTGATTTGTTTTGTTTTCCAATAAAAATATATAAAACTCATTGAAAACAATGTACATTTACTGCAGAAGAAAAAATGTGTTATCTGAGCATGTTGAATATTTAAAAATATATAAAAATCCTTTTAAAAAGATGAATTCACCTGAGAAGCAGCATATGAGATATTTAGACTTGCTTTTAGAGAATAGACCTTGCAAAATAAGTATATTTTGTCTTTACTGCACTCGCAGAAGTATAACCATGTGAAAAAAATACACTTCTATTCAAAATACATTTACTGTATATTTAAGATACGTCCTCTTAAAGCAAGTGTAAATATCTTATATGTTGCTTCTCAAGTAAATGTATTTTTAGATGAGTTTAAATGGATGACAAGGCAAAAACATTTGATAACACGTTTTTTTGAAGTGAATTTATTTACTGAATTAAACATAATGAAAAGTATTTTCCCCCCTTTAATTCAGTGAATGTCATTTAGAGGTGTTTTAAAAAGAGAATTTTGTCCTGTTTATTGTTAGTAAGCATATTTAATACAACCTTTTAAGTCAGGACACAGGCTGAATAATCGGTTAAGAGCTCATGATTAATCATTGCAATAATCATAATAATACAAATAATTATTAATAATCAAATAATACAAATAATAATTATAAATAATCAATCTAATAATCATTAGATTAATCGATTATCAAAATAATCATAATTTGTGTGTGAATGCCATATAATTATTTATAAATTGTATTTTTTAAAGTTTAATTTAAAAAATCAGTTTTATCTGGGTAGTAATTGTTATGCTGCCATTAATTTATGCTGATTTCTTTCAGTTTATTACTGTGCTGTATTTTATTTTCATAATCGAATAAACTTATGTTTTGTTATAATGTGCTTAATTGTCAGGAAAATAATTCAACACACACAAAAAAAACCTAATATTTTAACGTTAGTTTATGCAAAATTTTATTTTCTTTTGATTTTAAGGTGAAATGTGACCTAAAGCTTTTTTCCGAAATTCACTGTTATGTGCATGTGATGTATCTTGATATCTGAGCGCTGCATTTTTTATCTCCAATGTTAAAGCCACATCCTGTCTGGTTTCTGCACTTTCTGTTCAGATTCACTCCATAATGCTTACAAGCTTTGAGCTGAAACTCAGCCGATCACTTTCTGAACTAAAAACGAATTGCAGTAAGATCAAACTGCACATGAAACCACAGATATCTCAACACTCATGTAGTTATCTTTATCTGAAAGACTTTCAGTCTGCAAATCAAATTACCACCTGAATAAATAAAAATGTACCATTGTATGCAACTTAGACCTGTTTATATGGTAACAATTTAAAAGTATTTAATTTTTAACACCAAAATGTGATTAATGTGCAGTTTGTGGCTGTTATTCCTGCAGGTCCACTCTGTATGTGGGGAAACACTCCTCTGGCCTGTATGCTTCTCCCTCACTGGTGCATGATGGGGTTACTGTTGTGGTGAGTGAAACATGATTTCCTAACTAATCATTTTAGTCTTTGGAGGGTACTGGAGTCACACATGCCTCAGGTAGAAGCTATTTTGCGACAGGAGATCGTTGATTTTCAATGAGATCTGGAGACTTCTGGTGACACGAGCGACAGCAACCGTTGATGACAGGATGTGGGCGTGTCAAGCGACGAGACAAAGTTGATGCAAATATCGCGATATCACGCAGCGACAGCCAATGAGAAAATACAGTTGTCACGCAGTCTGTCTCCTGTGAGGTAATGGAGGAGGAGTTATTTTCATCGATTTCACAGTTTTATATCGTGTTTCTGTGAAACTATTTAAATCATTTGTTCGTCTTGTTCATGATTGGATGCATCGAGCACATCTGTAGATTATAGAAAAGCACTCTCCCCTGCAGAATGTTCATATTAGAGGCAAAATAAATGACTTGCGACATCTAGCGACAAAATCATTGACAGTGTGAACGGGGCTTTAGGCCAGAAGAGAGACCGTCTGACCGATCTGTTAAGCAAACAACCATACATTGTTTCTTTTCTTCTTATTTTGAATGTGATGCTGAAGAGGCAGGTTTATCTGAAATCGTGTACATAAGCCTGAGAAGGAAACAGAATAAGCCAGTAGACCAGATATCCATGAGCTGAACGAAGTGTTTCAAACTCAACTCTTGAGCCATGTTCCCTAAACACTGTGCGCTTCTGATGTTGCAGAAAAACAATCTGTGCAGTTGGCAGACTCGAAAGTGTTTGGGAAAACCTAGAGATTTGTACAACCAGAGTTAAATGAATGATCAATGTTTGTGTGCATGTGTCAGCCTCGTGGTAGGACATTTCCTTTGCTGGAAGGGCCCAGTAACCAGGAATGGAGTGTGGAGGAGGATCAGGAGTGTGTGATCACTCCCAGCACCACAGTGAAGTTCAGTGGCGCTCTGAAGGAGAGGAACCACATCAACTTCATGAGGAATTCCCTGCTGCTCATTGGTACTGCTACATTCATTGAGTCATAAATGAACCAATGCTGACCCCTAGTGCAGACGCTCCTGCAGCAGCTAGGAGGCAGCTTATAATGCTAACGAAATTGTATTTTCTTTACAATCATGTTCAAATATCCATAAAATGTATAAAAAAAATGTGTTTTTGTTTACTTAAAATGTTTGCCATTTTAATGATTGGAGATAGTTGAGAGATGACAGGAAGCGGGGGGAATATATCACACAAGGCGGGTTTATTTTCACTCATCATCAGTGTTTCTCTGGGGTAGGTCACCATGAGACGCCACCTGACGCTCATAATAAAATGCTGGAGAAGTTTCCGGAAAGCTTGCCCCGCCAGCACGGCAACGTCATTCCCCCCACCACAGATAAGACCATTGAAGAGGTGAGAGCACTCATCCTTGCTTGCTTATTGTTGTCCATCATAGTCCGATGATGAACATGTTCTCATTTATTTCTGAATCTTTAGATGGCTGTACAGTTCCAATCCTTGATGTACAGATTTAGTTTCATGCAGGGCATATGAATGTTTGGGAATTTAGTGCCTCTGTTGATTGTGATTTTGTATTTTTTTTTAATTCCCTTTTGAACACTCTGATCACCAGTGCGTGCCGCACATGCCCCATGACACATAAGACACATCGCTACGGAGTCGAAAAAGTGTCAGGGCTTTGGAGGCCACCAAAGAAAATATGATTATTTTCATCTCACGAGCTGTGCATTATTATAAGAGCTAAATTTACTTTCCTCGCATTGCGGTTTAAATATCTTAGTGGTGAGACTGTAGCCTGGTTTCGTTTGGCTAAAAGTGCACAACATGTTCCATTATTAGTGCATTCCAGAAGTATTTTTCCTTGGTTATCTTCATACTCCGAAGTGATTCACAACGTTACAAAGTTGGAATTAAAAACAATGAACAACATAAAACTTTATTTCAATTTGCTGATTATAAGTATAGAAAAAATATACAACTTTTTGAAAATATGTTTTCAAATTTTTGCTAAATATTCAGATAAATGAATATATCTATATTAGGCTTGGAATTTTTTTTAAGCATCGATTAATTAAAAAGCTGTCCAGATTTTTTTTTTAGATATATACCGTAAATGGGTTAATCATTGTGCAATAGTCTTTGTATCTTTATGTATCTTTAATACAGTACATATTTCTCAACTCAACTTTGGTCAAGTGTGAGCGGAAGGGTACCTTAAAGGGGGTTGTGCACCAGTCTCGTCTGGCAGATGACATGGCATGTTCTAAAATTAGAAACAACTGTCCGTACTGTCAGCAGTACCCAGCTATGACTTTGGAGGCTGCTTAAAATTCTGCAGTGCCACAGTGTGACATACTTTTCCATCATATTCAGCCCAAATCATTATTAAAGGCAGTGGCGTAGAAACGATCAGAATATATCTACACATTCTAAATCTCATCAGTCTCTCTTGAATTTCTGAGAATGTGGTATAATTTGAAAGAAATCAAATCAACTGAACTTTTAAGAAATTTGGTCATGATTCGATTATTTGGGAATTATGAATGAATGAATTATTTTCAAAGATCTGCCAAAGAAAGATTCAGTTTTTACTGAACATTCCTAATTTAGACCGCAAATGCTTGAGCACGAGTCACTGATGTATTGACCAAGGAGGTTTGGCTTGTATGTGTGGCTGCATATATTAACAAAATGCATTTATATTACATTTATGCATTTGGCAAACACTTTTATCCAAAGCGACATACAGTGCACTTATTACAGGGACAATCCCCCCCGGAGCAACCTGGAGTTAAGTGTCTTGCTCAAGGTCACAATGGTGGTGGCTGTGGGGTTCGAACCAGCAACCTTCTGATTAGCAGCCCTGTGCTCTAGCCACTACGCCACCACCACCCCGCATTGCATGATATGCATTATTCATAGGAATATGTTACAAGTAGACATATATACGAAATGAATGAAAGATAACATGATGTCTAAAGCAACATAATGACTTGATGCAAACACACACAAACAGATGGTAAACCGTGATCATAGAATGAAAATATACATTTTAGGTGGTTATACATGGGATATGGTATTCGTGAGTTCCCTATTCATTTCAGGATGGAGAGATAGGCGCCAGGTAGGCAGTTAAACGGAGGTGCCTCCGTTGGTCAAGCTCGCTTATGAGAATTCAGTCGCATTGGATAAAACTACGAGAATGTTTTATAATTTTTTCGTGGCTACCGTGTGTCAATAACCAAACACAGGTGACTAATCAAATCAAACAGTCTGAAATCGCTCCCTATTCTCAGTAACATTCACTATCAAGAGTAACACTGTAATCGATGCATCTAATTGTAGGCCTATTTGTTAGATTGATGCACTGCAGTGCATTGATGCATTTTTACACCCCAAAACTACATAATCAAAACTAAAATGTAGCAACCATGTATGAAAGAAAATGTGCATATTAAACAGAAGAATTATCGTATAATTACTTTATTTACAATAGTAAATTTGTGGGCAGAACTGAAAAAGCATGTACGACCAAGGTGGCCTACAAACCTGACTCCGTTACACCAGTTCTGTCTGGAGGAATGGACCAAAATTCCAGCAACTTATTGTGAGAAGCTTGTGGAAGGCTAAATGTTTTCTACTATTAAATGTCAGGAATTGTGAAAAACTGAGATTAAATGTATTTGGCTAAGGTGTGTGTAAACTTCTGACTTCAACTGTAATAACCAAACAAAAAACAGGGAAAAGTCAAAGTACAATATATTGTTTAGAAGTATATAATGGCATTAGATCATTGTTGTCACACACATGACTCTATAAAAGAAATCCTGAATGTCTGTCCCCTTCAGTTTTTTGGCTGGTGGTTGTACATGAGACATTATTTGGTCATTCAGTGTTTCAGTGAAAAAGACTAACAATAAAGAGGTCAGAGATTTCAAATGACCAAATGTAAAATGTTTTCATCTGATTTACAACAATAACTTAGAATAGTCAAAGATGAATTCTCTATTTGCTCACGTCTTCTCTCGTGTAGATTGCATCTAAGTGTCCGTCACTGCAGGTAGGCTGGTGGCCTCATTAATATTAATCACAATGTCTGCATTCAACCAAACTGAATAAACGGACATGTGAGAGCTTACAGTGAGTGTGTGCTGTGTTTCAGAAGGTGAATGAGAGTGGAATGGAGGACGGCAGCACACTGCCTCCACCCTTCTCCTCTCTGCAGGAGAACCCCAGCCGGCCCCCTCGTGTGGAGACACCTGTGGACTCTATGCTGAAGGACATGGCCACCATCATCTTCTGCACCTTCCTGTTGGCCGGATGGGTGGCCTTCGTCATCACCTACCCAAAGGTAAACACACTCTGATGAGCTCTGAGGTCACCATCTCTACTAAATTACAGCTGTGATCAGAAAGGTATACTATCATGTATTGTGTCATTGGCTTTGTTTTCAGAGTGTTCATAAGCAGCAGCAGCTGCAGCACCAGCAGTTTCAGCAGCAAATGGAGGAGAAACTTCAGCTCCTGCAGCAGCAGCAGCTCATCTTTCACCAGCCTGCAGACCTGCCGCCCGACACTGACTTCCTGGAGGCGGCCCGCGCGCGCTCTGAGAGCTCCGCCCACAGCAGTCCTAATGTCACCCCACGGGCGTCAAACCACTCCAACATATCCCTGTCTGAGACGGCAAATTCAGCTAATGAGCACGAGAACGCAGGTGAGATCAGCTCAGAGCTGCATTCTGCCTAATTTGCCTCTAATGTGCAACACTAATTTACTATAACTTTGTATGTACAATTGGTACAGTTGGTGTTTCTTCAACAATGGGCAACAATGGTCAAAGGTGACCCTGTGGACTTAAATAAACTACCTTTAAAATACGCTTTTTAGGGCCCAAGCCTTGAAAAGGCGAAGGCCCTATTGTTTTCCTCCTGATTATTATTAGGGCCCAAGCCTTGAAAAGGCGAAGGCCCTATTGTTTTCCTTAGGATTATTATTAGGGCCCAAGCCTTGAAAAGGCGAAGGCCCTATTGTTTTCCTCCTGATTATTTATTAGGGCCCAAACCTTGAAAAGGCGAAGGCCCTATTGTTTTCCTCCTGATTATTTATTAGGGCCCAAGCCTTGAAAAGGCGAAGGCCCTATTGTTTTCCTTAGGATTATTAGGGCCCAAGCCTTGAAAAGGCGAAGGCCCTATTGTTTTCCTCCTGATTATTAGGGCCCAAGCCTGAAAAGGCGAAGGCCCTATTGTTTTCCTTAGGATTATTATTATTAGGGCCCAAGCCTGAAAAGGCGAAGGCCCTATTGTTTTCCTTAGGATTATTATTATTATTATTATTATTAGGGCCCAAGCCTGAAAAGGCGAAGGCCCTATTGTTTTCCTTAGGATTATTATTATTAGGGCCCAAGCCTGAAAAGGCGAAGGCCCTATTGTTTTCCTTAGGATTATTATTATTATTATTATTATTAGGGCCCAAGCCTGAAAAGGCGAAGGCCCTATTGTTTTCCTTAGGATTATTATTAGGGCCCAAGCCTGAAAAGGCGAAGGCCCTATTGTTTTCCTTAGGATTATTATTATTAGGGCCCAAGCCTGAAAAGGCGAAGGCCCTATTGTTTTCCTTAGGATTATTATTATTATTATTATTATTAGGGCCCAAGCCTGAAAAGGCGAAGGCCCTATTGTTTTCCTTAGGATTATTATTAGGGCCCAAGCCTGAAAAGGCGAAGGCCCTATTGTTTTCCTTAGGATTATTAGGGCCCAAGCCTGAAAAGGCGAAGGCCCTATTGTTTTCCTTAGGATTATTATTATTATTAGGGCCCAAGCCTGAAAAGGCGAAGGCCCTATTGTTTTCCTTAGGATTATTATTATTATTATTATTATTATTATTAGGGCCCAAGCCTGAAAAGGCGAAGGCCCTATTGTTTTCCTTAGGATTATTATTATTATTAGGGCCCAAGCCTTGAAAAGGCGAAGGCCCTATTGTTTTCCTTAGGATTATTATTATTAGGGCCCAAGCCTGAAAAGGCGAAGGCCCTATTGTTTTCCTTAGGATTATTATTATTATTAGGGCCCAAGCCTGAAAAGGCGAAGGCCCTATTGTTTTCCTTAGGATTATTATTATTATTAGGGCCCAAGCCTGAAAAGGCGAAGGCCCTATTGTTTTCCTTAGGATTATTATTATTATTATTATTATTATTATTAGGGCCCAAGCCTGAAAAGGCGAAGGCCCTATTGTTTTCCTTAGGATTATTATTATTATTAGGGCCCAAGCCTTGAAAAGGCGAAGGCCCTATTGTTTTCCTTAGGATTATTATTAGGGCCCAAGCCTTGAAAAGGCGAAGGCCCTATTGTTTTCCTTAGGATTATTATTATTAGGGCCCAAGCCTGAAAAGGCGAAGGCCCTATTGTTTTCCTTAGGATTATTATTATTATTATTATTATTATTATTATTATTATTATTTTATCGACTATTCGGGCACTTTTGGGGGCCTTAACATGCTCTAAAACTCTTGAAACTTTGCACACGGGTCAGAACCTGCGGCCATCAGGGCTGGGCTGAAGATGGTACCCGGGCGTGGCAGGGGGGCTCAGCAGCGCCCCCTGGAACGGGGTCCGAAACCTTGGTCCATAAATCAAACACACTTGCATGTAATAATATGAAAGTCGGTACACATATAGATCTCATCGTTTCATATATACTTCATGCTCTTACTTTTTACCTCAGCCCAACAGGAAGTCGGCTATTTAGGGTTGTTTGGAAAACGTATACAATGGAATTTGAAATACTCCTCCTAGAGAAATCATTTAATCGCCACGAATCTCAGTCAGCATGAAGTCAAGACATTGAGGATGAAAAATTGCCAGCGGATTTTTGATATCTCGAACGGTTTGGCCGTGGCGAGGAAACAAATTTATGGCGAGAAAAGTGAGACAGGAAGTGTGTTATAACTTCTGCATAAATTAACAGATCTTGATGAAACTTCAGCAGTGTGTTCGTTGTAAGAGGCCGATCACATGGATGTGACTATTGTGAGTCAAAGTTATAGCGCCAAATCACCCTCTTGTTTTTACCCGATTTGCTTCAAACTTTACGTGTATAATGTAAACACACGGCAGATTTAGACCTGTGAAAGGATTATTGATATCTTAGATACTGTTGCCGTGGCAACGCTTCAAACTTTACTTTTCTTTATTGATGCTTTTGAGACTCTTTACATCATTGAAATTGCATGAAACTCGACAGAGACGTCACATTTATTAGCCAGTAGACATGTGCAAAGTTTCAGAAATGGGTGTGGTGAGGGGCTCAGTAGCGCCACCTTTTGACAAAAAAGTGGGGGGTTAGTTTCATCTACAGGTACAAAAATTGGTATTGATATAGTTCTCCTCAAGCTGGACAACTTTCTAATTTACAGTCATTAGCTCCGAGCAACAGAAAGTCAGATATTTTGGTTTGAATGTGGAGAAAATGTCAGAATTTTGCAAGTCACTCTCTAAGACTTTGTGTGTGAGGAGTAGGAAGGGAGGGGGTCTTGTGAAGTAATACATAGGGCTATACTGCCCTCTTGTGTTCAACATAGTATGGGTTACATTAACTTTTGCACGATATTCTAATTTTTCGAGTTTCACCTGTATGCAGAGTTGACAGAAAAATGTTACACACGCCGTAGCAGGTGAATACAACAAAGAACTAAAGCCTAAAAAACTAAAGTTTAATCCACTGTCTGTTCATTCTCTGAGTGGCAATTACAAGAAATGTCCAATAGATGGCATCCAAGCCTCATTGTTCAATGATTTACAACAGGTCTGAGTCCAGAATGGGCAGGGACTGAGTTCAACAGTTGCTTGAGCTCTTTTGCAGTCGAATCCCAGAAAAAAGGCAAACAATGTGTCCCCACTCAATATATATACATCAACTGAGTGGCGGATACAATTTTTAACAACCTTTAACCATTTACAGCCAGAGCGTTCAAATTTGGGAACAATTATTCCCATGGTTCCTGTCTCAGTGTCATCGTCGTCCGATCACCGATTTTATTTCTGAAATCTGCCCAGATACTCATGACAATACAAGCTAAAGGCACATGTGATTGGTTAAGGGGTTACTGGGCAAGAATAATAACTGTATCGTCATCACCGTCTTCCTTCATTTCAATGGAAAGGTGATATCACGAGAGATTTACTCCAGTGTTGGATTTACTGCTTCAAATTAAATACTGAGGCGATTTTTGCAAGGTAAGAACATGTGTTGTCTATATTTTCTATAGAAAGTCAAAACGTTTTAGTTACGAAGCATTTATTTGTAGGAGTATTGCTAGTTATTTCTGGAAAAAAAATGACGAAACAACTCAAATAAATGTTTGTGAGCAGTTTTGTGTGAAACCGCGAGATGCGTCGCGTCTAACGCACGAGCCCCGATGAGAGATCGCATTCGATTCTTCTTGCGTTTGAACGGACAATTTCATACTACAAAATGTCAAAATACATGATATATTGTCTGTTTTGTCTCAAGCGAACATAAACAGTTGATGAAGAAATCGCAAATCTAAATCTAGTATCAACACTTCCGAGAATGATTATCAGCGTTGTGCCTGACAGCGCGAGGCATCTCATTTTTATTCGCATCTTCACGGAGGTTTGTCGGTTCTATGTAGTTTCACAATCTCAATCAATTAATCTCTGAAATGAATACAGATGTAACAGCACGAAAATAATGAGACTTCACAGTTCTCAAAAGATTATATCTCAATAAAACAAGCCGCACAGACTGTGCCTTGAATGAAATGCGTTTAAAATCCTCTTAAAGAGACAGTAACAATTTTCCAAGTAAATAAAAAGTAGGCCTACAAATGGTTTTCACCCCCAAAATAAATTTCTCTCATCGTATACTCACCCTCATTCCATCCCAGATGTGTATTATTTTCTTTCTTCTAGTGAACACAAATTAAGCTTTTTAGAATATTATCTCAACCCTGTTGGACCTTTCAATGACTTGAATGGTGATCAGAACTCAGAAGCTACAAAAATCACATAAATGCAGCATAAAGGTAATCCATACCACTCCAGTGGTTAAATCCATGCCTTCAGAAGTGATATTATAGGTGTGGGTTAGAAATAGACCTATATATATATATACTTCAAGATGACATCACTCTGAAGTACTGCGTAAAGAATATCCCACATTCGCCCTTAGGGGGCGCTACAGGCCATGCCCAAAATTCCCATTTTCTGGTCAAAAATGTTCTAATTTGGTACATTGATACTACAGGCCAACAGGAATCCACAAACCAAGAATGGCCCACATTCGCCCTTAGGGGGCGCTACAGGTCACACCCTAAATTCCCATTTGCTGGTCAAAAATGTTCTAATTTGGTACATTGATACTACAGGCCAACAGGAATCCACAAACCAAGAATGGCCCACATTCGCCCTTAGGGGGCGCTACAGGTCACACCCTAAATTCCCATTTGCTGGTCAAAAATGTTCTAATTTGGTACATTAATACTACAGGCCAACAGGAACCTACAAACCAAGAATGGCTCACATTCGCCCTTAGGGGGCGCTACAGGCCATGCCCAAATGTCATTTTTTCAAAGTGATTGTATTTCCACCCCATTTATTTAGTTTTTCTGAAACCTGGTGAACATACCTCATTTCTCATTGTAAACAAAAAACCCTACACTATCCATAAGGTCCGGCATGATGGATTTTCCTGTACACTGAAAATGTTTAGTTTAGGATTCAGACAGAAAGACATGTTTTTTGGATTTTTTCATTGGGAGGGTTTAACCCCAACCCTCTATTGATCAATTTTAAATGATTTGCCATTTTGAGGAGGAATCGCATTGCTGCTTGCAGCTATTTTTTTGAGTTGTTGCTGTTTCCATCATCCTTTGTTTTCCGAAAGCCACCAAGTGGAAATGAGCCCGGTAACTAAAGGCACCAGGGTTGCAGTGCCACCGGCTTGGGCCCGTCATCGCTGCTTGCAGCTTTAATTAGGGCCCAAGCCTGAAAAGGCGAAGGCCCTATTGTTTTCCTTAGGATTATTATTAGGGCCCAAGCCTGAAAAGGCGAAGGCCCTATTGTTTTCCTTAGGATTATTATTATTATTATTATTATTATTATTATTATTATTATTATTATTATTTTATCGACTATTCGGGCACTTTTGGGGGCCTTAACATGCTCTAAAACTCTTGAAACTTTGCACACGGGTCAGAACCTGCGGCCATCAGGGCTGGGCTGAAGATGGTACCCGGGCGTGGCAGGGGGGCTCAGCAGCGCCCCCTGGAACGGGGTCCGAAACCTTGGTCCATAAATCAAACACACTTGCATGTAATAATATGAAAGTCGGTACACATATAGATCTCATCGTTTCATATATACTTCATGCTCTTACTTTTTACCTCAGCCCAACAGGAAGTCGGCTATTTAGGGTTGTTTGGAAAACGTATACAATGGAATTTGAAATACTCCTCCTAGAGAAATCATTTAATCGCCACGAATCTCAGTCAGCATGAAGTCAAGACATTGAGGATGAAAAATTGCCAGCGGATTTTTGATATCTCGAACGGTTTGGCCGTGGCGAGGAAACAAATTTATGGCGAGAAAAGTGAGACAGGAAGTGTGTTATAACTTCTGCATAAATTAACAGATCTTGATGAAACTTCAGCAGTGTGTTCGTTGTAAGAGGCCGATCACATGGATGTGACTATTGTGAGTCAAAGTTATAGCGCCAAATCACCCTCTTGTTTTTACCCGATTTGCTTCAAACTTTACGTGTATAATGTAAACACACGGCAGATTTAGACCTGTGAAAGGATTATTGATATCTTAGATACTGTTGCCGTGGCAACACTTCAAACTTTACTTTTCTTTATTGATGCTTTTGAGACTCTTAACATACTTGAAATTGCATGAAACTCGACAGAGACGTCACATTTATTAGCCAGTAGACATGTGCAAAGTTTCAGAAATGGGTGTGGTGAGGGGCTCAGTAGCGCCACCTTTTGACAAAAAAGTGGGGGGTTAGTTTCATCTACAGGTACAGAAATTGGTATTGATATAGTTCTCCTCAAGCCGGACAACTTTCTAATTTACAGTCATTAGCTCCGGCCAACAGAAAGTCAGATATTTTGGTTTGAATGTGGAGAAAATGTCAGAATTTTGCAAGTCACTCTCTAAGACTTTGTGTGTGAGGAGTAGGAAGGGAGGGGGTCTTGTGAAGTAATACATAGGGCTATACTGCCCTCTTGTGTTCAACATAGTATGGGTTACATTAACTTTTGCACGATATTCTAATTTTTCGAGTTTCACCTGTATGCAGAGTTGACAGAAAAATGTTACACACGCCGTAGCAGGTGAATACAACAAAGAACTAAAGCCTAAAAAACTAAAGTTTAATCCACTGTCTGTTCATTCTCTGAGTGGCAATTACAAGAAATGTCCAATAGATGGCATCCAAGCCTCATTGTTCAATGATTTACAACAGGTCTGAGTCCAGAATGGGCAGGGACTGAGTTCAACAGTTGCTTGAGCTCTTTTGCAGTCGAATCCCAGAAAAAAGGCAAACAATGTGTCCCCACTCAATATATACATCAACTGAGTGGAGGATACAATTTTTAACAACCTTTAACCATTTACAGCCAGAGCGTTCAAATTTGGGAACAATTATTCCCATAGTTTCTGTCTCAGTGTCATCGTCGTCCGATCACCGATTTTATTTCTGAAGTCTGCCCAGATACTCATGACAATACAAGCTAAAGGCACATGTGATTGGTTAAGGGGTTACTGGGCAAGAATAATAACTGTATCGTCATCACCGTCTTCCTTCATTTCAATGGAAAGGTGATATCACGAGAGATTTACTCCAGTGTTGGATTTACTGCTTCAAATTAAATACTGAGGCGATTTTTGCAAGGTAAGAACGTGTTGTCTATATTTTCTATAGAAAGTCAAAACGTTTTAGTTACGAAGCATTTATTTGTAGGAGTATTGCTAGTTATTTCTGGAAAAAAATGACAAAACAACTCAAATAAATGTTTGTGAGCAGTTTTGTGTGAAACCGCGAGCAGCGTCACGTCTAACTCACGAGCCCCGATGAGAGATCGCATTCGCTTCTTCTTGCGTTTGAACGGACAATTTCATACTACAAAATGTCAAATTGCATGATATATTGTCTGTTTTGTCCCAAGTGAACATAAACAGTTGATGAAGAAATCGCGAATCTAAATCTAGTATCAACACTTCCGAGAATGATTATCAGCGTTGTGTCTGACAGCGCGAGGCATCTCATTTTTACTCGCATCTTCATGGAGGTTTGTCGGTTGTATGTAGTTTCACAATCTCAATCAATTAATCTCTGAAATGAATACAGATGTAACAGCACGAAAATAATGAGACTTCACAGTTCTCAAAAGATTAAACTCAATAAAACAAGCCGCACAGACTGTGCCTTGAATGAAATGCGTTTAAAATCCTCTTAAAGAGACAGTAACAATTTTCCAAGTAAATAAAAAGTAGGCCTACAAATGGTTTTCACCCCCAAAATAAATTTCTCTCATCGTATACTCACCCTCATTGCATCCCAGATGTGTATTATTTTCTTTCTTCTAGTGAACACAAATTAAGCTTTTTAGAAGATTATCTCAACCCTGTTGGACCTTTCAATGACTTGAATGGTGATCAGAACTCAGAAGCTACAAAAATCACATAAATGCAGCATAAAAGTAATCCATACCACTCCAGTGGTTTAATCCATGCCTTCAGAAGTGATATTATAGGTGTGGGTTAGAAACAGACCTATATATATATACTTCAAGATGACATCACTCTGAAGTACTGCGTAAAGAATATCCCACATTCGCCCTTAGGGGGCGCTACAGGCCATGCCCAAAATTCCCATTTTCTGGTCAAAAATGTTCTAATTTTGTATATTGATACTACAGGCCAACAGGAATCCACAAACCAAGAATGGCCCACATTCGCCCTTAGGGGGCGCTACAGGCCACGCCCTAAATTCCCATTTGCTGGTCAAAAATGTTCTAATTTGGTACATTGATACTACAGGCCAACAGGAACCCACAAAGAATTGCCCATATTCTCCATTAGGGGGCGCTACAGGCTATGCCCAAAATTCCCATTTTATGGTTAAAAATTTTCTAATTTGGTCTATTGACACTACAGGCCAACAGAAATCCACAAACCAAGAATGTCTCACATTTGCCCTTAGGGGGCGCTAAAGGACATTCCCAAATTGCACATTTTTTTTGTCAAATACTTTCTAATTTGGTACATTAATACTACAGGCCAACAGGAACCTACAAACCAAGAATGGCTCACATTCACCCTTAGGGGGCGCTACAGGCCATGCCCAAATGTCATTTTTTCAAAGTGATTGTATTTCCACCCCATTTATTTAGTTTTTCTGAAACCTGGTGAACATACCTCATTTCTCATTGTAAACAAAAAACCCTACAGGATCCATAAGGTCCGGCATGATGGATTTTCCTGTACACTGAAAATGTTTAGTTTAGGATTCAGACAGAAATACATGTTTTTTTGATTTTTTCATTGGGAGGGTTTAACCCCAACCCTCTATTGATCAATTTTAAATGATTTGCCATTTTGAGGAGGAATCGCATTGCTGCTTGCAGCTATATTTTTGAGTTGTTGCTGTGTCCATCATCCTTTGTTTTCCGAAAGCCACCAAGTGGAAATGAGCCCGGTAACTAAAGGCACCAGGGTTGCGGTGCCACCGGCTTGGGCCCGTCATCGCTGCTTGCAGCTTTAATTTTTTATTATTATTTTTAATTTGTATGCTATCAATGTCCAACACAAACACCAAATGACAAACTGTAACAAAGTCAACATGTCTGCCCTTACTTTCTGTTGTTTGACTGGTTTTTTGTTCCAGAGGAAGAGATCAACATTGTACGAATTGGAAACATAGCATTCAATCCCAGAGATGTTCTGGGTCATGGTGCAGAGGGAACCATCGTCTACAGGCAAGAGCCAAAGAGTGAACTTTGTCATCTCAAACATTATTCGTGGTGCATTGATTTGATTTATTCAGATCCAGAATGTCTTTTCTCTTTATATTTTCAGGGGTCAGTTTGATAACCGCCCAGTTGCTGTGAAGAGAATTCTCCCGGAATGCTTCAGTTTTGCGGATCGCGAGGTTCAGCTGCTGCGTGAGTCAGACGAGCATCCCAATGTGATTCGTTACTTCTGCACGGAGAGAGATCGTCAGTTTCAGTACATCGCCATAGAGCTCTGCATCGCCACGCTACAGGAGGTACCGCAGACAACACAACCTGATGTTTGATAACTGTTTAGCCACTTTCACCTAACATTCACAAATTTAAGATTGCAATAAAAAGAGATTGGAATGTAATCGCTGTATTTTTATTAAAAACTGACAAAACATTTATCGAATATCCCCAGATCACACAAAAAGTAAAATTTGGTTATCATTTAGGCAAAAGAAAAGTCATTGGGGTTTGAACCATAATTACCTCCTATTGAGAGTTCCTCAGCATGATTCATGTTTAATTTATAAATCCTGTGCTTTCTTTTCAGTATGTTGAACGAAAGGATTTTAACCGCCACGGTTTGGAGCCAGTGACGATGCTAGAACAAACCATGTCTGGACTGGCGCATTTGCATTCTCTTAGTATAGGTAAACATCAGTAAAACTCATTATTCCTCTTTGAATGTATTGCTCTTTATATTGCCGGAGAAAATTAAATCCGTCACTCGTTTTTAGCAGGATTACAGCTAAAAATAAATAAATATATAAATAATTTAAATTCATGACACCAGTTTTTATTGGTAATTTGGCATATTTGTTTGAAGCAAAAACTTGTCAGATGTCAATCTTTCCCCATTCAAGTAGAAAGGAGGTGTTTGTATGACTGGAAATAACTGTTGGGGCATTACTAAAATGGTTGCAGAGTGAACGGACTTGCTTTAAAGGGACTATATTTAAGGGATAATGTACAGTCTGCCAGTTGTTATCGGAAAATAAACCCACACAAGGTCATGTCGGGGTCCTTATCACCCTGTCACAACTGATTCAGTGCTCGTTATCTTGCTTATTACATTGCTACAAACCAGTGGACATAAAATATTGAATTTGCATTGCAATTATGTCATTATATGAGAAGAAATAGATCACTGAACAGCAGAACTTCACCTCTGGTTTCCATGGAAGTTCTGTTGGTGTTTATTTTGTAAATGAGCATCTGACTCATTATCCAGCTTATTACAAGACTGAAAGAATTTAATAGACATGAAACAATTTAATTATAAGAATGATTTTATTAGCTTTTAAAAATTATACAATTATAATACTAATTATATACATATAAAAACATATTATCTATATTTAATATGTAGTATATAATCTGTTTTCAATATACATCATGACTAATATACAGCACAGTTCTCTTTCATAATTAATCTGTTAACATTTTCAGAGCATCTTGTCAACTTTATATGGCCATTTTTAAGGTAACTGAGGAGTTTTTATTTGAGATATTTCACACAAAAATGAAAATTGTCATCACTTACCTTCATGCTGTTGAAAACCTGAATGACTTTCTTATTTCGGTGGATATCAAAAGGAAATATTAGGGAGTTTCAGTCTCCATTCACTTACATTTAATGAAAAACAAGATGCGGTGACAGTGAATTGAGACTAAACGTTTTGCTTAACATCTCTTTTTTTTGTTCCATGGCTAAAACTCATTCAGACTTAAGGGTGAGCAGTGATTTTTAAACGAACTGCCCTTTAGCAACCTGTTAAAGTATTTGTTAAAGGTATCTGCCAAGAAAACAAATATACATGTTCTTCAGCGCATGCTAGACCTTTTTCACAGCAGCGCCATCTTTAATTTTTGACGAGAATGACAACGAGGCTGTACGGGATTGACGTACAGTCTCTTCGATGAGTGCCAAATACATTTAAACTCCGCTTTTCACAATTCCTGACAGTTTACAGTGTTTTTTGGAACGTTCTGCAGACAAAACATTGTAAAAATCTCTTCAAGGACACTCAGTAGAAAAAAAACTCCAGACAAAATGAATTGTGGAAAATCAGATGGGATATTGGAGCTTTTTACAGATTTACAACATGCATCCCATTGAAGAGATGGAAAGACTAGCCCTCACAGCCTCATTTCCATTCCCATTAAAAATCAAACATGGCGCTACTGTGAAAGGTCTATAGACCAATCCTCGTGTTCACAAAAATGTCAGCACATGTGCAGTAAGTGGTGGCAGAAAGCGATCTGATTGTTGTGTTAGATTTGACAGATTGGAGGATTAAATGAAAGTATGAAACAAAACCATAATAAATACAAACATATTCTTATCGATACAATTACTATAATGAAATTAATAACAAACATGTTCATAACATGTAATCATGTTCCCTATAAATTTATGCTGCAAAGTTGTGAGTTGAAATGATCTCAGTCCAGTCAGCTCTGTTGATGATCCTGAACCACATCAGTCAACGAGAGCCCTCAATCATTTTTCAACATCATAATCCCATAAAAGTTTACACATGGTTTTTGCCACCACTTCCGTGTTTGACATAAGTGGTGACATTGCCAAAGCACTGTTCTAATGCGTTACGTCTTGCTGGAAAGCAAGTGACTAAAGAGAAGGGTCACTATGTAGGCTACGTACTTCAGGCTACGTGCATTCTTAATAATTTAATTTAGTTTTAATGTTGTATTAACTTTAAAAAATGTAAAATTGTCATTCCTTCGAACCTGCAAATACCCTGTACTCGCAAATAGTTTTTACAATATTCAGATTTGCACAAATTAAATTTGTAAATTGTAGGGATGTCACGATTATGAAATTTGTCTGATGATTAATTGTCAAACAAATAATTGTGATTAATGAGGATTAATTGTCTGTTTTAGGGCTGTGAAGATTTTAAGGTGTGCTTTTTTTTTCAGTCATTTTTACGTATTTAACTTCAAATATATATATATAAATCAAATAATAAAATGGGAATAAACTATGATTTCCTTTTGAAGGCTTAAAAAATATGTCTCTCTTGTGTCAACTTTTGTTTTGGTCAATTTTGTGTATCATTAACACTGCATGTATGAACCAGTAACACTTGCAATTAACACGATTGTTTAAAGTGAAACTGAGTGCTTCGCGTTCACTATCATGGTTTATAATTGTTTGTTTATATTTTCGTGGGACTTTGGCCTCTGCTGACACCGTGCTCATGAGAGAGTCACTTGCTCCTCCAGACAGGAGCTGGTTGACATCCGCGATGCGGCTCAGTGACTCTCGGGCTTGGAGTAGATACTCTGAATGACACACAAATGCTCATTAATGCTCATAACATTAATGCAGTATATTCACAGAGTCACGTGACGCCATGCGAGGTTCGGACGGCGAGCTCTGCGCACTTTGCTAGTTAATACTTTTTTATGTCATAAACCAGTGAGATTCGTTACACCCTGATTCTTAACTGTTCTAGGAAGACAATATCTAAAAGAATTCAAAATCCTCGTGCTCTGGAGACATTAAAAGGCACTTACGTGCTCAAGCTGATGCCCCAGGGCAGGCTGCAACCTGTGAGCTGATTTGGCCTGAGAAGTGAAGAAAATTCAGCTAGAATTGTTGAAATTGATGAAGATCATTGCTGATTTGGAGGATCTTGCTGTAATACGTTGATCGATCACTGCCACGGAGACTAAATTCACTAAGGTCGGTATAAGAGTGGCGGATGTCGAGAAACGGATAGATTATCTGGAGTCATTGGAGAGGGAATTAGCTGCTAATCTGCTAGCGCCCAAGGTGGATTTGGAGTGCGTCTGGGAGAAGTTTGAGGACTTGGAGAATCGTAACCGGCGGAATAACATCCGAATTGTTGGAATTCCTGAGGACAAAGAAGGAAATGGACGGCCTCTTTCCGAGTCTGCTCGACATAACGGACCATAAGCTAGAAATCGTACAAGCTCACAGGGTTCTGGCTCTACGATCCGCTGAGGGTGACGGGCCCGATCAATTCTGGCCAAATTTATGAGATCATCCGATAAAGATCTCGTGTTACATGAGGCGCGAGGAGTAAAGTTAGGCTTTCTTGGAAGAGCCACAGCATTTTCTTGTTCTCAGACTTTGCGAATTCGACGAGAGAAGCGTGATCGATTCAAGGAATGCAAGAAACTCTTACATCAACGGAAAGCCGCTTTTGCACTGATGTTCCCAGCCAAAATGAGATGGGCCATAATAGATGCTAAGGATGGGCATAAAATATTTAGATGTCCCCAGCAAGCTATGTCCTTCGTAGTCAATGGACTGAGTAAGTAATTTTGTGGTACTCGCGTTGCAGCCAAGTGGACCGAGTCATTCAACATTCACTTGACTGTACGAGGAAACGGAGCACCTTTTTTGTTTCTTTTTGTGCTGGTTCCGCCTAGCGGCTGGAGTTTTTTTTTTGTGTAGCAGCACTCCTTTGGGACAGTGTTGTGGATGAATCTGCACATTCTTTGCGCTTATGCCTATTATTGGTTAGAGTTTGTTTTGTGGAGTATTTCTTGCAGGACATTGGAGTGATTGGGACATTCGTTGCACTCATGTACCAGTCGAATGGGCCGGCTCGCTATACATTTGTTTGACTGTCCGAGGAAACTGAACAGCCTTTTTTTATGCTGGTTCTGCTAGCGGCTGGAGTTTGTTTTGTGGAGGAACACACCTTCGGGACACAGTAATGTGGATGAATCTGCACGTTCTTTGTATTTATTCCACCTATTGGCTGGGTTTGTTTTATAGATTATCTTGTATTGTGTAATTCTGTCTCACAAAATTTGTATAGAAACACCGGACTTGAGCAATCCGATGGCAAAGTTGTCGCAGGGGCTCTCGTAGGCGTACATGGACTGTTTGAGTTTAGAGAGATTGACGCCAGTTGGCGCTGTCGTGCATGGGGTTGATGCGCACGTCTTTTTTCTGTTTGTTTGGTTTGGAGGGAATATCGGGGTTTGATTGTTGCACTAATGTTGGAATGTAGTCGTTATTTTATTGTTGACACAATCTATTTTTTCAAATATGTCAATGTCAAATGTTAATATGAGTGGATTGTCTCTCTCCATGTGGAATGTGAATGGGTTGGGGCACCTCATAAAAGAAGGAAGGTTATTTCTCTTCTTAAAGTAAAAAATATGTTATAGTGTTTCTTCAAGAAACACATCTTTCCCCACAGGAATCTGAAAAATTTGGGAAGATATGGGGTGGATATGTTTTCTTTAGTGCTGGCTCAAGTAAGAGCAGGGGAGTCACTACACTGTTAAGTAAGCATCTACAATTCAAATGTCTCAAACAGATTAAAGATAAATTAGGAAGAGCCATTATTGTTTTAGCAGAAATTTAATTTAAGAAAGTTTGATTTTGGCTAATATTTACATACAAAGTGCTGAAGATCAGGGCTTTTTTTATAGATCTTGAAGGGATGTTGCAAGCCACTGGTGTAGCAGATCCATTTCTGTACATTAGAAATTTCAGACTGGAGACAGCAGGATAGCTTTGAAACAACTCCATTTATTGACCCTGGAAACATATGGGACACTTGATCAAAGAAACATCCATTGCGCTAACTTCTTCCCACATTAAACACAATAGTGACTGGAAGAAGAGAAGGGGAAAATGTGCGTCTTGCCTCGCCAGCGTCCATTCGCGATCTGAGGCTGACATTACTCACGCACTCCCCAAAGGCATAGCGCGCAACACCAATAAGCGTCCAACTTCAACAAAACACCTTAATTGATAGATCCTACCAACAATAACATTGTATATCCCGTATAGGTATTTAATACATAATGAATCCAAATGTCTTTAACTCATGGCAAAATAGTTTTAGGAAGTTCATTATAAAGAAATAAAATTCAATTCATATTTCACTCTTCCCAACAGGCTACATTGGCACCCCTCATGATATAATATTGGGAGGAGACTTCAATCTGTTGATTGACTCAGTCCTTGATCATAGTGCAGCAAAAGTGTGTAAGCCACCTAGAGCAACATTGATGCTTCACAAGATGTTTAAAAATCGTGGTCTTGCAGATATTTGGAGACCTTTGAACCCATCTGGTAGGGACTATAAATTATTTTCATCAGTTCATAAGATTTATTCTGTAAAAGATTTATATATATATATATATATATATATATATATATATATATATATATATATATATATATGTATATGTATATGTCCCTCATTTTATCTGTCGTTGATTGCTCAATTGGAAACATCTCAGTCACCCTGGTGAGTTTAGAGGTGTTGCCACATACGGAGAAAAAGAAATCATAAAGTTGCCGCTTTACTGTATTCTTTTTGCAAAATCCTGAATTCCAACTAATTTTAAAGACTGAAATCAATGTTTATATGGAGACCATCTGGTCCTCAGTATCCTCTGTGGGCATGGTTTGGGGGGGGGGGGGCACTTAAGGCAGTTCTTAGGGGTTGGATCATACAGTATGCCTCATTCATCAAAAAATCCAAAGCATGAGAACTCGTGGAGTTGGAAGGGAATAATAAAAGTGCTGAGGCAGAGCTGAAGCGTTGACCCGACTGAATTACAGATATAATACTATTATGTCACGGAAGGTGACATTTGGCAATTCAGAGCAAGACTTTGAGTCGGGGGGACAAAGCAGGGAAGCTTTTGGATGGATATATAAAGCAGAGAGAGTCTTTCTACCATTTACCATGGCCATTGATATTAATAATACCTTTAAGGAATCCTATCTTGTTCTCTATAGTTCCACATCATCGTCTACTGATGAAGATATTAGAAACTTTCTGGAACCATTAGAACTTCCTAAACGAAGCAAAAAAATTATCGTGATTCTGAGATAAACTTGGAGGAGCTTGGCAAGGTAATTAAGGCCTTGCCTACTGGCAAGGCTCCAGGGCCAGATGGCTTTGCCGCTGAATTTTTTTATATTTTATGCTAAATATCTGGCTCCACTTTTGTTAGAAGTTTATACGGAATCATTAAAGAATATAAAGCTTCCACCAACATGACATAAGCCAGGATCAGTCTGATTCTTAAAAAGGACAAAGATCCAAGTGAGTGTAAGAGTTACCATCCAAATTCCTAGATCCAGCTAGACGTAAAAATATTGTCAAAAATTATGGCTAACCGATTTAGTAAAGTTATGACATCTCTTATACATATAGATCAGGTGTGGTTTATTTGGGGCCGCAGCTGTTTTGATAATATTAGGTGTTTCATCAATATCATGTGGTAAGTGGCAAATGATCAGACTCCATATCTCACTTGACACCGAAAAGGAGTTTGATATGATAGACTGGGATTATCTTTTTAAGATTTTGGAAATATATGTGTTCAGGAATACTTTTATTGGATGGCTTAAGTTACTTTAGAAATACCCGGTAGCTGCGGTACAAACAAATGGATTAATTTCAGATTATTTTACTTCTGTCTTGCCCTGGAACCATTAGCAGCCATGATAAGAAAGGAAGATGATTTTTCCAGGGGTTGTGGCGGGAGGTATGGTGCGTAAGGTTTTATTTTATGCAGATTATATTTTATTATTTGTCTCTGACACCACTAGATCTATGCCTTGCCTCCACAGAATTATTCATTCCTTTCTCATTCAAGTTCTCAGGATACAGAGTCAATTGGTCTAAATCCGAAGCTTTGCTCTGACAGCGTACTGCCCAGTAACAGCTTTTCAGCTGGGCACCTTCCAGGGCATTAAGTATTTGGCCTTTTTATTCCCAGCAAATTTGTGTGATTTAGTTAGTTAATTTTGACCTCTTAATATAAAGGTTTTCGAGCAATGCGGTGCAGGTGGGCTTCATTACATTTATCTATGATTGGAAGGTTAATGTTATTAAAATTAGTTGTATTCCAAAATTCAACTACCTGCTACAGTCTCTCCCTGTAGATGTCCTTCTCTCTTATTTCAAGCAATTTGATAGCATAGCGATGTCCTTCATTTGGAATGGTAAACATCCCTGATTACATTATAATAAGTTAAATAGGCCAATTGACAAAGGTGGGCTAGACCTACCCAAGATTTTTTTTATTATTATGCATTCAGTCCCAGACATTTGGCTCATTGGACGCTTCCACCTCCCTAGTTTTGTATTGAACAGGAAGTTCTTGCCCCTATTTTGCCATTACAAAGCCTTTCTATCAAACTAATCGGAGAAGTTAACAAAAGTGTTTAATTTGTTTAGTTTTATTTAAATGTTGCATCAGGCATATGGCTGAACCCAAAATTATGTATTAATAAGTCCCCTTTCTGCTGGTCAGAGTGGATTGTGAGAAAGGTTAATACTCTCGGTGACCTGTATGAGAGTGGAGTGTTGAGATCTTTTGAAAATTTGGTTCAACATTTTGGGATTCCCAGATCTCAATTCTTTAGGTATTTACAGCTGTGCCACTTGCTCTGTACTGTTTTTGGGAGTTGCATAAACCCCCCTAAAGCGGCAGTACTCTGGAAGTGCTTATTACTGCTTTTGGAAAAGGTCAAGAGGCATCAGGGTATTACTCCCTGTTAATTCAGAGTCTGGGGGACAGAACTTCAACTTCTCTCAAGAGATTATGGGAGAAAGATTTAAACTTGGTATTGGAGGAGGGAGTGTGGGCTAGGATTCTAAAAAAAACATCAAGTCTGCATCTAGAGATGCAAGGGTGCATCTGATGTAAAATCTTAAAAATATTGATTCTATTGGACCCCATCTAGATTGTATAGGCTTGGTCTCAAATATACACCCACCTGCTGGCGATGCCAATCAGAAGATCACAACCCATGTTTTTTGGTGGTGTGTTAAGATCCAAGAATTTTGGTTGAGGGTTCAGAGTTTTATGTGTGATGTATTGGGCACTAAAATTTCATTTTGTTTGGAGGGAAGGGTTTTTAAGTTCATATAATTTGATTCCGTATTTTATGTCATGTTTATTTAATCTGTGACTGGAATCAATAAAAACTGTTAATAACAAAAACAAAACAAAAAAACAGTATATTTACTTAATAATTCCCTTTTTTGGGCATTAAAATGTGATTTGGAATTTGAATGTCCAATAATCAGTTGATTATTGGACATTCAGACGGTTATTTAATAACAACGACAGGCGAAATTTAATAACTTGGGCGGAAACATGAATATTGACACTGACGTTCTAATTTTTTTTGTAGTTCACAGAGATCTGAAACCACATAACATTCTGGTATCGATGCCGAACACACACGGCAGAGTGAAGGCGATGATCTCAGACTTCGGTCTCTGTAAGAAACTGGCGGTAGGCAGACACAGCTTCAGTCGGCGGTCAGGGGTCCCTGGCACAGAGGGCTGGATTGCACCGGAGGTACTCAGTGAAGATGCAAAGCCAAACCCTGTAAGAGCTCAAATACAGACTTGTATAGATTTAGATTTTACACCATAACAAGGTCCACACTTTTACTAACTCACACAAGAAATGGCAAAAATCTAGTATAGCAATACTATTAATAATACTAATTAATATTTATTGTTTTACATTTCAAGTGTTGTTATATTTAAAGCAAAACATATGTTGCTTCTAAGGCCTGAAACACACCTTATACATGTATATTGCACACAGACTCTTTTAGCAATGTCAGTTAGTATACATTGTGCTCTCTGTGTTGCCACAAAGGGT
Organism: Moxostoma hubbsi; assembly: GCA_032164185.1. NCBI lineage: Eukaryota > Metazoa > Chordata > Actinopteri > Cypriniformes > Catostomidae > Moxostoma > Moxostoma hubbsi. The sequence goes on from JAVLUX010000187.1 coordinate 3,562,296, forward strand.
GCAAAAACTTCCTCATTCTACCATCAGTTTTCTCTTTTTGGTCAGCCACTCTCATGCTGGGATTGGAAGATAATCTTGTTGAGCAAATTAGCTGACATGACCCCTTTAAGCGGCATAAGAAAATCAGTGTTCACGTCATGTTTCAGAACATTATTTTCTGAAAAAAACCCTGTAATAAACCATTTTCTTAAGTGCATATTAACGTGGTCATTGTAATGTTGAATGTTGGGAAACCACATCATTCCCAATAGTCAACCACAATCTAGCACAAGTTACTGCAATGCTGACTAAAGTTTATGCTGAGTTTATGTAACTGAAATTAAAAATGGCCTGTTTCATATCCTGATTCTATTCCTGCCTCTCTCTCCAAACCACATTTTTGTCTGTCTCTATTGCCCTGACAAGACATATCAAAAAGTTCATACTTGTGTGCAACTAACCCAGATTGTTTACTCTCAGTGGCCAGACAGACACAGTTGAACTTCTCTCTGATATTTCAGACCTGCATGGTAGACATCTTCTCTGCAGGCTGTGTGTTTTACTATGTGGTATCTGAGGGCCATCACCCCTTTGGAAAGTCCTTGCAGCGACAGGCAAACATCTTACTGGGTGCACACATGCTGGACTACCTACAGACCGACAGACATGGTAGGACCAGTGCATGTCCACATCAGAAGCATCAGAAGCATTTGTGATTTCACTGTTTGATTGTGTGAATGTTCATGCCGTTTCATGCAGAGGATGTTGTTGCTCGTAACCTGATCGAGCAGATGTTGAGTATGGAGCCAGAGAAGAGACCCTCAGCAGACAGAGTGCTCAAACATCCATTTTTCTGGAGCCTGGAAAAACAGCTGCAGTTCTTCCAGGTTAGTTGGTTGGGTAGTAACTAGGGGTGTAACGGTTTATCGTGTCATGATCGCGGATCAAAAAAGTGATTATTTGCATTGTGGGGATTGGAGTTGTTTTTGTTTATTTTTAATTTTAGTAAATTAAAGCTTACTGAAGTTTAATGGTAGTAACAAAGTGTTTTAAATTAGCCTTAAATCACCTTTGTTTTATTCTGTGACTAAATAAAAAAAGCAAAAAGTTGACTATGTTTAATCATGTTTAATGAAAGGGGTGTTCATTTGTACTTAAAAATCTAATAATTAATTTTTATGTATTGTCAAAATGGGTAATTCTAAAAGTTATGCAAAAATAATTAGATTAGATTACTTATTGTTATTGATTACATGTAATATATTGATTAGTCATAGTTTGAAATCAGTAGCTTACATTTCTGAAATTATATATTTCACACTGGTTAGTATTTATTTATTTACTCTGGTGGTTAAAAGTTTGGAATAATGTTCAGATTTTGCTCTTATGGAAGGAAATTGGTACTTTTAGTCACCAAAGTGGCATTGAACAGATCACAATATTTAGTCAGGACATGAAATAACATGAAAAATTACTATTATAATTTAAAAAGAATGTTCAGAACTTCTTAAACTACTTCAAAGAGTTCTCATCAAAAAATCCTCCATGTGCATCAATGACAGATTTGCAGATCCTTGTCATTCTAGCTGTCAGTTTATCCAGATACTCAGGAGACATTTCACCCCACACTTCCTGTAGCACTTGACCTTTCACCCCACACTTCCTGTAGCACTTGTCATAGATATGACTGTCTTTCCGGTCAATTCTCACACACACCTTACAGTCTAGATGATCCCACAAAAGCTCAATGGGGTTAAGATCCATAACACTCTTTTCCAATTATCTGTTGTCCAATGTCTGTGTTTCTTTGCCCACTCTAACCTTTTCTTTTTGTTTTTCTGTTTCAAAAGTGCCTTTTTCTTTGCAATTCTTCCCATAAGACCCTGAGTCTTCTCTTTACTGTTGTACATGAAACTGGTGTTTAGCGGGTAGAATTCAATGAAGCTGTCAGCTGAGGACATGTGAGGTGTCTATTTCTCAAACTAGAGACTCTGATGTACTTATCCTCTTGTTTAGTTGTACATCTGGTCTTCCACATCTCTTTCTGTCCTTGTTAGAGTCAGTTGTTCTTTGTCTTTGAAGATTGTAGTGTACACCTTTTGTATGAAATCTTCAGTTTTTTGGCAATTTTAAGCATTCCTCAAAACAATGATTGACTGACGAGTTTCTAGAGAAAGTTGTTTTTTTTTTTGTTGCCATTTTTGACCTAATATTGACCTTAAGACATGCCAGCCTATTTTTTATATAATGGTGATATGAAGTGATTTTCTAGAACCAAATGATCAATTTAGCATGATTGCTCAAGAATAAGGTGTTGGAGTGATGCTGCTGTCTAGATTTGATCAAAAATGACTTTTTTCAAATAGTGATGGTGCTGTTTTTTACATCAGTAATGTCCTGACTATAATTTGTGATCAGTTGAATGGCACTTTGGTGAATTAAAGTACCAATTTCCTTCCAAAACAGCAAAATCTGAACATTATTCCATACTTTTGGCTGCCAGTGTATTTTTAGCAAGGTAAAAAACACATTGAGATTGAAATCTCTTTTGTAAGAGTGACCTTGCCAGGAAGGCAGCAAAAAAATGAAACTAACTACACACAAACAAAAAATCGGTAGCCAAAAGCATTTTAATGGTCACAAAGCGTTTTTTAAAAGCGCTATAAATTAATCTGATGATGCAAGCAAAGACAATCTTAAATAGTGCTGCAACTAAATGATAATAGATTAATCTGTCGATTATTTTATTGATAAGTCGATTAATAGCATAAAGAAGCCAAAATTTGTTTTAATGGTAAGCATGTTATTCCACTCAACGTTCATCGGTAATACTTGCCATGTTCGCAGACTGTCACATTACTGCCGCGCACGAACACAATAGTTAGCTTGGGCTTGGCACTACATTTAGCAGCAAGCAGGGTGAATTAATTTCTGCCGCAATGCATCTCAATGAAGACTTGTACCATATTTGACTACAGATTTCCATTGGAAAAATAAGGGGTGCTGCGAAGTTGTCCTAAATACACTGGAGGTTTCAGCTTCATTACGACATAGAATAAAAAACTTTTAATCACTTTTATCTGCTTTTAAGAACTTGTCAGCATTTTAAACATATTTACGTATTAACAAATTCGATTAGTGTCATTTTATCTTATGACCCATGTTTTCAAGTGGTGGGTCTCTTCCATATAGAGAAACCACAGCTGCAAAAAAAATATACTGTAAATTGTACAAAAAAGACATAAGTACAATACAAGAGCACAGACCCAACTAATTGGTAATGACAGTTGTAGACTATTTTCATTATTTAATCTTAATGTTTTTATGAATTAGTTACAACCCTTGTTATAAGTTTTTTTTCTGTTTATTTCCCCAGTTCTGTGCAAACACAGGGAGCAATCCAATGTCCAGTGTTGTTATCAACAAAGCACAGAGATATTCATCTAAAATGAATCTCACAACGTTCAGTTTGAATGCACAGTGGCAGCTGTGAGGTGACGTGTTTGTATGTTTTACGCTGTCTTATAGGATATAAGTGATAGAATAGAGAAGGAGCCGTTAGATGGACCAATCGTGAGGCAGCTGGAGAGAGGGGGGCGGGTTGTGGTGAAAGGTGATTGGAGGGATCATATCACAGTCCCTCTACAGACTGGTGAGCACTCTGACATTTCAATTATTCTTGACCGTTCTCATGATTTTATTTCTCTTTTAATCTTTAAACAGCAATATTTGCTCTGCAAATCATGTGATTAAAATGCCAAGTATTCTTCTTTCAGATCTACGCAAATTTCGATCATACAAAGGTGGATCGGTCAGGGATCTTTTGCGTGCCATGAGAAATAAGGTGAGTTTACTAAATCGCAACAGTTTATTGATTTTGACCACAAACATCTTGTGATTATTGCAACACAATCAGAATACAGTGGCATGAAAGGCTTATTTGAGTCATTCTTTATATGTGATACCTCATCGACCTTATGAAAAAAAAAAAAGATGATGTACATAGAGTACATTACTAGTCCTGGCTACCATATTACAATTACTGTAATTAGGAGAGTTTCTGACTAGAAAATACTCTTCATGGATTCATGGTCCACTTTTGGATTTTGTAATTAGACAAATTGGATAAATTAGTGAGTGCGAAAACCATTTTTAGATAAAATGGCACAAAATAATATAAACAAGTTTAACATTTAAATAAGATAATTGGCAATTGATTTATTGGCAGTTAGTAGTACCAGGTTTCACACTTTTCTAGTGCCATTTTCCAGTCATGGAAAAGTCATCACATTAATAATCACACTGAACCATGTAGGAAACTACCTTTCTGGATGAGAGAAACTGCAGTCAAAACCACCAAGAAATGTCAAAATAAAAGATTGATTTAAATGGACGCATGTTTTTGCCTAAATATTACACTTGTTGGGCACATAAAATGTCCTGGAAAATTGTGCTTTGAAAAGAGTGAGCACCCTGATTATGCATCAGCTCTAACACAGCTTTTACAAACTATTTTGCAGTGTTTCTGAAAAAAAAAAGAAAAGAAGGAAAAACATATATGTCTTCAACACAGTTTTGCTCATTTTTATTTCCTCTGTATCCCCTGCAGAAGCATCATTACAGGGAGTTACCTGAGGAGGTGCAGGAGACGCTGGGCTCCATTCCAGATGACTTTGTGTCCTACTTCACCTCCCGCTTCCCTCTCCTCCTGCAACACACATACCTGGCCATGCGCTCCTGTGCGGTGGAACGCCCCTTCCTGCCTTACTACCACACCTCTGAACTGATCACACACAGCACACAGACTCCACCCACCCAGCACACCAGCCAATCAGTGCCCTCAGACTTAACACCATCCAATCAGACTGCAGCACTACCTCCACATGCATTACCAAACACACAATCTGAAGCGTCAGTGTCACCTGAGCTGAGCACGGAGCACAGAATGACTGATGGGCTCATTTAAATGGACACGTTCCCCGAATGATCCGTCTCGCTACCTTGATGCCGTCTGGGCCTGCAGTGCCCCGGCTGTGTCACTGCAGCGGTCAACATCCCATCTGAAGTGCCTTATGTGCTCGTTTCAGACTGCAGCTCTTGTGTGAGCGAACAGCAGGTTCTTTGTGAAGATAATGTGGATGACGCTGGAGACTATGAGTGGTCTGTCATGTGATCACTGAACGCTGATGTAGTCATTCCATTTTTTTACATTTTTTTTTAAAGACTTTTGTAAAATATGGGCACTGTGTTGCACGCATTTGGAAGAAAAATTTCTTTGTTGAACACGAAGTGAACGCAACAAATTCTGCTGGCAATGTTGGTGGGTGAACCTCACAAAAAAATGAAAGGCTCATATTTCACCTTAAAATAAAAATAAAGTTTATAAAGAAAATTTAGACTATTTTAGGACAATTTTTGCCTTGTGATATTATTTTCTTTCAAATTATCCACATTTTCCCAATATATTCTCATTACCATAATGCATTTATTTTTAAACCTAAACAGTTCAAAATATTTTTTATTCTCTATGCTCAAAATATTCTCACTATTATAATGCAATTATTTTGTTATTTATCTTTATAATTATTATTCAAATGTATCATTATGTAAAATCATAATTAAAGTTAATTTACAATCGTTTTAATTTTTAAGCATAAATTAAAGGCAGAACAACAATACCACCACCATGATGTAAAAATGCTTAACAGTTTAAATAATTGTTTTTATTTATTTTTTATAACACTAATGAGAATTTGGCGGGAAATGTGCTTAACTCATGAAAAAAATGTCACAGTGCAAAAATCGTCCTGAAAATAGGCTAAATATCCTTTATGCTAAATGTCATTTTTCTTATTTCTTGTTATTTGGGGTTGAAGTATTGTCTTGATAGGTTTTGTTAAATTCACCCTGCTTTTCAACCTGAGAAAGTGTACTATTGAACTGATAGTTTTGCACATATTTTGATCACTGCTAATTGAAGTGGCCATTGTGCCTTTTTACACTGTGCTGTGTTCCTTGGTCCTGAGGTGAGGCTGTTTGCTTTTGCTGCTGTTAACATCAGAATCAACTGGGTCACATTAGAGGTGGGCTGTCTTTTCAAGTTCCCGGTGTACTATTATGACTAAATAGTTATTAAGTATCTAATTAATTAATTATCCTATGCTTATAACTTCAGTTAAGCACTTTATATGGTGGCTTACTTTATTTCAACAAAACATGGCAAACTGGGTGAATTCATGCCCTTGGATGCTGGATAGAGCTATTTTTTCATGTTTGCTTTTGGGTGATTCTCTGAAATGGTTCTTATATGAATACATGGAAAAATTATTTTGTTTTGTTTCAAATAGATAATGAACTCAGAATCTATGAACTGCTGTCAGGAAATACATAAGAGAGTTTTTATTTCAAAGTGCCATCAAGATGATTCATTTTTATCTTACCAAGCATTGTAACAAACCGCATGCAGTTTTGAATTGAAAGATTTCAGACAGAGCTTTTATAATGTTACACGTTTTTATAATGTTCTATAATATATTATAAATGGCACATTTGGAGAAAATTGATTAAAATGCAACGATGCCTTTTTTACATGTAGTGTTAATAAACGCTGCCATTGTGCAATGCCATCCATGCTTTTTTTTTTTTCTTCTTCTTTCTTTTTTTTTTAACTGACCAATGGAATGGATATTTATGAACCATACAGTTTGTAAATACACCTGACACATGCCATTGCAGCCTACTATAGAGTACATAAAGACAGAATGGGGTGCTTTGTAAAGTATGGACACTGTGAAGCACACATTTGGAAGGTGAGAAATCTTTTTGTTGAACATCTGAAGATGATACAAGAAATTCAGCTGTGCAGTGTAGTGGGTGAACCTCATAAAAACATGGCAGGCTTATATTTCAGATGGGTCAACATATTCAAACTCATCACTTCCTGTTTTCAGTTCTGTTTGTTCTAAAACATTAGCATTTTTGAGCCAGTGGATTATGGATGTCAATGTGTTTTTAGAGTGGCATTTTCGATTTATTATAAGGTCTGTGGTATAGATTACGTGAACAGACTTATTTACTGGGCATACACATTATAGATGATCATAACACAACATCTTTGATAGTAAAGCATTGAACACTTTTTCTACATTATATGTAGACATCTCTGGGAAAAATAAAAGCTCTTGCATGGGTAGTATTTTAGTGGATGGAAGAAAGGATTAAAGCTATCAATTTAATGTGTTAATTAAAATAATAAATATTTTGCTGATATGAGCTTTTGAGTGCTCTATACTTGCTGTAGCTTTAAAAAAAAATAGGTGACTGACACGAGTCTAATTTTGTGTACAAAGTCACATATAAATATGACTAGTCAATATTATGTTAAATATTTAAATAAGGCTATTGATTTGTTTAAAATAATTATTTAAAAAAAATACATAAAATTACGGATGAAGGTCTCAGACTAAATAATAAAAAATCTCAAGCTGTATGACAGTGGGTGGGTCTTGTATGTATGTATGTGTATGTGTATATATATATATATATATATATATATATATATATATAAACTCATCAGCTCTAACAAACTATTTTACAATGTTTTATATGAAAAAGGGGGAAAACTCATATTTGTCTTCGACACAGTTTTGCTCATTTTTATTTCCTCTGTATCCCCTGCAGAGTTACCTGAGGAGATGCACACCAGCCAATCAGTGCCCTCGGGCTTATCACCATCCAATCAGACTGCTGCACCACACCTCCACATGCATTGCCAAACACACAATCTGAACGGAAAAATAACTAAAATAATTTCTAAATAATGATAATAAAAATCTATATTTTGCTTGAAATGTGCTCTTTATCAACTGGTGTGACTGTCCCGGACAGTCTGTCCTTTGATGACTTTGATTCAATTTAAGCTACTTTAAATAATAAGTAGCCAATAGGCCTATACATTTTATTAAAGTACATGGTCTTAATTTTAAAACATGGTTATGTTCAAAAACAAAATGGAAATCGCTCTAAAAAGCAGAGATTTTTACCTGCCCCACCGCTGGGCGAAGGAATCACTGGAGCATATCAAAGTACGTATTGGCTCAAATATAAATATTTTTTTAGAAATCTTTCCGTTTTTCTCCACAATTATGAAATTCTCTGGCTTGTCACGATTAAAATGCTGGCATCATGATAGTTTAAAAAAATAAGCGGGAAAATGTAACTCTCATCTTCTGGAAAACGAAAGTTATGAGCTCACGTGTGATTCCAGACGCAGTGAGAGTCGAGAAGAGCTGCACTAAGTTTTGATGATCTGCAATGACTGAACTCGTTTATTGGGTACGAGGTGTGAGTTACAAATAACCTTACACTTGACCGTGTTATATTAGATGAACATTGGCATTTACACATTATTCAAATGTTTGTTACAATTTAGAATATTTATTTTCCTAGTTTGTGTCGTGAGGGCGGTTTCTTCTGAAGTTTGGAACCCCAAACGGAAACTGAGTGAGTAGATTTTTAAAATCTGCGTAAATGACTGGCGTGACATTCTAAAACACTAAACGTTAATCTCGTAATAAACATTAGCAGCCTAGTATACTGCCAAAACAACGACACCGTATTCCGACAGGTAAGACCAGATGCTACAGCTACTGAACTGTTACAGCATTTTAGATGGATTTGAAATGGGAGATGGAGTCCAGGCAGTGACGCAGTTCATGTTCAAATTGGTTACATTTTTAATGGAAATATAGAGGATTGCTCTCTTCTTTCCATTCAGTAGCCTTTAAGAAATGTGTACGAGTTGCGCACGTAAATGTTGCGGTTTCATCTGTGGTTGCGCGATGCCCTCCTAACTACTAAAGTAACTACTTTAGCAGAGAGGGGCCCTTGTATTAAAATGAATTGGAGAGATTGGACGGTCAAAGGAAGTCCCGCCTTACTGGTAAAAATAACATTTTAAATACAGACATCGCCTGTCAATCAACTCGAGAACGCGCATGCGCATTAGTTATTCGAGCCGGGAAAACTGCGTTTTTTATAGTGTAACCTGATGTAAAGAAGCACAATTTATGATGCCAGTGTTGTCAGATTTTGCTGCTGATTTGAAATATTTTCTTTAATCGTAATCTTGACCAACTGTTTTGGAGATTTCGGTCTTTGTCCGTTCAAGCAGATAGGAGCTGCTCTTGTATGCCGCTTGTTTACATGGACAAATAGCTGCCCGGAGCGTTCTAAAAAATGGCCGCCGAGTGGAATAACTTGCTAAAAAGATGTTGATGCCGTCCTTAAGAACAATGTGCATTTACTTTTAAATTGTAGGTGGTGAACGAGAAAAGGTGTTTTCTGTTATTTGCCTTAAATTCTGTTACAATTCTTATGCATCAGATATATAATCATCAGTTGTATTCATGTCATATATCCTTGTTCTTATGTATCCATGCCCCCCTCTGCTGCCAAAATAGCACCAACCTGCATCTGAGAATAGCTTTCTGATATAATATTCTTCTCACCACAATTGTACAGTGTGGTTATTTGAGTTACTGTAGACTTTGTCAGTTCGAACCAGTCTGGCTATTCTATGTTGACTTCTCTCATCAACAAGACATTTCTATCCACAGAACTGACCCTCACTGGATGATTTTTGTTTTTGTAAATTCTAGAGACAGTTGTGTGTGAAAATCCCAGAAGATCAGCAGTTACAGAAATACTCAAACCAGCCTGTCTGGCACCAACAATCATGCCATGCTCCAAATCACTGTGATCAAATTTGTTTCCCTATTCTGATGGTTGATGTAAACATTAACTGAAGCTCCTGAGCCATATCTGAATGATTTTATGCACTGCTGCCACACGATAATCACATATATAGACGGGCCGGTTTGAGCATTTCTGTAACTGCTGATCTCCTGGGATTTTCACACACAACAGTCTCTAGAATTTACACGGAATGGTGCCAAAAACAAAAATCACCAGTGAGCGGCAGTTCTGTGGATAGAAATGTCTTGTTGATGAGAGAGGTCAACAGAGAATGTCCAGACTGGTTCAAAGTGACAAAGTCTACAGTAACTCAGATAACCACTCTGTACAATTGTGATGAGAAGGATATCATCAATGAATGCTATTCTTAGATGCAGGTTGGCACAGTTTTAGTGGCATGAGGGGAACTACACAATATTAGGCAGGTGGTTTTAATGTTGTGGCTAATCTGTGTAAATACAGTGGATATAAAAGTCTACACGCCCCTGTTAAAACAGTAGGTTTTAATCATATCAGAATATTTGCACCTTTAATGTAAAAAATACAACCTGTGCAATGCCACTGAAAACCAAAGAGACACATTTCAGAGAAAAAATAAAAAACATAGAATAAACTAACTGCATAAGTGTGCACATCCCTGAACTAATACTTAGTTGAAGGACCCTTTGATTTTATTACAGCACTTAGTCTGTTTGGATAAGAGTATTAGCATGGCACATCGTGACTTGGGAATATTTTCCCACTCTTCTTGGCAAAAGCGTTCAAGATCTGTCACACTGCGAGGGCATCTCCGGTGTATGGCCCTCTTCATGTCCCCCCACAAATTTTCTATAGGATTCAGGTCTGGGCCAGTCCAAAATATTCATCTTTTTTTTTTGCTGAAGCCATTCTTTTGTTGATATGGATGTGTGCTTTGGATCATTGTCAAGCTGAAAGGTGAAAGATCTCTTAATTTTCAGCTTTCTAGCAGACGCCAGAAGGTTCTGTGCCAAAATTGCCTGGAACTTGGAGCGATTCATGATTCACTCCACCTTCACTATAACCCAGGTCCAGATGAAGAAAAGCAGCCCCAAAGCATGATGCTGCCACCACCATGCTTCACCCTGGCTATTATGTACTTTTGCTGATGTGCTGTGTTTGTACCAAACATACATTTTACAATTTTGGGCAAAAAGTTCAATCTTGGTCTCATCAGACCATGACATATTTTTCAACATAGTTTTGAGAGTCTGGATACTGACCGGTTTTTGCAGGCTTGGATGTTTTTTGTTTTTTTTTTTCATCAGAAAAGGCTTGGTCTTGCCACCCTGTCCCATGGCCTAGACAGTTGAAGAATACTGGAGATTGTGGTCACATGTAGGGAGCAACCAGTACTTGCCAGAAAGAGCTGCAGCTCCTTTAATGTTGCTTTAATGTTGCTCACAACCTCCCTGACCAGTTTTCTCTTTGTCTTCTCATCAATTTTGGAGGGACGTTCTGTTCTTGATAATGTCACTGTTGTGCCACACTTTCTCCACTTGTTGATGACTGTGTTCCATGATATATCTTATGCAAAAAGTCTGATATGATTTCTTTTTGAATTTTACATCACAAAAACCTGCTGTTTTAACAGGGGTGTGTAGACTTGATTTCCAATTTTTTTTTCATCGGATATTTCAGTTAACTTGCATTGGGACGTAGAGCGTCTCCACAAGTGTTTACCATGCTCAGGGTTGCCAGATAAGAGACGCAACACTTTGTTGTTTGAGAATTTATACCAATTTGAGATTTATACTTGAGCAAATTGGAAATATTCCGCCTAATGTTATACTTATTTTGTGCAATCTGGCAACCATGCACGAGAGTGCACTTTTCTGTCTTTCGCTTTCTCCTTTGAACAAACTTGGCGATCTGTAGTGCAATATTCTGCTCAAGGAAAAGTGTTATACGCCTACTCTGTGTCCATTTTTGAGGCTGCTTTTGATGTTTGGTGCTACTTTGCAGGTAAAACTTCTCAGTGATTAAATTAAATATAAAAGTAGATCTCAGCATCATTGACATGCAAGCAAAAGCAAGTCCCGTCGCATCTGTATGTTAATCTCTTGCAGTAATCATTTATCATAGTCATGTAGCCTGTGTTATTCTGTTGTGTGGTGACACTCAAACCATTGAGGAGACCCGCATCATGACACTTTTAGCATGTAAACTAGCCCGCTTTGCAACAAACAATAAAGGTTCAATAAATTTCCTTTTTTTTTAATTTTTTTTTTTTATTAAAACAGACCCCTGATGTAGAGAATGTTAAATTGAATAATAAATTAACAGGGAAGTAGAATTTATAATCTCAGCCTTATAATTATTCAGTTTTTTATTGCCTGATAGAAAAGTATCTACCTTTTGTAGAGCAATACAATATTTAGGCAATTGCAAAATAGTCCCATTAGTTACAGATACACTTCAGAAAATTGAGTACACAACTATTTCTGGGCTTAAAAGTTACAAAAACCAAATCAATGCAGAACATTGTATCTCAAATGGAATACAATGTTGCCCCCTATGCACTACTTTAAGCCCAATGTGGCCCCTTTACCAAAATACCCCTGATCCAGTGGGTACATGATCTTTAGACTTCTCAAACCAGAGGCGTCTGATTTAAATCTAAATTTACATTAACCTTAACTTGTTTTTTCTTATTCTTGCTTCATCTATTAGATAATACAATATCTACGGTATATTTAGATACCTTTTTATTGATTTTTTACTTTTTTTTTATATATATATCATTCCTTATGCAAATTCTCTTATCGTGTGAAATCTTCTGGAAGCATTTTTCATCATTAGCATATCAAGACAGAAGGTTAGCATGTACAGAATGATGATGCATTGTCCAACATATTATTAGGGGAAGTAAATAGAAACATTTTCTAATTTGGTTGACTGTGGCAGGGCCGGGTCGTGATTCCTCACACCCGGCCCCTAATCGGGCTAATCAAGCCTCAGAGAGGGATAAAGGCCGACTGGAATCTGCAGTGAGAGAGAGAGATACAGACAGCTGTCTGACATCTTTGTGTGTTTTTCTTTTTGTTGAATCAGCTTTATTGCCAAGTATGCTTACACATACAAGGAATTTGTCTTGGTGACAGGAGCTTCCAGTGTAAAACAATACAAAAAATACCAAAAACAGCAGCAAGACATAGGTAATTAAAAACAAAAAATAATAAAAATAAATAATTATACATATACATACATACATACATACACTCGCCTTCATACATACCCACATACACACACGTAGTGCAAATCTATTACAATCTGTTATATAAAGAACAAAAATACAGTATATTATGTACAGAGCAATGTAAGTAATGGCAGAAGTGGATATGTTGGATAATATAAATAGACAAACTGTGTATTGCACATAATTATTGCTCAATGGGGCGTGTAAACAGTTTGGGTTCACAGGACAAGAAGGAGGACACGGGAACAGGGTTCGACTCAGAAGGTAAGGCTTTTTAATTCCAGGCTTAATCAACACACAGGGGGTAGAACATTAACGTGGACGTTACTAAACAAACTTCTTTCACATAGAACAGATAAAGTGTCTTTCTACGTTGCCAACACTGGACTGCCGGCTTTCTCTCTAACTGGAGGCACTGAAGCTCTTTTATGCCGCTCTCCCCGTACTCACTGAAATTAGAGACAGGTGTTAGACATAATTTAGCTCAGGTGCAAGCGCCCTTACCGCTTTCCCTCTCCGGACTGGCGCTTGACCACGCCCCCGCTGCCACATACCCCCACCGCCCGACTCGGGCCGGGGCGTCATCCGGCCTGCCTACCACTCCCCCCCCCCCCCCATTTCTGGAGAGGAAGTCAGCGACAGCCATCTGCACCCCCGGTCTGTGGACCACCTCGAACTTAAAAGGCTGGAGAGCCAGATACCAACGGGTGATCCAGGTGTTAGTATCCTTCATGCGGTGGAGCCACTGCAGTGGGGCGTGATCTGAGCAGAGAGTGAAGGCCCGCCCCAGCAGGTAGTAGCGGAGCGTGAGGACCGCCCACTTGATGGCCTGACACTCCTTCTCTACAGTGCTGTACTTCTTTCCCTTAAGGAGAACTTCCGACTGATGTACAGCACGGGGTGCTCCTCCCCCTCCACCACCTGCGAGAGTACGGCCCCCAGCCCTCTGTCTGAAGCGTCCATCTATAATAAGAATGGGAGAGAGAAGTTAGGTGTGTACAAGAGCGGCCCTCCACAGAGTGCGGCTTTAACTTGTGTAAACGCCTGTTGGCACTGCTCCGACCATTGGACCGGATCTGGAGCCCCCTTTTTAGTGAGGTCAGTCAGCGGCCTGGTGACATCCAAATAATTAGGCACAAATCTTCTATAATCTTCTATAGCCCGCCAGCCCCAGGAACTGCCTCACCCCCTTTTTGGTCTTAGGTCTAGGGCAAGTCGCAATCGCCGTGGTCTTATCAATTTGGGGACGCACCTGGCCATGACCCAAGTGGAACCCCAGATACCGTACCTCCAAACGCCCAATCGCGCACTTCTTGGAGTTTGCTGTGAGCCCTGCCTGCCGCAGCTACTTCAGGACTGCCCTCAGATGTTGTATATGCCGCTGCCAGTCATTACTATAGATAATGATATCATCTAAATAGGCAGCGGAGTGTGGGCGGAGGATACGGTCCATCAGACGCTGGAACGTGGCTGGAGACCCGAACAAACCGAACGGAAGTGTCACAAACTGGTGTAATCCAAACGGTGTGGTGAAGGCAGTTTTCTCACGGGAAATTGGTGTCAAGGGGATCTGCCAATAACCCTTTGTTAAGTCCAGGGTCGAATAAAAGCGAGCAGTACCTAACCGATTGAGCAGTTCATCAACCCGAGGCATTGGGTACACGTCAAATTTAGACACCGCGTTGACTTTTCTATAGTCCACACGGAACCGCACAGACCCGTCACTCTTGGGAACAAGAACGACTGGACCAGTTGCTGTGGGACTCTTCTATTACTCCCATATCAAGCATTCCATCCAATTTGTCCCGATCAATTTTCTTTTTGTGCTCGGGGAGGCGATAAGGGCGGCTACGAACCACCACCCCCGGCTCGGCCTCGATGTGGTGTTCGATGATGTTCGTACGACCCGGTAGAGGAGAAAACAGGTCTGCAAACTCTTTTTGCAACCTGGCAACCTCTGATCGTTGGCACGGGGAGAGGTGGTCTCCACAAATGACCGGGGCATTGTGATCGGGCTTTGGATTTACCTCCGGTCCGAGCTCCGCCCTCTCTGGAACCACCGTGGCCAATGACACAGGGACCGCCTCCCTCCATAATTTGAGGAGATTGAGGTGGTATATTTGATGCACGTCCCCCCTATCGGTTCGCTTAACCTCATAATCGAGATCCCCCACTCGTCGTGTGACCTCAAAGGGCCCTTGACACTAGGTGAGTAATTTGGAGCTCGATGTGGGAAGCAACACTAGAACTTTATCTCCCGGTGCAAACTCCGTTAGTTGTGTTCCCCTGTCGTACAGTCGGCATTGGCGTTCTTGGGCCCGGAGCAAATTCTCCTGTGTTAGTTTCCCCAAGGTGTGGAGTTTTGCTCTGAGGTCAAGGACGTATTGAATTTCGTTTTTGCTATTCGAAGATCCCTCCTCCCAGCCTTCTCGTATAACATCCAAGACACCGCGTGGGCGTCGCCCATACAATAGCTCAAACGGAGAGAAGCCGGTTGAGGCTTGCGGGACCTCTCGCACTGCAAACAACAGGGGATCGAGCCATCTGTCCCAGTTTTTAGCATCCTCGTGTACAAACTTACGAATCATGTTCTTGAGTGTTCTGTTAAAACGTTCCACTAGGCCATCTGTCTGCGGATGGTACACGCTAGTGCGAATCAATTTAGTGCCCAATAGGTCGTAAAGTTTGCGAAGTGTTGACATAAATGTTGTGCCTTGGTCGGTGAGGATTTCTTTTAGAATCCCCACCCGGGAGATTATTTTGAAGAGTGCCCCAGCAACACTACGTGCTGAGATGTTGCTTAGAGGCACTGCTTCCGAATATCAAGTTGCGTAGTCCACTAGGACTAACACAAAACGATGTCCTCGTGCTCTCCATTTTAATGGCCCGACGAGGTCCATTCCAATTCTCTCGAAGGGTACCACGATCAAAGGAAGAGGGCGCTTTTGGGGTGGCCGGTGGGTTTACCAGCTGACATTCGCGGCACGCCGTACACCACCTGCGGACGTCGCCGGTATGCCTGGCCAATAAAAACAGGCTATTGGATGGAGAAGTGTTTTTCTTTCTCCTAGATGACCCGCCATGGGATTATAATGAGCCGCCTGGAATAACATTTCCCGGCGGCTCCGTGGAATCAATAACTGCGTAACATTCTCTTTTGTTTGAGTGTCCTGTGTCACTCTGTACAAGCAGTCATTCATAATCGCAAAATAGGGGTATGCGAGAGCGATGTCTGGCTGAAGACGCTGACCATCAATCGTCTTCACCTGGTCGAAGGCGTGCTTAAGGGACTCATCCCGCGACTGCTCCAAAGGGAAATCCACGCTATCCCTCTCCGGAAGGGCGCTTGACCACGCCCCCGCTGCCACAAGGCAATTTAATTGTTCATTAGATGGATAGCCTGAGGGGAAAAAACTGTTCCTGTGTCTGACAGTTCTGGTGCACAGAGCTCTGAAGTGCCGGCCAGAAGGCAACAGTTCAAAAAGGTAGTGGGCAGGGTGAGTGGGGTCCAGAGTGATTTTACCAGCCTTTTTCTTCACTCTGGAAGTGTATAGTTCTTGAAGGGGGGGGGCAACCAATAATCCGCTCAGCAGTCCGGACTGTTCTCTGTAGTCTTCTGACTACAACTGTCTCAGCAGCACCTGTGGCAGGTTGAACTTCCTCAGCTGGCGAAGGAAGTACAACCTCTGCTGGGCTTTTTTCACTGTGGAGTCGATGTGTATCTCCCACTTCAGGTCCTGTGAAATGGTAGTGCCCAGGAACCTGAATGACTCCACTGCTGCCACAGTGCTGTTTAGAATGGTGAGGGGGGGACAATATTGGGGTGTTCCTCCTAAAGTCCACAATCATCTCCACCGTTTTGAGCGTGTTCAGCTCCAGGTTGTTTTGACTGCACCAGACAGTCAGCTGTTCAACCTCCTTTCTATATGCAGACTCATCATCATCACGGATGAGGCCTATGACAGTGGTGTTGTCTGCAAACTTCAAGAGCTTGACAGAGGGATCCTTGGTGGTGCAGTCATTTGTGTAGAGCAAGAATAGTAGTGGGGAGAGCACACATCCCTGGGGGGCACCAGTGCTGATGGTACAGGTGGTGGAAGTGAATTTTCCCTGCCTCACAAGCTGCTGCCTGTCCGTCAGAAAGCTGGTAATCCACTGACAGGTAGAGGTGGGAACATGGAGTTGGGTTAACTTAGTCCGGAGAATAGCTGGGATGATTGTGTTGAAAGCCGAGCTGAAGTCCACAGAAATGATCCTTGTGTATGTCCCCGGTCTGTCCAGATGTTGCAGGATGTGATGCAATCCCATGTTGACTGCATCATCCACAGACCAGTTTGCTCGATAAGCAAATTGAAGGGGATCCAGAAAGGGTCCAGTGATGTCCTTCAGGTGGGCCAACACCAGTCTCTCAAATGACTTCATTACCACAGATGTCAGGGCAACAGGTCTGTAGTCATTAAGTCCTGTGATTTTAGGTTTCTTAGGGACAGGGATAATAACTGAGCGTTTGAGGAAGCATGGGACTTCACAATGCTCCAGTGATCTATTGAAGATCTGTGTGAAGATGGGGGCCAGATGGTTAGCACAGGAACGAAGGCATGCTGATGAGATGCCATCTGGGCCTGGAGCCTTCCTTGACCTTTGCTTCCTAAAGACACAGCACACATCGTCTTCACAGATCTTGAGTGCAGGATGTGTAGCAGGAGGGGGGAGGAGGGGGGTTGCAGGAGGTGTTAATGTTTGTGTGAAATGAAGGTCAGAGTGCGTGTGGGGTGTGAAATTGGGACTTTCGAATCTGCAATAGAACACATTCATGTCGTCAGCCAGTCTTTGGTCCACCACAGGGTCGGGGGTAGGAGTCCTGTAATTAGTAAGTTGTTTCAGGCCACTCCACACTGATGCAGGGTCGTTTTTTTGTTTTTTTTAGCTTCTTTTAGCCACTCTGATTTCCTTATTCAGTGTGTTCCTGACCTGATTATACAAGACTATATCCCCACCCCTGTAAGCAACCTCTTTGGCATGACGAAGCTGTCTGAGTTTTCCAGTGAGCCATGGTTTATCATTGTTGAATGATAAAAATGTCCTGGTAGGGATGCACATACCCTCACAGAAACTGATGTATGATGTAACGGTATCTGTGAGCTCATCCAGGTCTGTAGCTGCAGCTTCAAAAACACTCCAATCAGTGCAGTCAAAGCAGGCTTGTAGTTCCAGCTCTACTTCATTAGTCCATCTCCTTACAGTCCTTACAACTGGCTTTGTTGATTTTAATTTCTGCCTGTAGGTCGGAAGAAGATGAACAGACAGTGATCAGAGAGTTGCTTATTAAACTATTACTAATTATTTTGTCAAGCCGGTTCTTGCCGCCTCCTTTAACTTAATCCCTTTACACTGGTGACAAAAACCGGTATCCAGTAGGGACGTCCCGTAGTAGAGTCCTCACCACTACCATCCACCCAAATGGAGCAGCAGCGGACGCCAGAGGACGGAGGAGCCCAGTCACCTGGAAGCGGAGGAATGACCATTGACCACGAGGGGAGGAGGGGCTCCCAACCAACCGCCTGTAGTGGTTACCGCTGCCAGGGGCGGGAAGACCCCTACCGTCCACCAAAAAATGTGGCGGGGCTTTCCATCCACCAGGGGCCTGAGGTCTGCCTCTGATCCATCTGGGGAGGCGTGGCTGTCGTCTGTTGGAGGAGTGGCCGAGGACCAATCTATGGCGTATCGGAGAACCGGCGAGTAAGTGTTTTTTATATTTCTCTCTCTCTCTCTTCCACTGCCACTCCGTGTTGGCCTTCCCCTCTCTTTTTAATTTTTTTTTGTTAATTTGGCACGATCGCCATTACGGCATGTAGGTTGCCACACTTTTGTTTTTTTGTTTCCCTCCCCTTGTCCCCTCCCTCATCCAGGTAGATGTGCAGAAGGTGCGGAAGGCATGCCTCTCCCCTGGGAAAGAGAGGAGGGGGGTGTACGTCATGCCGGGGGCTCCCCGGCCTGAGAGAATGAGGGAGGAATGTGACAGGGCGGAGGGCGTTGCCGGGTCATGATTCCACACACCCGGCCCCTAATCAGGCTAATCTAGCCTCAGAGAGGGATAAAGGCCGACTGGAAGCTGCAGTGCGAGAGAATTACAGAAAGCTGTCCGACATCTTTTGTTTGTGTTGCTTATTAAACTATTATTTATATTGCCAAGCAGATTCTCGCTGCCTCCTTTACATTGACATAGCACCATATAAAAAAATTATGAAAAGGGGACATTTTACCCCACTATTGATGACTCCTTACCTGAGACAATAAGGCCCCCAGGGTAATGGTGTTCCCAGCTGTCATCTGGTTTATAAGAATGTATGAAATACATCTGATATAATTCTTAATAATGTATTTTTGTCACTTAAGGTGAAATACAAAATATTCTATAATGCATTTTCACAATTTAGATGAATAATTGACTAACTAAATTGTGGCTCAGTTGTGGCTCATGATGACATTTTACAGTATGGGGCAGATTCTTGCTTGGAGCACTGTAGGTTATGTATGACCGTAATGATGTTTAACAGTATCACACTATTTGAGCACATAAATGCAGCAGGTGTTGTGTCCTTTGACTCATGTAGTCAAATACCTGAACGAATGACTCCAATGAGCCATGCATTTTGAATCTACAGCATACTGCGCTACCAATGTAATCCAATTCCTTAACAAATGATGCTTTCAATAAATAAATAAAGACCTTGACCAGTGCAGTGCTGTTCCCAAAAGAATGTTTTAGTGAATTAAAAACATGCATCAGTCTGAGCGTTACTGCAGCTGTCAGTCTGTATCAGGGTTGGGCAAATTCAGAGTATCAGAACTGGAATTTGAATTGAATTAGCTACACTCAACTGAAAATTGGAATTCAAATCAAAATATAGTGATGTGAATAGTATGTGGAATTTATGAAATGTAAGTCACACAACACAATTATTAATGTGACATAAATAATGAAGTTATTATTTTTTACCAATTATGCCTGTGCCATATGTGCAAATGCATATGACAAGGACAACAATGTGCTTTCCATCTTAAACGAATTACCAACAACATGAACACTTATGAGAAGAAAACAAAACATACATACTTGATTAATGAAACACAACAAGGGTAACAATCAACAAATGGATAATTTTAATAGAGAAAAACTAATAGCCGTAACAACAAAATTAACTACAGCACTATAAATAAAACCGTACAAATGGTTAAACAATGTAACTATATTATTCATGCCCCAAGTGATGAATAGGGGAGTAGGGCAAATGGGACTGAACCGCATAAAAATTTTGAGTAGGACAATTTAAACTCAATAACTCCCTGCTATGCTTGTTGGTTTGACTAAAAAAAATTAGAATGTAATAGAAAAGCTGCACCAAGATTACAATGAGATTATTTTACTTGTAATCATTTTTAGCAGTGTAATGTTTCTGGAAGTACCCCATATGGTGTCTATGTTAACAGGTTAGTACATGTAGTAGCCTGCAGGCATTGAGCCTGGTCAGTACCTGGATGGTAGACCTCCTGGGTGAAAACTAAAGGTTGCTGCTGAAAGAGGCCAGCAGGGTCTGTGTTGGTCCTAATGCTCCAGTATTGTGATGGGGACACTATACTGTAAAAAGACACAGTCTTTTGGATGAGATGTTAAACCAATGTCCTGACTCTCTGTGGTCATTAAAAATCCCAGCACACTTCTCGTAAAGAATAGGAGTAACCCTGGTGTCCTGGCCAGATTCCCCCCATTGGCCATTGTCAATCATGGCTTCCTAATATCCATCCATCCATCTTCAACCGCTTATCTGAAGTCGGGTCGCGGGGGCAGCAGCTCCAGCAGGGGGCCCCAAACTTCCCTATTCCGAGCCACATTAACCAGCTCTGACTGGGGGACCCCTAGTCATTCCCAGGCCAGTGTGGAGATGTAATCTCTCCACCTAGTCCTGGGTCTACTCTGAGGCCTCCCAGCTGGACGTGCCTGAAACACCTCCCTAGGGAGGCGCCCAGGGGGCATCCTTACCAGATGCCCAAACCACCTCAACTGACTCCTTTCGACGCAAAGAAGCAGCGGCTCTACTCCGAGCTCATTAGGTGAGGGTAGGAACAAAAATTGACCGGTAGATCGAGAGCTTTGCCTTCCGGCTCAGCTCTCTTTTCGTGACAACGGTGCGATAGTGCGAGTGAAATGCTGCCCTGCTGCCCCGATTCTCCGGCCAACCTCCCGCTCCATTGTCCCCTCACTTGTGAACAAGACCCCGAGGTACTTCAACTCCTTCACTTGGGCCATGAACCATGAACCATGGCCTCAGATTTAGAGGTGCTAATCCTCATCCCTATAGGCTTCCTAATAATTCCCTTTAATTAATTGGCTGTATCAGTCTACGTTCTCATCTCCACCAATATCTGGTGTGTGGTAAGTGTACTGGCGCTCTATGGCTGCCGTTGCATCATCCAGGTAGATGCTGCACACTGGTGGTGGTTGAGGAGAGTTCACCTATACTATGTAAATGTAAGGAATTATTATTATTAAATCGTTCAGGTTTACACTCTCAGGCAAAAAAAAATTAAATTATAAAAGGCAAAACATTATGCTTTTAATGGTCTCCACAGCAAAATTGGTGGTCAGGAAATTAGAAAGAATTAAACAAATGCACTCCTGGTTTACTTCTGTGCCACCATTTGCTCATTAACTTTTGCTGTTGTGAACTGTTTGGGGAAAAAAGCTAGAAACAAGGAAATTCACTTATATGGTCTTACGTCCCTTAGGGGTAGGATGCAACAAAGTAAAGGGAGGTGTGCTCCCCACAAAACAGTCAGACCAAAAACCCACAACAACAAGATCATAGATCCAATATTTGTTTTTATTGGATGTAGATAAAGTATTAAATATGTTCAAGATGACCCTTGACCCAAAATAATAAACAAAACAACCTAGAAAGTAAAAGGAGAAAATAACTAACCTGAATTCACTAACAGAAACAGAGCGAACAACATCAAATAAACAGGGCAGGTCACCCCTACAAACATAACTGCTATAGCTCAGAAAACACTCTCAGCTTGAGAACACGAGGGATTGGTCTGGCAGCTGGTGGGGAGCGTGGAGGAGTGTGACCAACCCGAAGTCACAACAGCTCACGTCAGAAAGGCAGCACAGAGAATTTATAGGCTCACAATCAGAAATGGCCAATCTGCAACTCAGCTGCACATGCAGACACTCAGAGTAAAAGACACACCCACAGACAGTGTGTAAGAACAGAGACAGCACAGACAAAAATGTTCATTACGGAACATAACAATAGTCTTCTTGCAATGGTAAAATAATGATTCAAATGTTTGATATAAAATTCAAATGTTTGTCAAAATATTATCTGGGATATTTTTTTTCCCCCTTAAAAGACTAGTCATACCTGTTGCAGCCCATCAAAGGTCTAATAACAAGCTCTTAACTGGAACCAGGAGAGATCACAATATGCAGTGTTGTGAGTCCCAAGGTAAAGGAGCGAGAACACACGATAAATAAAAAAGCAAAAATCACGTAGGGGTTGCCGTCAGAAGCCGCATAGCTGGTCTGTGTCGGGCCAATTCAAGTCAAGTGTCAAGTCAAGTGGTTTTTATTGTCGTTTCAACCATATACAGTTAGTACAGTACACAGCGAAATGAGACAATGTTCCTCCAGGACCATGGTGCTACATAAAACAACATAGGACAAACACAGAACCAAATGAGACTACACAGACTAAATAAAATACCTATATAAAGTGCACGTGCAAACGTGTGCAAAAAATATGGGACAGTACAATAAATTACTAACAATGAACAGGACAATATTAAAGGCAAATTACGAATGCTTCGGTATCTCTTGCCAGACGGCAGGAGGGTGAAGAGTTTGTGTGTGGGGTCGTCCACAATGCTGGTTGCTTTGCGGATGCAGTGTTTTTTGTAAATGTCTTTGATGGAGGGAAGAGAGACCCCGATGATCTTCTCAGCTGTCCTCACTATCCTCTGCAGGGCTTTGCGGTCCGAAACGGTGCAAATCCCAAACCAGGCAGTGATGCAGCTGCTCAGGATGCTCTCAATAGTCCCTCTATAGAATGTAGTGAGGATGGGGGGGTGGGAGATGTGCTTTCCTCAGCCTTCGATGAAAGTAGAGATGCTGCTGGGCTTTCACAGGTTTTCACCTGCTTCTGAAGTGGTTTTGTGCGTCTGACGAGCGGTCTGTATGCTGGATTTAGCATAACAGAGATGTGGTCTGTGTAGCCGAGGTGGAGGCGGGGCTCTGCCCGGTACACGCCTGGGATGTTTTTGTAAACAAGATCAAGCACGTTTGCCCCTCTCATTACAAATTCCACATACTGATGGAATTTAGGGAGCACTGTCTTGAGATTTGCATGGTTGAAATCTCCGGCGACAATAAACAGTCCATCAGGGTGAGCGTTCTACAGTTCGCTCATCACCCGATACAGTTCACAGAGCGCTTCCTTAGCGTTAGCGCTGTGGGGAATGTAAACTCCGGTTATGATAACAGTGGTGAATTCCTGTGGTAAATAAAAAGGTCTGCATCTATCAGGCACAAGCTCCACCACCGATGAGCATTAGCTTGAGACTAGCATAGAGTTCTTGCACCATTCCGTGTTGATGTAAACACACAAGCCACAACCGCGAGTCTTACCGCAGAGAGCTGAATTTCTGTCGGCACGAAACGAGGCAGGCCCGTCTAGCAGAATGGCGGCGTCCGAAACACTGTCGCTGAGCCACGTCTCCATGAAAACAAAGACGCAGCAGTCTCTAAACTCACGCTGCGTAGCCTGCTGGAGTCGGATGTAGTCCAGTTTATTGTCCAGGGAGCAAACATTTGAGAGCAGGATAGACTTGAGAGCCAGCCGGCTAGGGTTTGTTTTTAGCCTAGCATGGACCCCCGCCCTCTTGCCGCGCTTCTGCTTTCTTGCACACCACTTACAACGTCCTCGCCACCGGCATCAGGCGACGCTGAGGACTGGAGGCCTGGTCTCCACAGCAAGCCGATAAGTCAATGGTAGACACGAACACCAGTTGCTCCGATGTCCATGTGCCGCAAAAGTCTGATTTTTTAACAGAAATAGCACCATTTTGGATCCGGAGTGGCCGCTGCGTGTTACCGCGCCGCCATCTTGGATCATTGTAGCCATTTTGAAGTGTACAAGACCCTAAAGGCAGAGAAGATCCCTTTTTCTCTATAAGCTATTACGAGAATAGGTCAACGCTTTGAACAACAGGCCCGAAAGAAAGGATCTGGAAGGCCCAAAGCCCCTTCATGCAGGGATGCCCACCTGCTGAAATGCACAGTTCTCAAAGACAGGGAAAAAGCCTTAAACTGTCAGCATGATCCAAAACCTGCGTTAGATAACCCTTTGGTTATTGTTGTTCTTGAGAGAGTCTTGTTTTCCAAGGTCTTGAATTTGTGTGAGGTTTTTCTCCTGTATTTGAGAACCGTAAATTTCACCAGGTGGTCATCCCTGCCAAGAGGCTTTGGGCCTTCCATATCCTTTCTTTCTGGCAACATCACCTGTTGTTTCAAAGCATTGACCTATTCCCCATTTCTCTATCAGATATTAAGAGATTTTCTCTGCCATTAGGTTCTTTTCAACTTCAGAATAGCTACAGTTGGCCAGATGCAAACCAGCTATGTGTTTTCTGACAGCAATCCCTGCATGATATTTGGCTTTTTCTTTTTTTCTCTCTCCTTTACCTTGGGACTCACAACACTGTATATTGTAGATCTCTTCCCTGCTTGATCACTCCTGGTTCCATTCATGAGCTTGTTATCAGGCCTTTGATGGGCTGCATCATGACTGATGAAGTATGACAGATAAAAATTTAAATACTTAAAAAAAACTTAAAATTAAGAAAGAAAAAATCCAGAAGATATTTAAATGTGTTACTTTTAATTTTATACCAAACATTTTAATAATTATGATGATTTTACAATTGCATACAAGACTATATAAGTGAATTTTCCTTTTCCAGCTTTTCCCCAAACAGCAAAAGTAAATGAGCAAATCGTGGCACAGAAGTAAACCAGTAGTGCATTTTTTTAAATTCTTGCTTATTTCCTGACCAAAGATTTGTTGTAGAGACCATTAAAAGATTAATGGTTTGCCAATTATGGGTCAATGCTTGGCTTGGTAAAAAATCTTTTTTTTTTTTTTTTTTTGCCTGGGAGTGTATACCAGATCAAATACAGATGAATAGATCCTTGACTTCACTAATAAAGATCTACTTTAACCATGCAATTTCTGTTTTTCAGTGGAAGATGTCTAAATATGTAAATGATTCTTAGAAGCTAATAAATAATGGGTAAGTATAACATTGTTTTTCAGTTCTTATATACAGAATTTATTAGTGCTGTCGGCGTTAACGCATGCAATTAATTTACGTTTTAAATTTTCTTAATAGCAATTGACACATTTACCATTAATACAGCATTAACCAACACTTCTTGGGAGGGCGGAAACTTTTAAATATTTTATATAGAAAAAAGCCTATATGGGACCTATGCACGTCAAGTCTTAACTATCACCAAAACGCATGATGAGAGCAAGCATGGAGTTCAAAGCGGTTTAATGCTGACATTGACACTTTGACGCAAATCATGAATGCAATATATATATATATATATATATATATACACACACACACACACATACATATACATACAGGTGCTGGTCATATAATTAGAATATCATCAAAAAGTTGATTTATTTCCGTAATTCCATTAATAAAGTGAAACTTTACAAGTAATATTCTAATTTTCGGAGATACTGATTTTGGGGTTTTCATTAGTTGTCAGTTATAATCATCAAAATTAAAAGGAATGAACACTTGAAATATATCAGTCTGTGTGGAATGAATGTATACATTAAACAAGTTTCACTTTTTGAATGGAATTACTGAAATAAATCAACTTTTTGATGATATTCTAATTATATGACCAGCACCTGTGTATATATATATATATATACATACACTTCTTTTGACAGGAAAAGAATGTCAAATTTCATCATTTTCTAAATCTGCAATTAATTGTGATTAACTACAAAAAAAAATTAGATTCATCACGATTAAATATTTGTGGACTGGAGGGGGGCGGGGCCGGGCTGGAATGTCGCACGCCTGGTCCCCAATCGGCCTGATGGTGCGCGTGAGGGATAAAGGCGGCCGGTGACGACGGTTCGAGAGAGAGAGCTCAATCCCGGACATGTCCGTTGTGTGTGTTTTTGTGCTTTTGTTTAAGTTCTCATTAAAATATTATTTATATTGACAAGCCAGTTCTCATCTCCTCCTTGCCCATCCTTACAAAATCCCCCTAATAGATCCCTCAATGCAGGCCAATCGGTCCCCAAAATCAGAGGATGGGTGAGGCGGGAACTAACCGCTGCCTCCACTTTATGTTTTTTCCCTCTGAATTTAACTAGCAAGGTAACCATCGGATAGTTGTGAACATCCCCATGCACACACCTCACCCTTACCCGCTTAGTCGTGCCCAAAGCCCCGGGTTGAACCAAGCGTTGATGGATGGTGGTCTGATTACAACCGGTATCCAGCAAAGCTTGGTGTGTACCCCCCTGGATTCTTACCGGAACCCGGTACGCTCCAGCCCGATCGGGGGCAGCATGTGGGAGATAGGAGACCTGAATCACCATCCCCACCTTCCGGGATTGAGCTCTCTCTCTCTCGAACCGTCGTCACCGGCCGCCTTTATCCCTCGCGCGCCCCATCAGGCCGATTGGGAACCGGGCGTGCGACATTCCAGCCCGGCCCCGCCCCCCTCCACTCCACAATATTGTAATCTACTGACAGCACTAACATTTAACTTGCACCTATTATGGTTTTTAGACGTGCCTAATTTTGTTTTAAAGGTCTCATACAGTAGATTTACATGCATCCAAGGTAAAAAATAAAAAAAAAAACACTTAAATTTGCTCATAATTTAAATTGCAGGAATACCTTTTTTTCCCAGTTTCAAAAACGACTCGTTCAATGATCCGTTCTAAAGCATTCATTTTAAACTCCTACTTTCAGAGAGCCTACTCTGCTCTGATTGGTCAGATGTCCCAGTCTGTGGTGATTGGTCTACCGCTCAGTGTAGTGTTTTAGGGCAGGTCAAAGCTGTTCGCGAGCAGCCAATTAAGACCAGAGGCGGGTTTTAAGTCTGGAATTAATAACGACTCATTTCAGGTGTTCAGAATTGGTGCTTTCTTTTGGGAGTCAATAACTCCATTTGTCTTGCACTTTGATTTTTGAAACTTGCATTCTTTTTTACATTCACAAACAGCTATATAACACTACATGAAAGGTAATACTTGAAAAACCATAATAGGTGCTCTTTAAAAAAAAAAGTAGTTTTGATGAATATATTTTGCCATCACCTCATCCTGATCTATTGTTTTTTCTGGTTTACAGAAAAGCCAGAGGATTCTCCAATTGAAACATGGACTGAGTCTGTGGTGAGCGACTGGTTAAGGTCAATAGAAATTAAAGAAACATACATTGAAAAACTTCATGAAGAGGAAGTAGATGGTCGAATCCTTCTTGAAATCTCAGAGGAATTTCTGAAAAGAGAGACTGGAATTAAATCTGGGCCTGCACTTTTAATAATCAAAAAAAGAGATGAATTAATTAATTTACAAAGAGCTCAGAAAAACAAGAAACATGTTCATTCAAACAAACAGACTACTGGTAAAAAAGACCACGGAGTGACTACACATGATGATGACACAAGAACTGAAATCAAGGAAAAAATGAAAGATGATTCTTTTGCTGTTAGAAAAACAAAGAAAGATTCAAAACCAAGACCTTTTGGCAAGGAAGGTGTTGATTTTACATATGTAAAAAATGATGTACTCTTCCCAGAATCAGGGGTTATTGATCTCATTAGTCCATGCCATGAGTACAAGTCATTTGCCATTGCAGCAACATTGGACCGCCAAAGACTACAGGCCAAGTTTGCGAACGAAGTGTTCGCATTTGCTACGGGGTGTATGAACATTCGTTCAAATGGCACAATACATTTTGGTATCATGGACAGCAGAGAAGATAGAAATGGCACTAAATATGTACATGGTGAAATCATTGGCGTTCCAGTTGAGGAAAAGGATGTGTATACTGATGCATTAGATCACATCGAAAAGAGTTTCAAGTCAGATAAAGAACTTGTACGACAATGTATTCGTCCACCTCAGTTCATTCAAGTAGTCTCTTCAAACAGCAACGAGGAGCACTATGTCGTGGAGGTTGACGTTGAGCCCTCCGTGAGCATAGTGAGGAATAAGGTGTTCTCTGTTTGCCTACCAAACTTCAATGAAAAGGCAAACAAAGTTCATTATGAAAAAGAAAAAATTTATCGCAGAGTGGGATCTAAAACAGAACCGGTGGATGACATGAATGAGTTCTACCAACGGGTCAGGTTCAGAGATACTCAGAGAGAGGAGGCAGAGCAAAGGCATACATTTACAGCCCCAGAACTGTGCCAGGACCTGGGGAAAAAGCTCATCATGCTCATGACAAGTGGAAAGAAAATAATGGACAAGGACAAGTGGCACATACTTGTTACCAACCCATTTCTGGAGAAGGATCTACAATGCATTGATTTCCTGCTGAACATGAACATGTTCTGTGTGTTTGACTTTGATCCAGATTCCATGGTGTCTGGGTTATGCCACGAATACCAAAAACACCACGCAGTAAACCTCCATTTCCTACAGAATTACAAAATTCCCAGTGGTATGAGTATCAGAGAATTTGAAAGTCACTTGCATTTGTTTGATCAAACCAGCTGGATATTTTGCAATGGCCGAAGTGATTTTAAAGGCAATGAGCCTCCCTGTGATGAGAAGACTTGGGTTAAAACAAAAAGAACCCACCTTAAAGATTGTGTGTCATTGATCTGCAAAGATATCTTGCCCAAAGGAACCTTTCAAGTGATCTTCCTTCTCACTGCCCCTGTTGATACACCTTTCCTAAACACTTTCTACGAGTTTGTTACTGACATGCAAGGACACGAAGACATCATCTGCCTTGCAGAATCAGAAGCGAACTTTAAGAAATGGCAGGTCTTTGCTTTACAATCATGTGACATGGAGACAGTGAACAATTCCAGTGTTGTGGGTATGAAAATAAGTCACATAAATGCAACCCTTCAAAGTGTCCAGCCTGTCAGTACTCAGTCCACAAAGAGGTTACCAATCTATGTTAAAGGGGAGTGCTGTCTTGACACACGAGAAGAGGAAATGAGACGTTCCCTGGAGATTTTGAGTGTCAACCACTATGAAGAAACTAGTCCTGAATTTGTTGACACCGAGAAAGACAAGATAGAGCAGCAGTTTTACCATGGAGGCAAAGTAACTTGGCTGAACCTCTGGCTTGCAGACCAAAAATACATAGGGGAGGTTATTCAAAGAGATGCCTTTCATGAAGTCACCAAATTTGTGAAAGATTCTCCCAAATGGGGTTTGGACCAGACTCCCATCAGCTGCATCAACATATACCATCATCCTGGCAGTGGTGGTAGTACAGTGGCCAGGCAGGTACTATGGAACAACAGAAAGGACTTGAGGTGTGCAGTTGTGAAAATTTCCTACCCAGCACCTGTTGTTGCAGAAGATGCTGTTTGGCTTCGTGAGTACGAAGAAAAAGATCCCCAAAAATGCCTCCCGGTGCTCTTGCTATTTGAAGACTGTGATCAAGAGTACTTATACGATGTAAAGAATGAACTGGAAGTGGCTGTCAATACCAAGAAAATTGCACGTGGAACCCTGTGCTTCATTATGCTGTGCTGTCAACGATGCCACAATCCTGAGAAAATGTGCAAGAATGCACCTCTACAGAATGTTGCTGTAACTCATAAACTTTCAAAGCAAGAGAAAATGCAATTTTCAGCAAAACGGCAAAAGCTTGAAAAACAATTCCAGCCAGAATTTATTCTGACATTTGTCTTGATGAGTGAGGAATTTGAGAGCAACAAAATTGCAGCATATGTTAAAAAGTTTGTCACACATTTACTGCAAGGCATTGATCACGCATCTGTTGTTACTCAGCTTGTGCGGTACGTGGCATTACTCAACACTTACGTGCAAAACTCTTTTATCTCTCGTTCACATTGTGAAGAGGTGTTGGCGCTGTCCATCCATGTGGATAGATTTCGACAACATGCCTTTGAGACATCTCTTAGTGATCAAGCTAAATTGGTATTGATACACTTGAAAGATGAAAAGTCCCACATTGAGTGTATCAGAATCATTCACCCACTGGTTGCCAAAGAAATCCTCCACCAACTTTTGGATGACAAACAGCAACAAAGTGACATTGCTTTGGATCTTCTTAACAATGAGGCGCTTTTTGGGCACAGATTTGGTAAATATGATTACATGAAGTTTTTGCGAGATCTGTTCATGAGACGCTGCAAAATCATCAAAGGTGATAAGCATGACAGCTTCTTCTCCCCCCTCATTGAGCATGTGGTAGACAAAGAGTGTTCAGATAAAGCTATTGAGCTTCTCAAAGAGGCTTACAAAAGATTTGACAAGGATGCATTTTTTGCTCAACAACTTGCTCGTCTCAATTACAGGCATGAAAGATTCGAAGATGCAGAGTACTGGGCAGAAATTGCAGCAACAAAAATGCCAAAGAATTCCTACATCCTTGATACCAGAGGCCAGGTGTACAGATGGTGGTTCACGGCAAAATGCAAAGCCTTGGACAGTGTTGAGAAAACTCCTGAAAACACAACAGATGCAGTCAAAACTGCTCTAAAAGCTATTGAATGCTTTAAGGCATGTGAGGAGGCAGCAATTTCAGACAACGAGACAATGAACAACGCTGGGTTTTTTGGAGTCATCGAAGTGGGATGCAGCTTGCTAAAGCTAATTGCCTCTCTTCACGTGTTCTCAAACAGAAATGATTCCAAATGTGTAAGATACCTGCAAACAGACTTTGTCCCTGAAGAGATTGAAAAACCATGGGAACAGTTTCATAGTGAGCTGAAAAACCTTCAAGTCATAATGCGGAAGGCTTTGGAATGGATTTCTGAAGACTTGAGCTACTTCCAGACTGACCAGGTCACAGATGAGGAGAAGACCTCTGAGAGGACCATACTGAATCCCAGGCACTGGCTGGTTAGTAAGTCTTCTGTTTATGGCCGATATTTCTGCAATGCTTACCATTGCAATTTCCAAAGCCAAGCCAGCTTAACTCCTCTCATGAAACAGATGATGATTTATCAACATGGTGGTGGAAACATTACTACCATTTTTTCCCACCTAACAGACCAGAAAGACAGTGATGCTGTCAGTCACCGCCTGGAGCGCATTATTTCATTTTACCCAAGCAAACCTAAGAATGCAAATATGCCACAGGGTGACATTGTCAACTACATAGCATCACACTTTGCCTTAAGTTGCGTCTCGGCTCAGTCTTCTAAGTTAGCTGCATTCCAGGATCTACAGAAGCTGAGTCTCCATTTTCCTAATGACAGACAGAGATGCTTGTCCAATTCTCTTTTCTTACTTGTCTTACTTTGGTGGCCAGAAGAGCATGACAATGACGTGGAGAAAGAACACAAGTATGAAACTGTTCTCTCTGCTGTTGAACACCTCCAGAGAAACTACGACAAGAAATTGAAGGATATCCCACAAAGGAAAAAAAGAATATATACTCATTTCTTCCTGAGCAATGGGGTTGGATTTCAAAAATATGTCCACAAGAGCAAGGTTGAACAGATCACAAAGCAACCCTCCGTTTCAGAGAAACGGCTGAAGTGGTTAAGTGGAGAAGTTTGGAAAATGCCTGAAATTTCTAAACTGCTCAGATGTGTCACAGGCTGGACAGAAGATGAAAGAGTATATCTAGAGGGTCCCAAAACAAGGTTTCGCATCCCAGCTCTTAATATATCCTCAGTACCCCACAGCAATGAGAATGTCACCTTTTACCTGGGCTTCACTCTGAGAGGACCGGTTGCATACAACATTACAGTAAGAACACAAGTCAAAGTTGCAAGTACACCATAATGAGAAAGAACATGGTTACAGTTCTTAGATGACAAACATCATGCTTTGACTTTAATGGCCTAGGACCTGTCTTCAGGGGATCAGTGCTTGAGCAAATCACTTAAGATCCAAAGCAAGATCATTTAAGATTGTAGATTAACAAGTATAGTCATGTTTGGCTGGAGTTGTTTTCAGTATTGATATAAAATTAATGAATGCTATAAAATCAAATTAAAAAATGTTTTATGTTACTCCATGTAGTGTCATTTTAATTTTTTTCTCATAGCGAGCAATTATACTTTTAGTCAAAATAAGTAGTGAAAATAGTTTTGTCAAATATTATGTAGGCTATAAATGTAAAAATATGGGACTATATTAAGTCTTAAAAAAAATTATGCTTAGGTACATGTATACGTATCTACTATCGAGATGTGTCTTTCTGTGTAAAACTAGGAGGGATGTTTTCTGTAAACTGATTGTGGAGAAAATAACCTTCAAAGGTGGAAGATTACATTTTACTATTTTGCTCTTCATGCAGATAACTGTTTCCATTTTTATCTTATTTAACGAGGTTACTATTTTGTTCCCAAATATAAATTCTGAGGAATAACATCTTATTGCATGTTGATGCTTTGTATAAGAATAAAGGTGTTTAAATTAAACATTAGAAAGTGTTCGGAAAGTGATTATTTACATACCCGCAAGAATGTGAAGAACTTTCTAAATCTTTGAATTTTCCCCAGCAAAGAGTGGCCTGAATTAAAACTGTAACAATAATATTTGAAGAATAATTCATTTTAAAAATACAGTATTAATAAGTCAGTATTATTCTGAACATTTTGTTTTAAGATTGGTTTAATTTCGCATATGTATTGTTTTACTCCTAGCAGTTAGTACATGCACTTTTAATCTATTTTATTTTTATTTAAAAAAAGAAGAAATCGCTCATTCTGCTCGGGTGAGGATGGGAAGCCAGCAGCAAACCAACAGTGAAAAGGTTCATGTCACTTTAAGAGTCTTTGGGCAATAAATTACGTGATCTGGAGAGAGAGAGACATTTTACACTTTTTTCGTCCGAATATATTATTATAGATGCTAATTTATGTGGTCAATCACAAAATCCTTAAAACATTCATGTTTTAATTTAAACCGAGAGAGAAAACAAAGCAGAACATTTGTGCTCCCACCTTGCCGATCGAGCTGACTTACTTATTTTGCTCAAAGCTCACAATACAGTGTTTGTCTGTTTATGCTATAACCTTGTTTATTTACAAAGGTTAAGGTATTTCTTACGTTTAAGTCGAAACTATACTATTTAGTGTTTAGTACAATAGATTAGTGTAAATCTATTTATAAAACGACCTATGAATAAACATTCAGTATACTAACACTTGTAGACATTTTTCATAACGATCATTGTGAGGCGTTTGAAATCCGGAAAAAAACATTTTTAAAATGTGCTTACCATCTACATTTAGCTGTTTTATCCTCTGTTATACGCATTATTTTATATCATTTCATTAAAGACGGCTCCTTTAAACGATCCGGTGTCGTAGATCCTTCATGAATGAAGCCACGTGATCAAACATCATATGACGTCGTCTGATTTTTAGTACAAGAGAAAGAGAATCCGAACAAAAACGGCACCTCCAACACGTTTGATTTCACTCAAGCTCACTTCGGATACTCTGTTCACAAACACACATTCAAACAGAAGCGCATCTGTTATACAGGTGAGTGAACGTCATTCGTGCTCTCTCTCTCTCTCTCTCTCTCTCTCTGTCTCTCTCTGTGTGTGTGTGTGTGTGTGTGTGCGTGCATGCCTCCACTCACACATCATGTTTATAATGTCATCTGAAGCAAATCTCTTTATAATCACACATGCATATATGCTAATTCATATCTATAAATGAGCTGCTGTGCATAGTTAATAAACATGGAATATGGATTATAATGACAGTGGCGCAGCGCATTGTATGGAGGGGAATCCTTGTTTATAGTGACAACTAGGGGGATGTGCAGAAATGCGCGCGTACGCACACACACCGGCGACGGCACAAAGCTGCTGTTTCATCACAAGGACGCTGCTGCGCGCTTCAGGTCGGACGCGAGTGTTCGTTCATTGCAATGTGGCTTAATTCATCTGTTCATATCTGAACAGCGGAATCTATTCTTTTATTATTGAATCGTTCCATCGACAGGTAAATGTCGCATTTAAATGAATGTTTAATTGCTCGACAAATCGATGCTTTGAGATCAAGTGTATCGCTTTGTTGCGTTTAAATC
Organism: Moxostoma hubbsi; assembly: GCA_032164185.1. NCBI lineage: Eukaryota > Metazoa > Chordata > Actinopteri > Cypriniformes > Catostomidae > Moxostoma > Moxostoma hubbsi. The sequence continues at coordinate 3,596,574 of JAVLUX010000187.1, forward strand.
GGCTCACAGATGCTGATTCATCATAACGATGCTCGTTTCATCTCCGTCCGGATCACCTTTACATGCTCATGATAATCTGTGTGTTATACAGTATGGCGTTCAGACAGGAGATTTGTGTTTACTTATTGTGATTTCATTTATTTGTTGAGATTCATTAATGTGCAAAAAGACCTGTTTGAATGCTTGTGTTTTTGGAGGGCAGTGTAGCTTTTTATATCTCTTAAATGAAATTGCAATTTTGAACCATATTGCTTATTTTAAGAATGATCTGAAGGGTTATTATCTGTGGTTTGAATTATATTAAAAAGGAGCAGGTATCTTGTATCTGGAGACCATCAACAGCACTGTTGATTGGCATGAGCTGATGGTTAAAGTAACAATGTAAAAGCTTTTGAAATGTCCTGCATTATATAGGGATTTATACCCTGCCTCTGCTTAAAAAAAAAAAAAAAAAAGATGCATTACTACATGTTTGATTTTGACAGTATATGTCTTAAGTATTGGTCACAACTCGAACTTGGCTTTGCACATATTTTATTATTACTATGGTGTTTTTATTGTTTGATGTGTATCATGGTAGTCCCATCTGATACCATCACTGTACCATTGATTTGGGTATTGTTTATTATGTATATGCATTTTGGGCATGGTACCATGTGGTAATGGTATGTTTTTGGACATGTATCATGGCAGTACAATGGTATTCTTCGGAATAACATGGTAGGTATTAAAGTAACCTTCACTTTCAATACAGTAATCTTCAATACTTTTTGCAAGAGAATTGCACAATAACACGCATTGTTACTCCTCACATGCCCTGAACCAGAAATTAACTGTTTTATTAGGGGGCAATATTGGCACCCTGATATTGATTTTCAGAGGCTTTTCTTTACATGTATGGGGGAATATTTCACCTTATACAAACATGCAGCATGTCCTCCCATTTATGTCAAATACTTTTGAACTGAATCAATTGAATTAATAGATTGTCAATTTGAACAATTATGGGCATCACTTATAAAATCAAATTAACATGAGATACAAAAGTAGGTGTAAATATTGTCCAAGACATCTCAATAATAACACAATAAAAGCTGTCCTATTTTTTCAATAATTGGCCTGTCTCTGTGGTCTCATAGAATGAACATTATTATAACTACATTTTTGCAAACTGACTTTTACTTGCTGCTTACCATGTTTTTCTGCAGTTTCCTGGTGAAATGAACACTACAAGGTGCTACAACAGCTGTGTGTTTTATTCACTTTCACCCAAACAATGGTTGATTATGACTTTATAAACTTTTTTTTTTTTTTTTTTGCACTATTACTCACACACTGATAAGTTATGATACCAAACACTTTTAATACAAATGATTTGTATTACAATGCTTGTATGACAGACTCGCCTTCATTTAAATACTTATTCCAACTTGATTAGGGAGTGTTGGACTTTGAATTCGGAAGACTGCGGTTTGAGCCCAGTCAAGAATGCTCGAAACGAAAGTGAAAACAAAACCAAAGTGACATTGAAATGAAATGAAGTGTTTGTTTCAGAAGAAAAAATAGGCTTTTAATTTGCTTTTAAAACACTAGGCCAAATCGGTTAGGTATAGGCGTTGGATAAGGTTGTCTGTGTTGTTTTTTGGAAACTATTGGTTAGGTTTAGGCTAAAGCTTTAGGTTAGGGAGGTACATTTTACTAATTTAAACCTCCATCTAAAATCCTCCTTACAAACCTCTTCTGATTACAACATCATTTTGCTCGATTTTGGCGCCCCCCGCTGGACATTTCTATTGGAAACTGCAGACAAACGTGTAATACAGCACATCATTTTGGTTTGCAAAAATGTTGCCACGGTCATGAAAATGTCATGAGATTTTAGACATTTTGGATTATATAGCTCCCTCTATGACTCAATCATAAAATAGAATATTATGAAAATATATAAAATGTCAGGTAACAGATTTAAACAAAAACAAATGAATTCACTACTCTTCCCTACATTTTAAATCTAAATGTATCATTTTCAGTGACATTTGCCTGGTTAATTTTTGACCCTGTTACTGTTCCTTTTGCCTGTGATAAAGACTGTTTTTTTTGTTGTTGTTTTTGTAATGTGTGCTCTGGAACTCATTGGCTGCTTTTACTGCTGATGCAGTTGATGCAACCTGAAGAAAGATTTTAATGAGTGGAGGAGGTGCTCTTCATCATATCTTGTTACTAATGCCGTCTCTGCAGAAATTACAGTTCCTGGAAGAGTGCGAACTGTCGTTTAGAAGTATTGCGTTATCTGTATATGGAGGACTGTGAGTGCCAACAGCAGCGCACGACTCCAGAAGAGATCAATAAGGTTTTGGAGAGTGTTGGGAGGGGGGTCGATGATGAAACTCAGTGTAAGTGAGGGTGTTTTTTTTTGTTTTTTTTTACAGAAATTGTCTTTTACTTGCTGTTGCTATGCGTTTTCTTTCTTTCTTTCTTTCTTTCTTTCTTGTCAGATGCTCTTAAAGCATCCATCTGATGCAATTATGTGCATAGACCACAATTAAAATTTGCACAGACGTAACCAAAGATAATATCCTAAGATAAATTATAGTTAGAATGATTGGAATTGGCCTATTATCTATTGTTTATATAGAATTATCTTTGTTTGTTTTTTTCCTCAGGAAATATAAATGCAATTAATTGAGATTATTTTGAATAGAAACTATTTTAAATAGAAAAATCTATTGGGTTTATAGTGATAAATACCACTCATTGAGGTCATTGAATTAACCATCCAGTAGGACAGTTGTTTTCAAACTTTTATAAACTACAGCACCCCTTTATATTGTTTTTCCCCATCTCACCACAACCACTGAAAAATAAATAAACAAAGACAAATATGCGAACATGAATAAAACTGTCTCGCTGTTTCTTCCAGATGATAGAATTCAATCTAAGCACAAAATAAAAATTTTGAGCAAAATTATCAACCGTTTTAGTGGAGTACCTGTGTATTAAAGACAAAGTCTTTATAGCAATCAGTCCAACTGTCGGCCATCTTTGGAACGCTCTCAGGATTATATTTCCAGTCATGACAGTGCAGCAAAATTGAGATTCTTTACCTCATACTATGCTAAAAGCACAATTTTCCCAGTTTTTATAGCTAATACGCATGCACGTTATCAAGTTGATTTACAGGTGATGTCTGTAAAAGCTGATTGGCTCTTTTACCTGTAAGGTGGTACTACCTTTCTACATCCATTTAATATTGGGTGCTAGAGCTTCTTGGTTGGGCATTCCAATTTCTTCCATTTCAGTAGAAGTGGCCCGTCTCTGCTAAATTGTCTCCGTTACAAAGTAGCGTTTACACGGCAAATGCGTATGTGGTTTTTGTGATCCGATCACACAACTTTTTGCACCCTGTTTACACCTGTATAACGTTGACAACTTGTGATCGGATCACCCAAAACATCTTAATACAAGGTGTAAATAGGGTCCAAGGGTCTGTTGCACCAGCTATACGTATGTTACAACATAGCCTAGTAGTAGCATAAATGGGCACTAAGTCACAATTTACACACTACTAAATATTTTACCGTTGCACAATTAAACTTAGGTAGGACGTAACCCTACGAATGAACTAAATATTTATGGAAGACTCCGACCAGCAGTAAAGGAATAAAAAAAAATCGGAATTATGTTTTATTACATAAATGAGCTCATGTTTGTGTGACAGGCATCAATCAGTTCTACACGCAGTATGTTGACATTTTTCACTTGTTTACCTTTACGAGAGAGAGAGAAAATGTCTAATGGTGTAGTTTTCAGGGTGCATCGCCCTTTGTCAAGTTTCAACACATTCAAAATATATATAGGATATTAAAATGAATAAATGTCTATTTTTTCCAGCCTGTTGTATTAGTAATTATTTATCACCCCTTATTTATTTCAGCACTCTGCTATTCAGGACTATCCCCTAAATCTTGTGCTTCAAGCAATGTGTTTCAAATGTCTATGAAACTTCCTCTTGTGTCCCTCTGCGCTCTTCATTCTAATGCTCTGGTGCATTCAGATTGTTTGGGCTCCATTACCAGTTATTTGGCCTGTCATTTATTTTTGATAGCTTTACACAAAACCTATGTACTATATTTAACTCTGAACCAAGATGTTAGTTAGTTTATAAAAAGCTTGGTTTTCTTATTCCAGTTTTGTATTTGAAGCTTTACCCATGTGTTTTACCCTCTGGAAAAAAAAATCAATATGGCATTAGAAAGAGTCTCTAATCTTTTTACAATGTTAGAGATTGACTCCAAATGTCAATATCGAATTTACCTTGAGCTGGGGCTTTCATTTAGCAAAGAAATTCAATCTCTCCCCAGCAATTAAACTCCACAGCAATGACTACTGACTGCTTATGGGTTACTCCTGAAGTGTAAGTGAGGTTGACATAGTCTTGCCTTGCCAGACGTTTGATCACCATCATAAAGTCTGGGTCACATTGCAGCTGTTTGTGGCTAAGAACCTTCACTTAGACAACCAACCATGGTTTTTGTGCCGTTTTGGGTTTATCTGAAATAGATTGTACAACAATAATAGACCTGGGGAAGAATTATGGAAATAATGCAGTGAAAGTTTTTATTTTTGTAGACTTTCAGAATTTCTGCCCGTCCAAAAATTATAGGGTCGTTCTGTGTCAACTCAGAGATTTTGTACTGGTTAAAGACATGCATAAATGACTATGAAAGCCAGAATATTAAATGCCATGGATCAATATTTACTGAGTAATCCATTATATTGTAGAGAGGAGTCAAAATAAAAAAATTTTTCAGGTGATTTTGGTCGGCATCTTGTTTTCGAGAGTTCTGGTACACTAATGGGGCTTTTTCATTGCATGGTACAGCTTGACTCGTCTCTGCTTGCTTTTTGGTGGGTTTCCACTATGGATAGTGCCTGGTACTTTTTTTTTAATACCACCTTGGTTGAGGTTCCAAGCGAGCCAAGCCTATAATAAATGTGATATCAAAACCCTGCAGATCACTGATTGGTCAGAGAAAATTGTCACTACCTGCATCATTGCTATAAGCTAGATAGTTTAGCTTACCCTTGTTTGTCGTCTTTGAGATAACACCGTGATGTCCTTGTCTGTGCTTTGGTGTATGATTTCCCAAACTCTACTGTTTGTTTTAGCTGTATTTTGTCTTGCTGCCATCAGCCTCTTTTGAAATAAAGTTTGTCGTCTTGCTGTGAAAAACAGCCACATGCCAAGAATCAAGAACAACTATTAATTCATTGCTCCATTGTTTGTGTCGCATTTAAGATGATGTCACGGCAGTAGAAGCGGCACAACTATGACGATGAGCCTATAATCCCAACTACGTTGAGGCTGCACTAAACTGCAGTGGAAAAGCAAGATCAGAAAAGTAAGTCGAGTCGAACAGTAACGTGTAGTGGAAAAGTGCCATTGGATCATCCACATTATGTAGAGTCACCAACCAGCACCATCTCCTATCAGACATTTTTATTTGGCTCCAGCGTGTTCCCCTTTGGCATGACCTGGAGCGAGTCAGAAGACCCATGTTCGGATCCCACGTTGAAACAAGGAAGTAATCATGTTCGCTTAATTGGTGATGAGCATGTGTCTGAGGTTGCATTTTCCCCTCTAACATTTAATTTTTACTTCACCAATGGTTAGGTTTGGGTGGGCAGGAGCATTTTAGAAAATATGCATTCCTCTTCACTCTTTTACAGCCTGTACAGCTGAAAACAACTCACTTTCCAACTCACTTTTGGCACCCATCTTTGGACATTACACCCAGAACATACACCTCACATGTGCCCATACGCCCACAACACTTACCGCTTTGGCAGTGGGCAGTGTTTCGAATGTAAGAAAACGAAGCTAAAGAAAAGTCAATGTACTGTTTCCGATTTCACTGTGAGATCAGTCTTTAATATGGGTCAAATTTTCAATTTATGCATGCAGCCACACCGAGGGTCCCATATTTCTGGGATTTAACCATATAGGGTCTTAAATGTGAAGATAAAAAAAGGAAAGTTTTGAACCAGAACCTTAAAGGATATTAAGATATCTGTAATACTTCTGGAGTAATTGGCACTCCAACTGGGAAAACACAACACAAAATACCCTTTTTCGATTGGCATATAAAGCAACATGAGGTCAACTGATTTAGTAATAGACCTACATATCTGTGTAAAATTAAAATAAGGATGCTGCCACCTTTCTAAGGTAATTTTTTTGCCTGTAGTTTTGCTCCAAATCATAGGCATAAATTGTCATTTTGATCTTCCTCTACAAAACGACATTATAATTCTGTTAATATTAATATATTTAATATTTTGGCTTTAATCATCATTTATGTATTTTGTTCACCAATCTTTTTTTTTTTCTTTTTTTTTTACCAAAAACAAATTTACTTGCCAGGGAAGTTTCTGAAATTTTGTTTATTTGACTGATTACAAAGCATCTCAAACTAAACTGTGAATCTATTTCAAAGATTTAAAAACTATGAACTTTCTCAAAAGTGCTCTTTGTATGTTCTAGTTTCCATACGGATTGATATAAACCTGTGCATTCTGGGCTGGTTAGTTTCACAAGTGCTTTCCAGTTTTGTGTATAGCATGCATTAGATGGTCAGTGAGCGGTCTGTGGGTGGTCCAGTCTTTGACTAGTGTCAAAATACGTTGAGACCTTGGTCAGCCCTACTCATCCACCACCACGGTTTGTCCTGTAAATAGAGTTGGCATTGGGTTATTCACAATTAATGGCACACCATCTCTTCTTCACTGCTGTTGAAAGCATCCAAATAATTTTCTGCTGCTTTTTTCATGCTCTGAAAAGCCACTAGTTTATGTTGTCTTTGCCCTCTGTTCATAAATTGATGCCAGTCTCGCAGAAACGCAACCACGGTGAAGTCTGTTTTTTAATTTGCAGTTAAATGGCGGTCGACACACACAGCTTGTTTGATAATTTACTTGATTCTGTTGAAGGGGGGATGATTAGATCTGCGTACGACTACTCATTTACTCTTTTCTCACTGTGTTTGATCAGGCTGATACAGAAGGTTTGAGCGACATGTTATCATCATCAGCTGCTGATCATGCATGAAATGAACTGTAGAGTTTCTGAGACAGTCGCAGTTGGTCTGTCTTCATTATGGGGCTTCTGAGCGGTCTGCAGGTTGGAAAATGACTCACCTGGTGGCTTTCACCAAAATACACAAGAGTGCCTGCTCCCAAAATGATCACTTACATCTAACTAAAATTCACACTAGTTTCTATGTATAAAATGTAGTTTCTGGATTGAAATTTTAAAGTGTAAACTTTTACACATGTTTAATTAAGCTGTCTAATTAAATTATGAAATTTGAATATTTTTCAAATTTAAGATAAATATGCACATGCTAATGCAAAAACTGTGCATTCGAACTTAGTTGTGTGTCAAGCACAGACAACTTAGATGGAGGTCTTTGGTAGTTGTGTCTCGCTCTCTTATCAGCATCTGGCAGCACAAGGGGTCGTTCATACAGAATCATAGCTTGTCCTTCTGAACCTATTGTTTTCTATATAAACTAGGGATGTGCACAAGTAATCATTCTGCACCAGCTAGTTGACTATTAAAACCACTTGAATAATGCAAATGGATTTCCTTTGTGCATTGAGGTATGAGACACTTAGAAACTAATCAGACTGGTATAATAATAATAATAATAACATTAGAGATTATATATTTTTTTTACATCTGTGCATTATCCTAATGCTTGAATAATGCAAGCTCCAGTGTAGTGCAAATGTTTTTGTTGGTATTTTTTTTAATAATTTTTGTTTTTTATTCATGCATATTTTCTTTCATTTAAAAAATAAATAAAAGCATAGTTTGTTGAAGTTAGCTTATTTTGGGGAGTCACGTGAATCTATGCGAGTGGAAGCAGCCTTATGGTGTTCTCCGCTACAGTTTGCTACAATTATCCATTATTGCTATAATAATCAACATTACTCTGTGAGAACTGATTTAATTTTGATTGTTAAACTGCGTGGGGAGTGTAGGATGTCAAAGTATTAAAAATCCTTATAAAGCATTTACGGACACACACATCTGTCACCTCTCAAGATCAAGAATGCAGGGGTCCGGTTGGGAATGACAGCGTGCCTCAGGATGTAAGTCAAGTTATTGCAAACATTTATGCAGTGCTAACGAAAATCTTGACCAACATGGAGGGCATGGATGAGGCTGAAAAGCAGATCTAGTCTCTGGAAGCAGCCAAAAAAGTGCTGCAGACTAACCTGCTGGCCACCAAAACTGATATGGATCAGGTGTTGGAAAATCAGAGAATTTGCTTCGTTGGAATCCCAGAGGGAAAGGAAGATATGGTCAAATTCCTGTATGGGTTTATTCCAAATTTATTCAACACTGGGCCACTTCTGGAAAAAGAGCATGCGTACAGAGCTCTCGGTCAGTGTCTCAAAGCGGGTGACAGACCCCCATTCTGGCAAGATTCTCGTGGTCGGCAGACTGAGGCTTTGCTTTTTAAGGCTAAACTGAAAATTTATGCTAAGGATGGATGTAAGACTTTCACATGCCCACAATAAGCTATGGCCTTCATTAAATCAGTGGAGTGAGTGGGTGGCTTTGCCTGCGCTGTATCAGCAGTATGGACTATAGATCATGCATTGTGCTGATGTGGTCTGAGAGGGTTTGTGTGGCAGGGAGGAGAGTGGCAGGGAGGAGGGCCAGGTTGTTTTGCTGCCTTTTTGTTTTATAAAAAGATTATTTATATTGTCAAGCCGGTTCTCGCCTCCTTTCCATTGAACTTTGTTACATTGTTGCCGAAATCCGGGGAGAAGGAGGGATGCGCTGTAGTAGAGTCCTCGCCACTACCATCCACCCCAACGGAGCAGCCATGGCCATCCACTGAAGGACAGAGTAGACCGGCCGCCTGAGATCGAGGAAGGAGAAGTGCTTCCAGGAGAGGGGGAGACCAATCTGCCCGGGGAGGCGTGGCTGCCGTCCACAAGAGATTGAAGGAGTGGCCGAGGCTTCTCAGCGTATCTGAGAACCGGCGAGTACATTCTTTTTTTTCTCTCTCCTCTCTCTCTCCCTCTGTCGCTCTGTGTTGGCCTTTCCCTCTCATTCTTTTGTTGTTGTATTTTTCCCTCCCCTTGTCACCCTCCCAGGTCCAAAGAGGCGGGGCCGGTTGGGGCACCCTATAAAAAGAAGGACGTTTATATCTTAAGCTTAAAAATAAGTTATAGGATTCCTTCAAGAAATGCACCTTTCTGCACAAGAAGCTGAAAAACTTGGTAGGGCATGGGGTGGGTATGCGTTTTGCAGTGCTGGTTCGAGTATGAGCAGGGGAGTCATTACATTGATATGTAAGCATTTACAATTTTATTGTCTCAAAGAGAATGTTAATTTAGGAATAATCATTAGTGTTTTGACTGAAATGCAGGGGAAAAATCTTATTTTGGCTAATATTTATGCACCCAGCGCTGATGATCAGAACTTTTTATAGATTTTGAGGGAAAGTTACAAGCAGCTGGGATCCTTCATGATGTGGTTTTGGGTGAAGACTTCAATATTTTGAATGGATCCGGTCCTTGATCATAGTGATGCAAAAGTGTGTAGACCCTTTAGAGCAACGTTGACACTACAGAGGATGTGTAAAAATCTTGGTATTACAGACATTTGGAAACTTCTGAATCTATCTAGGAGGGACTACATCTTTTTCATCAGTTAATAAGATTTACTCTAGAATAGATTTTTTTGTATATATCTAAGTCACTCATTTCTTTTGCCACTGACTGCTCAATTGGGAACATTTTAGTTTCAGATCATGCTTTGGTGTGTTTAGAGATGTTGAGGCATATAGAGAAAAGAAAATCACATAGATGGTGCTTTAATACATCCCTTCTGCATGACCCAGCATTTCAATAAATGTTAAAGGCAGAAGTCAGTGTTTATGTGGATGCCAATTGGTCCTCAGTGTCCTCTGTGGGCGTGACATGTGAGGTGCTTAAGACAGTTCTTAGGGGGAGATCATACAATATGCCTCATTCATTAAAAAGATCAAAGCACAGGAAATGCTGAATGTCATCAAATGGTCTCAGAGAGTTGACTCAGCTAAAATGTAGGTACAGTGCTATTTTGTTACAGACGGTATAGTTTGGCTTATTCAGGGCAAGACAGACGTACTTTAAGTCAGGAGACAAGGCAGGGAAAATCTTGCCAGATACATTAAAACAGACCCCCACCCCCTTATCTACCGATAAGGATATTTAGCAACTTCGTAGAGCCATTAGAACTTCCTAAATTGACGAATGATCAAAAAGACTTTCTTGACTCAGATATTACTTTGGAGGAGCTTGTTAAGGTAATTAAAGCTTTGCCAACAGGTAAGGCACCAGGGCCGGATGACTTTGCTGCAGAATGTTTTAGATCTTATGACACAAAAATGGCTCCACTTATGTCAGAAGTTTACACAGTCGTTAAAGAAAGGTGAACTACCGCCAACCATGATGCAAGAAATGATCAGTCTCAATCTTAAAAAAGACAAAGATCCAAATTAATGTATAAGTTATCATCTAATTTCTCTGATCCAGTTGGATGTAAAAAAATATTGTCTAATATTCTGGCTAATCAATTAAGCAGAGTATCCCCATGAATAAAATGGGGTTTATTCGTGGTTGTAGTTCTTCTGAGAATACTAGACATTTTATAAACAGAAAATTTATTTAAATTAAATAACTAATATTGGCAATTTATTTTATGTTTAGTGGTTAAAATTTGTAAACTAAGTAAGTGTTGTGGGTCAATGATTAAACAAAATGATTTTGAATGAACTAAAAGTTTTAGTGTTAAAGTCCTTGAAATCATCTCGAATTAAATTAGGAAATCATGTACATTACATTATATGTATGATACATTGTCCATTGATTTTGGCTGATAAAGGCCTTTGTTAGTGGTTAATTCATTTTCTATGAAGTTCATTATTTAAGAGAGTGTTGGCTTTCCTTTGACCAAGTTGATATAGGTATCATTCAGTGAGGAGCATCTCAGTCCGGCTGGAAGCTTAGGTAATTTTTATTACCAGCACTCTAGCTGTTGCATTTTGAACTAGCAGACGTTTATTTATTAAACCTGCAGGACATCCACCTAGTAAGGTGATTGCTAACAAATATAACATCTACATTTTTTGCTGTCTAAATTAGAAGCTCTTGGAAGTTCTGACAGCATATTGTCCTACCACAGCTTTTCAACCTGGCCCCTTTCAATGGCCCAAGCAAGGCATTAGGTATTAAATAGGGCTGTCGATTTAACACGGTAATTCAGTGCGATTAATTTGACAAAAAATAACATGTTAAAAAAATGAACGCCATTAATCGCAATGCCCCCGGAACGTAATATGGATGATTCCTGAGAAATGCAAGCTTGTAGTACCACCTGTTTACTCCAGAGGGCAGTAAATGAAACTTCAGCTGTGTGGCAATACGCAGTTTATACTGTGAAGAAAAAACCCTTGAACAGCACAACACAAACATTCGTTACGTTCTTGCGTTCAAAACACTTGATGGAGCGCAAATCCGAATAAGGGATCTCAATATGTGTTCTAAGTATTAAACTGTATTTAACTTGACACAGTGACCTAAAACTTGCATGTTTATGATCCGACGCACCCGAGACACTACACAAGCATGTCTGACGCAGGTGTAAATTGACGGGACCTTAAACAAGCCCTCATAATAAATCTCCAACTGATTGACAAATTCACTCGAATGGCAATGATTGTCTTATGATCAATAATATGATAGTAAACAATACATTGTATTCTAAAGCCGCTTTTTGTATTGTCTTATTAATGATGAACTCTTCTGCAACAAGAATGTAATGCATTTTAATTATCTGAATATTTTTTTTAATTCATATATATATATATATATATATATATATATATATATATATATATATATATATATATATATATATATATATATATATATATATATATATAATTTTTTAAAAATATTTAAAGATAACTATGTATCATTATTTCATCATTATATATTGAATTATATTTATATGAGGGGCTTTCTCAGCAAATATTTGTATATGCGATTAATTAATCGGGACACCATGTAATTAATTTGATTAAAAAATTAATATTAAGAGAGATTTATTTATTTGAGATCATTATAAAGTTATTGTGTCATGCTGATAGGTGGGCATCACTACATTTGTCTATGGCTGGGAAGGTCAATGTTATAAAAATCAATTATTTCCCCAAATTCAATTATTTACTGCAGTTTCTCCCTCTAGAACAGGGGTGAACAACCCTGCTCCTGGAGAGCTACCTTCCTGCAGAGTTTAGGTCCAACCCTAATCAAACACCTGAACCAGCTAATCAAGGTCTTTAGGATTACTTGAAAATGACAGGCAGGTGTGTTGGAGCTAAACTATGCAGGAAGGTAGCTCTCCAGGAGCAGGGTTGGTCACCCCTGCTCTAGAAGTTCTTTTTCTTATTTGAAACAATTTGATAGAATATCGAAGAATTTTATTTAGAATGATAAATTACCTTGTTTGCATTTCAGTAAGTTGCATAGACCAGTTGACAAGGAGGTTTAGGCCTCCCCAAAATTTAGTTTTATTATTATGCTTTTAATCTTAGACACTTGGCCCATCAGTCTCTTCCACCTGAGTGAGCCCCTCCCTGGTACAACATTAAACAAGCGGTCCTTGTCCCAATTTCACCATTGTAAAATCTTTCTATTAAATTGCCTAAAGAAGTAAAAATGCATCCCATTATTTCAAATATTCAGTATGGACAAAGGATTCCTGTATGTTAAATTTGATACTTACCTAAATGTTTCCTCAGGCATATAGCTGAACCCCAAATGATGTATTAACAAGTCCCCCTTTTGCTGGAAAGAATGGATGGAGAGGGGTGTTGCTACAATGGTGACCTTTATGAGCTTTTAGATCATTTGAAAATATAACACAGCAATTTAGGATTTCTAGGTCTCAGTTTTTCAGGTATTTACAGTTATGCCATTTACTTTGTACTATTTTTGGTGGTAGTACACAACACCCTAAATCTGCAGATACTCTTTGTTTGGTGCTCATGGCCTTTGGAAAGGGGCATGAAGCTTCAGTGTATTATTAGTGTTGGTGACGGGTCCTTAACAGCGCTTAAGAGATTATGGGAAAGGGATTTAAACTTGGTATTGGATGATGGGGAGTAGGAAAGGATTTGAAAAACAATTTAAAACTATGTCTAGGGATGCAAGGGTATGCCTTATTCAGTTTAAGATTTTGCATCGATTCTATTGGACTTCCTCTATATTGTTTAGGCTTGGTATAAAAGACACACCGATCTGCTGGCGATGTCAGTTGGAGGATGGAGACATGGTCCATGCTCTGTGGTTCTGTGCTAAGATTCAAGAATTCTGGTTAAAAGGCCAGAATTTTATCTGTGAATTTGATTCTGCCCCAGACTATGTACATTGGGTGATGGGGTGGATATTAAAGTAGATGAGTTATATAAAAAGATGGGTCCAAACTAGTTTAAAGTTTGGCAGACAAATAATTCTTAGAGGATGGAAGTCAATTGGTGCTCCCTCATTTCAAGAATGGTTCACCGAATTGGGTAGGGTGGAAGCATTCGAAAAGATGTCATACAAACAGCTTGGCAGATTAGATGCATATGGAAAGAAATGGGACAAATACATGACATGAGGGCAATGTGGAGAAAACCGTTTTTTCTCTCTCTCTCTTCATGTTTTTATGTGTATACTCAGACCACCGGAATGTTTGTTGGGGGTTGGGGTGGAGTAGGGGATTGGGAGGGGGATAGGGAATTATTGGAGATTAAGGGGGATAATGGGTGACTCTGACCATGTATATTTTGCCTTGTTCTGTGTTATGTTTGAGAATCAACCAATAAAAATGTTAATCAGAAGATATCTTATTTTGAAACCATTCTTGGTAACATTTGTGAATAAAACAAAATATACATTTCACGTATGTGTCATATTTGTTATTTTTAACACTCAATTTAATTAATGAGTAATTGATAACACAGTGCTATTAACACGTTGCGTTCTAAGTGTTTTTTAGTGTGTTGCTAAGCAGTTTTCAGGGGTGGTTACATACTGGCCAAGACAAAGGAGTCCCCCAAGTCTCTGATATTCTGGTCTATAGATATTGCTCTGGTCTCTCCTTAAACGGAACTCTTTGGATTTTTTTTTTATCCGTTTAATCACCCATTAGTACCATTTAGCTAATACATGATAAGGTAGGTGAGAGCCAGGCAAGTATTTGATAAGCCTTAAAGTCACGCCACTGGTTGAGCCAGAAGTTGACTTTTCGCACTGCTCAGTCAAGCAGCTCATGTTTTGAAAGCACCACCGAGCCACAACGTTTACACTTCATTGAGGAAATCAATCTATAAATGGCTTACTAACAGTCAGGCCCACGTGGAATCAGTTGCTTGGTTTCCATCCAAATGTTTAGCATTTTTAAGTGCTTTTAGAAAGATTTGACTGAAGAAAATACAAATTGATGTGCGTTTCCACAACGTAATTAGCATTAACTTGAGGAAGCCTGCCTTGTCATGATGGAGCAGCTGAATTGACCTGCTTTCTTCAGGGAGTTTTATTTACAGGATTGAAGCAATTGTACCTCATTTTATTAAATTCTGCAATGAGACAAATATAAAAAAAATATGAAAAATATCTGATGTAATGATGGATGAAATTGCTGTGATGTCCACATGCCTGGGAGTGCCTGCACTCAAAACTGTTCTGGTGGATTTTGAGAACCCACTTCATCATCCAGCTTTGGGTTAAACACTTCTGAATGACAAGGCCTATTTTCAAAGAATTGTGTGCCAAGATCGGACGTATCATTGGGCCAGTCACATCAAGCTATCACACGCCCCTAACACATGCACGAATAGTCAAAACACTTCATAGTTTCCATCACCTTAATGCGCATTTAACTAATGCTAAACTCTAGATCCACCTCCTCCTAGCGCATAAAAGTTTAAGCGAATTTAGAAAGTTTATTCGCATATCAAGTGTTTCCATTCAGGATTTCTAGTGCACAATTTCAAAATGCACATAAAAATTGTTGGATGAAAACCCAGCTAACGAGCATAGAAAGCTGTGCAGATTTCTACAGAATTGGAATGCTAATCATGCAAGTTCTGCACATCCCCACACCTCACATGGTGCTCACCAGGGAAATGCAGGTTCAAGTTCTGCCTGCTCTTCACTATGTTTATCCAATATAAAGGCAAATGATGTTATGAACAGGATGTTAATTATCAGACAAATTATATTTCTGATGCATATGACTATGGTATCAAACATCAGCAAGCATCTTGGCTCATCATGAAGAATAGTGTAGTTTAAGCCAGACCTTTGTACCAAAATTAACTCTGACTGCAAGTATCAATTGTGCACCTATTTTTTGTAACAAAGATAATGAACTTTGATTTTCAATGACTTCATTTTACTTTTTAGTATGCAGGGAACAAGTGCAACTGTGATTTGGAGTCAAGCAGTTGATGGGTTGCTTTTGTGTGTAGTTATACCCTGTTTATCTTATTACTGAGCTGCTTGATGGAGAATTGAAGGCCTTATGACCTTTAAAAGGACAAAATGTTGTATTTTTGCTTTGTTTAGCTTATACATTTTGTCACACTAGGACATATCACAATTTAAATTTTAACACATTCAAATAAGTGTGTGAGCATTTGAACCCAGTTGCGTGTCAGTCAGACAGTGCGCCGGCACTGAATTAAGTTCTCAGTGCTGTAGAAACACTGGCATTGTTGCGTGTTTTTTATTTTAGTTCCAAATTTGTACCGAATTACCAGTATTTTGACCACACTGGAGTATACATGGTTACTTGCCAAATAAATAAAATAAAAGAAAGTGTGCATGAAGTGAAACTGGAGTATGAAACTACCACAGCTTCACATGTAGGAAACCGCTTTCCAGACAATGGTGTTGATCGATCGAACACTGCTATTAACAATCAAGTAGTCCAGAGAGCCATACAATAAACTTCTTTAATAGCCACTAGAGCAGTGAAATGCGCTTGTATCATTGTGCTGGTGGGTCACGTTGTGCTGTAGACTAGAAGATAGGTATACAGAACAGACCACTGTCTTTTTGGCATAGCCCACCCCAGTGGCGTCCAGCCGTAGATTATTCTCTGAGGCCTCAGAAAAGGAAGGCAGTCATCATTAACACTGACACTGGGACGCAAAGCCACTGCACTTTTGTTGACTCAGCATTTATCGTATGTTTATATAATTTATTTATCAACGCATGTATCTCTAGACCTTGCGGGTCCTAAACGCCCTCTAGATTTATGAATGCTGGCAGAGTTTGAAGGTTGCAAATGATTGCCGTGGTCATTTAAGTTGAGTTTCACAACTCTCTAATTGGTCTTGGTTGGGGTCCTTGCTGAGATCAGGCCTTTTTCACCCTTCACTTTGCAAGCTCGCCCAAATGTGTTGAGGGTGCATTTTTTACAAGGCTGTTTCCTCAGCACCTTCCACACCCCCTCGCTCTATTTGTTCGCTCTGTCTCTATCTCTGTTTCTTCAGCTTCTCTCTCATAGCGGCCTCACTCAGCATTTTCTGATCTCCTCTGAGTCTGCTGTTGGACCGCTACAGATATTCAGCTCTGATTATCAGTTTTTTTAGTGGTTCAGCAGTTTGCTGCTATAAAAAATGGTTCCCCCTCACCTTACTGCTACTACTTGAAAAAACTAGACCTATTGATTTGTGGCAAACTTACACCACTAATGATTAACTTGGTGTGAACCTGCGGCAACAATGGCCAATTTGCCACTACTGCAAACAGTTCTGGCAAATATGTGGCAAATATCTTCCACCACTAATAATAATAATGATAAGAATAAGAATACAATTGATTTGTAGAACACCTTTCAGACATCAAGTGCAGAAATTTTCACATATCAAAAATTAAGTCAAAGAAAAAGAAAAACAATAATAATACAAAGTAAAACATAAAAGTCAATAAAGAAAAAGTAATCATTCACACATACTGTCCACATACATTGATACATATCTACATATCGATCAAATGTTAATAATAAAAATGTATGTCTTTTAATTATTTTTTTGGTAAATGTGGATGCTTCATCATGCATACATCAGTTTGTAGATGAACCCAGAAGGCTAATTCAGCATGGGTTACCTCAGGAATATCCTATGTGTTTTTAAAATGGGGTTTCCATTTAAGAGTAAAATAAGGTCTGTGGTAATCAGTACTTACTGTAACTTTAACAGTGGAATCATTATGAACATTGATGTTGAAGATCTTCTGTTTAGATTTTTGCCATTGCATATAATATTATTATCATGTCTTGATTGAGAATCCCACCAGTTTACTTCACAGAGACCAGTGATCTTCCTAACTAATTCAGTAGTCCACTTGCTGAACAAAACAATGGACAAAATACGATGAGAAGAAAATTAGGAAAGCCAGCAAAGTTGGCAAATATAATAATTTAGTGAGATCAGCTGCTACGAACACCGGCGATTCATTGATTTCGAGTACGACTGATTGAATTCAATGTCCCGGTTAGATAGCAGGCTGGTTGGTGTCAAGGTCAAAACATTGTTGCTTCTTGCCGAAATCATAAGAAAAAAATTTAAAGGACCTAAGCAAAAGCGGCAAGTCAAGTGGTTTTTATTGACTTGACTTGCCGCTTTTGCTTAGGTCCTTTTTAAGTTTTTTTCTTATGATTTCTATTTGTTATGACGTGGTCCGATTGAATACGGCGTGCATTATTTCTTGCTGTTTCTCCTCGTAGACTGTTTTTTTTTTTTTTCCGCAAGAGCCATACCACAAACGAATAATGTACTATTTTACAAAGTTTTTCAATAAAATACAATGTTTATATTGCCCATAGACTACTCAAAAACAAACAAATATGCAAATATTAATAGGTAATAGGCATGATGCCATATGGATTTGAGTACACGTGTTTGTGCGGGTACTTCATGAAAAATTTTACTTCCCTTTTGGGCTGGGCGATATGTAAAAAAACTAAAACATTTGAATGATTATCGCATTTATAATATCAATATCCGATTATATGGTCAATCCCCAAGATCGGTGAATATTTTTGCTTTATTGATTTTGCTTTAGAAATTAAATTAATTTATTGAAACACGAAAAACTTAAACAAAAGACATTTCTTAATTCAAATTGCACTTTAAACGAAAAAGCAATACAAATAACGAAGTCTCCCCAATTTGTTATTCCCAATTCCCAATGCGCTCCAAGTCCTTGTGGTGGCATAGTGACTCAATCCAGGTGGCATAGGATGAATCTTAGTTGCCTCCGCATCTGAAAAAGTCAGTCCATGCATTTTATCACGTGGCTTGTTGAGAACATTACCACGGAGACCTAGCGCGTTTGGAGGCTCATGCTATTCTCTGCGGCATCCACTCACAACTCACCACGCACCCCACAGAGAGCGAGAACCACATTATAGCAA
Source organism: Moxostoma hubbsi (assembly GCA_032164185.1). Classification (NCBI taxonomy): domain Eukaryota; kingdom Metazoa; phylum Chordata; class Actinopteri; order Cypriniformes; family Catostomidae; genus Moxostoma; species Moxostoma hubbsi. The sequence continues at coordinate 3,615,112 of JAVLUX010000187.1, forward strand.
CCACAAGGAGGTTACCCAATGTGACTCTACCCACCCTAGCAACCGGGCTATTTCAATAGCTAATTTTTGCTATTTCTGCCTTTCTTGCAAATATGCTGCGTTCTGAAAAATGAGGGAGCGCCAAGATGCGTGCACTTGCAATGTTAACAACTTTGTTGCTTATAAACAGGAACGATATAGTTATCACGTCGCTCGCTTATGGAGATGTGGTATAACACCATTTTCATGTCAAATTAACAATTTTAGAAAAGTTTATATATCTGTAACATAAGATCAGTATCTATGCGACAAAGCACTTTCTCACTGCACGTGCTTACACTTGTGACATGAAACACGAGAGGGAGAGACAGAGTGATCTTACTCGTGCAGCTTCTGGAATTACAGTGTGATACAAAAACTATTTCATTGATTTGATATGTTCATCTGTATCTATTGGTTTAATAATATGGGGACTAATTTGCAGCTGTACTGTAAATAAAAATGTGCGGAAATATCACGCATTTAGAATGTGGAAATTGCGAGAATTATTCAAATTGTGCACAATTGCCGCAATCCCACTCCGAATTTCAGACTATGCAAACTGTTTTATATTCAAATATTACAGTTGCCCTGGTTCCCCTCCTTTATAATTTCATTATATATAAAAAAGAAAACATTACTCTGCAATCTGATAAATTAATGCAATGAAATTTGCTTCTATAGCATTTTTTTTTATTCACTCTTATCATATACTTCAAGGCGGGCCAAATCAATATTGGCCCGCAGCCCTAGTTTGGGCATCTCTATATTAAACACACCGAGAAAGTGGGCCTCTTCATATATATGACAATCAATATAGTCTGCAATGTTGTACATTTTATTTTATATTTTGCCTTATAATTTTAATCACATTTTAGCATTTTAAAATTGTTTACATTTTACATTCTATCGATTTATATGATGTCATGAAATTTGCATTTTTAATATTGAATCAAGCTGTTGTCACTGTTTGAAATTTCATACACGTTTTTAACAAAACATTCTCAATGTTGGATCCTAATAATGAAAATTAGGGCTTTTACGATTAGCGGTCGACCGATATATTGGCGCGGCTGAAATTCTGACTTTTTCATTATCGCATCGGCCGATACATTTTCCTGTTTGGCCGTTTTTTTTCTTTTTTTTTTTTTCTTGAGGGTCCTGAAAATCACCTGCTTGAATGTGAAGTAACTGAGAATAATAGACCGGTGTGCAACACAGTCTCATTTAAACGGTCCACATAGAGCAAGAGCAGACACGTTTGAGCTCATAATAGTTTAAATGCTCATCTGTTTCATTCTCCCTCTCTCTCCTCAGCAGTTTCCTGTAACATTTAGATGTATTTTCTAATGATAAAAAGGCAAATATCAATAAAACTAATATCATATACCATCTTCAAATACATCCATATCTCATTTTAACAGATGAAATAAACAAACTTCACAAAACTTGAGCAGATTCAGCATCCTGTGGCGCACTCATTTATTTACCTCTAAAGCACGCAATCTAACATCCTCACTCTCCCTATCTCTTTTAACTTTCTTTTCTAATAAATATTAATCTTCGATTTTATACCATTTGCAAATATGCAGATGTCTCGTTTAAACAGATGTAATTAACAAACCTCATGAAAATAGAGCATTTTTCCCCCCATCGAAGGCTTATATAATATATTCCTCTGAAGTGCATATTCTATCAGCCAGAATTCTATAGGCCGTTTAAACTGTCAGGAGATTGTTGCTGCTCGCTGGATCCGCACGAGCACGTGAGTGCAACCAAAGTCTTTCTAGCAAGTCAATTCACTATCAGCCATGTTTGGAATGCTCTTGGGAGGCTATTTCCAGTCATGACATTACAGCTCCTATCTACTTGAATGGGGAAAACCAAAATCTCCAAAAATGGGCGGTCAAGATTACGAACAAATAACATATTTCAAATCAGCAGTAAAATCTGACAACACTGGTATCATAAACGGTGCTTCTTTTCCTCAGATTACGCTAAAAAACACAATTTTCCCAGCTTTTATAGCTAATGCGCATGCGCATTCTCAAGTTCATTGACAGGCGATGTCTGTATCTAAAAGGTGATTGGCTCTTTTACCTGTAAAGCGGAACCTACTATCTACATCCTTTAACTGTTGGGTGCGAGATCTTCTTGGTTGAGCGTTACAATTTTACCCATTCATTTGAATAGAAGTGGCCCGTCTCTGCTAAATAGTCTCTGGAGCAACTTCAAAGTAAATGCGCTTCACTTGTGCTATAAGTAAATGTCTTATTCACTATGCACTGTAAGTACAATTGGTTTGATTTGGTATTTTTTGAGAAAATGCGATTGCTAACGAGTACATGCCATCCGTGGTTGCTGGACTACTATGTGTATTTCCTTCTTCCTAATATATTAACAATTTCTGCATGTGCAAATATATTACTACAATTTGATGACTAAACAGGCTTCAAAACTTTATGAATGATAATCAAATTAATATTTTAATTTTAAAATAATTAAAAAAATATTTCTAGATAACTAAAATATCTCTCTTTTTTTTTTCGTTGTCAGATTTAGTCTTGGTCCAAGTTTTTACACTTTTTTGGAGGGAACCCAGCCAACCTGTATAGATATTATATTATATTATGCAGTAGTAAAATATTTCTGCCTTTAAATTCTTCACTTTCATTTATTTTAAAGCTTTCTGATTAACTCACAGGACCTTATTTCTGCTGAAGTAAGACTGAGATCCTGTTTCTTGCATTTTAGCATCTCCACAGAAATAGAGTAGATGGGCATTTCTTCAGTGCTATTTAATATTTTCACGGAAGTTTAGCGTGAGCATCTGTAAACGGTGCGCGCATTAGAGCGCTTTAAGCAGTTTATCTTTGCATAAATCTTTGCAGTTTATGTCCGCATTCCGGTTCCATGAGATGCTCGTAGTTCAACTGAATGAGACACAAAAGCATTTTCCTGCATGCTTGTGGGACACATCATGCAGGGAAAGATGAGGCTGAATCCAGCTTCTTAATCGCCTGCTTTTTATAAAGTAAAAAGCTCTCAGTGCTTCGACACAGAACTCAATCACTGCTGAGGAAAATGTTCATATTTACTCGCCAACAGTGTTGGGGAGTAACGGAATACATGTAACAGGATTACATATTTAAAAAACAAAATATAAGTAACTATTCCACTACAGTTACAATTTAAATAATTGGTATTTAGAATACAGTTACATTCAGAAAGTATTTTGATTACTGAAGAGATTACTTTGCATTTTATTGTCATTTGTTTAATTTAATATTTAGTTCATTCAGATGGAAAACATTTATTCATATAAATGATGCGACTCAAAGTGCATTTGAACAGCGGTGAAACACTTTCTGATGATGTGTTACATTCATACGAGCAGACAGAGAAGTATGTTTGAAGAAATAGAAGTAAACCTTGTGTAAATATCAGCTTTACGCTAAGCTAAAATGCTATTTCTAGCCATTTAACATGCACACGTTACCAGACACGATCATATTTTTTTAGCAAGAAAATTCAGGTTAGATCATAATTTATATTTCTAGTAAGACCTTTGATATTAGGGCAAAAATTATATTCTTGATGATAATTTTTGTATTGTTTTCCTGTAGAAATATCTGAAAATCCTTAAAACAAGATATATTAGACTGATCATGTTTTAGAAACTGCATAAGATATTTAGGTTTTTCTGCTGTTATTGGAGCTTTTACTTTGTATGTTGTCACAGAACGGAATAATAAGTTAATGTTTAAGCGGCGTCAAGCACTGTAAAATAGTCCATGTGACTGCACTTCAGTTCAATACAGTATTAATGCAGAAATTGCTTTGAAATACATTTCTTCTCTTAAAAAAATTTATCAGGTGCATTGACTCATGGGAGGAATTTGCACATCAAGTCCAAGTATTCAAGTGAAATTCATGCTTAAACCAAGCTGCTAAAAAAGATGTTATTGTGATTTATAGTTGTTATTATTAACTATAAATGTACTTGTTTTTTAATAATTGGAATCTTTCATAATATTACCGTAGCCAATGCTTTATGTCGTCCCAAAGAGCATCAAATACTACATAACTCTCTGTCCTTTATTTCAAAACAGTTGTAAATTGATCTGGTTTTGAACTTATAGGTGGAGTCACTGGAGGAGTGTGAAGAGACAAACACACACACACACACACACACAAGCAGGTGATCTCAGCAGTGCGTCAGTGTGTCTGCCAGCTACTGTGGTGACAAGAAACTGCTGACCCAGCGTGTGTGTGTGTGTGTGTGTGTGTAACAACATCCCCATTGTGACACAGCTGCTTCCATTCCATCAGGGGGACATATTATAGGCTTCTATTGTTTTTGTATGAAGCTAAATGTAATGACAACAGGCTAACCCTAAACAAAGATTATTTATGCTATTTATTAATCAAATTTCCAATTGAGGATGTTCTCAACTGTCCCTAAAGCAAGGTTTCGTAACTCATTTCTGGGGATAATTTCATCCCCAAACTATGTAGATCTACAGATCTCCAGTGTGCAGGCAGGTAGATCATCTTCATCTTTGCAATGCTGCAAATTTGCTGACATATTTTTTGTGTTGCACGAGCTCAATAACAGTATACTATACATTTAAAGTTAACCTTCATGTTCTCTTGAGATTTAATTTACTATCTAAGTTTGGGACCCCAGAGATCCCAAACGATGTTCGTGTAAATTGGAAATTAAACTATAATTTTTTTTTCACATTTCTTGTCATTTGTTCCTTTGAATTTTAATTTAAACAGGAAGATATTATTGAAGCTTAAACACAGATAGTTGCAGTCCTGGTCTCTGATTGATTGATATTGTTTCCTTGTCGTATTAAATTATACAATATAAGTGCTGTGATGTGAAACAGCTCATCAGGCCCTGGTGTATATCATGTCGGAGACTGTATAATGTAGCACAAGAATCACACATGAACTTGAAAATGAAAATGTACTGTATAAATTTAATGAAAATGTGTGTCCTGATGTGTTCTGTATCCACAGACCCGTTGAGCAGGCCAGTGGAGAGCGGCTCTCGTGGTATGACTACTACAAACAAGGGAAACAAAGCATTAAAGGTAAGGTCACATTATATCTGCACATATAAGCAGCTTTTCTTTGAAGTAGGGGAGACATTGGCATGTTCCCTTATATTGTAACTCACAGACTACTACAAGTCTACCTGCCATCTGTTGGTATGAGAAACATATGTGAGACCAGTGGCTTAACTTGGATCTTAAGGGCCCCAGTGCAAAAAGCCTGTCGGGCCCACGTTCATTGAAAAAAAACAATATATATTGTATTGTGTTGTATGTATGTGTGTGTGTGTGTGTGTGTGTGTGTGTGTGTGTGTATATGTATATGTATATGTATATGTATATGTGTATATATATATATATATATATATATATGTATATATGTACGAGGGGACCTACACAATATTAGGCAGGTGGTTTTAATGTTGTGGCTGATCAGTATATATATATATATATATATACACACTGATCAGCCACAACATTAAAACCACCTGCCTAATATTGTGTAGGTCCCCTCGTGCCACCAAAACTGTGCCAAACTAATCATCATTCTGAGATGTTATACTTCTCATCACAATTGTACAGAGTAGTTATCTGAGTTACTGTAGACTTTGTCAGTTTGAACCAGTCTAGCCATTCTCTGTTGACCTCTCTCATCATCAAGGTATTCCACAGTACAGCTGCTCACTGGATGTTTTTTGTTTTTTGGCACCATTCCGTGTAAATTCTAGAGCCCGTTTTGTGTGAAAATCCCAGAAGATCAGCAGTTACAGAAATACTCAAACCAGCCTGTCTGGCACCAACAATCATGCCATGCTCCAAATCACTAATATCACATTTTTTTTCCCCATTCTGATGGTTGGTGTGAAAATTAACCGAAGCTTCTTACCCGTATCTGCATGATTTTATGCACTACACTGCTGCCACACGATTGGCTGATTAGGAAATTTCATGGAACCAGACAGGCTGGATTGAGTATTTCTGTAACTGCTGATCTTCTGGGATTTTCACACACAACAGTCTCTAGAATTTACAAAAACAAAAATCATCCAGTGAGGGTCAGTTCTGTGGATAGAAATATCTTGTTGATGAGAGAGGTCAACAGAGAATGACCAGACTGGAACTGACAAAGTCTACAGTAACTCAGATAACCACTCTGTACAATTGTGATGAGAAGAATATCATCACTGAATGCTGTTCTGAGATGCTGGTTGGTGCTGTTTTGGCAGCATAAGGGGGGCCTACACAATATTAGGAAGGTGGTTTTAATGTTGTGGCTGATCAGTGTGTGTGTGTGTGTGTGTGTGTGTGTGTATATATATATATATATATACATACAGTTGAATTCAGAATTTAGGTTGAAGTCATAAAAACACATTTTTTAACCACTCCAGAGATTTAATATTAGCAAACTATAGTTTCGGCCAGTCTAATAGGACATCTACTTTGTGTATGACATGAGTACATTTTTCCAACAATTGTTTACAGACAGATTGTTTCACTTTTAATTTAATTTTAATTGACTATATCTCAATTCCAGTGGGTCAGACGTTTGCATTCACTAAGTTAACTGTGCATTTAAGCAGCTTGCAAAATTTCACAAAATTATGTCAATTATTTTCACAATTTGCCTATTAGCTTCTGATAGGAGGTGTACTGAATTGGATGTGTACCTGTGGATGTATTTTAAGGCCTACCTTCAAACTGAGTGCCTCTTTGCTTGACATCATGGGAAAATCTAAAGAAATCAGCCGAGACCTCAGAAAATAAATTGTGGACCTCCACAAGTCTGTTTCATCCTTTTGAGCAATTTCCAAATGGCTGATGGTACCACATTCATCTGTACAAACAATAGTACGCAAGTATAAACACCATGTGACCACACAGACATCATACTGCTCAGGAAGGAGACGTATTCCGTCTCCTAGAGATGAACATAGTTTGGTGCGAAAAGTGCAAATCAATCCCAGAACAACATCAAAGGACCTTGTGAAGATGCTGGAGGAAACAGGTATACATGTATGTATGTCCACACTAAAATAAGTCTTATATCGACATAACCTGAAAGGCTACTCGGCAAGGAAGAAGCCAATCACCTTTTTCCTCATCTTTCTAGAATTACCTTCAACCTTGGCATAGTGGGCTACTTTTTTTTTTTAAATGTTCTATTTAGGTGTTGATTTGATTTGGTGTTTCTAGTCCAGCTGAACCCCATTATGAATACAGTTTTATAGATTTGGGATTTCGTAACAAAGGGGGCAAATACTTTTTCACACAGACCCAGTTGATATTGGATAACTTATTTTGCTTCAGTAAATAACATTATCATTTAAAAACTGTATTATGCGTTTACTCCGATTGCCTTTACTTTAGATTTTGTTTGATATTTAGAAATTGTTTAGTATGAGATATACACAAAAATAGAAGAAATCAGGATGGGGGCAAATACTTGACTATATGTATGTTAACAAATGCAATATTACTTGTAAATTATTGGATTCTTTTTTTTTTTTTTTAATGGGGGGGTGCTTAAAAATTAGACCATTATTTTGCAATTAGTCCACTGGACGTGTGTAGGGCGAGCTTTTAAATTTGTGTATAAAAAATTATACAGCGAGTTTAAGGGCTTAGTAAAATAATGCTCATTACATATTTTAAATACTCAACCTTTAATTCATATGAAGTGTTTTAATTTGCCCCTTTTCTCACAGCTATAATAAAGAATTGTATAGTAGAGTAAGAATCTGCCATTCATTCATGCTCATTTTTAATCAACAATCTAAAGATAAAATACATATTTGAATTCAAAAGCATCAAAACTTTAGACAACAGGTATTCCAAAAATGCCTTTTATACCTCAAAATCAGTATTTTGTTGACAGTTTCTCACAAAGTGAAACACTCATTTCTCTTTCTTAGACAGAGAGAAAACTCCACTCGATAAGTGTCATCAATCTGGCTTGATTATGAGTGAAAAAATGAAGAGCTCCACAGTCGCCCCCTGGTACAGTTTCCACTGGCCCCACCTACCCTACCTTCCTTCTTTCTTGATCTCGTCTCATGCTCTTTTTCCAGGTGAAGCGTGAGCCGGGTGAGAATGGCACGAGTCTTACAGATGATGAGCTGGTGTCCATGTCTGTGCGGGAGTTGAACCAGCACCTGCGTGGTTTGACCAAAGATGAAATCCTGCAGCTGAAGCAGCGGAGGCGCACGCTCAAGAACCGCGGCTATGCCGCCAGCTGCCGCGTCAAACGTGTCACACAGAAGGAGGAGCTGGAGAAGCAGAAGGTGGAACTTCAGCAGGAGGTGGAGAAGCTCGCCTCTGAGAATGCCAGCATGAAAGTGGAGCTGGACGTGCTGCGCTCCAAATACGAGGCCCTGCAGAGCTTTGCCAGGACTGTGGCCCGCAGCCCTGTGGTCGCAGCAAGGGGCCCCATCACGTCTGTCATAGGGCCCCTTATACCCGGAAAGGTGGCCGCCACCAGCGTCATCACCATCGTCAAATCCAAAACATAATGCACAGCTGGGGAACATTGTACGTATGTTGGTCAGTGGATACATCAAGTACACGCTTACTCTGAATTTGATCTTGGTTTCCAGTAAAATATCATTCTTAAAACAAGGCAAATTTACTAAAAGCAGATTGACACAACATGTTTTGTCTTGTTTTTAGAGAAATCTAACAAAACTTTGCTATGTTTACGGTTATAACAAGAACAAACTATTTGCCAATGGGGTAAGGAAAAAACGTTTTTTTTTCTTGTTTTAAGCATAAATCCCACCAAATTTTGTTACATTTCTCAAAAACATGACAAAATATTTTGTTACTCTGCTTCACAAATCATTTTTGCTTGTTTTAGGACGTTTACATATATTTACTGGAAAATAAGACAAAAATACAAAAATGTTGTACCCTCATGTTGTTCCAAACCCATATGGCCTTCTTTCTTTTGTGGAACAAAAAAGTAAATGTTTAGCAGAATGTCCACGCTGTAATTCGTCCATTCAATGAAAGCATATAGTGACCTCTAGAAGAAAATGCTTTATAACAGTACAATAAACGTAACCATATGACTCATTCACTGTATTCTAAGTTGTCATAGATCTGTGTGAGAAACAAACCAAAGTTCAGCTTGCAAATCTCATTATTTCATTATTTTGTGTGTTACCATGATCTGCTAAATGTCTGCTTTGTTTCACTTGAAAAATAAAGCCGTCATATGCAGTGTTGATTGAAATCCAATTACAAAGTAATTAGTTACTGTAATCTAACTACATTAAATGTCAATTCGATTACACACACTATGGTTACACATATTTCTTAAATAATATTTATGTAGAATGCATCTAAAACATAAACTTTATTAATTAGTTATAGATGAACGAGGATGTACATTTTAAATTTGTCGAACAGAAAGGTGTTTTAGAAAATAAATAAAAATTCAAGTAATTAGCTGTATGATTACTTTTCCTATGAAGTAATTGGCAAAGTAATCTGATTACAATTCTAAAGAAGTCATTTGTAGTCAATATTAAAATATTCCTTTAAGTCCAACTGGAAAGTGTAATCAGATACCTGTGCTTGATATTATCCACTGACTAATATAATGATGGGTGAAACTAAAGAGATTCTCTGTTTTTGACGTTCCCCTAGTAATCTGGATTATGTGATTCACAAAGCAAAGTTCTTCAGCTCTCAACAAGTTTTCACTTTTCTTTCTTATTTTGTTCAATTCCATTAGTGGAATGATGTTTACAAGCTGTATTCCGAGGAATATGACCAGGAGAGGCAATAAACTACTGTATTTATGCATAGTGAGATAGATGAGCTGGGACAGGTGATGTTCATTTTTTGCAGACAAGAGTTATGAGAAAGCTTTCTTTAAAAAAACACAAGAGTTCTGTTATCAGTCGGAAAGAGAGGAGGCATTGATGTGTTTTTAGGAAATATCTTAAGTCGGTCAACCTTGTTGTTAAAACTGATCATTATCACTTTGTTCAGAGTCATAGAGCTGTAGTTTAGTTGTTTTGTGATTTGTGGATGGGCTGGTCGCAATTAATTTCCAAAATCAACCCAACGCAAGCTTTGTTTTATCGTAAGCAAATGGTCTCTGATGTCTTTGTCTGAAAAAAAAAATTGTTCTTTCTTTTCTGAATATGAACACAAAAAAAAACAAAGAAAACAACAGCAACATTGTTTGATATAAATTCTGCAGTTGTACCAAAAGTGGCTTATTATTGAAGTCTGATTGCTTTTCTAGTAAGTAGGCGCGTGCAGTGGGGTAGCGCGTGGCGTAATGTGTACTGTATGTGGTCAGGTGACAGTGTTGTTCACTGTATATGTGTCCTGTTGTTCTTTAATTGAATATTAAGAAGTTATATAGGCCGTGTACAGAAGCCAGAATCCAAATTGGCAAACGTGGGCAAAACTTATGTAAAATGCAATTTATCTATTATGTTTGGCAAGCGACATGTTTATATGGGCTCAACATTTCAGGACTATCACAAAAATGGCAAGACGAATTTAAAGCGATAGCATTATTGATCTGTTCCAAAACCTAGTGAGCTGCCTAAAAAGGCAGCATTTTAAGGCATCATAGGCACACTCCCACGGTCAAGTCTGTTTCGAATGGTAGTCAGCATGAGTGTACCTTCCTTTTGTCCAAATTCTAAGTTAGCATTTCATGTACAGTATCCTTCATTGAGAATGCACTGCAACAAGTTTAGTAAATCCATCAAAGCTGGCTGATGAATCAAGAAAATTACAGATTACCTATATTACAATAATATATTCACATCTACAATTCACAGAGAAATACATCAATTGAAATAATTTGAAATGTTATAAGTATTTTGAACCTAATATGAACGTGTGCTATGACTTTTTATGCTCATTAGAGTTTCATTGTGTTAGCTTAGCAACATGCTAACATCAAATCCAGTTTGAATCAATAGAGCACAACAGTGCCTGCCCACTTCTTTAGCCCACTTGGTTCTGGAAGTATTTTCCCATTCTTTTTTCCATGGGGATTTCCTAAAATCCTTTATAAAAGAGTGCTAAGCCATGAACTGAACCAATCAGCTCTGAGGTGAATCACAATATTACAAAATTTGATTTAAAGAAGAAAAAAAAGGTACTTATAGTCTTTAATGAGGTAATGAACTACAATCCCATGAAGCATTGCGAAGGACGTAATCAAATAAAAATGATAAAAAATATGAACCAATTGATTTAAAGTCCAGTCTGCACAGGCACCTGCCTTTACCTGCCACCTGTTGGACATTGCATGGCCCCATGGGTTCAAACCTGGCTCCAGGCACTCATTTGCTAGCTCCTCTCCCAGGCCTCCCTCCAGGAGAGTGCTGAGTTTTCCCTGTTTTGGTTGAGGTCACTTTACTTCCTGCTGGTCACATCATAGGGGAATTTTGAATCGCTGTTCATCTGGCTCCTCTCTTTTTTTAAAAAGGGGGATGAGGGTGTGTTCCAACTCTCAAGGGATCACACTTCTCAGCCTACCTGGGAAAGCTTATGCCAGGGTCCTGGAAAGGAGACTCTGGCCGATTGTCGAACCTTGGATTGAGGAGAAAAAATGCTGATTCCGTCCCGGTCGTGGAACAGTGGATCAGCTCTTTACCCTAGCACAGGTCCTAGAGGGTGTGTGGGAGTTTGCCCATCCAGTTTACATGTGTTGTGTGGACTTGGAAAAGGCATATGACCATGTCCCTTGGGATGTCCTGTAAGGGATGCTGTGGGAGTGTGAGGTATCATGGCCATTAGTGCATGCCATTCGGTCCCTGTATAACCTTTGCAAGAACTGTGTCTGCAACCTCTGCATTAAGTCAAGCTTGTTTCCTGTGCCGTTGGACCCAGACTGTCCTTTGTCACCAATCCTGTTCGTGATATTCACGGACAGGATTTCAAGGCTCAGCTGAGTTGTGGAGTGTGTCCAATTTTGGGGCCTCAGGATTGCATCCCTGCTATTTCAGACAATGTGGTCCTGATGGCATCGTCATGCTGTGACCTCAAGCACACACTTGGGTGGTTTGCGGCCAAGTTTGAAGCAGTTGGGATGAGGCTCAGCACCTCCAAATCTAAGGTTTCTAAGTTATGTTGGTTTATAAGTTATCATAATCATTTTCCCAATTGAAAAAAAAAATATGCCTTTTATTTTTTATTTTTTTACTTTGGAACCAGTTGTGCTCTATAGTGAGTCAATTTTCCCAAGCTAAGTGCTTTTTCTGTGTTGAGTTGCTGCCTATGTGAAGTGGTTCAATTTGCTCACTTACTGTACGAGGTTCCATTTAAGTTTCCTTAGGTAGCTCAATGTGTTTTCGAACAGAGCCAATATATTTAGATATGAAGTTAATTAATTGATCCTGACAGTGATATGTTGTGTGTCTAATGGATTCAGAGCAGAGCACAGTGTACAGGCCTACAAAACACATGACAAGAACACTTTGAGAGATGATCAGGGTATTTTCAAGACAGCAAGTAAATGCACTGATGAATTGGGCTTATTTTGATACAGTATGCCCTGTCCTGTTATTTGCTCAGGAGTGTAATAAAATCACCAAAATGATTTCATGTTGAAGCCCTGACGTGTGTTCGAGCTGTGAGAATCAGCTGAAGGGTTTTGTGAGGTGAAATGGATTATACTGTCTGTCATGGATAACCTTGCAAAGGTTTGAAGTATTAATGACACTGAAAACTCTCAAATCATTTGCTATGTTTCCATCAACACTTATTTTAGGATATTGCATAAAATCTGCTGCATGGAAACGACAAGATGCAAATAAAATCTCCAAAATGTGCATAGAAAATGTATACGCACGCTTGAGGTTGATACGTTTTTTATTTGATAAGAAGAAATGCGCATATAGAACACATTTACTGAACAAACAAATCATCGCATCTGAATTGTTGCCCTGGTCATTGTGAAATACCAGTGTCCTAAAAATCCAAAGCCTGCATAGAGTTGGTAGAGCCAATAAAATGAACACAAACTTGCACTTTACCCGAAGAGCAGGTTTATTGATACTTTTAAAGAATATCTTATAGATCCACGTCACAAAGTCATGATGGAGGAATGCACACACACACACACACACACACACACATAGTCATTTCCACTCACGAAACGATTTATTAAAGTGTTTTGACTGTAAACACTTTAAACAGTATCTTATTAATAAAAGAGTCACAGTCGCTACAATTACCCCGAAAGTGACGATTTTGTTCTTTTGAAAGCAAGGGGTGGAAAAGAGGCTTATACGCACATTGTTTTTGCAATATTCCGATTTTTCGAATAAATTCAATTCACAACTTGGATGGAAACATAGCTATTGACTGCAGTGGATTTAAAGTAATTGTTCGCTCAGAATTTGTTATCATTTACTGACCCTCGTGTTTCCAAACCTGAATAACTTTGTGTGAAGTTTGATTTCAATCTATTCCTCACACAAAGCTATTGTTTGATTTCAGAAGACCTTGAATGTAGTGTTTGAGTCATATGGATTCCTTTTTATGATGGTTTCTTTTTTCCTCTTTCAACATGGCAAAAAAAAAAAAGCTGCATTGACTTTCAATGAATAGAATTGAAGCAGCTTGAAGTTTTGTGTTTAAAAGAAAGAGGGGAAAAAAAACATACAGGAGTGATTTTGAGGGTGAGTATATGTTGATAGAACATACATTTTTGGGTGAATTATTCCATTAAAGATAAAATGAACACTGAAATGTGCTCGCATTGAAAGAATGTGAAATTCTCAACTCCTCATCTTTTTCAAGGCCCCAACAATCATTATTTCAGTATTCTGAAAAAGGTTTTGGTACAGTAGAAATATGCAGCGTAAGGTTTCAGCTGTTTAGGGTGTAGGCTTTCAGAAATGTGATGACTTGTTAGTTTTTTGAGCTGATTGCTCAGATAATTCACTCACCACATCCTAACAGTCGCCTTTCTTTCTTTTTTTTCTGTCTTCACCCTCCATTTGAAAGCATCTATAGCAGCCTCTTTTCTCTGTGGTTTTTAGCACAGTTAATCCACACAGCACTTTTCTGTAATATTCAGTGTAGTCTGTGAATAAGTGCCACACTGTACCCCAATGTGCACACCAGTTATTAATTCTCTCGACCAATGATGTTTGTGGTACTTTGTATAATAGCACTATTGAAAAAGTCACAGTCACTACTGTGAGGCAAAATGGTCTGTACGTGCATTTGTTATCTCTTTTCCAAAAACCTAGTGAGATACCTCTGTAGGCAGCTTTTTAAAGTGCACAAGGCTGTTACAAAAAGTAGGCCGCAACATTGTTGCCTTATAAGATACCTCACTTTGGCCGAATACTAAGGCTGCATGTATCTTTTGTGGAGAAAATGTTGCAAATATGCATTGCATCAAGTTCAGTGTAAAACATCAGCCAAGATGATGGATGAAGCAAGAGAATTACAATTCTTTTTCATTCAATCGCAAAAATTATGAATAGAAATAGTTTCTTTTCATTTAAATTGACTACTTCAATCATTCAGTATTTGAGTGTGCTACTGTATGTATTTTTATGCTTGGAGCTTATATCATACTGTCGACTAAGCAACATGATATCACCAAACTCTATTGGAATTCATTGTGATTTCAGTCTCTTATGTGCTTGTAACACTATTGGTATTGGGCACAAGTTGCTGCCTACAGTATGTAGAGCATTCCAAATCAGTCACTTGAGTCTCCATTGCTGTTAGGGTGCTGCCTTAGGCCACATCAAAACTAATCTATTTTCAGTTTCCTAACGTCATTTCTCCAAAGTACATTTAGAAAATTTCTGTTTTGAAACGCTGTTTCTGTGGAGGAAAACTGTTCTTGTGTGGATGAGAAGCATAAGCGTTATCATTGTATAGCTTTAGATCATAGCTACATTTTCATTTGAAAACAAACATTTTCTAACATCGTTTTTCAAATTATGCATTAATGGGCAGTGATATTAAAGACAACTTTTTTGTGGAGGAAAATGCTGTTCTAGAGTGGATGAGAGGCATAAATGTAGTGATCGATGCATTTTTTTTTTTTAATGAGTGACTTACAAGTCCACAATTATCAGTTTTTGTTTGAAAACTACTTTTTCAGTTTCTTAATGTCAAAGTATGCGGTGATAGAGTGTTTACAAAATGCAGTGGAGTACAACGCCATTCTACTTTGGATGAGAGGCATAAACCTAGCGAAATCCGTTGCGTTTTCAGTGCGTTACAACGGTTTCACTAGGGATGTAATGGATCTAAATCATTTTTTTTCTTAACTTGTCAAAAATTCTAATCAGTTCAATTAAGACAGAATGGGCTACAATTGCACAGCATAATATAAACGTAACTTTCTCATTTTAAATGTAACTGTCTCTCCGTATAAGGTGAAGCGTATGTCACGAGCACAGCACACATTAGAAAAAAATCACGCTAGGAAACTGAAAACTAAAGTTTTCATTTGGAGTTTTCAAGTGAAAACTGATTAGTGTGGATGTGGCTTAAAAAGTATCTTCCTGTAGACAGAGACAGTGAGATTCTCATAGGTTTTGAAACAGAGTTACACTATTACACAATATTATCACAATCTTGTGAGTAAAATGTTGTGTAATTTATCATTTGGTAATGTAAAAGGCCTGGTCATGGGTCTAAATAAATCTTACATGAGTGACTGATCAAAAGCGAAAAAAAAAAAACTAATTCAAGAAAGATGGAGCAATGCACACAGCACATGAATATCAATTTTATGGAGAATTAGGCTAATAGTTTATCGTATTCGGTGTTTGGTGAGCAAGTGACAGTGCAGGTTTTTTATATTTGGTACTCTGAATAGATCTTTGTCTCAGAAAATAAAGCTATGAAATGTGAATTTATGATTGATTATGATTGTGTTTTCATTATTTTTATCAATGGGTTGTAATAAGATATATTGCAGTACTTTGTATGAAACACAGTAAAAATGGGTGAGTTGTATCTTATTTATTGATTCAATTATTGTACTTTTACAATCTAAATACACCAGTGATCTGATGTATTCATATTTAACAACTGTGGATTTGAACCATGCAGTTAACCATTTCTTAAATGTGGCTAAGTTATTGTTGTACTGTTGTATATAATGGATGTTTGTTGAAATACAGCTTCGTTTATTTTGTATATGACCAATAAAAATGTTTTGAGAAAATCTCATTTTTTCCCAGCCGAGTCAAATGTCCAATTGCACAAATGCGTTCTCTTCCAATAGATGTTGGTTTCAAACACTTAGTTCAAATAACAATATTTTTGTATTTATCCTCAACTAAAATCCCAATATCATATTTTTGTAAAAGCTGTATAGTGGATACAATACATCCACACTAGTTTTTTGTTTTTTAAATGTGATCAATATATTTATTACAAAACTTGTTGGACAAAATAATAGTTTTAATGTTTTTGGGATGTTAACTTACAATGTGTGTTAATTGTTTTGTGTTTCATACTTGTTTAATGTTTACATTTTAGCTGAAGGCATATTTTATGACTGTTCCAGTGTGACTACTTACCCCATATAGTGTGAATGTGTGTTAAAAGAACTTCCTGGGAAGTAATGGTGAAAATGTGCTTTTTTTTTCTAGCCAAGACTTAAAGGAAATTGACTTTCTAAAATAAACCCACCCTGAGCAATAATAATGGGAGTAAAAAGTGACAACTAGCCCCAGACTCCCTTGTATTTTTGGTCATGTTCCCTGGCATTGTCATTGACCCAGTTTGATAGTTGTAAAAATAAACTGGCAGGGAAGGCTTATTGCTGTTCATCTTGGTTTTAGGAGACCGCTATCATTCAGATGGCACAATTTCTCTCTCTGTGATCCAAAAAAAGCTGTCTGTTGACCTAGTTCAAGCAGCCTCTGAGGACATATTTTTGGCCTGATGCGAGTAAAACATTGGAGTCATGAGCAATGTTGAGGTGTGCCTGTCCTAAATTTGGGTCAGAAGCAGACAAGGCATTTTTGCCTCCATCTTTAGGAGTCGTGCACACTGACCCAAACAATTCTTTAAAAAAAGAGAAAATGCAGCATCCTACATCAAAAGCTTCTTCACTTCTCATCATCTTTTGAAGGTTTTTGGATACGCAGTGAAATCGGAAACAGTAGATTGGGTGAACACTAGATTGGTGTGAACTAGCGATGTTCATTTTCAGACATTTGAGATGTCCACTGCTTTCCCGCCGATCACTGACATAGTGATGGCCGTTTTTAAAACACTGCTTCATGCAGCTTCTACACCTTTACAAATCATTTGTTTTGAACCATGCTTCACTTCAAGTCATGTGATTTTAGCAAACGAGGATTCGTTAACATCATACTGTTTCTAAATGTTTCGCGGGCATTGATTCCACAGTGAAACCCTGAATCAGTGTTCGATGCAGGCTGTAACGGATATCGAATCAGTTCAGCAATAAATCAGGTTTATAAAATCAGACTGATTCAAACAAGAGTTGCTGATTTGAGTTTAGTCATTTGAATTGCCCTGTTGATTGTGTTTATGAGAAACACTTTTGAGCAAGAAATACATTCATTCTGACATCACTACACTGACGTAATTGTAGGTTGGGATAAAAAAAAGGAGACTAGCATATCAAAAGTGCTTGTTGTCATGTTGTATTTGATCACACTGTCACGGTGTATGCAGGAAGCATAATGTTCATTTATCCACCTTTTTCCCGAATGCGGAAGTGTTCCACAATTCGACTGTTTTCGACATCCGGTCTCCAGTGTTTTCACTCGCATCAATGTCAATTCTTAGCGGGTAATGTAATGTTTAAAGTGTTACTTATGTAAAAACTATCAAAAAACATGCAGATATACTGCCGATACTCACACAATAGAGATGGCCGTTTTTTATCGACTTTCTCAACTGACATTATACGAGCTGACATGAAGTGATGTTCCGAGGTTAGTTACTGTTGTTATGTTACGACAGCTAACAACAGCACAATTTCAGACTGAATTTTATATTTACTCCTAAGAAATTTAAATGGTTGTTGTTCTCCATTTGATCGCTCGTTTTGGTTGTTTTTGCATTGCGTCTTGAGACCAGAAACAGAAAATTAGATCCAGGCAACTAGGATCATCATTGCACCGCCCAGGGTGCCACGGTGGCTCACAGCCTGAAGGTCCCGGTTTGAGTGGGCCTTTCTGGGCTCAACTGGGCCATTCTTTGTGGAGTTTGCACGTTCTCCACATGTTCTTGTGGGTTTCCTCCAGGTGCTCTGGTTTCCCTTACAGTCCAAAAAAAAAAGTTAACTGGAGACCCAAAATTGCCTGTAGGTGTGAGTGAGAGTGTGAATGTGTATGTCTGTGTGTGTTGCCCTGTGTTGGACTGGCCACCTGTCCAGGGTGTTTCCCTGCCTTCATCCCAAGATAGCTGCAATAGGCTCCAACACAACCCTTGACCCTACATAGGACAAGCGGCTATAGAAAAAGGATGGATGGCACCGCCCAGTGGTTGTTCAGGAAAACTGTGGAGTGAGAAATGGTCCAATGATGATT
The DNA here is from genome assembly GCA_032164185.1 of Moxostoma hubbsi. NCBI lineage: Eukaryota > Metazoa > Chordata > Actinopteri > Cypriniformes > Catostomidae > Moxostoma > Moxostoma hubbsi. The sequence continues at coordinate 3,633,725 of JAVLUX010000187.1, forward strand.
ACATTGAGCCCTCTTCTTCATCTGTGCCTTTCTTCTTCTGTCATCCTGTAACAGCAGATGACTGTATAGCTAGCCTTATCAAAGTCTGCTGGGCATGGTTACTGTATGCCTTTGTCCTGAAATTAATTCACAGATGTTGAACTGATGTTGCTTTATTTTTTGTTCTATGTAGTGTTTTAAAAAATAATTTAAAAAGGCATTAAGAAATAATCCAGGTGTTTCTGCATTCTTTTCCATTTTTTCTAGTAGAAATGTTTCAAACTAAATATTTTCTTAATAATATTATACAATTTAATTGGTAATCAACAGTTTTTCCCAACACAGATTGTTCATCCAGTGAACATTTCTACAGCCATACATCCTTAAATTACAACACATGTATATTGATGTTTTGTTTTTGGTAAAATTTAAAAAGGAACTACATAACAGGAATTACCCATGGCATCACCATTTGTATCTATTACATTGTAGTGCCAACACCACATTCCTTTTTTTGTAGGAATATAATAGTAATGTGTAGCCCATAATCCAGACAACCATCTTTCATAGAAATAAGACTCTCACTTCATCATTTTGTTAATTATTACTCTATCCATGTATCCATTTACCCTACATCTCTAATACACACAGATACACACTTACTCAGAGTGCCTGAACTGGCTGGCAGGACGTCCTCCGTAATGCACTCTGCTCCAGACTGCTCTGTGTGCCCTCGGGATGTGAGTAATTTGGCTCATGGAAGGACAAGGTGAGCGGATGGGGGATTTAGGACAGCATTCGTCATTCTCACCCACTTCTGCAGCAGGTGCTCGCCCCAGATCACTCAGCCTGGAGCCAGCAGCACAATTAATGGCGCTCATACGCCATCTATGAAACATTCACTCTACAACATCTCTCATATCTCCCAACATATTAGCTGAACTGTAAGGGGAGGAATATAGTGTGTGTGTGTGTGTGTGTGTGAGTGTGTATTTATCACCTTGTGATGAAGATAAGGATAGTAAAACCCGAAATTTTTGACTTTGTGGGTACATTTTGTCGGTCCCCATGAGGAAAACGGCTTCTAAATCATACTAAATTGTGTTTTTTGAAAATGTAAAAATGCAGAAAGTTTCTGTGAGGGTTAGGGGATAAAATATATAGTTTGTACAGTATAAAAACCATTTTGTCTATGGAAAGTCCCCATAAAACATGGAACCACAACGTCTGTGTGTGTGTGTGTGTGTGCGTTCAGAATGCAATACTAGCTTATTATTTAGTAAATGGATCTACTGCACAGTTTAGGGGAGACGGGCTAGATATCACTCAGAAAAGTTGTCATAAGGGGCACAGGACAGAAATATGAGATTCTGAGTTAAAGTGAAGTTATACAGAATGTGTGTTTTCTCAAGCAGTGGTTTTGTAGTTTGGTTTCACACCTTTCTCTAATCTCTCTCAGATAAGAAGTTTTTGTGAATTCTGACCTCCAGAATACAATTTCATCATGTTTTTGTAATAACTGTTGGGCTAACATGTGAACACAATAAAACCATACCACTAAGATACATTCAGGCATGGGTCAACTATTTAATGAACTTGGCAATATTGCTAGTTTGCTGTTAATTTGGAATTGATTTGGGGTCAAATGATGTCTACCCTTTAAAGGACCCTATGTATATATTCTATTACTTAGAAACAGGAGTATGCTAAGCAAATATTAGCTTGAAGCAGATTAGTATACATAGCATGTATGATTCATGTAGCTCTCTACTTTTACATCAGTATTTTTCCAACAATGAAATGAAATTAGAGAAACAGATGACGTACTTTCCATAAAGAGTAGTGTGGCACCCTCTGCTGGATAAAGGGTAGACATGCAACTACACTATTATACATTTCCAGAAGGCGGCATCAAAAACTGATGAACAAGACTGTATGTGAGGTGAGGATCATTCATTCACTACTGAATAGGCACTTTGGTATAAATGTTGCTGGATTCATTCTGAAAACAGAAAAAATGCTTTGTTTGCAATATAGAGTGCCACTAAAGATATTCACATTTCGCAGAAGTTTCTATCAATAACTTCTGGAGCAAAATTAGCTGTCTTTCTGTGCTTGTTTTAGTTTTTCTTCATGATTTACAGGTTTCGTCATCAGCACCTCTTCTGTGTGTCCCCTGGCATTCAAAAATATATGTGTAGGGTCTAAAATGCCCTTAATGCAGACAAAGCAAGTTATTGTTGCACGTAAAACATGTTCAAAACAATGCAAGGAATGCTAAAAATGCTTAAAAAGCAGGGTCACATAGCTTGTCATGTCCCACAGAATAGAGGAGGTAGAGCTGTGGTGGAAAAAGTTGTTTGGTACAGGGGCCACATTGGGCTTGAAAATGAATAATTCACCCCAAAATGAAAAAAATAGAAATAAATAAATCTCTCATCATTTATTCACATATGCCATCCTGGATGTGTATGACTTTCTCACTTTAGCAGAACACAAATGAAGATTTTTGAAGAATATCTCAGCTCAGTTCAATATTTAAGTCCATTTTTACTATAAATTCAATCTCCTCTTTCACTTTCACATTCTTATTCTTGTGTTTTTGGTGGTTCATATTCTTCATGCATATTGCCACCAAAAGTACTAGGCAGGAAGAAGAATTTCTAGCAAAAATGGAATTGATCTGTTTCTCACCCACACGTATCATATCACTTCTGAAGTCATGGATTTAACCACTGGAGTTGTATGGATTACTTTTATGCTGCATGTGTGTTTTTTGGAGTGCCAATATTTGGCACTCATTCACTTGTATTGTGAGGACCAACAGAGATTAAATATTCTTCTAAAAAATGTTTTTTTTTTTTTTGTTTTTTTTTGGTGCCTGAACTGGTAATCAGAAGGTTCTAGGTTCGATCCCCACAGCCTCCACCATTGTGTCCTTAAGCAAGGCACTTAACTCCAGGTTGCTCTGGGGGGGATTGTCCCTGTAATAAGTGCACTGTAAGTCACTTTGGATAAAAGCGTCTGCCAAATGCATAAATGTAAATGTAAGTCTGTAAAGGGATTTAGATGGGCAAGGAGGAGGCGAGAACCGGCATGACAATATAAATAAAAGTTTAATGAGAAACTTAAACAAAAACACAATCACACACATGATGGACATGTCCGTAAAAGGTCTCTCTCGCACGCACCATACTCCGCAGCCAGCCTTTATTTGATTAGCCTGATAAGGAACGGGTGTGTAGAATCACCACCCGGCCCCGCCCTCCACCCTGCAACATTCCTCCTCGTTCCCCCAGCATGACCCCCTCCCCCTTTCCCTGGGGAGGGGCGTGCCTTCCGCCACGTCTGCCGGCAGGTCATCCCCATTTACCTGGATGAGGGAGGGGACAAGGGGGCGGACCGGAGTCAGACCCACGATCCCCGGCGGACAGAATGCCCCTCCGCATTCCTGGCGACTCGTGGGGACACTGCTCTGCCCCTGGCAGCGGCCCTACCACGCCAAGCGGTCGGGGAGTCACTTCCCTCCTCCCCTTGCAGATGGCGGTCTTCTTTTGACCTCTCCGCATTTCTGGGGGATGGCAGGGCTCTCCTCCGCCCCTGACAGCGGCTCCATCGCTCCAGGCAGTCGGGGAGTCCAGTCACCACTCGCCTTGTGGACGGTGGCCGTTCACCGCGTTCGGGCGGTCGGCTACTCCATCCCCCGGCGGATGGCAGCAGCGCTCCCCCGGGTGGATGGCAGTGTCGAGGACCCCGTGACGGGCATCCCTCTTCCTTCCCGGATTTCAGCATCAGTGTAAAGGGATTTAGATGGGCAAGGAGGAGGCGAGAACCGGCTTGACAATATAAATAAAAGTTTAATGAGAAACTTAAACAAAAACACAAACGGACATGACGGACATGTTCGTAAACGATCTCTCTCTCTCTCTCTCGCACCATCCTCCGCAGGCAGCCTTTATACCTCTTGGAGGCTTGATTAGCCTGATAAGGGACTGGGTGTGTAGAATCACTCCCTCCACCCTGCCACAAAGTCCAATTAAAATATTGAATTCTATTTCTGGTGCTAAAGGAGACTAATTATTTGATTTTTATTTTGTGTGGCAATTATAACTGGAGGGAGAGGTACTGGAACGTTTAGTAAATTCTCCCTAACCCGCACACACACATTACCATGGATAAACAGACCACAGAATAAGGTGGACTGCTACCCTGTTAACATCTACGCCACCCCGAGGGCCTATTTCTGGGAAATGCGTTTGTTTACGGCTGAGACAGGTATCAGACTCTGCCCAAACCTGTGAGCCTTGCTCAAATTTGTGTGTTACTGTATGACTATTCTTGTGTTATTAGTGTGACTATTTTGTTTCTTTTTATCTGTTGAGGCATTTTTAATGTCTTAAAGATATACTATAGGTTGAGTAAAACAAATAGAAAACTTTGTTTGAAACCCATAAAAATATCAAGCTTTAAGACATGAAAAACACCTCAACAGATCAAAAGAAACAAAATAATCACACTAATAACACAAGAATAGTCACACTAATAACACACATGGACGTTACCACTTCAGAATTGGGGACCAGCACTCCTAAGCAGGATGGACACAGAATTCATTCGTGCACACTAACACCACAGCACACGTCATTGTGAACACAGCATTTAGGCGAGAGACCCACCACCACAACACGGGGAGATGCTAATCCTCTGCAGCTGGCCGCCTCAATTCTGAAGGAAAAATAAGACAGGGTGAAACACACTTGACAAACTATTTACTTAACATGTTTATCGACGTGACACGTGCCTCACACAACCATTTAAAAAGAGTGCAAACCAGTTCTTCCCATCTGATCGAGGTGCCGCATCCAGCAAACACGACAACTGACCGACTAGAACAGGCAAAAACAGCCCACATTATAAAATAATACTATTATTCTCTTATCTCGATTCAACTGCATGCATATTCAGCCTGCATCCGCGTTCTATTTTTATCGCGATTAAACTGCGTGCATTTTCTCAGCGCGCACCCGTTTTTTTCTCCTCTGCGATACACAGATTATTGCATTGATCTCAAAGCACCGCTTATCAAGAATGATCAACAACAACAACAAACAATTTTGCGAGAGATTTACATCAATCTCAAACCTTCACCGCTCAGGAACAACCAACAACAAACAATTTGCGGTAAGTCATGGCATCCGCTCATGTTATTTCTTCCTGCATTGCATGTCACATGTTTACAATAGCCTCCTCCGTCAGCAGTGAGGGATTTACATGTGATAAATGTAAGGAATTAGTCAGGCTGATGGAGAAGGTTAATGAGTTAAAGACTCGCATCCGAATGCTAGTGGAGGTCAGTGAGAGAGAGAAGCCGGTAGATACTGTTTCGGATGCGAGTAGTACAGAGAGCAAAATACACACTTTGGTTCCGTCTGTAGAGCCCCCGCAGCAGGGCGATTGGGTGACGTCTTGGCGGCATACTTGCTCAACAAATTGACACCACTCTCCCGTTCCTGTTAGGGTTTCCAATCAATTCTCCCCACTCAGTGATACACCCAAAGAGAATCATGTTGAAAGAGCCCTTGTTATTGCGCAATTCTATTATAAGGAACGTGGAAAAGAGACTCCAGCCACTATTTTTAATTGCATTTTGGGGGCCAGAGCGTCTGACATCAAATCAAATTTACAAGTGCTGGCTAATGCTAAACGTAGATTTTCTAAAATTGTTATCCATGTTGGCATTAATGATGTCCGGCTTCGCCAGTCGGAGATCACTAAAGATAATGTTAAAGAGGTGTGCAAAATGATGTCAGACACTGTAATATGCTCTGGTCCCCTCCCTGCTCATCTTGGTGACGAGGTTTATAGTAGATTAGTGTCACTGAATGGCTGGATGTCTGAGTGGTGTCTGAAGAATAAAATAGGATTTATAGACAATTGGAAAAGTTTTTGGGGTAGACCTTTGACTAACTGGGGCCCAGGTCAGGAAGCAGACAAACTGGTTAATCTGAACGTCTGCTAGCTCCCTTGAGATGTCACACAGGTCACATAAACTACAACACATAGAGACTGTATCACCTAGATATCTCATGAGACAGTGTCTGTTCCCCGAACTACCAAACACAAAACCCTCACTAAATCATTTAGAAAAAATTTGATTAAGGTCAAAATTGAACAAAACAAACAAATTAAAAATACACATCATACAAAAATACATCATACAAAAATTAAACATTTGATCTCTTCCTACCAAAGCACTAATTGTTAATGAAATGATTACAGATCATAGATTGGATGCACTCTGTTTGACTGAAACCTGGCTTAAACTGGATGAATATATTAGTTTAAATGAATCTACTCCCCAGGTTATTGTTATAAACTTGAGCCTCGTCTGAAGGGTCAAGGAGGAGGTGTTTTTGGTGTTACTCAGAGGACAGGATATAAATTTAAGTTTTTTTAACTAATAATGCTTAATGTGACACCGTCAGATATAAATAAAAATTCTCTGTCATCTTTTGTCCTTGCTACAGTGTATAGATCACCCGGGCCTTATTCTGATTTCCTTGGTGATGTCACGATTCCCCATTGTCTGCCTCGTGTTTTTCCCTCACTATCACCCTAAACTACGTTTCCCACAATTCCCGGCCCTCATCACATCCTATTATCCCTCATTGTTTGCATCTGTCCATCGTTATCCCTGTTTATTTAAACCCTGTTGTTTTTCCACCCAGTGTCGATCGTTGATTGTATGTTGCCTGAGTTCCAGCCCGAGTTCCTGCCCGTTCCTGTCAGTTTATGTTTTCCTCTTCTTTACTTTCGTTTTCCCATCGTGGACATTTTGTTTGTTCCAGTGTTCTTGTTGTCTTTTAGTTATTTTCAATAAAGCTGCATCTAGATCCCCATTCCGCCTCAGCTCCATTCGTAACAGAACGATCGTCCGATAATGGATCTAGCAGCTCAGCAGGCGAACTACCGGCTACTCTGCCTCAGACAAGAGGACCACCCAATAGAGGCCCACGTCCGTGAGTTTCTGGAGCTGGCATACACTTCCGAGTTCCCCGAGTTTTCCTCGGTTGCTTTCTTCAGGGGAAATCTTAGCAGTTTGCTAAAGGAGCGGTTGCCACCAGCGACCCCGTGCTGGATGCTCCGCGATTTTGTTGAAGAGACCCTGAGGATCTGCAGCTCTCCATTCACTGTGGGCGTTGCGGAGGAGGACCCTACCTCTCCTCCCACAGTGGTCACCCCCCAGCCTTCCATAACTCGTCCCTCCACGCCTGCCACGTCCAACGTGTTGCCAGTCTCGTCCTTACCAGAGCCAGCGTTGTCAGCCTCGTCCTTCCCAGAGCCAGCGCCAATAGCCTCGACCGTCCCAGAGCCAGAGCCAGCGCCTGTAGCCTCGACCGTCCCAGAGCCAGCGCCTGTAGCCTCGACCGTCCCAGAGCCAATGCCTGTAGCCTCGATTGTCCCAGAGCCAATGCCTGTAGCCTCGATTGTCCCAGAGCCAATGCCTGTAGCCTCGATCGTCTGGAGGAGGAGGAGGAGAAGAAAGTCCCCCAGAGCTCCGCCTCTCGAGCCTCCCAGGGCTCCGCCTCTCGAGCCTCCCAGGGCTCTGCCTCTCGAGCCTCCCAGATCTCAGTCTCTCGAGCCGCCCAGGGCTCCGCCTCACGAGCCTCCCAGATCTCAATCCCCTGTGCCTTCCACGCTTCAGTCATCTGCGCCTGCTCCGCATTCCATGGCTCAGGCTGCGCCTGCTTGGCCTCCCACGGCTCTGCCTGCTCCGCCTCCCACGGCTCCGCCTCCAGACCCTTCCACGGCTCCGCCTCCAGACCCTTCCAAGCCTCCGAACCCTTCCAAGCCTCCAGGCCCTTCCACGGCTCCTCCTCCGGACCCATCCAAGCCTCCGGACCCATCCAAGCCTCCTCCACCAGAGCCTTCCACGTCTCCTCCACCAGAGCCTTCCACGTCTCCTCCACCAGAGCCTTCCACGTCTCCTCCACCAGAGCCTTCCACAGCTCCGCCCCCAGAGCCTACCTGGTCTCTGCCTTCCACGGCTCCGCCCCTAGAGTTCTCCTTGGCTCCGCCTTCCACGGCTCTGCCCCCTGTACCTTCCTTGGCCCCGCCTACAGAGCCTTCCACGGCTCCGCCCGCTTCCCCTGAGACTCCTCCTAGTACAGACCCTGTCCTGTGGCCTCCTCCCAGGCCTTCTGACCCTACCCTGTGCCCTCCTCCCAGGCCTTCTGACCCTGTCCTGTGGCCTCCTCCCAGGCCTACTGACCCTGTCCTGTGGCCTCCTCCCAGGCCTTCTGACTCTGTCCTTTGGCCTTCCCCTAGGCCTTCTGACCCTGTCCCTGTCCTGTGGCCTCCTCCCAGGCCTCCTGACCCTGTCCCTGACCTGTGGCCTTCTCCCTGGCCTCCTGACCCTGTCCCAGTCCTGTGGCCTTCTCCCAGGCCTCCTGATCCTGTCCCTGTCCTGTGGCCTTCTCCCAGGCCTCATGACCCAGTCCCTGTCCTGTGGCCTGCTTCCAGGCCTCCTGACCATGTCCCTCCTGAATCGTTCCCTGTCCTACGGCCATCTCCTAGACCTCCTGAGCCTCTCCCTGTCCTGTGGTCTCCTCCCAGGCCTGCTGAGCCTTTCCCTGTCCTGAGGCCACCTCCCAGGCCTCCTGAACCTTTCCCTGTCCTACGGCCTTCTCCCAGACCTCCTGAGCCTCTCCCTGTCCTGTGGTCTCCTCCCAGGCCTGCTGAGCCTTTCCCTGTCCTGTGGCCACCTCCCAGACCCCCTAACCCTGTCCCTCCTGACCCATTCCCTGTCCTGTGGTCACCTCTCAGATCTCCTGACCCCGTCCCTCCTGACCCATCCCCTGTCCTGCGGCCACCTCCCAGGCCCCCTGAACTTGTCCCTGTCCTGTGGCCTCCGCCCCGGCCTTCTGACCCACTCTGTCCGTCCGGTGTCCGCCCCCCCGATGTCCTGACCCAGCCCCCACCTCGAGGTCATCCCCTTGGTCTCCCTGGTCCCCTTGGTCTGTCCGTTTGCCCCTTGTGCCCCCCCCCCGACTGTCCGTTTGTCCCTTGTGCCCCCCTTCACTCCTGGGACATTTTGTTTTTTTCTTTTCCTTTTTTTTGTTTTGGGGCGTCTGGAATCCGCCCCTTTGAGGGGGGATTCTGTCATGATTCCCCATTGTCTGCCTCGTATTTTTCCCTCACTATCACCCTAAACTACGTTTCCCACAATTCCCGGCCCTCATCACATCCTATTATCCCTCATTGTTTGCACCTGTCCATCATTATCCCTGTTTATTTAAACCCTGTTGTTTTTCCACCCAGTGTCGATCGTTGATTGTATGTTGTCTGAGTTCCATCCAGACTTCCTGCCCGTTCCTGTCAGTTTATGTTTTCCTCTTCTTTACTTTCGTTTTCCCATCGTGGACCTTTTGTTTGTTCCAGTGTTCTAGTTGTCTTTTTGTTCTTTTCAATAAAGCTGCATCTAGATCCCCATTCCGCCTCAGCTCCATTCTTAACAGGTGAATTTGCTAATTTTTGATCAGATCTTGTAGTTACTGTAGATAGAGCTTTAATTATTAGTGACTTCAACATTCACATAGATAATGACAATGATACATTGGGATTAGCATTTAACGATATACTCAACTCTCCTGGAGTCAGACAAAATGTAACAGGTCCAACTCATTGCCAAAATCATACACTAGATTTAATTCTGTCATATGGAGTTGATGTTGATAATATAGAAATTCTGCAGCAGAGCAATGACATCTCGGATCATTACCTCGTCTCTTGTATGCTGCAATCAGCTAATGTTACTCAATCTACACCACGCTATCATTCAGGTAGAACTATTCTTTCACCACTAAAGATAGCTTCACTAATAATCTTCCAGATCTATCTCATACACTCAATAAACCCCAAAGCCCAGAAGAACTAGATGAAATAACAAAAAATATAAATGCAGTCTTCTCTAGCACCTTTGATATTGTCGCCCCACTTCGATTAAAGAACTAAGTCCTGCACCATGGTACAATGATCACACTCATGCTCTCAAGAGAGCAGCTCGTAAAATGGAGCGCATGTGGAAAAATACAAAATTAGAAGTATTTCGTGGTGCATGGAAGGATAGTGTCTGTAGCTACAGACAGGCATTAAAAGCTGCCAGGTCAGCATATTTTAGTAAACTCATAGAAAATAACCACAACAATTCTAGATGTTTATTCAGTACTGTGGCTAAATTGGTTAGGAATAAAGCCTCAACAGAACCAGATATTATGTCACAGCACAAGAGTAATGACTTTGTGAATTTCTTTACAGATAAAATTGAAATAATCAGAAATAAAATTGGAATTATGAAATCATCTCTCATAGCACCTCAGAAAACAGTGTATAATAATTTTCCTTCAATCAACTTCAATCCTTCTCTGTCATAGGTAATGAAGAGCTAACAAAACTTATCGAAACTTCAAAAGCCACAACATGTTTGTTAGATCCTATACCAACTAAGCTTTTAAAAGAGGTATCTCCTGTAATTTCAGAACCTCTTCTTAATATTATTAACTCCTCGCTATGATTAGGACATGTCCCAAGAAACTTTAAAAGGGCATTTATCAAACCGCTTATTAAGAAGCCACAACATGATCCTGGAGAACTGGCTACTTATAGACCGATTTCAAATCTCCCGTTTATGTCAAAAATACTAGAAAAGGTAGTATCCTCCCAAATATGTTCATTTCTACAGAGAAATAGTATATACAAAGAATTCCAGTCAGAATGTAGGCCTCATCACAGTACAGAGACTGCACTTATCAGAGTTTCAAATGACTTGCTCTTATCATTTGAGCACGGCTGCATTTCTCTTCTAGTGCTTTTAGATCTTAGTGCTGCATTCGACATGTTAGATCACGACATTCTCCTGAATAGGCTAGAGAATTATGTTGGCATTTGTGGAGTTGCATTAGCATGGTTTAGGTCATATTTAGCAGACGGCTACCACTTTGTCTATGTAAATGAGGAATTGTCAAACCAAACAAAAGTAAAATATGGAGTGCCACAAGGATCAGTTTTAGGGCCTCTGCTTTTCTCCATGTATATGCTTCCCCTGGGAGATATTTTCAGGAATCATGAAATAAGTTTCCACTGCTATGCCGACGAAATAAGACGTGGAATAAGTTTCCACTGCTATGCTGATGATATAAGACGTGGAATAAGTTTCCACTGCTATGCTGACGATACATTGGATGATGGATTGGTGGTGGTGTAGTGGGCTAAAGCACATAACTGTTAATCAGAAGGTCGCTGGTTCGATCCCCACAGCCACCACCATTGTGTCCTTGAGCAAGGCACTTAACTCCAGGTTGCTCCGGGGTGATTGTCCCTGTCCCTTTTAGCGTCTGCTAAATGCATAAATGTCAATGTAAAATACACAACTTTATATTTCTTCAAAACCTGATGAGATTTCACAATTCTCGAAATTAGCAGAGTGTATCAATGAAATAAAAGATTGGATGGCCAGAAATTTCCTTCTACTCAATTCTGACAAAACAGAGGTACTAATTATTGGACTAAAAAAATAAGCCACTATAATATAATTTGTCTCTCGATGGATGCACTGTTACATCATCTTCAACAGCGAAGAACTTAGGTGTTATATTTGATAACAATCTGTCCTTTGAAAATCAAATTACCAATGTTTGTAGAACAGCATTCTTCCACCTAAGAAATATTGCTAAATTAAGGCACATGCTCTCTGTTGCTGATGCCGAAAAACTAATTAATGCGTTCATGACCTCAAGAGTAGATTATTGTAATGCATTACTGGGAGGATGTCCAGCAAGATCAATATATAAACTTCAATTGGTTCAAAATGCAGCAGCCAGAGTGTTGACTAGAACTAAGAAATATGATCACATTAGCCCCATTTTATCATCGTTACATTGGCTACCTGTTAAATTCCGTATTAATTTAAAAATTCTGTTAATTACATACAAAGCTTTGAATGGTCTAGCTCCACGGTACTTAAGTGACCTTCTACCACGCTATATTCCATCATGATCGCAAAATTCTGGCCTGTTAATAGTTCCTAGAATATCAAAATCCACAAAAGGAGGAAGATATGGAATAGTCTCCCTAACACTGTTCGACATGCATACACACTCCCTCAGTTTAAGTCTAGACTAAAGACTCATCTATTTAGCCAGGCATACACCTAATTTATCCTCCAACCCACAATTAGGCTGCTTTAGTTGGGTCTGCCGGAACCAGAAACATTGATCATGATTTATAACTCTGCAATAAATTGAATGGCATCTATGCTTATATTATTTTATTTGTTTCCCTGTCTCAACCTCGGGACTCCTATCCTGAGGTCACCAGAACCGGCTGGAACCAGCACCATTCCTGCTTCGTGTTGGACTCCACTGCTATGTGTCGCTGTGTGATGATGACTAAATGCAGCAGGTGCCAGCCAAACATCCCTTCAGTCTATTATGATGGACTTCAGAGGATGAACTAATGCCAATTACAACCATAAGACATGGGACACTTTATATGCCATTGTCTGAACCTTGGATTTAGGATGGACCACACCGAACCTCACCGAAATGACCGGCCAGGTTGAACTGCGTTTCACATCCCTGATCTCTGCCTGCATCACCTCTGTCTATTGATGGACAACGATCTTGAAATGGAATGCATAGACTAACAATTGCCAACAAAAGCCTGAACGAATGTGAACTTCTGCAGTTAATCCAGGATGGACTCCATAGAAATTGGTCAATGATCTTACAGTTCAAACAAAATCGATGTTTAAACACTGACCCTTAACGTTACGTACTTAGTTTAATAATTTTAAACTATGACTTTAACTACACATAAGTAATATTTACATTATATTCATGGTGTTAGTCAGAGGGGAACTGGTCCCCACAGTGAGTCTGGGTTCTCACAAGGTTATTTTTCTCCATTAATCAACATCTTATGGAGTTTTGTGTTACTTGCCACAGTCGACTTCGGCTTGCTCACTGGGGTTATTAATACAATTATTATTTAATTACTTGTTTTTAAACGCAATTAACAATCATATTTTATCTAATTACACAATGATGATTCATTGAACATTATAGACATTACAGTTTTATCGTCTGTTAATGCCTGATCATCTGTAAAGCTGCTTTGAAACGATGTGTGTTGTGAAAGGCGCTATACAAATAAAATTGAATTGACTTGACTATGGCAGGTCGCCACTTGATGTCCAATGTAAAATCTGTCCTGAAGCAAAACCAGTTGAGAACCACTGAGTTAAAGGTACGGACAGGAGCAGTATTAACAGTGTTAACTGTTAATAATCATAGGACATTACTTCAAAAGCTCACACAGCTGATGTTATTTTTCATTTAATAGTTAATTTAACATGCTATGCTAACATGAAACTAACATGCGTTAGTTATATAACATGTTATTAATTTTTTATCATGTTTATAATTCGATTTATTATTATAATTCTGTTAGCTTTCTTATTTTTTCTATTTATTTTATTTTCAAACGGGAGACTTTTTTTACATATACTATAATAAAATAAACGGTTTCAAGTTTCAATTGTAATAAAGTGTTTGCTCAAAAATAAATATAATAACCCTTCTGTTTTCACTGATAATACTAATTGTGTAATACCGTATACCGTGATACCGTGAAACCGTGATATTTTCTGAGACTTATTATGAGAGGTTATCATACCGTGAAAATCTCATACCGTTGCAACCTTATTACCTACGGTATATTTGCAATCAAAGGTGAAGGCATCACACCACAGGCCCAAACCAGCAGTCTTAGCTGATCCTGCGAGTGTCAATCGCTGCGATTATAAACAGTTAGAGACAATGAACAAGCACTGCATGACGACACACAAGCAGCAACAGACAAGTTAATAGCACTGATCTGCCGGTCCGATATCCCACCAATGATATAAAGCGAAGCAGACACGCAGAACAGGTGACTCTTAACTAATAACTACCTGTTATTGGTGACTCACATGGCACAGAAACTCAGTGGTGTATTAAACATATTTCCATGGAGACAGCTGTTGCTGAAAGCATCCCGAAAAATCTCCTCAGTCCACCCTTTAAAAAAATGAACAAATATAACCCTGTATGACACAAACAAACCGACCACAATATGATCACTGCTAGCAGCTCCTACATCTCAGGCATTCACACACCACACCAGAAGTAGGGCTCACTGAAGCAAGGAAGATGCACACACATATAGCTTCACTACGGCTACTTTTATATGTGCCAAACGAGAGCATAATTGAAATGCACTCCCCTCTCTTACTAGCAGCTTACGTCAGAGATAGAAAGTGCTGCTACACATGCTCTTGAATAAAAAATTTTTTTGGAGATACGTGCTTTTCATGAGACAGCAACAATATATCCAATGCATAACTTGAGATAACATCTAGAAAGCAGATTTGTTACAACATTGGTGTCACGATTCCCTGTTGTCTGCTTTGTGTTTCTCCCTTGCCATCTCCAAGACTACACTTCCCATAATTCCCGGCCCTCATCACTGCCAGCCGTCCCTCATTGTTTTCACCTGTGTGTCGTTATCCTTGTGTATTTAAACCCTGTTGTGTCTTCATCCAGTGTCGGTTGTTGAATGTTAATCTTATGTCTGCCCTTGACCTTGTTCCTGCATGTGCCCTTCGTGGATGTTTATATTGTGTTTACCTTGGTTTTCCCATCCTGGATATTTCTTGTGTTTTTAGTTACTCTGTTCACCGTTTGTTTGTCTTCAATAAAACTGCACGTAGATCCTCACTCCTCGTCTGCCCGTTTCGTAACAATTGGCTTATAGAGATAAGCCAATGCATGGGGCACTGAAGCCATCTACTAGCCATACTTGTCATTTCATGTCATTGTTATTTTTTATTCCAGCAGATATCACCAGAGGCCACAATGCATGACATATTTTGATGTTTTTACAATTTTTCAATTTACTAAAAAAACTAAACTTTTTTACTGAAGTGAAGATAAAACAAAATGAGCTTACTTTATATGAATATATATGTAATTTAGAGTAACTAAGGTCAAAACTACCATATAATCCCAAAAGAAATGCATAACTTTAGTTTTTTTTACTTTAGTTAAGGTAGTGGTATTACATTTCTTAATGTTAACATTTGATGTCAACAGATAAAACAGGGTTCTCTATTGACAACTGTACAAGGATTACGTTCATTCTTCATATTAGTGCATATCTAAATGTCAGACTCTTCTCAAATTATAGTTTAGTCTAGTTTTCCACAACTCATGTTTTCAGGAGTTTTTTTAGTCTACTGAAATGTTTGGTAAAGATGTTTTTTCAATGTATTGTCAGCTGAATGCTTTAAACAACAGTACAACTCATTGAAGAGATCGATTGTATCCAGACTATTTCTTGCAGCCTTGTCATTCCCATCTACAATTATGCTACTGTGAATCTATTAAGTAATGATGGTGGAATGGTAGAAAAGGAGAAGTGTCAAATTGTTACACATGTTAGTTTGGGTATTTTATACTATATTGACTCACACCAATTTAATACAAAAGTATTTTTAAAATAGAGGAAAACCATAGGCTATACTTTGTAAGAGTTGATTTATGTTTCTGGTATAGCATTACTTTAGCCTAGCATATTCATATTCCACAGATTAAAAATAAATTGCTAAATGTACACTGAACTGAGCTAAAGTCAGTCAAGGCAGTCCACTCAGCGGCCATCTTTGTAATACTCCCGGGCAGCCATTTTCTATGGAAACAAGCAGCATAAAATTACAGCTCCTATTACTTATAATTAAAGTAAGAAATCTCCAAAATGGCTGGTCAAATTATGATCAAACAACATATTTCAAATCAGCAGTAAAATCTGACAACAATGTATCATAATCACACAAATAAATAAATAAATAAAACACAATATTTTTAGGCTGGTCCAGCTGATATGCATTGACTGACAGGCGATGTCTGTATCTAAAATGTGATTGGATCTTTTACCTGTGAGGCGGAACTTCCTCTTCAAATCAAATCAAATCAAATCACTTTATTGTCACACTACTGTGTACACGAGTGCAACAGCAGGTGAAATTCTTGTGTGCAGTTCCGAGCAACATTGCAGTAATGACAGTGACGAGACATAAACCACTTTACAATAACAACATATTTACACAACACAATTTACATAACAAATGTACACATACCTACACAACAATTTACATATCAAATGTACACAATACACACAATGTAGAATACACATACACTAGATAAGGGTATAAATATATATATACACTAACTGAATTGGGAGCGAGAATATATTGACAGAATGAGGATTAATAAAGTGCAGTGCTGATTGTTGATCGTGAGAGATCATGTGTTCAAAAGTCTTATTGCTTGGGGGAAGAAGCTGTCATGTAGTCGGGTGGTGCGGGTCCTGATGCTGCGATACCGCCTGTAGGATGGAAGCAGTGAGAGCAGCCCATGACTCGGGTGGCTGGAGTCTCTGATGATCCTCCGAGCTTTATTCACACACCGTCTGTTATATATATCCTGGAGGGAGGGAAGCTCACCTCCGATGATGTTTCTGGCCGTTCGCACCACCCTTTGCAGGTCTTTGCGGTTGTGGGCGGTGCTATTGCCGTACCAGGCGGTGATGCAGCCAGTCAGGATGCTCTCTACAGTGCTGGTGTAGAACCGTGTGAGGATGTGGTGATTCATTCCAAACTTCCTCAGCCGTCTCAGGAAGAAGAGGCGCTGGTGAGCCTTCTTCACAACGGCCTCAGTGTGGACGGACCATGTGAGTTCCTCAGTAATGTGGACACCGAGGAACTTGAAGCTGCTGACTCTCTCCACCGGTGCTCCATTAATGGTGATGGGGCTGTGTTCTCTGTCTTTCTTCCTGAAGTCCACCACAAGCTCCTTGGTTTTACTGACGTTGAGGGAGAGGTTGTGCTCCTGACACCAGCGTGTCAGAGTGTGCACGTAGGCTGTTTCATCATTGTCAGTGATCAGACCTACCACCGTCGTATCGTCAGCAAACTTAATGATGGCATTGGAGCTATGTGTCGCCACACAGTCATGTGTGTAAAGGGAATACAGGAGTGGGCTGAGAACACAGCCCTGCGGGGCTCCAGTGTTGAGGGTCAGTGATGAGGAGATGTTGCTGCCCATTCTAACCACCTGACATCTGCCTAACAGGAAATCCAGGATCCAGCTGCACAGCGAGCTGTTTAAGCCCAGAGCCTGGAGTTTCACATCAAGCTTGGAAGGCATTATGGTGTTAAATGCTGAGCTGTAGTCTACAAACAGCATTCTCACATATGTGTTCCTTTTTTCCATGTGGGAGAGAGCAGTGTGTATTGTAGATGCAATAGCATCATCAGTGGAGCGGTTGTTGCAGTAGGCAAACTGCAATGGGTCCAAAGAGGTGGGCAGAACAGAGCAGATGTGATCTCTGATCAACCTCTCAAAGCATTTGCTGATGATGGGGGTGAGGGCAACAGGACGCCAGTCATTTAAGCAAGTGATTTTGGCTTGCTTCGGTACAGGCACAATGGTTGATGTTTTGAAGCATGTGGGGACTACAGACAGGGAGAGGGACAGGTTGAAAATGTCCGTAAAAACACCAGCCAGTTGGTTCGCGCATGCTCTGATGATGCGGCCCGGAATGCCGTCTGGACCCGCGGCTTTGCGGATATTCACCCGTCGAAAGGATCGGGTTACATCCGCAACAGAGACGGAGAGTGAACCATCATCTGTAGTATCGGCCGTGAGTGCTCTCTCCGCGAGGGCGGTGTTGTTGTTGTCCTCGAAACGAGCATAAAATGTATTAAGCTCGTCCGGGAGAGAGGCAACGGTGTTCATGGCGGAGTTTTTATTCTGTTTATAGTCCGTGATGATGTTAATTCCCTGCCACATACTTCTGGAGTCAGTGGTGTTGAACTGTCCTTCAATTTTGTGCCTGTACTGGCGTTTGGCTGTACTGATGGAGTTACGGAGGGCATAACTGGCTTGTTTACGCTCCTCCGCATTCCCGGAATTAAAAGCGGTGGTCCGCGCAGTAAGTGCCGCGCGAACATCGCCGTTAACCCATGGTTTCTGGTTGGGGTAGATCCGTATAGTTTTTGTCAGAACAACGTCCTCTACCCACTTCCTGATGAAACACGTTACGCTATTAGCGTAAACCTTGATGTCGTCATCGGAGGCAGACCGGAACATCTCCCAGTCCGCGTGATCAAAACAGTCCTGTAGCGCAGAGTCTGATTGGTCCGACCAGCACTGGATCATTCTGAGGGCGGGTGCTTCCCGTTTCAGTTTCTGCCTGTAAGCGGGCAGAAGCAGAACGGAGGAGTGGTCGGATTTGCCAAATGGTGGGCGGGGGAGGGATTTGTAGCCATCCCGGAAAGGAGAATGTGTTGAAGCTGATATGTTGGTGGTATTTTGGTGCTATTGTTTTAAAGTTGGCTTTGTTGAAGTCCCCGGCAACAATGAACGCAGCCTCAGGGTGCGCGGTTTCCTGCTCACTTATACTGCCATACAGTTCCCTGAGTGCCCGGTCTGTGTTGGCTTGTGGGGGGATGTACACAGCAGTGATAATGACCGCTGTGAATTCCCTCGGTAGCCAGAATGGTCGACACAGAAGCATGAGATATTCCAGATCAGGAGAGCAGAAAGACCTGATAAAATGTACATTCCTCTGATCACACCATGATTTGTTGATCATAAAACATACACCTCCACCTCTGCTTTTACCTGAGAGGACTTTCGCTCTGTCCGCTCGGTGCACAGAGAAACCCGTTCTACATCTGTATATTGGATGTTCCAACAAAAGCTATGTCCCAAATGACACACTATACTAAAACAGGACTTTCCTTGGCAAGGACATACAATGGCTACAATTTTCAGGGTAGGAGAGAGCCTCCTCTGTGTGTTTGAATCCTTTGCACACAATGCAGAAAGAATGAGAATCTCTGCGATAAGCACTCCGCAGGCTGCAGGGCATGCTCTCGACTGCTGGTTACAGGCTCAAGCAAGTGATGAGCGTTTGGGATTATGTTACAGAAAAACTCTTGAGTAATAATCCACTGAATAACAGGCGGTTAGCCCGAGATGAATGGAAAATAGAGACGAGGAAAGGCAGGCAGCTGTAAAAAAACACAAAGGCCAGCAAGTGTTGGTGGCTTGCAGGCTGAATAAAACAGAAAACTGACCAGAACTCCTTTGGAGTCACAGCTGGCGAAGGCTGATCCAAAAATGTGTACTTCTACAGGCTGTTGAGTGAGAGCCAAATATGAAAATCAGTCAAGCTGTGAATATTCCGCATAGAGGTAGCAAGAAGCGATTGTCAACCGAGGAAAGTAGCGGGTATAGGTCCTTTTATGCCCTTAGGTAAGTGCAGGGCCTTACAGCAGCATTGAACAAGCGCTCCTGGCTGTCAAGCCAGACTTTGTGCAATTGGATGCTTCGGCAGATGTCAGGTGCGTATGCCCTTCCATAGGTGGATCTCAAACATGAGATGATGAAAGAGAACAAGAGGCTGTTCTTTTTGAATGGATGTCTGTGGAGGAGATGCTTCACAACTCTGAATAAACCACTTTTGTGAGGAAACAGCTCATCATTTGATTAATTGGCTGTCTTTCAGCTAATCTTCAACATGTTTTACAGGGTATTTCACTGAAGTTAAACCAGATTTACTGCAATTTTACCAGATTTACTGCAGATTTACTTTACTTTATCTTTAGTGATCAAACATTTACACTCCCATTCAAAATAACACTCGATGATGCACATTACACAAGTTATTTTCCCAACTGCTCAGGGAGCAGACACAAAAATATGAACTTCAACGATTAACCACAGACAGTTACAAATAGTCTAGTTGAATGCACTGGAACATCACAATAACAACAAACTAGTTATTAAATACGGCCATTCAGAAAGAGATAGAGGAACATCGTTCGTATTCTTCGTCCTTGCAGTGGAAATTTAATGTGTCAAACTCCTTTCGTGGCGTTTATCCCATAGAGTGTCTGGGTTTCATCAAATTGTGCAGTTATATTTTTGTGCTCTTCATGAGCGATGAAGGTGGCATTCAGCCTAACTTATAACGGAGGTAAATACAAGTTCGTTCTCTCTCGTTGTCATGACAACAAACTTGCGCATAATATATACATCACAGGCATGGAACTTTGTAGTTTCTTTGTTCTGTTTCTGGTTCAAAGAAAAGAATGACTGTGTATAAAATGATCAATAACTAATATAGATTCTTGCCCTCATTCTCACACCATTATATGTAGGGATATTAGGTATGCTAGATTTAGAAGGGAATTTAGGGTCTTGAAATATGTGAGCTATGAACTTAATTAAACTGTCCTTATTGTACCTTATTAGGTAATGAAATGTATAATGGAATTAGTCACGTTCGACAACCATTATAAATTAGATAAATGACAAAGAACTGGATTATTTGTCTTAATAGATTCTCCACCATTGAAATCGTAATACAACAGCTAGTTGTATCAGCTCACAATTTCTACTGTAAGGAATTAAATTTAATGAGTGAATTATGATTAATTCACTTATTGGAGTGATATTATTCTCATGGCTTATTGAAAATAATATCACACGTTTTTAGGTACAGCTTTGAAGCAAAATCTTTTAGAAACAGGGATGAGATTATTTATCATAATATACCACAGTCAAATCATCTTTGAATACAGACAAACTTTATTACTATTCTAACATAAATCTAATCTAACAAATATATACAAGACACAGGCTGGTGAGAAGAGTGACAGAAAGTGAAATAAATGATCAGTACAGCGAAAATGAACTTTATGGTGTCTGTTGACAATACCTTAAGAACCATTTATCCTTCTTTGAGTCTACATCGATTTACTCGGATTACCCAAATTATTTAATTAATACACCACCACTTTGAGCACAATATTGGAGATGTACTTGCGTTCTTTGTGGTGTTTCCTTGCGTTCTATGTGTTGCTTGGTTCTTGGAGCTTGGTCGAAAGTTCGTTCCATCGATGTTTTGGATCTCTGTATGAATGATGATTTTTTTTTTTTTATGAATTATGGGGTTAGCTTTGAAGCAAGGCCTTCTCATGGGTGTGTGAATCGTAGATAGTGGTTGCGAACATCCCCAACTAAACTTAAAATAAAAATTGCTTGACTACTATGACCAGGAAGAAGAGAGAAAGGGAGAGAAAATGCTTAACATGAAAATAGTGTATTTCTCATTGGATTCGTTTGTTTTGGCAGTAAATAGTGTTTATCATAAGAGAAATGTAAGAAAATCATGTTAGTGTTTTAACTACACCTGTACTACGGCACATTTATTTTGAATTAATGCAGTAATACAGTTTTTCTTACCTTTATCTCTCTCTACTAGAACAAGCTCTGATATATGCAATAACATGTAATGGCATGTCATGAATAGGTGCCTTTAGGGTGTTTGAAAATCCCAATGGGGGGAAACAATTAAAATGCAGAATGCTATATGATTTTGACAAAATTATCTTGCTTCTGGCAGAAAACATGCGCTGATTGTCACTGATCATGTGTAAAGCAACAGCCAATATCTCACACAACTCACATGAAAGGTGTCCTATGGGGTCGTGATTCTGCACACCCACCCCCTAATCAGGCTAATCAAGCCTTAGAGAGGGATAAAGGCCGACTGGAAGCTGCAGTGCAAGAGAGGGAGAGATTTACAGACAGCTGCCCGACACCTTGTGTGTTTGTCTTTTTGTTTAAGTTTTATATTAAAATGATTATTTATATTGTCAAGCCTGTTCTCGCCTCCTCCTTTACATTATCCCTTTACAGTGCTTTTTTAAGTAGTTTTAAAATGGTATACTTTTACTTGAGTACATTTTAAGAGCTGTAACTGTACTTTTAATGCGCTATTTTCCCACCATCTGTGTTCGCTACTTCCCTGTCCTGATTTTATTTTGATCTATCAATATGATTGGCTAGGGAGAGTCTCGTGACTCCCATCCAATCAAATCACACGTAAAAATCTTGAACTTGAACGGCAGCCTGTAATTTAACTATCTATCACTGCGATTATTGGATTGATTTGAGAGATTAAGGCAATGTTATCAATAGGGATGGGCAGTAAAAAAATCTTGATGTTTATCTGAAAAAAAAGAGAGATGTCAGCAATATCGATAATAAACTTTTGTGTAATTTTCTATACTGAGCCTATATTCAACATCTAGAACAGGGGTGTTCATTACATCGATCGCTATAGCAAGACAACCACTGGTCGGTTGATCTAGATAAAATATAAAAAAATTAACTTTTTATTTCCTGATGTCTATAGCTGCGTGCTGTTTGATTGACAGGTGATAATGTTCAAATAAACTTTATAATTCCACCAGTGCCTGTCTTGATGAGGATTTAATGTTAACGCAGACGTTCAGGGTGATATCCATGAAGAATGTGAATTACCAAAAACGTAAGAAAGTGAAAGTTAAAGTGGAGATTGACTGAGCAGGGAGGAGAATTTATAGTAAAAATGGACAAATAATTATCTGTTTCTCACCCAACCTATCATATCTCTTCTGAAGACATGGGATAAACCCCTAGAGGCACATGGATTAGGCTAATTTTATGCTGATTTATGTGATTTTTGGAGCTTCAAAATTTTGGCACCCATTCACTTGCCTTGTATGGACCAAAAGAGCTGAGATATTCTGTGATTTATTTCTTTAAAGCCTGATGTGGCCCCTGTACCAAACAATTGGTCTACCGCCTCTATTGTGCCAAGTGACCCTGCTATTTTAGTGTTTTATTTTTAATACAGTTAAAGGGAAACTAACATGACAGTAGACGATAGACTTCTGAAGCAGCAAATCAAGTGGGTATACCGAGGGTATACACACATATTGATTCTTAGAATTCATTATACACAAACAGCCCTGGGAAAAAAGTATAAATTTGGCATATACGTAGATATGGCCCCAACTACACCAGTGCTTTCAACTGAACATAAACATTCCCTTTGGATTGGAATCTCCCTTAAGTGTGATGAAACTAGACAAGATGGATTCAGTTGCAGAAAACAGGTTAATCACAGAATTGGTACAGAGTGCAAATCCAAAGGAGCGTAGTCGAGACGTGAGCAAAGTCAAAACCAGGAGGTAAATATACAAAACAAAGCACGAGAACAAACCAACAGGAAGACTAAGCGAAATACTGGAGTTAGCTAAGCAGAGTGAGTAACATGCAATAACCAACAAAACTAAAGTGCACGGGCAGGGTATAAATAGAGAACAAAAACAATGCAGGCGAAACTAATATTCAGGTGATTGGGAACGAGTGAAACTGGAAGAAGCGGGGTGGATTGTGGAATTGGAGTTCATGACAGTACTCCCCCCTCTACTGCAGACGGCTCCAGACGACCGCGCTCGGTGGTGAGGAGTGCGCCCCGTGGGAAGCGGTGCAGGGCGATCGGGATGCTGGAGATGGAAGTCTTCTTTGAGTGTTTGGTCCAAGACATCCCTTGAAGGTACCCAAGACTGCTCTTCAGGTCCGTAGCCCTCCCAGTCTACCAAGTACTGCAATTGGCCGCCACGACATCTGGAGTCCAACAAGGCCCGGACAGTATAGGCGGGCTGACCTCCAATGTCGAGTGGTGGAGGGGGGTGTCAGAGAGGCCGCAGGAGGAAACATAAGACTGTAGAATACTGGCTTAAGCAGGGAGACATGAAAAACAGGACAAATTTTGTAGCGGGGTGGCAGTAACAGTTTATAAGTCACTGAGTTAATGCTTTTTAAAATCTTAAATAGACCGATATACCTTGGGCTCAGCTTTCTGGACGGGAGATGTAGACGGATGTCCCGGGTCGATAACCACACCCGCTGGCCTGGATGGAATATAGGTGTGGGTCTGCGTCGCCGGTCCGCCTTAGCCTTCTGGGTTTGAGTTGAGCGTTGTAGACGTTCATAGGTAGCTCTCCAGACCCGAGCGCACTTCTGGGCCCAGGTATCTACGGCAGGAACATCACTCGACGTAGCCTCCCACGGGAAAAGGGGTTGCTGATAACCCAGGATGCATTGAAATGGGGTCAGCTGGGTTGACGAACTGGCCAGAGAGTTTTGGGCATACTCTGCCCAGGGGAGGTAAGTGTACCAGTTACCTTGATTCTGAGAACAATAGGATCTGAAATACTTTCCGATCTCTTGATTCAGGCGTTCAGTTTGGCCATTCGTTTGCGGGTGGTAGCCAGAGGAGAACTTGAGTTGAATGCCCAGTCTGTCACTAAAATCTCGCCAAAACCTGAACGTGAATTGGGTTCCTCTGTCAGAGGTAATCTCTTCGGGAATGCCAAAATTCCAGAACACGTGATTGATCATGAGGTCAGCAAGCTGGGTAGCATTAGGTAGTCCGGGTAACGGGATCAAACGGCACATCTTAGAGAACCTATCTATTACAACCAGGATTTCTGTGCACTTGTCGGAGGGCGGCAAGTTAGTGATGAAGTCCATGGCTATATGTGACCAAGGTCGATTGGGTATAGGCAACGGTTGGAGAAGTCCAGCGGGCATGGTGCGAGGGGTTTTGGACTGGGCACAGACGGGACAGGAAAGAATAAAATCACGGACATCATCAGCCAAAGAGGGCCACCAAAACTTCTTAGAGAGTAATGATATGGAACGGATTATACCCGGATGGCCGGAACAAAGGGACGTATGTACCCATTGCATCAACTGGGGGCGAATCACGGCGGGTATGTACGTCTTGTCGGGAGAGGTCTGAGGAGGTGCCGGTTCATTACCTTGAGCTTGTAGTATGGGCTCCATTAATTCCCACCGCACTGGGGCAACCAAGCATGAAGCTGGAAGGATGGTATCGGGCTCAGTGGGTTTAGGCTCATTGTTAAAAAGTCTGGATAAGGCATCGGCCTTTGTGTTCTTAGACCCTGGGCAGTAGGTTACTGAAAAGTTGAAACGAGTGAAGAACATAGCCCATCTGGCCTGTCTGGGGTTTAACCGTTTGGCCGACCGAATGTAGTCCAGGTTTTTATGATCAGTTAACACAATGAAAGGATACCTCGAGCCCTCCAACCAGTGACGCCACTCCTCTAGGGCTAATTTAATAGCCAGTAACTCCCTGTTTCCAACATCGTAGTTTTGCTCAGGGGGTGATAACTTATGGGAGTAGAAAGCACAAGGGTACAATTTAGCTGGAGCTCTGTGCCGTTGTGAGAGTATCGCTCCAACACCTATCTCAGAGGTGTCAACCTCCACGACGAAGGGTAGAGTAGGGTCAGGTTGCTTTAGGACTGGGGAACGGGTAAATTAATATTTCAGAGCCAGGAAAGCTTGTCGAGCAGGGGGGTTCCACGTTAAGGACTTGGGCTTACCTCGTGTCAGAGCAGTGAGAGGTACAGCTATTTTCCCGAAGTTCCGGATAAAGTGTCTGTAATAGTTAGCAAAGCCCAGAAAACATTGAAGTTCCTTTAATGTCTTAGGTTCAGGCCAGGATTGGACTGCTGCTACCTTATTGGTATCCATTTTCATCTTTCCGGCGGACAAGACATATCCCAAGAAGGAGACAGAGGAACGGTGAAATTCACACTTCTCAGCCTTTACGAACAAGTGGTGTTCTCTGAGCCTTAGTAACACCCTGGAAACGTGATCTGTGTGTTCAGATAGGTCAGATGAGTAAATTAACAGATCATCTATGTATACGATTAGGAACCGGTCTATCATGTCCCGAAAGATCTTATTCATAAAGGACTGAAACAAAGAAGGTGAGTTTGCGAGACCGTAAGGCATAACCAAATATTCGTAATGACCTCTAGTGGTGATGAAAGCAGTTTTCCATTCATCTCCCTTTCTGATGCGGACGAGATTGTATGCGCTCCTGAGGTCAAGTTTGGTAAATACCCGAGCCTTGCTGACATGTTCAAGGGTTGGCTGGATAAGGAGCAAAGGATAAGTGAATTTAACGGTGATATTATTTAAGGCACGGTAGTCGATACAAGGACGGAGTCCGCCACCCTTTTTCTCCACAAAGAAGAAGCCCGATGCAACTGGAGAGGTAGACGTACGAATAATGCCAAGGGTTAGGGCCTCATCGATGTAGTCCTCCATAGCCTTAGTTTCAGGGAGTGTTAAGGGGTACACTCTGCTCTTGGGGAGAGGAGACCCTGGAAGAAGGTCGATGGCGCAATCCCAGCTGCGATGCGGAGGAAGAGAAGTCTGAGTCTTTTCGAACACATCAGCATACGCTAAATACTCAGAGGGAATGGAAATAGGAGACTTAATTTCAGGGCTCTCTACAGAGGTTGAGAAAACGGGTAAGTTGATACAATGAGACAAACAGTGTGTATTCCAGTTCAACAGTTCCCCTGTGCACCAGGAAATATGGGGGTCATGGAGACATAGCCATGGATGGCCTAAAACCACCGGGTCTCTGGGTGAACGAACAGCAAAAAGTTGAATTATTTCCTAATGAAACAAGCCTACTTGGAGTGATAATGGTAGAGTTCAGTGGGTAATGAATCCTGATCCAAGTGGCGCTCCATCCAAAGAATTAATTTTGAGGGGTGGCTCAACTGGACTAAGAGAAATACCAAGTCTTTGGACCAAGCCGTCGTCAATGAAATTACCAGCCACCACGGAGTCAACTAGGGCTGAGGTGGAAAAACAGGCATCATTAAGGGACACCATGATAGGGAGGCAGACTTGCTTCTGGGTAATGTTAAGGATGATAGAGGTACTAACCTGGCTTTTGGAGGAGGGGTGTCGAGGGCAGGCTTGGCATGAAGCGATACGATGTCCTGGTTTACCACAGTACAAACAGAGGCGTTGCGTTAAACGTCTCATTCGTTCAGTAGGGGTTAACGGAGCGCGGCCAAGCTGCATGTGTTCAAGCTGAACAGTGCTCTCGAGAGGTGGGGCATGTAATGGGTCCGAGACTATAGTTCGTTCAAAGTCATTGGAAGTATTCCTGAACATGCAATCTTGTAACAGGTTATCAACAGTGATGGAGAGTTGGATATAACTCTCCAAATTCAACGATTCTCCCCAGCAAGCTAGTTCCATTTGTAGTTGAGGACTTAGACCCAGACGATACACAGTCAATAGAGCGGGCTCGCTCCAACCGCTACCCGTGGCAAGGGTGAGAAAATCCAGGGCATAATCGGCTGCAGTACGCGACCCCTGTTTAATGCCCATGAGGCGGCTGCCTACATCTCTCCCGGCTGCAGGATGATCAAATATCATGGCAATCTGGTCACAAAATTGATCATAGGATGTAAGAATTGGGCTATTAGCCATCCACAGCGCGGTGGCCCATTGTCTCGCTCTGCTGGTAAGTAGTGAAATCATAAAGTGAACCCTTTCGCTGTCGGATCGTAAGTCAGGGTGATGTTCCAGGTAAAAACTACACTGCATGAGAAAGCCCCGACAATTATCAGATGATCCATCAAACCTCTCGGGAGGTAAAAACCTAGCTGCGTTTGGCAGTGTGTTGGGAGTATCAACGGGTTCAGGAAGAAGCACAGGTGGAATCGAAGCTGGAGGTGGATGAGGATTTAGTCGATCAGAGAGAGCACGTACCGTTTGAAGAATTTCTTGGATCTGCTGTCCCTGGGTGGCCAATGCTTGTTCATGTCTCCCAACAGTAGATCCTTGATATGAAATCGCGGCACATATCCGTTCTAGCGAGCCTTGAAGGTTTTCCGCTGAATCCATGATAAGTTTAGTTAGGTTGGTTATTCTGTGATGAAACTAGACGAGATGGATTCAGTTGCAGAAAACAGGTTTAATCACAGAATTGGTACAGAGGGCAAATCCAAGGAGCGTAGTCGAGACGTGAGCAAAGTCAAAACCAGGAGGTAAATATACAAAACAAAGCACGAGAACAAACCAACAGGAAGACTAAGCGAAATACTGGAGTTAGCTAAGCAGAGTGAGTAACATGCAATAACCAACAAAACTAAAGTGCATGGGCAGGGTATAAATAGAGAACAAAAACAATGCAGGTGAAACTAATATTCAGGTGATTTGGAACGAGTGTGGAAACTGGAAGAAGCGGGGTGGATTGTGGAATTGGAGTTCATGACATTAAGATGGCTGAATACCATGTGAAGTACACTTTGTATGACCCTAACAGTCGACTGGAACGCATCTCGACTGTAAACTTGAAATCAGATTGCATTGTGCGTAAAAATGAGTGAACAAATGTAGGGAACAAAATTGGACACTACTAAAAATAGCCAACACCCAAAATAGTGCACTATATAGTGGATAGGGGGCAATTTCAGACAAAGTGACTCACTGTCATAACATGGTAGTTGACATTACTATCCGTTACGCTCTCTCCAATGATAGAACCACGTTGTTATCTCAGTACTGTACTATAAGATCTGTGGTTCCATTATCTCCCATTCATTTTAGTACAAGGGCTCTGTCTCGGCCTAAATAGTCTCCACTGAGCGTTTTGCCCCCATTGCCTCTACTGCATTCACGCTTTCACGTTTTTCTTAACTGGCCAATGATATTGCAGACCGCTTGTTAGCAAATCTTACCAGCCAATCCTGATGCATGAGGTGCGACTTTATAGTGAAAATTTGCAACATTACAGAACAATTCTACATCTTGTATCCACATACATTCAACAAAAGCAGCACAAATACAAACTAAAAAATAAATATTAAATTAATTAAGCAATGAGACTTTCTTTTTTTAAAAAAAATACAATTATAGACTAAATACAGTAAGGGCTTTTTGGAAATGGGAAAGCTTGGGTTTTAAATTGCTCCACATTATAGTCTGATGAATATAATATTTTCCTAGTTAACAAAAACAGATCAACAATGTATCCTCCATTTTTCTCTTTTAAATAAGATATTCATAACAATAAAATAAAACAATTGAGACATTTAGGGCTAAGTTTATTTTCATTTTCATCCTTATAAATTGAGATGATTCATGCCAAATGGAAGATGAATAAGGGCATTAAAAAAAGGGTTATTTCCTTTTCCTTTTTGTTAAATATAGGAACAACTTTAATCAATATCAAGATTAAATTGTTCTAATGACTATTTTACAGGATATATTCTCAACACTTTTCTACCTCGGGTCTTTAGTGACAAACAAGTTCAGCCTGAAATTAATTTTTACTCCAATATGTAAATAGTTTTTGTTCTTCGCCTGGATCACTCATTTTGATAGTTTTTTAACATTGCTTCTTGAGACCAGAAACAGAAAACAGGGAATTAGAATCATCATGGCGCCACCCAGTGGTTGCTCAAAAATTGGATTACTAGACAAGTATGAGTACAACTGTATATTCATACAAATGATTACTATATCACATTGATTTTCTTGTGTGACAGTAGTGAATAATAAGTATTCCATATGCTTTTACACATACATATTATATATGCTATTTCATACTCAAGGTGACTGCTATTTGATGAAGATGCAAAATGGAAGAAAACTAGAGCAAGTTTAACACATAAACATTGTGATTTGGCTATTGTCACTTGCACATATTACTAAAATTATATTAGTATACATCTGTTTTGACTCAATGTGTTTGTCGCTCAGTATGTGTTTGACAGCCAGTTGTGTCTCATGAAATTTCAGTGTGGAAGGAATGAATCCTGTTTTATATTTGTTGCATCATCTCTTTTATATATAAAAAATAAAACATCAAAGTATAACATAATATACAGTATTATTCTGTTATTTTTTAATTGTCTTGAAAATGTTTGGAAAATTTGATACTATCTAGACATTTTGGTAGATTTATTTGTGATAGTGCCAAGTCGCTAAATACCAGAATAATAGCGTTTGTCGAAACGCCCATTCATTTAATTGTTAAAGTTAACACTTCGATCTGGAACGACCCTGTAACTCGGCTGACAAGAGAGCTCTCCCTTCATAGTGCCCTGTAAAGACATCATTCATGCCTTTTGGAAAGCTGTGGTTATGTAACAGTCCGCCATCAGCGCTCTTCGGACAACTCATGCCACATGACGACACTTCCCCGGAAGCGAGTTTACCAATTCTACTATGGGAAAGGCTTGGCTCATAAATATTACTTTGATCAAGCTGACGTTGTTCGGTAAGGTTCATAGTATAGCCAGATATTCCAGCACGCCACCCTAATTAATATTCACAAGCCATACCTTGGCCAGCAGGAGTTGTCAATTTGTCAACGCCCTCTTACCCTCTTTTCAGCAAATCAGTTAGGCTAGAGATTAATTAGCAGAGACTGGTCACTTCTATTAAAATAAATGGGAGAAATTGGAACGGTCAAGTCCCATCCTTAAGGTAAAAAGAGCCATTCACCTTTTAGATACAGATATCGTCTGTCGCATTAGCTACACAAGCCAGGAAAATGTCGTTTTTAGCGATATTTGACTCAACGAAGCTTAATTTATTAAACCAGTGTTGTAATATTTTGCTGTTAATTTGAACTATGATCTTTGATCGTAATCTTGACCAACCGGTTTGCAGATTTCAGTCTTTCCCCATTCAAGTAGATAGGAGCTGCACTTGTAGGTACGCCGCTTCTTAACATAGAAAAATCGCTGCACGGGAGCGTTCTAAAGATGGCTGCCGAGTGGAATGACTTGATAAAAAACTCTTTGGCTAGGCTCATGGGCCGAAAGTTCCGCTACGTCATTAATATTAATGAGCATAGCCTTCACAAGTAGTAGGATTCGTAAATTCGCTGGCCGGTAGAGGAGGCGTTGTCCCGCATTACAGCGTCACCTTCATCCAATGCAGAAACCGGCTTCCCTGCAAAAGGACAGACGTGTTCTCAGTCTTCCCTCTTCACGCTAAATACATGTGATTATAAGCGTCTTCACCCCGCTTTGTGCTTCAGTGCTTGTGAATCGGAGTGGATAAAATGATAAAGAATGGGCATCATGTGAGCAGCGCACCGGCCTCCGCTGCCTGCAGTCCGGAGAAGAGGAGGCGCACTGTCCGCGTCTGGTGCGATGGATGGTGAGTGCACACACCACAACGCTTTTCACGACATTGCCATCAAAATTGCTACTAGAACCCTATTTAAATTAACATGAGATCATTAGAATAACGCTGTAATGGACTATAGATTGGACAGCTGGACTGGACTGCGCAAGTTGTTTCCAGATAATAGTAATAGCCTACTACTAATAATATACACAATAATAATAATAATAATAACAACCTTGGTCAGCAATGGTCAGCACCTATTATTATTATTATTATTTATATTATTATTATTTTAAACGTACAAATTCCACATTTTTGCCTCTTAATTCTAACAGTAGCCTAATAGTATATTTATTTATTTATTTCATTTGAAGATTAAGATTTAGTTTCTTTGGGGTGTCTATGAGTGGTTTCCATTCTGCTAGAATCAGGAGAGGAGTCCTGACAATAACTGGGTGATTCTCTAGAAACGAAAAGAAAATGGCCTTACTAAAAAAAATTAAAAAACAACAACAAAAAACAAACAAATAAGAAATAACATTTTGCATATTCAAAATGAAACCTATTTTTTTTTTAGATGTATTTTTTAATATTGTGACTTTTTTCATGACAGTTACACACATTTTACTCCCTAATCCTCATTAACGCAATGCGAAAAAAAGATGGTCATTATGATATTTTCATTACTGCAATGGGTTTAAAAAAAAATTAAATTGTAAAGTATTATACATTATAGTAGTACAGCACTTTTTGCTGATGAATCATTATTGAAAACAATAGTAACAATAAAAGTCAAATGTCCGGGTGCTTGAGAATTATATTAAATAATGTTACAATGCAAAAAATCTTAATGGTCCAAATTTAGACTTCATTCCCTTAATTCAAAATATATGTAACTTTTTATTTTATTTTATTTTTTTTATTGATCGGGGGTTAAATATGACTAGGAAATTTACTAATCACCCAACTATTTCCTGAATTTCTTGAGAATAATTTCTATACTTTAATAATATCTGCTGTCTTCATGTACTTTTCTTTGCCCTCAAACCAAACTTAAGTCTTTGGAGAGCGGTACTGTAAGATATCAGTGAGTGCACAGACCGGAAAAGATGCATGGCCATCTGCACTGCACAAATGTGTTTGCAAAGGTATTTCTGTGCTAGTTAGCAAAATTATATTGAGTCAGTTTCGAAATATCCTTGTTAAATATGATGCTCTGTTTTACATCTCATAAACATGCACACCATCCCTGAAATACATTATCATCTACTTTGACTTCTGAATACCATCTGCTATTTATCACTGTGCTCTCTATTTCACATCAATTCAGTTTATTTGTATAGCGCTCTTCACAATACATATTGTTCCAAAGCAGCTTTTCAAATAGTGGCCAAAAAAAATAAAACCCTAGTGAGCAAGCCAAAGGTGACAATTGCATGGAAAAACTCCCTAAGATTTTGCTTTTCTTCGCTGTTACTCACTGAGCAGGGTTGACTTTGTGCTAATAGACACAAATGGAGCACTAATAAGATGGCCATTATTGTGGGAATAAGTTTGGGTTGACATATGATTAGTGGACATTAGTATTGTTTAATTCTGATGTGAGAAACGTCAGACTTTCTGATGTGTACGTGGCTAAAAAATGTGTTTGAATTCATGCGTACGTGGAGCGGGATTATAGCGCCTTTCTCTTGCAGAATTCCAGCCATTTCTTTCTGCCTGCTTGATGGTGTTATTTTTTTTTATTATTATTTTGCAGATTGTTTTCGATGCCAGTATATTAGTCAAGTGGAGTGAACAGTGTAAACACAGAGCACTCAGTGAGCTCACGTAGCTTGTTGAGCGTGTTACCAAGGAGACCTAGCGCATGTGGAGGCTCATGCTATGCGGCATCCACGCACAACTCACCACATGCCACCGAGAGCGAGAACCACAATATATCGACCACAAGGAGGTTACCCCCTGTGACTCTTCCCTCCCTAGCAACCGGGCCAATTGGTTACTGAGGAAGCCTGACTGGAGTCACGTAAATCTGGTCTTTTAAAGATGTTTAGCAAATGTTACTGAGGTTGTGATGTTTTCTAGATCTATCTGCGAGCGACAGGATATTTTGGGAACCGTTTTGTTTATATATCTGCATCAGTTAGCCCCGCCCATTGTGAACTCTCATTGGTTCAGAAAACCACTCCTCATAAAGGAAAATTCAGAGTTCAATACAAGTTAAGTTCAATCAACAGGATTTGTGGTATAATGTTGATTACCATACATTTTGCAACTATTTTTACGTTCAAAAATTGTCCCCATTGACTTCCAAGTGCCTCACTGGAACACACATTTTTGCTTTTTTTTTTTAGAAAATGAGGGACAACCCAAAATTGATTTGAGTGGTAATCAGTATAATGCCACAAACACTGTCGATTCAGCTTAACTTGTATTGAACCCAGAATATGCCTTTAATGTCCCAGTGAAGTGCCTTGACAAAGCAAGGTTTTCTTTGGTGTTTTGATGTATTTCCTACTGAAACAGGAATTTGAGTCAGGACATGTTACATTGCTTGTCCCCTATTTAAAAATAGCCAGTAGGCTTTAGTTCACATCGCAGCTACACACATACCCATACCCCTTTTTCCACAGAAATAGTGCTGCTTCTCACACCAGAGCTGTGTTCTCTCGTGTTTAGCCGGGGAAACTGAGAAGCATTCTCAGTACCGGCTTGCTTTTCCACTGAATTGAGAACAAAACGATGATTATGACCATGTTACTACATAACCAGCCCACAAACAAACACAGCACAAAGTGATCTTTGTTTACCACTCTTACAAGTTTTAAAACAGTTTTGTATCCTCAGTTATTTCCTTGTGGTTTTACAACCTGGTTTTGATGCAACCGTCAAACCTTGTAATGAATTCAATTCATGTAAATCATTTCACACATATGGTATTTGTACATAATATTTAGTGTTAGGTAGAGTTTATGAGTCTTGTGAGTTTTGAGAACATCATTTTAAGTTATTTAATTCAGAGTCTTTATGCCATCATGTGCTGTTTTTAACAGCATGATGAAGAATTATTTAAATGTTATGATTAAAATCCATAGTATAGCAATTCATATATATGATATTTGTGAATGATTTCTTTCACAAAGGACAGGTAAAATTAAGAGGCTGGAGCCATTGTGCAAGTCCAATTCAGATTCACTTCTCAATATATCAATGTTTTGAAACACAAAACACTAAACATGCTAAATAAAGAACACTTACTCGTGCTGTACATCCCAAAAAAATGTCTGCTTTGAAAACACGATTAAACTGCAGCCACTTTCGTCACATCCGACTCCCGCGTTCCATTAAGAAGTGATCTTCCCTGTTCCCTTCGAAGACAATAATCATCCTCTGTGAGAGCTTTGAGGACTGAAAGGTGATAACTGTCATTCACAACTAACTTTTCAAGTGATTCTTGTTGAAAAATCTGTTTGGAATGACCATACAGCAAGGCTTGTGCTCCCTTCAAAGCATTTATCTGCTAAAAGTGAATTTTGTCAACATTTAGAAGTAAATAGCATATAGATGACCTTAAACTAATGGACACGGCCTAAAAGTCTGGAGCTATATCAAGTAACTTATCTAAGTAACTGCATAGTAATGAACTAAAAAACACCTTAGCAACCACATGGAAACGTCCTAGTAACCAACCTCAACAGTGTTGCATTGTGGCAATGAGTTTTGAATGGGCAAACACTACTATCATTTTCTTCTGAAAATATACAAATCTAGTTGTAATTGTTGTACTGTGTATTGCCATATTTGTACCTTTAATGCTTCTGAATGTTGTGATCAAAGTCCCTCATCAGCCTTGAAACATTATGATGTCCATGCCAAAGTCCATTACCATGTCACGTAACTCTTCCGTGACATGTTGTGATGAGGGCAGAAGGCAACAGGATGTGATGTTTGCAGGCCAACAGCCTGTCATGTCAGCATTGGGCAATCGTCAGCAATTAGTCAGCACAAACTTGAGATGAACAGTGAAAGCCTTTAGGAGGATGAATATTCCAGGCATGATATTACGGTAAACTGAAGGCCAGTGTTGTGTATCTCATGATAGCAGGGTTAAAGCAGCCATACAGAGCAGAACAGATATAACATGGTCTGATTGACCTCTGACGGATGAACCACATGACATGGCTAGAAGGCAGGCTTGATCAGCAGACGCTTGGTCAATCAATCACTAAATCTAAAATGTGTAACGTTTGTATACAAACTGAGAATCTCAGTTTGTATAACATGCAGCTAAATCATACGGGTGAAACCCTGGAAAAAATACTTACAGGTCATATTTTATTTTGCATAAAGAAAATAAAGCCTATTTTTAAGACCATGAACATTTTAAAAACATTTCACTCAAAAGTTTCTTTACCGTAATGCAAAAATACAAAATATAAAATCTTAATCTCATTACCATAATATGTCCAGATGTATTACTTTTACGTTTAAGTTTTTTCTCACTGCATTGCCATACTCAATGACCTGATTATTGACATTTTATTCTCATTACTGCAAAGCAGTATTATAATTTTTTTTTTACTGTCTTACAGTATTACAGAAATATTTGGTAATGCAATTCTAAAAAAAAAAAAAAAAAATGAAGCGCAAATTCAGCATAAGGGTGTTTTTCAACAATGGACATTTTTATGTCCAACGGGTTGATTTTACAGATTTCAACATTTTTTTTGTTGTTTTTTTTTTTTTTTTTTACAGATTTTTGTCTTTTTGTAATATAAAGTTCACATTAAAACCACATTTTATTTGGCCTTCATCATATATTTTTGGTACATATAATGCCTTTTATGTGTTACGAGCTGATTTGGCCTTTTCCCAAACACAGACTTTCAATACTAATCTATAAAATACATAAAAAAAATATAATTTATTATATGTTTAAAACTATGATAATTTAAACGAAGGGTGAAATAATTTTGTGAAAATTATTTCTAGCAATTTTTCATAAAGTTACGACTAATCACCACATCAAATAATTTGCCCCTAATAATGTTTATTCAAAAGTTAATGTATTTGTTAACCAAGTGGACTGAGTCACGTGGCGCCATGCGAGGATCGGATGTGTGAACAGTGAGCTCTGCGCACTTTGCTAGTTTTAATACTTTTAATGATATAATCTGGTGATATTCAAAACACTCTGTTCCATAACTGTTCTAGGAGGACAATATGTCACAGAATTCAAAATCCTCTGGCTCTGGAGACATTAAAAGACACTTACGTGTTCAAGCTGACACCCCCGAGCAGGCCACTGGCCTGAGAGTCGGCTTGGTCAGAGAGGTGCTGGAAATGCGGCGGGAGATGCTTCTTGTTCCCAGACTTTGCAAATTCAATAATAGAGGAACGTGATCAATTCAAGGAATACAAGAAACTTTTACATCAATGGAAGATCGCTTTTGCACTGATATTCCCGACCAAATTGAGAATAGATGTTAAGGATGGCCGTAAAACATTCACATGCCCACAGCAAGTGATATCTTACATAAAGTCATCTTGTTGTACTCTCGTTTGAATAATCTATTTCCTTTTTTTTGCTTGTTCCGACTAGCGTCTGGAGTTTATTTTGTGGAGTGTCACACCTTCAGGACAATTTTATGGATGCTCTTTGTGTTTATTCCGCCTATTGGCTGGAGTATGTTTTATAAATGTTAATTTGCTGTGTAATTCTTTCTAACAAAATTTGTATAGAAACACTGGACTTGAACAGTCTGACAGCCAAGTTGTTGTGGGGGTTCTCATAGGCGTGCATGGACTGTTTGAGTTTGGAAGGATGGCTGTCAGTTGGTGCTGTCATGCACAGGGTTAATGCGCACATTTTTCTTTTTTCTGTTTAAATGGTTCTGAGGGATGTTCAGGTTTTGATTGCTGCACTAATGTTGGAATGTGGTCTTTATAATCTTGTTTTTGATAAGGGAACATCTACAATTCAAATGTCTTAGATTAAAGATAAATTAGGAAGAGTCATTATTGTTTTAGCTGAAATTCATGGGTGCTTTTTATGGATGTTGCAAGCCACTGGCACCCCTCGAGACTTCAATCTTTTGATGGACTCAGTCCTTGATCATAGTGAAGCAAAAGTGTGCAAGCCACCTAGAGCAACATTGACGCTTCACAGGATGTGTAAAAAGTTTGGTCCTGCAGATATTTGTTATATATAGTTATAGTTTATAGTATATATAAATATATATAGTATATAGTTTTCGAGCAATGTGGGTAGATGGGCTTCATTCAGTGTATCTATGATTGGGATGGTTAATGTTATTAAAATGAATTGTATTCCAAAATTCTAATTCCTGCTACAGTCTCTCCCTATAGATGTTATTTCAAGCTATTTGATAGCATAGTAAAGTCCTTCATTTGGAATGGTAAACGTCCCAGATTACATTTCAGTAGTTACATAGGCCAATTGACAAAGGTGGGCTAGACCTACCCAAGATTTGGGTTAAATACGTGGGTTTAATACAATATATTTTGATTCTGCATTTCTGCATGTTTTGTTTGAAGAAAATATTACTTGTGAGCAGAAGAGTTTTACTGGGTATCATTTTCAATCAAGCTGTAATTTTGACAAATTATGCAAATAGTGTAATAAATATTATTTAATTGTGTGTACTTAGGACACATTTAATGTTAGCTACAAAATTAGCCTGAAGTCAGCCATTTTATTTCAAAAACATTAAAAAGGTAATTTCTATCAGCATTATTTCCAACACCGAGTTCTGTTAAACACTACAGAATTTGAGATGTACTGGAAGCGACACTGTGGTGGGAATTTTCATGACATTCAGAATTTCTTTTCACCCATATAAGTGCACAACATCACATGTTAGCTCGTGCATGTGATATTGTTTTCCCTGGTCAAGTAGATGCAGAGCTCATTTGCAGTTTGGGTGCCAGCAAAATGCAAAGCAGCTCGAGTAGTAAATATTTCATGCTCCTCAGCAGTGCTGTTATTCTATCCTCTTAAAGATGCAGCAGAGCCAGGAATGACTTCAACATTTTAACCAGTAAAAGCAGATGTACAGACAAAGTGCCTGTCTTATTGTGTTATGTAAGCCGTCTGGCCAATACATTCCCTCTCGTCTGTAGCTCTGCTCCACAAACCCTCTTGTTCTACAATGTCAGTGTCGATCATATGACTGTTAGTGTAACATTAGGCCCTTTATCAGGACCGTAACAAGGTAATCTGGGCCCCCTGACTTTATATTACTCTGGGCCCCTTTCCTATTAAAAAATACAGTTTAGAATTTGTTTGGGGCCCCCTGTACCTTTGGGCCCCTAGAATCATTACCACCTTTCACCCCACTAGCTATGGCCCTGTATTACAAGGCAAAATGGAAAGTTTCCTTGAGGTAAGCACGTCATGTAAAATGAGAACACGGCAAACAGTAGAAGCTATCTGAATGTTATTATCTTATTTCATGGATCTAGTACTGGCTGTCCATTTGATCTTAAACATCCTAATAACATTCTAGTGTGTTTGATACAACTTAAACTTAAAAAAACTTGAAACTTTTCAAGTTTCAAGTTTTTTTAAGTTTAAGTTGTATCAAACACACTAGAATGTTATTAGGATGTTTAAGATCAAATGGACAGCCAGTACTAGATCCATGAAATAAGATAATAAACTTTGAGTTGATTTGACAAAACAATATATTATAGGGGGAATCTGATGAAAAAGAATCTCATTGTCCGACTCATATTTCACCACAAAATTGACAGAAAGAAAAATAATTTATATTTTGAATAATTTTGAATAAAAAAAAGTTATTAATTGTAACACTAAATATTTTTTGCATTGTTATATTGTTTCCATTCTCATTACTGTAATGTAAAAAGTAATTATATTTTATTTAAATGATAAAGTATTATAGTATTATAAAGTAGAGTTTATACTGTATATCATGGTAGTACAAATATAAAATATCCTTAAAGGAATATATATAAGTTAAGATCAATCAACAGCATTTGTTGCATAATGTTGATTACCACAAAAAACAAATATATATTTTTAATCGTCCCTCCTTTTCTTTAAAAAAAGCTAAATCTTCATTAAGGTGAGGCACTTACACTCACCAGCCACTTTATTTGGTACGGTACACTTACTTATTCATGCAATTATCTAATCAGCCAATATTGTGGCAGCAGTGTAATGTATAAAATCATGCAGATACGTGTCAGGAGCGTCAGTTAATGTTCACATCAATCATCTCAATGGGGAAAAATGTGATCTCAGTGATTTTGACCGTGGCATGATTGTTGGTGCCAGATGGGCTGGTTTGAGTATTTCTGTAACTGCTGATCTTCTGGGATTTTCACACACAACAGTCTCTAGAATTTACTCCGAATGGTGCCAAAAACAAAAAACATCCATTGAGTGGCAATTCTGTGCCCACTGCAGTCTCAGTTTCCTGTTCTAAGCTGACAGTAGTGGTACAGAGGGGCTTCTGCTGCTGTAGCCCATCCGCCTCAATGTTCGACGTGTTGTACATTCAGAAACGCTTTTCTGTATATCACTGTTGTAATGTGTTTTTATTTGGTTTACTGTCACCTTCCTGTCAGCTTGGATCAGTCTGGCCATTCTCCTCTGACCTCTCTTATCAACAAGCCATTTTTGCACACAGAACTGCCACTCTTTACACTCTGTCCAAATCATTAATATAATTTATTTTCCCTATTCTGATGGTTGATGTGAACAATTTATATGTGGATTTACTGGGAATATATATGTATATGTTCACGTTTATAAAGTTTTCACATTAATAAAGGGTTATACAGGTTTCCACACACATACAAGATGTATTATCAGCAAATGGTTATGCAATAGACTCCAATTAAAGCTCATATGGTTAGCTGGTTACCAGCGTTTTAATGCTCCTCCCTGTTTTAATAATTGTCTTTATCTTCTTTACACTCTCTTTATAGTTATGACATGGTCCATTACGGTCATTCCAATCAGCTTCGACAAGCCAAGGCGATGGGAGACTACCTCATTGTTGGAGTGCACACTGATGGTGAGGATAGACACACAAATTAGAAGTGACAGTGCTGCTTTATCAATACAATGTCTCTATCAGTTCATCCCATTGAGATTAGATGAGCATGTTTGAGACCAAGAGCTCTTTCAAATACCAGACACATTCAGATAAAAACTACAAATCAATTCAATTTCTATAGCACTTTCCACAATGCAGATTGTCCCCAAGCACCTTTACAGACATCAGTGCCTTACAACTACACGCTGTTTATCTTTAATCTACTAACTTTGTCTTAATTTACTCACCCTCATGTTGTTTCAAACCTGCATGACTTTTTTTTTTATGTGGAACACAAAAGGATCATTTTTATAAATTTCAATACAATGGCAGTTCATAGAGACTCATTTTAAAGCTTAAAAAAGGACCCATAAAATTCTAAAAGTATTTCATACTTTTGATACTTTTAATAGGACTAAACAATGCAGGTTCTGGTGTGAAGTTTGTCTGATTACATCAAGATTTTCACAGAAAAATTACACGTTTTGTCTTCAGAACTTTTACGGTACTTTTGAGTGACAATTACCATTGTACTGAAAACCTGGAACAGAATATTTATTGATATTTATTATCATATGGGTTTGTAATGACTTGTGCGACAGAATTTACATTTTTGGTGAACAGTCCCTTTAATGTACTTTAATTATTGTCAGGCTACTGTTCTGAAAAAGTAGTTAACTATAATACAAGCTACTAACAGAAAGTTACTAACTT
The DNA here is from genome assembly GCA_032164185.1 of Moxostoma hubbsi. Lineage (NCBI taxonomy): Eukaryota > Metazoa > Chordata > Actinopteri > Cypriniformes > Catostomidae > Moxostoma > Moxostoma hubbsi. The sequence goes on from JAVLUX010000187.1 coordinate 3,674,499, forward strand.
TATTGAAGCTACTTGCACTCAGTAACTTTTTTCTTGTATCACCTTTGACTTACACTGACACCTAGTGGCGTGGATGCCGCATCATTCAAAATCAATGGTTTTCAACTTTTGTTTAGGGTTAGGGTTAATAGTTTTTATGTGATCCTAAAATGGCTACCCCATGAGGGGACTCTCTCTATGTATAATAAAACAGCTTGACTGTAGACTTCACATCTCATGTTAATGCTCATGATTTCATACATATATTTCAAAATGAGTTTATTTCATTAGGAGTAAAACTTTATTAATATGAAAAATATTACTGCATGCACCTTTAAGGGGGGGGGGGAATATATTTTTTAAATATATAACATAAATATCATAAGATATATTATTTATTTATTTTTTTGCATAAAAACAATGAGGGGTTTTTGAATAAATAATATCAGTGCCACAAACTAGAACAATATAGCTGATCTATATGAATATGACCTTAATTAATTCCTTACACTAATTTATAGAATTGGGTCGAAAAACATAGTAATGAACATCCATCCACCTTCTACAGCCACCCTGGCCAGTCCATCACAAGGCAACACACACAGACAAACACATTCACTCTCTCACTCACACCTATCAGCAATTTAGAGTTTCCAGTTCACTAGAAACCAAGGCAAGCACAGGGAGAACTCCAAACCGAAGGGCCCTGGGTAAGCCAGGACAACAGTGCTACCCACTGAGCCACAGTCTTGCTCTTAGTAATGAACAGCAGCATTTAAATGAATATTTCACTATGAAAATACCTAAAATGCCAAACAGGGATTTTTGTAGAGGAACTGTTCCTTCAATATATTGTACTGTCTTAAAGTCCTGCGTCACATTCAGTTTTCACAACCCAGTTTCTTGTCCTGTGTTTGTCCATGTTTTGTCAGCTGAGGGGTCAACACAGGCATACAACAATGATAGCCTCATTTCTGTTCCCATCAAATTAAATATGCCATCCACTGTAACTAAATCTATACCACATGTGACAAAGACAGTGACAACTCATTATTTATGCAAACAAAATTAAAATAATCTAAAAAGAATGTTATAATCTACTGTATAATGTCAAAAACAGCACTAAAGTTCCATAATACAAGCAAATCCATTTAGATTGTAGAGGTAATTTTCTTCTTTGACCTGTGCGCTTTCTGTACGGAGTGTGTCTGAATTTGTAACATTGGCAGGAAAGCAAATCGTTGCAGGAAAGCAAAAGTTTAAAAGACATGTAGGCTCTGCCTATGACCTGAACTTCTTAATGGATTTTACTGTAAAGATCACTAAAGGCCTTGACTATTTAGAGCTTTATATGTCAGTAATGGTAGCACATGGTTTTCAATTTGATCAAAGATATGAACATTCATTTAATAATCCATCAAATAGGAGGTCACGTGACGCCATGCAAGGATCAGGCGTGAGAATGGCAAGCTCTGCGCACTTTGCTAGTTTTAATACTTTTTATGACATAAACCAGTGAGATTCGATACACTTTGTTCCATAACTGTTCTAGGAGGGCAATATGTCAAAGAATTAAAAATCCTCGGGCTCTGGAGTCATTAAAAGACACTTAAGTGCACAAGCTGACACCCCCAAGCAGGCCTCAGGCCTGGGAGTCGATTTAGACGGAGAGGTGCGGAAAATGCGGCGAGAGATACACGCTCTTTGTGCTTGTTCCTCCTATTGGCTGGAGTTTGTTTTGTGGAGTATTTTTTACAAAGTCAATTTAGTGAGTGGGTCATCTTTTGTACTCCCATTGCAGCCGAGTGGAGTGTTTGAGGTTTCCGCATGCTCTTTTTGTGCTGGTTCCACCTAGCAGCTGGAGTTTACTTTGCAGAGAGTCACACCTTCAGGACAGTTTTATGGATAAAGTTAGAAATTTATGACACTCTTTGTGCTTATTCTGCTACTGGCTGGAGTTTATTTTATAGATTATCATTTGCTTTGTAATTCTGTCTCACAAAATTTGTATAGAAACACCAGACTTGAGCAATTCGACAGCAAAGTTGTCACAGGGGTTCTCTTAGGTCTACATGGAGTTTGGAAGGATGGATGTCAGTTGGCGCTGTCATGTGTGGGGTTAATGCAACATTTTAATCTCACATCTCACCCTTGTGTCTTTAGAGGTGTTGCCACATATGAAGAAAAGGAAATCATATAATTAGCGCTTTAATGGATCCCTTTTGCAAAATCCTGAATTCCAACGAATGCTAAAGGTTGAAATCAATGTCTATATGGAGACCAACTGGTCCTCAGTATCCTCTGTGGTGTGGTATGCTGCATTCACCAAAAGAACTTGTGGAATTGGAAGGGAATATTAAAATAAAATATTAAAATGGGAATATGCCGAGGCAGAGCTGAAGCACCGAATGTCGTCTACTGGCCTCGGAGAACTGACCTGATTGAAATACAGATATAATACTATTTTGTCAAGGAAGGTGGAGTTTTGGTTATTCAGGGCAAGACTTATCAAGACAAGTCATACTTTGAGTTGGGGGACACAGAAGGGAAGCTTCTGGATAAATAAATAAAACAGAAAGAGTCTTTTTCTACCATTCCCTCAGTGAAATCTGCTGGTGGTGAAATATTTATCTCAGCCGCTGGTATTAACAATGTTTTTAAAGAATGTTTTTCCACATCTTCGACTATTGAAGAAGATATTAGAAACTTTGTGAAACCATTAGAACTTCCTAAACTGCCGTTTGAGTAAACAAATTCTCTTAATTCTGAGATTACCTTGGAGGAGGTTGCGAGGTAATTAAAGCCTTGCCTACATGGCAAGGCTCCGGGGCCAGATGGCTTTGCCACTGAATTTTTTAGATGTTATGCTACAGACTGGCTCCACTTTTGGCTCCATCATTAAAGAATGGAAAGCTTCCGCCAACCACGACACAAGCCCAGATCAATCTGGTTCTTTTTTCTTTGTTTTTTTTTGGGGGGGTATTTTTTCACCTTTTCTCCCCATTTTGGAATGCCCAATTCTCAATTTGCTCTATGTCCTCATGGTGGCATAAAATATTGTCAAAAATTCATGCACACACTTCACCCTCACCATTTAAGCTGTGCCCAATGCCTCGGGTTGAACCAAGTGTTGGTGGATAGTGGTTTGATTACAACCAGTGTCCACCAAAGCTTGACGAGTACCCCCTTGATTCTTACTGGTATTCGGTACGCTCCGGCTCGGTCGGGGGCAGTCTGTGGGGCATTGGGGATCCAGACCACCATCCCCAGCTCCATTATGGGGCATTGATCCCGGAAGTACCCAGAATCCCCACAGCTCCAGCAGGCCGGCCCAGACGCCACGCCCGAACCTGCATCGGTGGACACTTCCACCTGAGGGGGAGAGCTGGTAGGGCACTGTAGATGCGGAGGGGTGTGCTTACCACCTTGCGTGGGGAACTGGCTGTGGTGGCGGAGCTCCTCGCCTCCTGGGGACAGGAACAGGCCTTGGGGAGAGAGCAGAGTGAGAGGGGAGGGGGAACACACAGGGGAGGGGGAAGAGTGAGAGAGAAGGAGAGAAGAAGAGGGCACTTCCATCCTCGGCTATGCCACCATATGGTCCTCCGTAAGCTGGACAGCTTCCTCCAGCGATGCCTGGCGGTAGCACTGGACCCACTCTGCCGTTCCCTTTGGCATAAGAAGGATTAGCTGCTCCAGTACCACCTGACCGCCAGCAGTCATTTCCGGCATGCGTCTCGGAGCCATTGGGAGAAGGCAAATGTGCGGTCGGACCTCCCCAGCTTCAGGGACCGGAAGAACTGCCAGTACTTCTCCGGATTCTGACCCACCCCTTTTTCAAGTTGCATTAGGCCAGGAGGTTAGCCGCCGGCAGTTGTTGAGCAGCAAGCTGGGCTTGCCCAACATGACCCACTGGTCATGTAGCCAGCTCCAGATCTCAACGGTCCGCTTGAACAGATCGCCTCTGCATCATATTCTGCCCTTTTCTTCAGGAGCGTGGGTGGGGGCAGGGGCCTCTGGTTGTCCGGGGTCGCAGTTGGGGCTCTCTCCTGGCCGAGAAGACTCCGGATCGCATGTCGATTCTCTGCTTGAGCTTGCAAGATCTCAAAGAATCGGCAATCCTGGTCCTGGTCTGATGTAGACCGGCGAGGGACTGGAGGTTCTCTGCCAACTGGGAGGACTCCATGGGGTGTACTTCCAGATCCTAGGTTTCGGCACCAGTGTAGGAGCTCCACGTTCGGAGATGGAAGGGAGGAGATGGAGAGCAATGATGTAGTCAAGTAAGGCTCTTTATTTCTCTCTCTCCAGATGGACGCTTGACCACGCCCCCACTGCCACAATATATATATATTTCTTTCTTTCTTTCTTTCTTTCTTTCTTTTGTGTGTATACTCAAATGTGATCACAGGAATATTTGTTGAGGGTCAGGGTGGGGTTGGGGATTTGGAGGGAGAAAGGGAATAATGGGGGTTAAATGTTGAATCTGATTATATATGTTTTGCTTTTCTGTGTCAATTGTGTGAATCAATAAAAAGTGTTAATCAGAAATAAAATAATCCAACAAATATTAGAAGTTATAAATGAAATATACTGAGATTGATGCTAATGTAGTCTCTCTCCCCCTCAGATGAGATATCTAAACACAAAGGTCCTCCAGTGTTCACGCAAGCAGAGAGATACAAGATGGTGCAAGCTATCAAGTGGGTGGATGAGATCGTGGAAGGAGCTCCATACGTCACCACGCTTGAGACTCTGGACAAATACTGCTGTGACTTCTGTGTTCATGGAGGTCAGACCTTTAACATGATAATCTGTGCAAAAACAATCATACTGAGACAACAATTCACAAGGTCCTTTTAAAGGGTCAATTTTAGGTATCAATCAATATGTGTTGTAGCAATTAGCAGGCTAGCCCCATGTCCAAATATGCCCACTTCCCAAGTATATACAGAAGTATGCCTAAAACAGTATGGCATGTAAGTTACAAGATGTAAGTAGCCATCGGATTTCAAAAGCTATATTGAAGGGAAAAAATTCCGGAAACCGTGAGTCAGAAGCCTCCCTTAACTCTTAGTGCTAAACTGTATGTACCAGTGAAATGGGGCATTTTTCACAAAACCGGAGTAGATAATTTTTGCAAAATCTACATAAAGGGAGCATAAAAGTAATCCATAAGACTCCAATGGTTAATTTCATTTATTCTGGCATGATACTATCCCAGCTAACAATTTTATGTTCTAAGAACGTTTTCCTAACGTTAGTATTTGGTTGTGGGAACATGAAAATGTCCAGTTTTCTTAACATTAGTAGAACGTTTTTTAAGGTTAATAACGTTATAAGGATGTTCCATTAACGTTTTATATAATTTTTTTCCCCCCAAACCTTTAAATAATGTTAGCCAAAGTTGTTGGAACGTTCCCTGTTAGGTGGGATTGGTGTGGGTGAGAAAAAGATAAATATTTAAGTAATTTTTTAGCATAATCTCTCCTCCCTGCCCAGTAGGGTGCGATGCACACCAAGATGTGAATCACCAAAAACAGAAGAAGGAGAATGTGAAAGTGAAGGAAAAGGACTTAAATATTGTTTCTCATCCTTAAGTTGCCCTTAAGTGGAATTTTGAGCTTCAAAATTTTGGCACCCATTCACTTTCATTGTATGGACCTACAGAGCTAATATATATTTAAACTTTTCACCATGTGTTTTTAATCCAGTCCAATGTAACACCCCGATGAAATAATTTAGGAGCATAAAAAATAAAAATATATTAACAATTTTAAAAAAAATCCACGACTTTTCCATGACTTTGAAGATTTTATTAATTTCCATGTTTCTTCCAGGCCACAGTTTTAAAATTCCCAAATATTTCCAGGTTTTCCTTGACCGTGGGAACCCTGACAGTAAGATTATAGAGATATATAAAAATAAAATATGTAGATAGCATAGCTCAGAACATATGGTCTTGGAAGAATTTAGATCATATTGCAATCTCTGACTTGAGATCGAATTTTTTTTTAACTATAGTTCATTGTTGACACCTTCATAACAATCCAAAATTATAAAAAGCATGCACCTCCAAACAATTGTTTGAACAACCAAAAAATATGCATCAAAGTCGGCACATTTGACGGTTCACTCCCAAATCAATTGAGAGAGCAGACGTTTCGAGCTACATGCTCTTCATCACACGTCTTCATCTGATGAAGAGCATGTAGCTTGAAATGTCACATTCATTAATCTCTTGATTCGGGAGCAACACTGGGCCGACTTTGATGCATGTTTTTATCTTCATAACCATACCTTTGGTCTGATCTACTCAGATGACATCACACTCACTGTGGATGGAAAAGACACATATGAGGAAGTGAAAGAGTCGGGTAGGTACAGGTAAGCCCAAAACACCCCAGCCTTTCATGATGCTAATATTGTTCATTTGTTTAATTTGGTTCTCACTCAGAGTGGATATGTTCACAGAGAGTGTAAGAGAACACAGGGTGTGTCCACCACAGACCTAGTCGGCCGCATGCTGCTCATGACTAAAGCTCATCACAGCAACATGGTAAGACGCTGCCGTCAAAACATACTGTACACATGCAAATGCTTTCAGACACTAATTTTTGCATTCTGAAATGTTTCCAACTGTAAATCATAACCGCAAATACACGTCGCATTCTCAGTGATGACACAAGGGCCGCAGAGGTGGACATTATTATAAACTGTCTTTTATGGTCAGTTTTCTGTTCAGGTCAACGGTCATGGCAGAGCAAAAGTTTGAAGATCTTGCTGAGCGAGTTAAAGTTAGTTAAACTGTCGGCATCTTTTTGGCTAGCGACCTGAATAAAAACACATCCGCTATAATGGCATAGACAGTCAGTTCTGTGTGTGTGTGTGTGTACTTGTGTCGAGTATGTTTCTGACCTAATTCTCTGTATTTATTTACTCACTCAGTGTCAAATTGGACATTGATTTCTTTATCTTCCTTCCTCAGGGCAGTTCAGACTATCAACAACACACAGACAACTTTGGAAGAGTGAGTACTATTTTCCCTCCGCTGTTCTTATCTGTAGCAGGGCAGTTGACATGACAAGTCATTTTATGTCTTTACAGAAACGGTCAATCTTTTTCTCTCTCATTCTTATCATTCGGGTGGACAACTAAAAGATCATTTACTTAACAAATAAAATTGTGTTTGAATTTGTTCAGCTATTTTAAGTCAAATGTGTTGTCCTCAAGTATGACTGAACTTTGAAATACAGAAACATGTGGATAGAAATACTGTTTAAATATGTTGACATTATGTAATTGGGTCTATTTTGAAAAATGACTGGACATTTTTAACTGGACTGAACAAAGTTTACTCTATTTTGCAAATGTACAGTATTTATAAATGGCCAATCTCTTGTGGATCTTTGAAAATGTTGCTAATCAGGACCTCAACAAAAAGTAAAAAAGACATTTTCAAGGTTTTAACATTGGGTTTTACCTTCAATTAAATTTGAAATGTTCATTTATTGAGCCCTGAAGTGTGACACCTCCACGTAACCTTGTGTAAACAGTTTCTATGGCCATATATTAATTGAGACATTCCATGGAATATTTGTCACTATAAAACTTTTAAGGGTCAGTGACTTGACACTTTTTATTTTATTTTATTTTTACTTTTTTCAAAAGTCTTAAATACAATCTTAAAATATATTAAAATTAAGACTAGACAATCACTTGAATACACCTCTAATATTATTAACAGGTTTTCTAGTGTAACCATCCAGAGACAGTAAAAAAAAAAAAAAAATAGCTACTGTAAATATACTGTAAAATCTCTTTAAAAGCTACTGTAAAGTGAAAAAAGACATTTGGCTGGAATAGTGCAGAATAATATTTAGTTTTTAAAATATGAATTCATATTTGAAAAACTTTTTTTCACCAAAAGTCTTGTGGTGTAACCAACATGTAGGTAGCCATTTTGTTATGTGACAAGAAAGAATGAAAGAAAAAAAGCATAAAAAAGAGCGGACCCCTTCAAATCTGTTTATATGTTTAAAAAAAAATATCAGATATTTAAATTTTTTTTATGAAAAGGCACATTTTGTTCAGGTCAAATGGGGTAACACCAGTAAAACGTCTTGTTACTTGTGACTCAAACGTTCCTGATATTAGTAAAAAATATTTTTAATAAGAAAAATATGTTTAAAAACTTTTTTTAAATTAATGATTAAGTTACATACATTTTCCTTTATTTAAGCTGCAATGAATGTATTTTAATACAATTTACTTGATAGTTACAACACATTACATTTAATATATATTTATATTGTGTGTGTGTGTGTGTGTGTATATAAACTCAAAAAAAGAAATGTCCCTTTTTCGGGACACTGTAGTTTAAAGGTAATTGTAAAAATCCAAATAACTTTACAGATCTTTATTGTAAAGGGTTTGTAAAGTAGTTCAAGGGAAAGGAAGAGGCGAGAAACCGGCTTGATTATAAAATCAATATGTTAATATGTTAAACTCAAAGGACAAACATACAGGACGACGGACATGTCCATAAGGATCTCTCTCTCCCGCACCGCCATCTGCGATGGGCCTTTATCCCTCTCGGTGGCTTGATTTGTCTAATACGGGACCGGGTGTGTAGGATCACGCCCCGGCCCCGCCCTCCGCCCTGCCACATTCCCCCCTTGTTCTTTCAGGCTGGGGAGCCCCCGGCCTGACGTACCCCCCCCCCCCCCCCCCTTTCCCTGGGGAGGGGAACAAATAATTAAAATGTGGGGGGGTACTTCCTGTAACAGTGTAGTACCCCCCCAAAAAAACACTACAATTTAAAAGAGAGGGAAAAGGCCAACGCAGAGTGACAGTGAGAGAGAGAGAGAGAGAGAGAGGAGAGAGAGATGAAAGAAAAAAAAAACACTTATTCGCCGGTTCTCCGATACGCCATAGCTTGTTCCTCGGCCACTCCTCCACCCTCTACCAAACGGCAGACGTGCCCCTCCGGATGGATCTGAGGTAGCTCTCCAGCCCCTGGTGGATGAAACGTCCCGCTGCATTTTCGGGGACTCGGAAGGGGTCTCCCCCGCCCCTGGCAGCGGTTTCCTCGCTCCAAGCGGTCGGACTCGGAGCCCCTACCCGCTCGCGGTCGGCGGTCTTTTACCCCGCCGCGTTTCTGCGTCTAGAAGGGGTCTCCTCCGCCCCTGGCAGCAGCATTTCCTCGCTCCAAACGGTCGGCCAGGAGCCCCTTCTCCCCTCGCGGTCGGCGGTCGCTGATCCGCTTTCAGGCGGCTGGGCTCCTCGTCCCCGGGCAAATGGCTGCGGCTGCTTCATTGGGATGGACGGTAGTGGCGAGAACTCTGCTACGGTGTATCTCTCTTCCTTCCCGGGCTTCGGCACCAATGTAAAACAGTTCACGCTCATGGGCAAGGAAGAGGTGAGAAACCGGCTCGACATACAAATAATAGTTTTAATGATAAACTCAAAAGACAAACACATAAGACAACGTACATGGCCGTAAGGATCTCTCTCTCCCGCAACGCCCTCTGCGATGGGCCTTTATCCCTCTCAGTGGCTTGATTAGCCTAATACGGGACCGGGTGTATAGGATCACGCCCCGCCCTCTGCCCTGCCACAGGGTTTAAACAAAGTTTTCCATGTTTGTTCAAAGAGCCATAAACAATTAATGAACATGCACCTGTGGAACTGTCGTTAAGTCACTAACAGCTTACAGACGATAGGGAATTAAGGTCACTTAGGACACTAAAGAGAACTTTCTACTGACTTCTGAACGTGCCTTAGGCATGCTGCATGAAGGGATGAGGACTGCAGATGTGGACAGGGCAATAAATTTGAATGTCCATACTGTGAGACACTCAAGACAGCGCTACAGGGAGACAGGAAGGACAGCTGATTGTCCTTGCAGTGGCAGACCACGTGTAACACCTGCACAGGATCGGTACATCCGAATATCTCACCTGCGGGACAGGTACAGGATGGCAACAACAACTGCCCGAGTTACACCAGAAATGCACAATCCCTCCATCAGTGCTCAGACTGTCCGCAATAGGCTGAGATGGATTACAGAGTGGTGGTTGCATAGTGGGCTAAAGCACTTAACTGTTAAGCAGAAGGTTGTCGGTTAGATCCCCACAGCCACCACCATTGTGTCCTTGAGCAAGGCACTTAACTCCAGGTTACTTGTAAGTCGCTTTGGATAAAAGCGTCTGCCAAATGCATAAATGTAAATGGATCAGAAAATTGCAATGTCATTCTCAGATTTCTCTATTTAGGCTTCCCACTTGTTTTTTTCTGCTTTGCTCTCTTGTCCTGCTGCGGCTAGTGCTGCCTTCACGCAAATCTGCCAAGTTGGCACATGAAAAGCTTTATTGTGGTCCAAGTCCATAATCAAAGCCATGAATGGTACCTCTGTGCCTGAGTTTAACATTGACTAAGCACTTCCCACTCAGCGCCTCCAAATGAAGAAAGAACAGTGCTGTGATGCCTTTAGTTACACAAGAAAGTTTTGTGTACACTTGACAGTAGTAAATTATTGCCATGCTGTTTGGTTCCCTCAATGGGTTGCCAGTGAAACATCAACATAAAACCATGTTTACAACCCATATTACTTCCATAATGTGAAGCATTTCTGTGTGAAACAGGACATTCAACAAGAAAAACTAATTGGGTAGGATTTATAGATTGACTATTAGAGAAGACTAATGTGCACTTATGAATCATTAACAATAAGACCAGGAGCATGTACTAAGAAAATAAATAGTAGCCATTTTGATATCATGTTGCCTTTTAATTTATTGCTGTGAAGTTTATCATTTATGTACTGCTACACAGGGTCCAAAGGGCCACAGTCCCTGGACAGGAGTGTCACAATTCCTGCAGACGTCCCAAAAAATCATCCAGTTTGCCTCAGGGCAGGAGCCCCAGCCAGGAGACACCATCATCTATGTGGCTGGAGCTTTTGACCTATTCCGTATCCTTTCACGCTTAAGATTATACAGGAAAAGTTCACCCAAAACATGAAAATTCTGTCATCATTTTCAAGGACAGTGGCTGACAAAAAAGCACCATAAACGTAGTGCACTTCAAAAATTACTCAGAAAGGTGAAGTAGAAAAGCTCTAGCAGCATTTATTTATTTATTGCAAATGCCACTTGTTTTGACATTATGTAATCTAATGCAATGATATACAGACATTTTTAAGTTTGACATGAGTGTCCAAAATACTTTTGGGCTGAATGTGGAAAAATATCTATATTTTATTATGTTATTTCTAGATGGACTGGCGACCTGTCCAGGGTGTACCCCGCCTTTCGCCCAATGTTAGCTGGGATAGGCTCCAGCCCCCCGCGACCCTGTACACAGGATAAGCGGTTGACGATGGATGGATGGATGGATGGATGTTATTTCTATTTTTCTTTTTACATTGAGTTAAATGTTTGTTACTGAAAAGGTGAGGAAAGGGTTTCTAACCTTTCCTGGATATCTCTTTTCTATTTTATATTCTTGCTTTGTTCTTTAATCATTAAGATGCTTTAAATAAATCCAATAAGCACTTGCTTGATCTTCATAAAATAGGTGTTGTTCAAAAGTTGTGTCATTGAAAATATAGTAATATGTTATATATCACTGGAAAGCATATTTGTTTAAAATCATCTGACCAAACTACATAAAGTATTTTATGTGTGAAATTCACAATAAAATGATGTTGCATTTTGTCAAGTTTTTCACTTATTACTTCATGAATCCTACAAATAATATGCAAAATGGCACATTGTAACTTGCGGTAGGTGACCCCGATTCAAACGAGCCCAAATACAACAGGATTTGATGCGTAGATCTTGAACTGTTCCTCATACGCACATGCAATCACATGCAAAGGTGGCCAGTAGCATAACACATCTGGTCATGTGACTTGCCGATCAATTGCGCCATAGATGCATTGGATCGTAATCGTTGGATATCTAGCGTGTTCTGATCCATATTTGATAAAAAAATGGCAGTCCAAACAAGCTTGAAAGGAGCTTAAGAAATATTGATATGTTTGCATTCAGAAGCAGTTTTAACATTTAAAAAACACCTAAATTACTTGCTAGAAGAGGCTTTTGGAAAATTGGATCAAAAAGGCCACCAGAGTTCCAAATGCTGTAACATTGATTCATAGTGAGTGGTGGCGGCGTAGTGGCTAGAGCACAGGGCTGCTAATCAGAAGGTCGCTGATTCAAACCCCACGGCCACCACCATTGTGTCCTTGAGCAAGGCACTTAACTCCAGGTTGCTCCGGGGGGATGGGCTCTGTAAGTCGCTTTGGATAAAAGCGTCTGCCAAATGTAAATTGATTCCTTTGTTAAGTGCACAACATTTTACCCAGGTGCAGTTGACTTGTTAGTGAACAACACAAAAGTTGTTCTTTGAATCCAGATTATTTGTATCCTAAGAAACACTTCCTGGCCAAAAATGAAGTCGCCGTTTGGATTTAAGGAAGTGTTATGATCTGGGGTTGCTTCAATTGGTCAGGTCTAGGCTCAGCAACGTTATACGGCAATAAAAAGTCAGCTGACTACCTGAATGTACTGAATGACCAGGTTATCCCAGCAATGGATTTTTTTCTAATTAATTAAAAAAATAAAATAGATTTTTAAATCGGCCGATTAATTGTTTCTCTGCTTTTCCCATTCACCTCAGTATCGGCAAAAGCCAATATCAGACATCAACTAATATGAACGCATCATTTGTGTACGTCTCTTATGACACTGTTAATGTTGTCCTCCTTGACCAGACATACATCAGACATTGGTCATGTGGATTTCCTGGAGGCAGTGTCCAAGCTTTCTGACAAGCCATATGTTATAGTTGGGTTACACTTCGATCAGGTAAACTGGAAACTGGATGCTGGACTCTTTGAAATATATTTAAAATGTAATTTTCTTGATTGGACATACTGCTTATTACAGAATAGAAAGAAGAGATCTGTATTGATTGATTCTGTTATCACTGTAGGAGGTGAATCGTTACAAAGGGAAAAACTACCCTATCATGAACATCCATGAGAGAACACTGAGTGTGCTGGCCTGCCGAGTGAGTACTCCATTTCTCTTTTGATCTTGTTCACATGGGTAGCAATTTTGTTGCTGAATTTGTCAGCTCATTGTGCTGTTGATTGATTGTAGGCGTTCCTATACTGAATGATTTAACGTTAATGGTGGGCTGCACAACTGAAAATCTGATAATAAGCTAGATGTGTTGCCAGGGAAAATAAGATTTAATTTTATTTTGAAAAGTTTTCTTACCCGCTAAATCAATCTGCAGGGGAAAGCTTTGCATATAAATTGCTGCAAATGTATATCATGAACATGATGAACAATTATTTACACATGTATCAAACTCACTAAAAATTCAGACAATTTAAGTTTTTCACACATCACGTTTTTCTTTAACACTTTTGTTGTGCCCTTTATGTGCTAACACATTTTGTGTTGCCGTTCAAATATGACCGGCTCACTAAGATTGTTATCTCTCATATTGCATATATTAGCACAAGATTTTGCATTAGATCTTATCATCAACTTTTTAGTAATTATTAATTATACAGGAATTATGGGTCTGTACTCCTTTTTTTAGATAGAAGGATTAATTGAACTGAGCTCATACAGCGGAGGGCCTGTGAAAAAAAAAACGAAATAAAAATATATAAAAGGGTCAAATCTATTTATTTGGGCAGAGACAAAACATATAGAACTGATTCTGTCTCAAGACTTTATATTATATGAATGTATGAACTTAAATGCTGATTTCACTTTCAGTATGTTTCTGAGGTTGTGATCGGGGCACCATACGCAGTCACTAAAGACTTACTGGACCATTTCAAGGTATACATTCTCATATTCCTGATTCTTTTGGCAGAACTGTTGATAAATGATATTTGTCTGTCCAACATAGTGATTAACACACTTATGGTCTCCATGGTGCAGGTAGATCTGGTGTGCCATGGGAAAACAGAAGTGTTTCCAGACAGAGATGGATCAGATCCTTATGCCGTGAGTACATTTCACCTCCAATTTAAGTGTAGCACAATACACTTTTCAGGACTCAACAGTAATGATTCTGCTTCCGTTTGGGCTAGTAGTTCAGAGTTTTACTTTCTACAGTCCCAAACTCACACTATTGGTTGAGCTAATATTGCTGACAGGGGAATATTGGAACCGCCATTCAGTCACAGGCTACGTTCACTCAGTGTTTGGAAAACAGTATTTACTAACAGGTGTGACTCAAGTTTTACAGTAGCGGATCAAGTAATCTCTGTATGAACAAATAACCCAGTCAATCCCTTAATCTATTCTTGTCATAGTCATGAATAATGCCTGTAACCATAGTGACATTTGACATTTCCTGAAGGGAATAACGGCTCAGCGGTTAAGGCTCTGGGTTACTGACCAGAAGGTTGGGGGTTCAAGCCCCAACACCACCAAGACACCACTGTTGTGTCCTTGAGCAAGGCCCTTGACCCTATCTGCTCCAGGGGTGATGTGTCATGGCTGACCTTGCACTCTGATATGTGAAAAAATAATTTCACTGTATATATGCAAAAAATGTATGTGTAATAATAGATTTGACAGCAGAACACCTTGACCAGCTTCATAAGAAAGACCATGCTAGACATCCATCTTCAGCAGCTAGGTTTTTCTGGTGAAAAGAATGCCTATGTTGGTCCACCAGCTACACCAGCCTAGACCATCATGGTCTTGTGGTCTTTTTTTAGCAGGGTATCACAATTATCACAACATTATTTAACAAACTAAATCAAGTCCAATCTTAATCAACTGACAGCAGATCTGAATGTTTTTTTATTTTTACTGAAAAGATAAAAGAGTAGCTCACAGCATTTGTCACACCCAGAACACAAAACTGAATGTCATTTTAGTTAGAGTAAAATAAATGAATATGACATAATGGAATATTGACTAAATTTAAAGGACATTTTCTTCATCATCATCATCATCATCAAAAAAAAAAAAAATGTAATACTGGATTTAAAAAAAACTAAATGTGTGAAAATGAACACTTGTACACATAGGCGTAGATATAAGTAGGGATGGTTGGGACATGTCCCGACCACCTTTTGGGAAATTTTACCAAATAGAAAATAATTTTATTTTCTTTGAAATGACTATTAAAGTTTCTCAGTATCATTATTCAAATTGTCCGACTTCTTCTGAAGCAGTGTATAAACAGAGTTGTCACATGGCACCTGTTACTTTTCTCAGCGCCGTTCAGGATGCAACAATCACAGTCGTTTGCGATTACTTGTGAAATATTTTTCAAAAATTATTTTCTGGAGATTAGATGGGCGGATTTCCATTTGTATCTTATGTCCAATCCTTGAAGTGAATTTATTTAAGCAAATTTACGTTTTACATACGTCACATTATAAAACAAGTCAAAAATCAAATCAAATCAAATCAAATCACTTTATTGTCACACTACTGTGTACACGAGTGCAACAGCAGGTGAAATTCTTGTGTGCAGTTCCGAGCAACATTGCAGTAATGACAGTGACGAGACATAAACCACTTTACAATAAACAACATATTTACACAACACAATTTACATAACAAATGTACACATACTTGCACAACAATTTACATAACAAATGTACACAATACACACAATGTAGAATACACATACACTAGATAAGGGTATAAATATATATATATATATATATATATATATATATATATATATATATATACACTAACTGAATTGGGAGAATATATTGACAGAATGAGGATTAATAAAGTGCAGTGCTGATTGTTGATCGTGAGAGATCATGTGTTCAAAAGTCTGATTGCTTGGGGGAAGAAGCTGTCATGTAGTCGGGTGGTGCGGGTCCTGATGCTGCGATACCGCCTGCAGGATGGAAGCAGTGAGAGCAGCCCATGACTCGGGTGGCTGGAGTCTCTGATGATCCTCCGAGCTTTATTCACACACCGTCTGTTATATATATCCTGGAGGGAGGGAAGCTCACCTCCGATGATGTTTTTGGCCGTTCGCACCACCCTTTGCAGGTCTTTGCGGTTGTGGGCGGTGCTATTGCCGTACCAGGCGGTGATGCAGCCAGTCAGGATGCTCTCTACGGTGCTGGTGTAGAACCGTGTGAGGATGTGATGGTTCATTCCAAACTTCCTCAGCCGTCTCAGGAAGAAGAGGCATATCAGAAAAGTTTGAGGCATATCACATTTTTCTTCCATATCGTGCAGTCCTAGTGGTCATTTCTAAAACCAGATTATTCCTCAGAATAATAGAAAAAAAAAAAATTATATGGTGGGGCAGAGAAATAGGAAATGAGAATTGTTATATAAGGAAATAAATGTTATTTTGGCTAGATTACCAGACTGATTTTTCTTGCATTTTATCAATACCTACATTTTGAATGTTATCCTCTCGCAATATGTTCCTACCAACTTTCAAACCAAATCTACACCCTTGCTTGCACAAACTGAATTGGCAGCATAACTGCAGCACTTGCCTCGGGCCAACCTAATTGTTGAGACCTGCTTCTGTTTGATGGTTTGATCATGTTCATGTTTTCTACTCGCAGGTGCCCAGGAGAATGGGGATATTGCAAACAGTGGACAGCGGAAACATTCTCACCACTGACGACATTGTACAGAGGATCATCAAAAACAGGTGCTGCAAAACTCTGATTAATTGTGTTTGAATGTTTGATTGGGTGTCCTAGAAAGTAAATTGAAATGGACATATCTAGCATCATTGAAGGTGTTTACATGCACGTTCTGACACGATTATGCTTAATAAGCTGAAAATGTGTGTGGGCATGTAAATGTAATAAATAGCATTCCTTTATCATTGTAAGCAGTGCCGTATACAATGTTGGGCCTTAGTAGGCCTAGACAGCACCCAAATTAGACCAAGGCCCACCCAGAATATTAGAGAATATTCTTTGACTTTAAATATATATATTTATGAAATAGTAAAAAAAAGAAAAAAATTCTGATTTCTGAGACTTACTTGACTTAACCCATCCATTTTTATTGAGGCCCACCCAAAAGTAATTTCCTGGCTACGCCCTTGGTTGAAGGTCATAAATTGTGTAAGAATAAACCGATCGACGCGTGTGTCACAGTTCCTCCTGACACTCCCAGCACTTTCAATCCACGATCACACTCTCCCGAATTCTAATCACCTGCACCTGAAACCCGTTTCCTCATCAATCAACCTCACCGCATATAAACCCCACTCTGCTGTCACTCCTTGTCTGGTCTACAATGTCAATCACAGACTCCCTTACCTGCTTTCTCCTCGAGACGTTATATTGTCTACCTGCCAAGCTCCTCGCTCCTACGTTCCTGCAACGATCTTCCTAGTACTCCACTCCAGCACTCCTGTGTGTCCTGCTTACATGTGTGGTCATGTAAACACATTAAATGCCTTTCATTTTTTGGTGCAAGGTCAAAAAAGGCTTACTAAGAAAAGTAGATTTTTGCCCATTACCCCGATTTTGTGTTGCATGTAAACACCTTAACCGATGTTTTTATAGGCTTATCCAATGTACGCACTTGTTCACGTCACCTCATCACGGTTTGATATCAAAAGCAAAGAATAACTAGATTATTTCAAATCTCATGTAAACACAGTTTTCTTGCTTTGTCTGATTTTTTTTTTTTTTTTAAATGAGCTGAAGAAGGGAGTTACCAGTGTATTGGTTTGTAAATGGCTGCAATGTAATTCTAACATTATTCCTTCCTGTGTCTGCCAGGTTGCTCTTTGAGGCGAGGAACCTGAAAAAAGAGGCTAAAGAGATGGCTGTTATCCAGGCCATGAAGAGACGAGAAGAGGAGAAAGCAAAAGAGAGAGCATAGACTGTGCTGTAGAAAAGAATACATCATCAGAGACTGATAAAACCCAATACATATCCACATACTGGATTCACATACTGTTTGTCAGAATCACCAGCAACCAGGAGATGTTTTATAGCTGTTGAAAATTAATTAGCCTGTGTTTTGAGAGATTTGTGTCCAATTAAATGGCATCTGATTTCAGAAACTTCTTCAATTCTCCACAGTCCCCACCTAACAGAAAAGAAGAGTGGAGAAGTGCTTCTCAATGGTACTTCCATGGACTCTTGATACAACTTGTACCTCTATATCAGTACCATCTCAAAGTAGAGGACCATTCCCATCAGATCTGTCCACTGCAGGTTTTCAAGAGGGGGTTGTATGTGCTAGACTGTGCTAGTGTACAGGATGTTGTTACATACTGTGATGACATAGTTGATCAACTATATCTTTACCTCCACATGTTAATCACTCCTGAGAAACCAACACTCCTCAAGATCTCAATCAACTGGAAGAGTGATAGTCTTCTTCCCCCATACGGTATATTCATTATAATTAGTGGTGTTTGCTAAGGCAAGCATTACTATATTTATTGGGTTAGAGATTTGAACAAAACCCCTAACCACTGTAGTATGAAAGGAATATTCTGGGTTCTGTACAAGTTCAGTTCAATCCACAGAGTGTGTGGCATAATGTAAAAAAAAAAAAAAGAACCAAAATCTGTATTCCAGGAAACTTCAATACATAAATCCTCCCGTAACATTTGTGATAAAGAAATTAAGGGTACCTTGAATTGTTGGTGAGAGGTGTGCTATTTTTTTTAAGCAATCAAATTTATGATTTATATATACCTGACAAACAATAAAATAGGCGAAAACCCAATAGACAATGCTCTGGCAAACATTGACAGCGAACAACCGTAGCATCAAGCCAGGCATTTTTGGATGTCAAATTGTAAAAATATCATGTTAATATTAATCAGTTATAATCTGCTACTTCTAATATCAAATATTTTTCTCAATTTAAAGCTCTCCATCAAAGTGAACTTTGTTCTTTAAGAAAGGATATTGTGTACAATGTAACTGGTCACACTTATGAAGGAACGTGTTTCAGGATGGCTCTTTTGTTAGATAGATTTGATTTCCCTCTGTCACTTTCCTATGATTAACTTCAGATCTTTAATGTCTTTATTGTTTTAAATGGATTGAAAGGAATAATGCTAGCCCTCCGAAGTAAAGTGCTAATGTAGTTTTAGTTGTTCATTGTTTTATATTGTATTTAGATTGAAGAAACTGAAGTGTTTTTAATCTGAGGCACGTTATACACATGGATTTCCCTATTGGTCATACCAGTATACAGTCTGCACATAAAATAGGCTTCTGTGTTTACTTACCATATATGTTGTGTGTGTAAGCCATCCTTGGAACATGTTTTTAAATGTCTAAATATTTCATGAGACATTATGATCACATCTTAGATGTCCTAAACAGAAAGATGGTAATTAATTCCTCTGAATATGCAGTGTATGCTACCAATTATAGCCACAAGAGGTCCATCTCTTGGCAATGAAAATCTGATGTTGGAAAGTTTCAATATTTATTAACCAATGATGTTAGCTACAGTGGACTGAAAGCAACCAACTGACTCTGTTTAGATGTGGTTGGCTGCCATAGATCAATTTTTGGCAATCATATCAAATGTGTTATAATGAATTACTGGGTAATATTTGAAAGAAGAATTTCTTTCACTAACAACACTGTAATCCCTGAAAACATTAGAGATTTTACACTGACAGTTGTATTAGTTCATTACAACTGTCAGTGTAAAATCTCTAATGTTTTCAGGGATTACAGTGTTGTTAGTGAACTTTGAGCTAATCTTTATGAAATTGTATTACATTTATTTTAACATTTCATTTTTTTTATTATTGATAATGAATTTCCTTGTTTAGGGACTACATTCACTTTTTGTAAGATAACAGAACTGAAAGTGTTTTTCTGAAATATTCTTCATTATGTGAAACACTATAGCATGATGCTGGCTGGTTATGGATTATTAAAAGTTTTGGTAATTCTCCATGTAGGCTAATGCAATTATCAGAAAGACAAGTGTGCTTTCAAGGGCACACTTGTCTGTAAATGTATATTTTGTGTATGTCCTTGTAAATTAAATACTGTAAATTACAAATCACTTTAATAATTGTGCAAATATAATCCTCAATAGCTACATCACATTTTGTGTCATTTAATTTTCTTAGTAACCATGTTTTCTTAGTAGGCTACTATGTTTTATAGTAACCATTTAAAAGTGCAGGTTGATTGAAGATTTTTTGTACACAACACATCTTTGTTTATTTTATTTTCTAATAGGATTGCAGTCATAACAAATGTCTGAATCTACACACACATAGATCTAAACATTAAAATATCGAAATATATTTGAGATCACACGTGTCTTAAATATTTCAGTACCTATATGAATATTGGACTTTTTACCGCTGACAAATGTCAAATAGTAAGCAAATTCCATTCTTGTTTATATTTCAAGCAGTGCACTTTGCACACCAGTTTATTATAAGGTCTTGGCAGCGCTAATTACAGAGCACATTTAATTAAAAAAGTAATGGGCCTAATTAAACCCCCCTGACGTCACGCCTCGGCTTTAAGGACACGCGTGATGCGCGAGTGCTCGCGCAAATAATTCAAATATCAAGCGTGTAAGTCTTTAAAAAAAAAAAGATTTCACTTGTTTTATAGTTTTAGACATGTTTAGGTGTTTGGACCTTGCAACATCCCTGCAGGTAAGTATATACTTAAAACAGAAATGCTGACAGTTGTGTTCAAATGTTGTCCATACGCTGACAGTTTATGTTTGCTGTGGTGAAGGCATGTCTCGCGGCTGTGCAGAAGCGTGTGAATCCGCACGACGAACAGAAACGAGTCTCCAATCAGAATGCTCGAATAGAGCGCGAGCCGCACGCGCTCAAAATACTCCTACTAGGTAATTATTATTCGTCATTAACACTCAGTAGATTTCCTTTTCTATAGTGAACTCATTTACTGAGTTATTTAAAACTTGCCTTCCCAGCTCCACAGTTCTACAACTTAAAACATTTAGTCTTGAAAAGGTAGTGTAGCCTACTGTATAACCTACCTCACGTCCTTGCGCAACATATGTCGACCCATTGTAACAAATTTGTATTTTTGCTACGTCTTTTAAAGCAGGTGTTTGACTGTCACCAGAGATTTCTCCTAGCAACCCAACTCCGAAACTATTTTGCAACACTAGCATTTGTGCTACTGGTCTACGATTATCAAGAGTGTAATTTACCAGTTTGTCTTTGAACATGGTGGGGGAACATTGGTATAAATAATTGGGGTGGTTGTTATTGCTTGTATTGATTACATGCTACTCTGCTAATGTTCGTTTAACACGCATTAATAGTATGTAATGTAGGAACTTTGATTCATTTATCTATATTATGTAATACAAGTCAATGTTTATCACTTATTTTGTATATCTTCCTGGGAGCCAACATGATTGTGACATCACACAGTGGCAGAATTGGACTTCCCAAATTGGAATTACGACTTCAAGTGGCGTGCCATAGCAATTTTCCCAGTAGGAAGTTGGAAAATCTGACTTTCCAAGTTGAACGGAACAGTGAAAACCTAAGTCGACCCACAGTAGCAAATATGTAGGCCTATTTTTGCTGTATCTTTTAAAGCTTCCAACTAACATAACCAACCTGAAAATTTGATGCTCATTTTCAGTACATTTAAGAGAATGAGTGAGGGATACAGTTCAAATATGAAATTCCGGTGTTGTATCTCTTAAATATATTATGGTGTAAGACGCCCCCTTAAGAACGTTTATTTACTTATAAATTGTAACGGATATAGAAACTTTTAGCATGTACAGGATGATGCATCATCCTACACATTATCAAGGGAATTAAATGGAAACATTTGCTAATTTTCTTGTCATGGCACAACATTTTTAATTATGAAAAGAGGGCCATCTTGTGGCTTATTTTCATTTGTTTTTCTTAAAAAAAATTGTTTACCGTTTACATTGTTTTCTGCTTCTTTTTTGTGTGTTGTGCACCCCTGGGCCTCCATACATGAGAGCTTCTAATGTCAGTTTTGAACGTTTGTATGGATCTTGTGATTTCAAACTTTTCTGGTGAATTGAAGACTTAAAGAATGACTTGACTTGGTTGAAGTGCAGTATAACCAAAATGTTTAAGCAATAAATACGCAATTTTTCATCTCGTCATGACCAGATAAAAACGTAAATCTGGTTACTTCACGTGGTACCTGTGTAAGAATGCTTGCAAGGGATGTGACCTAACGATAACCTAAAATGAGAACTTTAGGTTAAAAAATAAACACTGAAGAATTAATGCACTTTAACAACGTTACAAGCTTCACAGTTCTGCTTTTAAATCCTGTACTTCAAAGGTATGTATATTTTGTACTACTGTGAATGTGTTTTGCATACTGAGAGACAAGTCAAAAGTATTTTGTATGGTAAACAATACCATGCCTCAAATTCTATCCATTTACACTATATACATATAATGAATTTGTAAATGCTGGTATTTCAGAGCAATGCTTTATTTTATAACTTTTCATCAGTTGGAGCCTTGTTCTCAAAGTCAAATATCCTGAAATGTACGAGTGTTTTCTTCCAAATCTGCAGGTACTCCAGAGAGCGGCAAAAGCACATTACTGAAACAAATGAAGATCATCTACAGCCATGGCTTTACCAAACAAGAACTCATCAGCTTCAAGGTGCAGTCAGCATTTATGTGATTGACAGCTGTTTGCCTTGTATATGCAGTAGCGTGCAAGTACAGGCTATTCAGAATTGTGCCGGAAGGTTTGTATTGTCGCATCCTTGTGATTATGTGCTGCCATCAGAGTCTTGTGGTGATAAATGTTTTCTCTAGAGTCTGCTCTTGTACAAAATTTCCTTTCAGGGAATCCCTGAATTAGCATCAGACTCAAAGCATCACAGAATTGCTTCAAGATTCCGTTGGTTTAATGGTTTCTTTGGTTTCTTCCAATTGCACAGCCTGCGGTGTTGGATAACCTGTTGTCATCAATGAAGTATGTTCTGCATGGCATGGGTATGCTACGTATCAATCTGTCCAACAGGAAAAACAAGGTGAGGCGTGTGGATTTTCCTCTCCATACTGACACTGTATGATCCAGACAGGAGCTCTGACTATATGATTTTTGTTTAATGTGAGATATATATTTTTATTTTTTTTTAATTTTTTTTTTTACATTTGAAGATCTATGTACTCCGCTATCATAGCTCACTGTGCACTTTATTTGCTGCTGTTTTGAGAAGTGTTTGAGGAAATTCTATTTGCAATAAACATTTTATTTTATTCTCCCAACAAAAAAAAAAACGGTTAATCGTCCATGAAACCTAGCGGTTAACTGATTGTTAAAAACCGTAATCATGCACACCACTTGTTTATAGCA
This sequence comes from Moxostoma hubbsi, assembly GCA_032164185.1. NCBI lineage: Eukaryota > Metazoa > Chordata > Actinopteri > Cypriniformes > Catostomidae > Moxostoma > Moxostoma hubbsi. Next base: position 3,697,828 of record JAVLUX010000187.1, read on the forward strand.
TACTTTCACACTGGTGACGGTGAGATTTCAGCTAAATGTACCTAATTGCTTTCCGGCCAAAACTGACATGATCGATGTAGATGATATAGGGAGTCCAGCGGGTCAACAATGCTTGTCATGTTGTACTTTTAACACACTACCATGGTTTATCCTGTAAATGTAATGTTAATCTATAGATAAAATTCCCATTGAGCACACTTAATCTGTACAAGCAAGGAACTGGAGTATGAGCATTTTTTAAAAATTTCTGTGTTCTGTGTTGCTGAAAGGCCGTAACACCAGATGACTGTATAGATGGTCTTTTCTCTTTCTGCTATCAGCATGATACTGAATGACTTTGTACTGAAAAGATTATTTGAGGATCGATAAGATTAAAGGAATAATCTGTGTTCAATGCAAATTAAGATCAATCAACAGTATTTGTGGCATAATATTGATTACCATAAAAATACATTTAGACTCGTCCCTCTTTTAAAAAAGAAAAAAAGGTTGTAATAAGGCACTTACAATGGCCGCAAATGTGGCTAATTGTTTTAGGGTTTAAAGACAGAAATGCTAAGTTTATAATTGAATAAAAGCGCTTGCATTAATTCTTCTGTTAAATCATAATTTTTACAGTTGTTTTAGGGTTTGTTGACATTGCATCACGTCATTTTGTAAAGTTGTACAAAAGAATTTTACAGAATGTTAGTAAGTGATTTTGTCACAAACAATTTTTACACACATTCTTTGTCTTGTCTATACCTTTTTGACACAGTGAGTATTTTAATGTTCTAAAATTTATCCCATTAACTTCTATTGTAATTGTCTCACTGGAACACACATTTTTCCTTTTTTAAAGAAAAGGGGCCAGTCCCAATTTCCCCTTTTTATTCTTCTGAAGTCATACGACTGCTTTGTGCGAGTAACCGACCGAAATGAAAGTCGTTATTTGCAGAGGGCGTTTTTACACCTGACTAATTTTAAGCATTTGTTTCGGAAACTGGTCTGTTTTCTCACACTCGGATCTGCACCAAAACAATCGGTCTGATTTCAAACAAATTCTAGAATGGGTCATATGAGAATACAAATGTAGAAGAACACTGTAGAGAACAATATGCAAATGTAATTTGTGTGTTTTGTGATCGGTGTACCTGTTAGGGACAACATGAAAGTGATCAAATAATAACAATTCTAATTTTTGGTCGCTATTCATTGGTTCAGAAATTTGCGGATGCCTCTGGTGCAGTTTTGCCATGATTCAGTCTTTAATGGTTTAAATTTTGTTTGCATTCTTTAAATGTTCATTAGGCCCATGCACGTGCCATTCTGTCGTGTGAGTGTTGTGTAGGAGATGATCTGGAGCTGCTGCCGTTCGTGGCTCATGCCATCTGTAGTTTGTGGAGAGATGTGGGCATCAGGGTGGCAGCGGCCAGAGGGCACGACTTCTGCCTCAATGATTCTGCACTCTAGTGAGTAACCTTTATTCAGACTCCCTCAGTCGTGTGTGGATGTACTGTATTATGGGGCTGTGATTTCAATTTACTGCATGACTTTGACATGATGCTGTCATTTCTACCTCTTTAAAAAATAATTTTCTTGCCCAACAGAGGTGGGTGTGGATAAAGTGGGCAAAATGACAGTGTCACCATGTGCATGTGAGCCTTTTGAGCAGAAGGACTTGCACATTCAGATATATCTGCTTTTATCACATGCAAGTTGACAAATGGCAGTCATGGATCCTTCTACATTTCTGGGGTTGGAACACCAAGTAAACCTCTCTAGTGGTGAAAAATTCAACATATGATGCTTTTTGATATTTATTTTTATTGATTCCACAGAAGACACAAAAAACAAAACATAAATACATGGAATCAAGAGTTAATCCCCAACCCGACCCCCAAAAAAGTGTGTGTGTGACATCCACAGCTAAACCTCACTCTCCGCTACCTCTCCCCAAGAATTCCAATCACTTGCCCCACTTCCCAACAAACAAATCTAAATTACCCAATCTACAACATATCATCTCATATGCTACCACCCTCCCCATCTCTGCACTCCACTCTTGAAATGGATGACTTCCATCCCCTCAAAGCAATCTGTCTGGAAACCATCACACTTGTTCCTCATATCGATGACCTGCCCATTGCCCAAAACTGAATCAGAGTGCCTAACATTTCACACATGACACACTGAACCTTCATCCAAAACCCCTGGATCTCAACACCACACCAAAATGCATGGGCCGTATCTCCATCCTCCAATTGGCATCACCAGGAGGTTGGTGTGTCTTAAGACCGAGCCTATACAAACATTTCTTAAGGATAAGGACATTTGACCCAAAATAAGGTTTTCTGGATGTATTTCTATTGTGCAGTTAAAACCCGTCTAATAACTTAAATCCAATAAGTTGTCAATTTAGAGCGCACTTGTAGAATTTTTCTGTAATGTGCCTTATTTCTCCAATCCATTTTTACCAGCTATTGTATTTACTTTGAATAATAGAAAACAAATCTAATTTGTATCTTCCAAGCATATTCCCTCCAAACACTGGATTGAGTAGTATGGCATGTATTATGATATTTCTTCACAGTCTTGCTGACTAATTTTTATTTTTTATTCATCCTCCCACCTACATATAATTGTATTCAGAGTACATTATTGTATTAAAACCTTTTTTTTTTTTAAATCACCCCACAGATTTCATATTGGCAAACTATGGCCTCATAGAACCTCAGTCTGATAGAAAATGTGTGTGCAGAACTGAAAAAGCAGGCCTATAAACCAAAGGCCTATAACCAGTTCTGTCTGGAGGAATGGGCCAAAATTCCAGCAACTTATTGTGAGAATCTTATGGACGGCTACCCAAATGGTTAAACCAAGTTAAACAATTTAAATCAATGCTACCAAATACTAACAAAGTGTATGCAAGACTGGGCGATAAAACGATATCAATATTTATCGCGATTAAAAAAAACAACTCCATGATATCGACGATAAGCTTTTAATTAATTTTCGATATTCTGCCTGTGTTCTACATCTAGACATGCGTGTTGCTAAAAACACTAGCGGTTTGGCTTGCTTATCGTATGTTTCCACTGGCGCGTGCCAAGCGAATGCGAGTGCTTTCAATTCCTTCCTATGGAAGCTGAGCCTCAAGCTCATGAGGTGGTTTGTAAAATTGACCGCAGCGTGGGGCAAGCGGTTCCCTAGCGTTGGGAGTGGCTTTGTGCGGATTTCTTCCACTTCAGTGGAAACGCAGCCTCAGACTGCGTGAAGTTATTGCCTCTGCTATGCAGGTCACCGCGTTCTGAACCCCAGACTGATTCCATCTTGACTGCAAGACATGACGACGGTTACGCCCTCTCATCGTTTCTAGTGAGCAGCGCGACAAAATGGTGCTGGTTACATCATAGATGATCTTTCTGCGCCGTATTCTTGAATATTTTTCTTTAGCACTGAAACACGCTTCATTGATGCCCTGTCCCGGGCCGCACCCGCTTCCTCTTTTCCCCACATGTGAGTAAACATGAGGTGTGTTTCCAGAGCGCCTTTTAGACCATAAAGTTTTTTTCTTTCTAAATTTGATTAATCCGTATGTTCTAAGCCATTTAATAGTAAACAAATAGATTTCCTTTCTAATTTTGTGAAGTTATTCAGATTTCATCATCTGACAAAACAATTACTAGTTTGTAGCCTAGAAAAATGGTCATTCAGACTTTTACATTTTCAAAAGTTTCTCTGTGGAGGTACCCCTGAACCCCCATAAAGTATGAAAATAATTATGTAAAAAATGGTGGCGTAGTGGGCTAAAGCACTGAACTGAAGACGGTTGTAGGTTCGATTCCCACAGTCACCACCATTGTGTCCTTGAGTAAGGCACTTAACTCCAGGTTGCTCCGGGGGGATTGTCCCTGTTAAAAGTGCACTAAGTCGCTTTTTGTATAAGAGCATCTACCAAATACATAAATGTAAATCTTATAACATTCATATCCAACTGCACTCAATTGATAAACTATTAAATATTGTAATATTTTCATAGAATATCCCTCAGACACCACTGCATTGTCGGTGTTTGGGGCCCCAACGCAGTTTTGTAAAGACTATTTAGACCGTTTAGGATTTTGTTTTCTCTTTTTTTTTGGAAATTCAAAAAAATTTGCAAATGTGGGGTGTTTTTTTTTTTTAAAATATCGAATAATATGAAAGCATATTGTGATAATATTTTTTGCCATATTGCCCAGCCCATGTAAACTTCTGATCCACTGGGAATGTGATGAAAGCTGAAAAATCATTCTCTCTACTGTTATTCTGACACTTTACATTCTTAAAATATAGTGATCCTAACTGACCTAAGACAGGGAATGTTTTCTATGTTAAATGTCAGGAATTGAGAAAAACTGAGTTTAAATGTATTTGGCTAAGTTGTGTGTAAATGTCTGATTTCAACTATCTATTGATTTAAATGTGTTTCTTTGTTTGGGTAGGAACAGGGATATAATAATAGGTTAACCCATTTGATACATTTCCATCTTCCTCCATTTCACTTTAGATTCTTCAATATAGGTTGAATTTTGGCAGCTTTATGATAATTTATTAAATTTGTGAATTCTAGTCCTCCTAGCCTTGACAACTTAAGAATTAATAATTTTAGGTTTCTTATTATCCCATGTATGTTTACAAAGTAGTTTTTCATTGTCTAAAAACACTGGATATACTACTATCTGGTTGATTTTGATAAAGGAAAATAAAGTGTGTGTGTGTGTGTGTGTGTGTGTCAAATAAATACAAAATCTTTTATCCATCCATATTCAACTGCTTATCCGAAGTCGGGTCGCGGATTTAATCTCTCCACCTAGTTCTGGGTCTTTCCCGAGGGCTCCTCCCGGCTGGACGTGCCTGAAACACCTCCCTAGGGAGGCGCCCAGGGGGCATCCTTACCAGATGCCCAAACCACCTCAACTGACTCCTTTCCAATCTCTAAGGTAGAAGCCCACCACCCTTCTGAGGAAGCCCATTTCGGCCGCTTGTACTCGCGACCTAGTTCTTTTCGTGACCCAGCCTTCATGACCACAGGTGAGGGTAGGAACAAAAATTGACCGGTAGAGCTCAGCTCTCTTTTCGTGACAACGGTGCGATAGAGCGAGTGCAATACCGCCCCCGCTGCCCCGATTCTCTGGCCAACCTCCCGCTCCATTGTACCCTCACTCGTGAACAAGACCCAGAGGTACTTTAACTCCTTCCCTACCCGGAGTACGCACTACATCGGTTTCCTGCTGAGATCCATTGCCTCCGATTTAGAGGTGCTAATCCTCATCCCAAAATCTTTTAGATTTTAAATAATTGTTCACATACACATTGAAATATCAGACGTTTTAATTTTTTATTTTAAAGTCACATTAAGAATTTGTTTGCAGCAGTCCTCTTGAGCTCTCGTAGCAGCTGCTGTTTCTTGTTGTATAAGTGTCTTTAATTTCTTCATAATTTACAGTTATCCCTTGTACTGTGTAAATCATGTGTTTTAAGTCGTCATGAATTCATGCTGAACTCTTGAGCAGTGTAAAATGCCTTTTAAAACTGTTTTGTGCACAGTTGAAATTATTTAAATTCTTAATTTCTTAGTAATTTCAGCAGAGATACAGTATTGTGCAAATGTTTTAGGCACTTGTGAAGATTAAGACAAATCAGGGCTCAAAGCTAACGATTTTTTTGTACTGGCCCCAACACAAAAATGACAAACAGCTGTTTTTACCATCATGGCTTTAAAAAAAATGTGTCAGAAGATAAGCATTATTTACATATCTTATGTTTTTAATACAATGTTCCCCTGGGCCTGGGTAGCTCTGCGACTACAGAAGCCGACTACCACCCCTAGAGACGCAAGTTTGAATCCAGGGCATGCTGAGTGCCTCCAGCCAGGTCTCCTAAGCAACCAAATTGGCCCGGTTGCTAGTGAGGGGAGAGTCACATGGGGTAACCTCCTAGTGGTCAATATAATGTGGTTCGTGCTCTGTGGGGCGTGTGGTAAATTGTGCGTGGATGCCGCGGAGAATAGCGTGAAGCCTCCACATGCGCCATGTCTCCGGTCACACGCGTGATGAGATGCGTGGATTGATGGTCTCTGACGCGGAGGCAACTGAGATTTCGTCCTCTGCCACCCAGATTGAGGGGAGTCATTACGCCACCACAAAGACTTGGAGTGAATTGGGAATTGGGCATTCCAAATTGGGGACAAAAAGGGAGTAACTTTTAAATGCAATGTCCGCCAAAATGTAACCGCATTTTATAATTCGCAAGATGTGATTTATGCGCTTAACATGTATAAATTCATAAATGCATCATATTAACCTCAGCCGTCCTGCCATTTACACATGTTCTTCTAAGCCAAGAGTTCTGTGGAGGATATTATGGGTTTTCGGTCACTCATTTAGTCATGCTGTCATGCAACTTTTGCCCATGTTTAGTGTTTTCACAAGAGGGATCAAAGATTTATTCACAGAGTTAAAGATGTGATTTATTGGCTGAGAGAACAGACTTGCTACTAAATCGGTTATGTGTAATATAAAGTAGGTAGATATTAGGCCTAATCTGTGTATTAACTGTAGCATGAAATCAGACAACCCAAACAAGACCAACACTGACCGATATACATAGAACAAAAGTACCTATATGGTCCAGAAATGAGACCTGTAACAGGTGTTTTATGAGGATGATATGAAGTATACTGTTTCAAATATTCATCTTCACCCTGCAGCTGAACAGCTCTGATAATTATAGCCTAATAGCCATAGTGATCTTGCTGCTTTTCATATCAAACGCCATTATGTCGAATTGATGTTTACGTTTTGAAATGCTGCCTAATTAAATGTATACTTATATTTTGGATATTGAGCAGGGGAATGTGCGGGGATACTTAAAATGTTGTAAAACAGTGTTTGGATTTTCCAGCTATTTTCTACACGTTGGTAATATATGCTGATAAGACACTTGGAAAAGAGTGCTAGGAGAGTGCTCTCATTGTCTGCACAATCTGTGTCTTGGCACGTCAAGTATATTAAAGATAAATATACTTGCGCTCGCTCCTCGGTTGGTAGACTTTGTTCGCTCCGTGTATTTTTTGCGCGCGCTCGCTTGTTTGCTCACACTAATGTTATAAATGCAGCATTGGCCCGATCGGGCAAGTGACCGTTCTAGCAACTGGCCCGAATTCTCACACTGGCCCCGTGCCATCGGGCAGTCCTTATTGTCGAGTCCTGCAAATGCTTTTGTGAAACGTCTTAAGTGCCTAAAATGTTTGCACAGTACTGTGAATCCCGCTGAGTCTCTCACGAGAGGTGAATCTACAGCGTGACGCATTTACATGTTTCCATTTGATCATACTATAAATATTGGGGGGTTGTAATTGCTTGTTGTGATTTTATTAAAGCAAACCCTGCTTCTGACAGGCTGACACCATGTCTCCTGCTTCATTCTCTACATTTTGTTTCCCCTTTTTGGGGTCATTCATTGGTAGTCAGAATGACTGTGGATGATGTGAAGGGTGTTTATATGATGTTTGTCCTTGGGTAAGATTTATACAGTGCAGTCATTCAGACATCTGTTGCACTAAAAATGCACCAATTATCTCTCCATGGTTCATCTCTATTGGGGGGGGGGGGGGGGGGGGGTTATTCTGATAGGGTAAACAATCTTCCTGTTTGAAATGTTGCTTGATTTGACAGTGTTGGAACTTTTCTCATTTTATTTCTTAAGTCTAAAAGTATTATATTTAGTAATTTATAAGTATTTTAGTTTTTGTCATCTAATAACAAATGACTGAATATTTTGACGTTAACAAATCTATAAGTAGTTTAAGTTTATAGTGACCTCTGCAGGATCATGGGTGGTGTAGTTTTTCTCCTGGATTTCCACCGTTTTAAATTCGTTAAATAATTATGCGAACTAATGGGTTCAACTGAAGCATATACCACTGATTAATAACCTCACAGCTCATGGTCTGTCTTTTAAAGGTTTACAAATCAGTTTGCCTATGGAGAAGATGAATGAGGTTTTTACTTATGAAATCAGACTGTTGCGATTCTATTGTCAAGTGCTATGACTGTTGCGGGAGATTACATTTTTAATATTTTTTTTTTTTTTATTCTAACAGTTTATTGTTGAAGAAAAATTAATAGGCAGTTTGTTCTGTCTGAGAAATGAGAATATAATGTCATTGTTTTGATCAGTAGTTTCTTCTTGTACACCTAGTTTCTTTGAGAATATAAGTCGTATCATCGCCCCAAACTACATCCCGACTGAAACTGATGTGCTGCGAGTGCGAGTGAGGACCACTGGAGTCATCGAGACCCAGTTCAGAGTCAACGACTTGCTATACAGGTAACGCCATGATGCTTGACACTGTTTTAGTTTATAACAACTACTGTCATGCTTATGTTCTTCTGTTTTATTTGCATAAAGTGTTTCTTCATGCTAGCCATGTCCATATAAACTCGACAAAAAAGAAACGTTCTCATTTTCAACTGCTTTTCATCTAACTTAACGTGTATATATTTGTATGAACATAAAAAGATTCAACAACTAATGCCGAGTTTACATGATTTTTGGCCCAATTTTCACTGACAGTTTTGCAGATATCGCCGTCAAAACCCTGAAATCGTAGGCAAATCGGAGCTCGCTTCTGTGAGCGACGCTCGTAAATGTATGAACAATCAAAGACGCGATTTGAGAGAAGCGCCGATGCGTGCGCGAGATATCTAGAATGTTAAATATCTGGTCTGCGAATGGGAAATGTTTTGACTGAATACAACTGCAGCGTTGACATGCGGCCAATGACACAGCAAGAAACGGAAGTTCCAGTGGGAGTCCTGATGTACCTGCAACATAACATCAACTAGCATGGGTACGCTATGAAGAGTCTCATTGGACCGAAGAAATGGAGGAAAAATTAATGTAACATTGGCAGGAGCACCAGATTTGCTGTTTCATCTGAACAGTACACAACCAGGTGGAGATAGAAAAGAGTTTGAGAGAAATTGCCAAATTATCTTGGACAGTCAGGTAAGCAAATATGTACAGTGCATCTGGAAGGTATTCACAGCGCTTCACTTTCCATATTTTGTTATGTTACAGCCTTATTCCAAAATGGATTAAATTCATTAATTTCCTCAATTCTACAAACAATACCCTGTAATGACAATGTGAAAAGTTTGTTTGAAATCAAAGAACAGCGAGGGCCAAACTGTCCCGGGCCATCAGAGAGGCAAAGCATGCGCGCGCCCAGGGAATCCACAGTCACTTCCAGGACAGCGGCGCATGTCGAGGGGCATCCAGGCCATCACCAACTACAGAACAACATCAGTTGCCTGTGACAAAGATGTCTCCCAGATGCGCTGAACGACTTCTATGCTCTGTTTGAGGCACAGAATGACGTGGTGGCGAGGAAGACCACCCCTCCTCCCAACGACCAGGTGCTCTGTCTTACCATGGCTGATGTGAGAAACTGTGGAGTCAACCCACGGATGGCTCCTGGACCAGACAACATTCCTGGCAGAGTGCTCAGATGTGCAGACCAGCTGGCAGATGTTCTTACCAACATCTTCAACAGCTCTCTGAGCAGCACTGTCATTCCAACGTGCTTCAAGGCCACCACCATCGTCCCCATGCCAAAGAAGTCTTCAGTGTCCTGCCTCAACGACTACCAACGCACTCACACCCATCATCATTAAGTGCTTCAAGAGGCTCGTCGTGAGGCACATTAAGACCCAGCTGCCTCCCTCACTAGACCCACTGCATTTCACATATCGTCCAAACTGTTCAACAGACAACGCCATCGCCACCACCCTCCATCTGGCTCTCACCCACCTAGATGAAAAGGACTCATATGTTCGAATGCTGTTCATAGACTTCAGCTCCACATTCAACACAATAATTCCTCAGCACCTGATTGGAAAACTAAAACCTACTGGGCCTGGACACCTCCCTCTGCAACTGGATCCTGGACTTCGATTCCAGTCCGGATCGGGAATGGCATCTCCACCACACTGTGCACTGGGGCCCCCAGGGCTGTGTGCTCTGTTCACTCTGCTGACTCACGACTGTGCAGCAATGCACAGCTCGAATCACATCCATAAAGTTCGCCGATGACATGACCGTGGTGGGACTCATCAGCAAGAACGACGAGTCTGCATACAGAGAGGAGGTGCAGCGGCTAATGGACTGGTGTAGAGCCAACAACCTGTCTCTGAATGTGGACCAATCAAGAGATGGTTGTTGACTTTAGGAGAGCACAGAGAACATTGACGGCTCCTCTGTGGAGTTGGTTAAGAGCACCAAATTCCTTGATGTTCACCTGGCAGAGAACCTCACCTGGTCCCTCAACACCAGCTCTATTACCAAGAAAGCCCAGCAGCGTCTCTACTTTGTTTGAAGGCTGAGGAAAGCACATCTCCCGCCCCCCCATCCTCACATTCTATAGAGGGACTATTGAGAGTGTCCTGAGCAGCTGCATCTCTGCCTGGTTTGGGACTTGCACTGTTTCAGACCACAAAGCCCTGTAGAGGATAGTGAGGATATCATCTGGGTCTCTTCCCTCCATCAAAGACATTTACACAAACCGCTGCATCCGCAAAAGCAACCAGCATTGTGGAGGACCTCACACAAACTCTTCTCCCTCCTGCCATCTGGCAAGAGGTACCGAAGCACTCGGGCCTTCATGGCCAGACTGTGTAACAGCTACTTTCCTCAATACTCGGAGACTGGTTTGACACAAACCTGTACACCATCCAACTTTTGCACATGTCCAGAGTTGCACTTTCATTCATTGTCACTTTATCTTGCTGCTACCTCAACAACTGCTATGTCCATATCACTATTTCATAGTATGTTATGTTTACATTTGCCATTTTTTTTGAAAGTGTCATCTTTTTGCACTATTCATTACAAATGTGTACTGGTCGGCACTGCACTGTCTCTTACTGTGTCTATTGTCCTGTTCCTTTTTAGTAATTTATTGTACTGTCCCATACTCTTTTGCACACTTTATGTAGAAATATTATTTAGTCTGTAGTCTCATGCAGTTCTGTGTTTGTCCTATGTTGTTATGTAGCACCATGGTCCTGGAGGACCATTGTCTTGTTTCGCTATGTACTGTACTAACTGTATATGGTTGAATGACAAAAAAAAACATTTGAGTTGACTCCACCAATTAGGCCTGTATGGTAGAGTGGCCAGACAGAAGCCACTCCTCAGTAAAAGGCACATGACAGCCTGCCTGGAGTTTGCCAAAGGCACCTGAAGCACACTGAGACCATGAGAAAAATTCTCTGGTCTGATGAAACAAAGATTGAACTCTTTGGCCTGAATGGCAAGTGTCATGTCTGGAGGAAACCAGGCACCGCTCATTACCTGGCCTATACCATCCCTACCTTGATGCATGGTGGTGGCAGCATCATGCTGTGAGGATGTTTTTCAGTGGCAGGAACTGGTAGACTAGTCAGGATCGAGGGGAAAGCTGAATGGAGCAATGTACAGAGACATCCTTGATGAAAACCTGTTCCAGAGCGCTCTGGACCTCAGACTGGGGCAAAGATTCATCTTCAAACAGGACAACGACCCTAAGCACACAGCCAAGATAACAAAGGAGTGGCTACGTGACAACTCTGTGATTTGTTCTTAAGTGGCCCAGCCAGAGCCCAGACTTGAACCCGATTGAACATCTTTGGAGAGATCTGAAAACGGCTATGCACTGACGCTCCACATCCAACCTGATGGAGCTTGAGAGGTCCTTCAAAGAAGAATGGGAGAAACTGCCCACAAATAGGTGTGCCAAGCTTGTAGCATCATACACAAAAATACGTGAGGCTGTAATTGGTGCCAAAGGTGCTTCAACAAAGTATTGAGAAAAGGCTGTGAATACTTAGGTGTTTTCTACACATTATTTTCTGAAATGCATAACTCGTGCATTTGTTTTCGTATCACTTCTCGTGTGTACTCTGTTGTGAAATGTAATTTGCAGTCCAGGGAGAGTTGTCGGGGATTCGTCAATAGTGAAATGTATTGTATGTATTATGTTCTCCCCTGACACGATTCCTTGTGTAATTTGAAAACTCTACGGCTTCCATGACAAGATAGAAAGTTGTGTAATATGAACGGTACCACGATCCGATGTCTTTGAAATTCGTGTAGTGTGTAGGCGGCATAAGACAAACTGAACAAGTTTCACAGACATAAGACTAACAGAAATGGAATGTGTCCCTGAACAAAGGTGGGGTCAAAAGTAACAGTCAGTATCTGGTGGGGCCAGAACAAGCAGTATGGTTATGAAGGTCATGTCAGGATGAGCCTGCAGGAAGGTTACCACACAAGGGAGGAGGTTGCCTTCCCTGTAACGCACAGTGTTGAGATTGCCTGCAATAACAAAAAGCTCAGTCTGGTGATGCTGCGACGCTCCGCCCCAGACCGTGACAGGCCCTCCACCTCAAAATCGATCCCGGTACAGGCCTCGGTGTAACGCTCAATCCTTCGATAAACGAGAGTCTGATCATCACCACTGGTGAGGCAAAACCGCATCTCGTCTGTGAAGGGCACTTTTATGCCAGTCCTGTTTGGTCCAGCGAAGGTGGGTTTGCGCCCATAGGCGACCATTGTTGTCGGTGATGTCTGGTAAGGACCTGTCTTACAACAGGCCTACAAGCCGTCAGTCCAGCCTCTCCCGATTGCAGGCAGTCTGAGCACTCATGGAGGTATTATGCGTTCCTGGTATAACTCAATTGTGGTGGTGGTGGTGGTTGTCATCCTGTACCTGTCACGCAGGTGTGATATTCAGTTGTACCAATCCTGTGCAGGTTACACGTGGTCTGCCACTGCGGCGAGATTCCGGTCTACCTGTATCGCTGTCTTAAGCGTCTCTCAGTACGGACATTGCAATTTATTTCCCTGGCCACATCTGCAGTCCTCATGCCTTCATGCAGCATGCCTAAGGCACGTTCATGCAGATGAGCAGGGACTCTGGGCATCATTCTTTTGGTGGGGTGTTTGGTTTTTTTTTTTGCAGAGTTTGTCTTGATGTTCACAAAGAGACAAATGAGTTTGAGCTTGTTCGCTCGTCACAGTGATTTACACCGCAATAGCAGTTTGTGTGTGTATCCTTGAGTGTTTCAAATGCAGTGGAAAGTTTTCTCTGCTTTTTCAGATGGTGTAATTGGGCCATTTCTTGCACCTCTCCTGTGACCGCAGGCTCAGTGTGTACTATTACTTTGCAGCTTTGTCTTATTGTTTTTTTGGTATTGACGTGTGCAATTCTCCCTTGCATGGTAAAGGCGTCTGTAGAGCTCAACAGTCGGGTTTTATTTTTCCAATTAAAATATAACATTTGGTAACTGTTATATGCACCTACACATGGAGGCCAACGAGCACCATTTCTGTTACTGTATACAGAGGTGTAGCACCAAACGTTGGGCCCCCTAAATAATTTGTGGTTGGGGTTATATACTGTATAAATTGTTTTAGATGGATATTTAACTGTGGTATATTATTTATGCTACTCACAACATTATTTGAATCCAGCGATAAATTGGTGGAAAAAACCCCTGCATACAAACATTTTATTAAACATTTATAATTTACAAGTAGTTGTGTTGGCGAAGTAACCATTAGATCACTGAAATGAGAGGGGTGTCAGGAAATGAGGTCTCCCGGTTGTTTTAGCAATTCATATCTTAGATATTTAGGGTCCAAAATAAATTATTAACCTAATTATAATATTTGTAAATTATCAAATTATTTATAAAAAAAAAAATTCAAGCCATGCAAATTAATTTTGCATTATTGTTATTTAAATGTATTTTTGTCAATGTGACCGTGGAATTATTTTGCTAATTGTTTCCTTGCAAATCAGTGACAAACACGGGTTATTAATTCTGTCATGAAAGTGAAAGTGAAACTGAACCTCATAGAAAAAATATTGTGGTCTGTGCAGGTTTAGGGGTGTTGTTAAATAACATTTAAAAGTAATTGGGGATTATATTAATGTTTCAAGTTCCGTTTAATGTTGTTTTATGTTATGACAATGGTTTATTTTTAGTTATCATGGGTGAGATTTGTTCCTATGATCCTGTCATGATTCATTTGTTGCGTCTTCTGCTGAATAGTTAATGCATGATTCTGTATTGATGCTTTTTAGGCTGCATTAACACTAGTGGCGGAGCTAGGGTTTTTTTCCAGTGGTGCCGTGGACCCCATTGGCCACCCTACTAGCATTAGCCGTTTTGGAAATATTTCTTTGTTTTGGGCACGGTTTTGTGTTTTAGAGGTGGAACAGTATCTGTACAACCACAAAACACAGGAGACTTAACATGTGCGCACAGCTGACTTAACTGGCCTGAAGCCTAGGAACCCCTGACTGCAATGGTAGGGTTATCTGTAGCATAATTTCTCCTGTCAAAGTTTGCCAGACCAAGTGAGCAGGAAAAGCAAATGTAAACGCGTAGACCGTGTGCAACGGAGATAATGGTCCATGCAGCACATGGTCACAGAATGATCTTTCCATGGGCCCCCCTCCAGTGAGTGCTCCTTTTTTAGCTGTTTTTGTTCCCCTTGCATATCAGTTACACACAACACAGGTTTCAGGATTTTACTGACATTTACTGACTGAAAAATATAAAAAAAAAAAAAACTCTAGGAATCCTAGATAAAGATTTCAGATTATACAAATTAAAACTTGACATGGGCTAGCACTTTCATTTGTAAGTAACATTAAAAACGCAGCTAATTCCCATTTTAACACTGTTTTAAATTTGGGAAGTTCAAGTCATTTTAGTGAATCGGTTTGTTGGGAATGTTATTAACCAGTTCAAATAAACGTTTCACTGATTCACTTTTTTTTTTTTTTATACATATTTTTATTAATGTCTGTTAAGAGCTGTTAAAGTCTGTTTTCGACCCTGCAATGTAAACTAGTGTTTTATAAGTTGTATTGATTGTAAATTGTTCAAGTTAGTGTAATTTATTTATTAATGTTACCATCCTACTTAATGTCACCCTAATTGAGATACTCATTGTCTTTTGCGCCAGATAAATTGTGTAGAATTTATATTAGATTAATGGTAGAATTAAATTATATCATTTAATGGTTCTAGTATTGCAAACATTCTTTAATAGCTTCAATGTAGACTTTAGGGTCTGCTAAAAGCCAGAACAGGGCAGGTAAGTCAAATTAACCAATAAAATCTGACTCGTGTTGATAAAATACTTATACTAATAATAAATATTGGATATGGTTCATGCATCCATTTAAATGTCTGATCTCATCCAGAGCACCATGTGAGACTGGGGGGGGGCAGTCGTGATGTCTCCACTCAGCTGGAGAGGAGGAATATGAATCGTGCCTGAAGTTATTAAATATTGATTGCTCGTATTTCCTCTTTCGCTCTCTTGCAAAAGAGGTGTGACAAATGAAGATCTTCATCCATCATTGTCTCTTTCCTTGCAGGATTCAGTTGTTCAGAGCACCAACATATTAACATATTTTTGTGTTCACTGCCAGTGCTGCCATGCAGTTGCTGGGAGCATCATTAACAGTACTTATGCAAAATTAAAAAGTCCCCCGAGATGCATTTGAAATCCTATTGAATTGGGTATCTTTTAATGGGATCTTGATTTGCCTAAAGTTGGCATCATAATGTGTTGATGTTGTCATGGCACATCCAAAACAACTGTGCAGTCAAAATGAATATAGGCCTGTTTTAAGATTCTTCCAAATGACCACAGATTTCAACAAACAAGGTTAGTTCATCCAAAGAATAAAATTCTGTCATTTGCTTGCCTTTTATGTTCTAAATGTATGATAATCTCTTTCATGGAACAGAGACAATTTTTAAATTTTTTTTTTTTTTTTTTTTTTTTTTTTTTTTTTTTTAGCTGAGCCAGGATAAGTGACTAACATATCTCCCCCATATCACAAGGGTGGTTTGTTCAGATTTATGAATATAAAATTGGCATCAAAAACTCTCCGCTCTGAGTGGAATGTGTATGAAGCGAATGGTCATCATAGAAGACATTTTCACAAAAGGGGTTTATTGTGCATTGGTGACATCACTTCATGCCATACCACTTCTCACAAAAACAAATGCTCTCCTTTTATAATCCAGCCCAATCCTTTTACATTTATTACCACAATACCTCTACTGCTTTAGTCTTATGTTATTAGGGTAAAGTGGCCTTTATTATGAATAATATCTATATGAATAATCCTTTGTTTATAGACTCTATGACGTGGGTGCTCGGCACTCTGAAAGAAAGAAGTGGTTCAGTCATTTCGACAATGTCCAGGCAGTGCTGTTTATGGTGGCTCTTAGTGGATATGATCAAAACATTGCTGAAAACCACTCCACGGTGAGTAGCATTGTGTATTCTTCCACTCATACTATTGTGTTTGTACTGATTTTATTCTCTTTAAGCCCTAATGGTGTTTGGGTGTCAGAGAATGTAAGTCAGACCCCAAACTTGGCAGGATGGTCCCAAATCTGCTACTTGGGCATACATGCATTCGACTTGGAACAAAATTTATATTCCATTTCATGTATTTCATCGGTCTGTAAAAAAAATTCATCCATTTTATAATATTCAGAAAACTTTTTCAAACTCCTTGGTCGTTTGTCTGAATTTAGTGTACAACACCTGTAGACCTCCCCTAAAGTTATTAAAAGAACTTTGATTTTCAAGTGTGACACCCCCCCCCCCCATATTCATTTATCGACCAAACATAACTAAACTTGGTAAGCTTTGAGATGTAGATATTTTGAAAATGCATACCAAATTTCATCCAATTATATATGGGGAGATATAACAAATGTCACAACCGTTTAATCAAGGAAATTGGACAACATTTTACTAATGTGCCAAATTATTTTTCTAATGCTGGAGTAGGGTTCACTAAAACAGTATAAATGTGTGCAAAGCAGTTTCAATTTTACACAGAAAAACATCCAAGATCTATTGGCAAATTTGGCCATTTCGATCATCTATTCACATGTGCTTGGACCCTGATTTCTTTTGTGGCTATATAGTATTTGACACTAGTCTATGCAGTTTGATTGTGGCTCAGGCATTTACAGGCAGTTATTCCATATTTGCTAAAGTATTGTTTTTGTGCTTGAGGGATTTTACACTTTTTGAATGCTGTCCGTTATCTCTCCAACAGAGCAGTCTGCGTGAAAGCATGGAGTTCTTCAGCTCTATATGTAACAGTACTTTCTTCAAAAGAGCTTCACTGGTGAGCTGCGCTTTTGTTATCAGGCCTGTAAAACCTACGAAATGTAACGAAGTCTTTTCAAACTATGCTTAACCATGGGTTAATGTTATTTTATTAATCCCTGTAAATTGAATACATCCATATTTATACAGTGCATTCATGAAGTGTTCAGACCCCTTCATTTTCACATTATGTTGCAGCCTTCTGCTAAAATGCTTTAAATTCTTTTTTTTTTTTCACATCAATCTACACTCCATACCCCATAATGACAAAGCAAAAACAAGATTAGTATTCAGACCCTTAACTCCGTACTTAGTTGAAGCACCTTTTGGAAGCAATTACAGCCTCAAGTCTTTTTGTGTATGATGCAATAAGCTTTGCACACCTGTTGGGATGGTATTGTGCAGGTGATGAGCGACGCCTGGTTCCTCCAGACATGATGCTTGGAATTGAGACCAAGCTGTTCAATCTTCATTTCATTAGACCAGAGAATCTTGTTTCTCACAGAGTCCTTTAGGTGCTTTTTAGCCCAGATCAGTGGAGTGTTGCAGTGATGGTTGTCCTTCTGCAAGTTACTCCTAACTCCACACATGATCTCTGAATCTCAACCAGAGTGACCATCAGGTTCTTGGTCTTTTCTCTTACCAAGGCCCTTCTCCCCCGATTGCTCAGTTTGGCTGGGTGTCCAGCTCCAGGAAGAGTCCTGGTTGTTCCAAACTTCCATTTTAAGAATTATGGAGGCCACTGTGTGCTTGGGAACCATCCATACAACCGAATGTTTTTTTTTTTTTTGTAGCCTTCCCCAGATTTGTGTCTCTGAGCTCTGCAGGCTGTTCCTTTTAAGTGTGTGTGTGTGTGTGTGTGTGTGTGTGTGTGTGTGTGAATCATGTCCAATCAATGGAGTTTGCCACAGGATGACTCCAATCACAATGTAGAAACATCTCCGAGATGATCCATACAAATGGGATGCACCTGAGCTAAATATCTTGTGCCATAGAAAAAGGTCTGAATACTTATGATATTGCATTTAAAAAAAAAAAGTTAATACATTTGCAAAATTAGCAAATATCAGTTTTTTGCTTTGCCATTATGGGGTATGGAGTGTACATTTGATGTGAAACTAATTTAAGCATTTTAGCATAAGGCTGCAACATAAAATGTGAAATGAAGGGGTCTGAATACTTTCTGAATGCACTGTATATTATCGTGACACTTTTCTCATAGCATTGTTACTTTCAACACTGAGCAATAGTTGTGTACATTTTTATACAATTATTGAAGTAGGTTGCCTAAAATGAGTGCAAAATCTGAAATCCGGATTTCACAATGTATTAATCTTGTAAAGGAAAAACTAATACTACTGTATTAGTAGCGTGAAATCTGACCAGCCCGGATGAATGGCTAATGCAGAGTATATGAAGCGTGAATGCTTAACCCTGTTATATAATCACGTGTTATTCCAAATGTGGATAACCCAAGTATTTTTTTTCTACCAAAACAATTGTAGTACTGTTTAAGCTTGAATGTATTTGTCTTTAATATATATAGTTTGAATCCTCCTGTATTCTGTTAATCCATTAACAGGATCTGGATCCATAAACCCCTCCTTTTGCCCTCAGCAGAACATCACATAATTGCCTGTGATATCTATATTAAGTGTGATGCACTGGGGAGAGTTATTTCAAAGAGCTCTTGAAGCAAACCTGTTTAATTGGACTCATTGAGATTAAGTGTGGGGTATGCGTCAATGCCATCATATGATGCATGCAGTGCGTCAGTAGAACAGGGTTAAACCTGTCTATACAATCAATTTATAGCTTTCCTTGTCATTTTCGTGATACAATTTTTACATTCATGTGCTTATTAAAAAAATCAGGTGTAGGATTTCAAGAGAAATGCATTTTGTCTATGCTAATAATTAAGTATTTGTCTGAATATTACAAAACATTGAACATGTTTGTCCTGCATTAAGTGATGAGAAATTTGAAGGTTTCAGATGTTATCAGTTTTTAAACTCTTAATCTTTTTAATTGTATTCTCAGGTTTTATTTATGAACAAAATTGACCTGTTTGGTGAGAAAATATTGTATTCTGGGAGACACCTGCGACTTTATTTGCCAGACTTTAAAGGTAAACGCTTGTATTTATTTCACACTTAAAGAAAATGTGAAACCTAATAAGAGCATGTCTGGGTCATAATATACCACAAAATCCAAAACCAAAAATAAATGAGATTTTATGTGAGAATTTAGTGGTGTGTTGTGTGTGTTGTGTGTTGTGTGTGTGTTTTTTTTTTTTTTTTTTTTTTTTTAAAACATTAAGATACAGTAGCAAGAACGTGTGTTAGACCTATGAAATCAAATATTTTTCTGCATTAATTGGTCAGAAAATGTGATCTAATCTTGAAAGTCACAAGACAAACACAATGTTGCTTCAGCTAACAACACACACACACACACACACAATTATAATCTTTCATGTTTTTACTGAACATGTCCCATTTAAACATTCACATTGCTGTGGAAAAGTAAGTGAACCCTTGTATTTAATAACCAGTCGATCCTCTTCTGGCAGCAATAACCTCCATCAAATGTTTCCGTTAGCTGCGGATTAGACTTGCACAATGTTCAGAATGAATTTGACCATTCTCCTTCTAGAACTGCCTCAGTCAGCTCAGCCATGTTGTTGGGATATTGTGTGAACTGCTCTCTTGAGGTCATTTCACGGCATCTCTATTGGATAAAGTTTTGGGCTCAGACTGGGCCACTTCAAAAGTGGATTTTCTTTTTTAGAAGCCATTCTGTAGTGGATTTACTTGTTTTGAATGTTTTGGTTCATTGACCTGTTGCATCACCCAACTTCTACTGAGCTTCAGCTGGCACACAACCACCCTGACATTATCCTGTAGGATATCTTGATAAACCCTGAAGCAGCCCCAATCATGATGCTCCCTCCATCGTACTTCACCGTTGGGATGATGGTTTTTATCTTGGCATGCGGTGCCCTATTAATGCCATACTTGGTGCTGGATGTTCTTAAACTATTCAACCTTGGTTTCATCAGTCCACAAAACATTTTACCAGTAGCGTTGTGGAGCATCAAGTTGGCATTTTGGCAACCTACAGGCACGTAGCAATGTAGCAAAAAAAACCTTCCTTTTGTGGTGTCCTGCCATGGATACAATGCCTGTTTAATGTTTTCCAAATAGTAGACTCATGAACAGATGTTAACCAGTTCAGAATCAGCTTTATTGCCAAGTATGCTTACACATACAAGGAATTTGTCTTGGTGACAGGAGCTTCCAGTGCACAACAATACAAACAATACCAAATAAACAGCAGCAAGACATAGGTAATTAAAAAAAAAAAAAAAAAAAGACTAAAAATAATTATACATGCGTACATACACTCACCATCATACATACCTACATGCACACGCGTAGTGCAAATCTATTACAATCTGTTATATAAAGAACAAAATACAGTATATTATGTACAGAGCAATGTAAGTAATGGCAGAAGTGGATATGTTGGATAATATAAATTGACTTAAACTGTGTATTGCACATAATTATTGCTCAATGGGGCAATTTAATTGTTCAAGAGATGGTTAGCCTGAGGGGAAAAAACTGTTCCTGTGTCTGACGGTTCTGGTGCTCAGAGCTCTGAAGCGCCGGCCAGAAGGCAACAGTTCAAAAAGGTAGTGGGCAGGGTGAGCGGGGTCCAGAGTGATTTTACCAGCCTTTTTCTTCACTCTGGAATTGTATAGTTCTTGAAGAGGGGAGGGGGGAGGGGGGGGACAACCAATAATCTGCTCAGCAGTCCGGACTGTCCTCTGTAGTCTTCTGATGTCCGATTTCGTAGCTGCACCAAACCAGACAGTTATTGAAGTGCAGAGGACAGACTCAATGACTGCTGAGTAGAACTGTTTCAGCAGCACCTGTGGCAGGTTGAACTTCCTCAGCTGGCAAAGGAAGTACAACCTCTGCTGGGCCTTTTTCGCAATGGAGTCGATGTGCATCTCCCACTTCAGGTCCTGTGAGATGGTAGTGCCCAGGAACCTGAATGACTCCACTGCTGCCACAGTGCTGTTTAGAATGGTGAGGGGGGACAATGTTGGGGTGTTCCTCCTAATGTCCACAATCATCTCCACCATTTTGAACGTGTTCAGCTCCAGGTTGTTATGATTGCACCAGTGAGCCAGCCGTTCAACCTCCTTTCTGTATGCAGACTCATCATCCCGGATGAGGCCGATGACAGTGGTGTCGTCTGCAAATTTCAGGAGCTTGACAGAGCGATCCTTGGTGGTGCAGTCATTTGTGTAGAGCGAGAAGAGTAGTGGGGAGAGAGCACACATCCCTGAGGGGCACCAGTGCTGATGGTACAGGTGGTGGAAGTGAATTTTCCCTGTCTCACAAGCTGCTGCCTGTCCGTCAGAAAGCTGGTAATCCACTGACAGGTAGAGGTGGGAACAGGGAGTCGGTATAACTTAGTCCAGAGAATGGCTGGGATGATTGTTGAAAGCCGAGCTGAAGTCCACAAAAAGGACTTTCCAATGATACCTTAAAGTCTTTAGCTATCACTCTTGGGGTTTTTTTTTTTTTTTTTTTTTTTTTTTTTTTTTTTTTTTTTTTTTTTTAAACCTCTTCAGCATTCTGTGATATGCCCTTTTCTCAACTGGCCGGCCACTTCTAAGGAGAGTAGTCACAGTACAACATCGTCTTCAATGGAATATCAATCTATAAATGAAATTCTTCAAGATAAATTTGCAAACCTTTATGCAAAGCAACAATTCTTGATTAAGTCTTCTGACATCTTTTTTTTTTCTGTTGTTTTTTGCGAGGCACAGATGCTTCTTGTGAATTGGTAAACTCAATGTTTGAGTACTTTAAAAAAAAAAAGTCAATTGGCTCTAACCACCACCTCCAACTTAAATTGGATGCTAGGTTTGCCAACTCCTAATTAATTTGCTTTTGTTGATATCAGGAAAACCTACACTGTCAATGTTTTAATTATGTTTTCAATACATACAAGAACAATACAATAATTTCGTTTTATTAGTTAAAACAGATTGTTCATTATTGTAACTTGGATCAAACCAGATTTTAAGACAAATTTATACATGAAGCAAAAAAAAAAAAGAAACATCCCCTCACTTTCAACTGCTTTTATTTTCAGCAAACATAACATGTATATATTTGTATGAACATAAAAAGATTCAACAACTATGACATAACCTGAACAAGTTTCACAGACATGTGACCGACAGAAATGGAATAATGAGTCCCTGAACGAAGGTGGTGTCAAAATCAAAAGTAACAATGCCGCAGGTGGCCACACGAGACTAAGTACTGCAGTGCATCTCCTCCTCATGGACCGCACCAGATTTGCCAGTTCTTGCTGTGAGATGTTACCCCTCTCTTCCACCAAGGCCCTAGCCTTCACCCTCCCAATCCAACAGGTCCCAGACGTGCTCCATGGGATTGAGATCCGGGCTCTTTGCTGGCCATGGCAGAACGCAGACATTCCTGTCTTGCAGGAAATCACACACAGAATGAGCAGATGACTGGTGGCATTGCCATGCTGGAGGAGGTTGTCAGGATGAGCCTGCAGGAAGGGTACCACATGAGGGAGGAGGATGTAACACACATCCTGTAACGCACAGCGTTGAGATTGCTTGCAATAACAAGCATGGTCTGATGCCGTGCACTGCCACAGACCATGACGGAACCTCAAAATTGATCCCACTCCAGAGTACAGGCCTCGGTGTAATGCTCATTCCTTCGAAAAAACAAGAGTCTGACCATCATCTCTGGTGAGACAAAACTGTGACTTGTCAGTGCAGAGCACTTTTTGCCAGTCCTGTCTGGTCCAGCGAAGTTGGGTTTGTGCACATTGTTGCCGGTGATGTCTGGTAAGGACCTGACTTGCAACAGGCCCTCAGTCCAGCTGCTCTCAGCCTATTGCGGACAGTCTGAGCACTGATGGAGGGATTGTGCATTTCTGGTGTAACTCGGGCAGTTGTTGTTGCCATCCTGTACCTGTCCCACAGGTGTGATATTCGGATGTACCGATCCTGTGCAGGTGTTACACGTGGTCTGCCACTGCGAGGACAATCAGCTGTCCTTCCTGTATCGCTGTCTTAAGCGTGTCTCAGTACGGACATTGCAATTTATTTCCCTGGCCACATCTGCAGTCTTCATGCAGCATGCCTAAGGCACGTTCATGCAGATGAGCAGGGACTCTGGGCATTCCTTTTGGTGTTTTTCAGAGTCAGTAGAAAGTTTTCTTTAGTGTCTTAAGTGACCTTAATTCCCTATCGTCTGTAAGCTGTTAGTGTCTTAACGACAGTTCCACAGGTGCATGTTCATTAATTGTTTATGGTTCTTTGAACAAACATGGAAAGCTTTTGTTTAAAATGGAAAGATCTGTAAAGGTATTTGGATTTTTACTAAATTCTTTTCCAATGCAATGTCCTGAAAAAGGGACATTTCTTTGAGTTTTATATGGGCTTTTTTTTTTTTTGTTTATATGCAGGAAATTCCAAAGAGTTCACATACAACTACTTGCCAAACTATTTGCATTGACATTTTCATGGCAATTGAGCACATTTTAAACCCCCAAATTCTAATTTATGTACTGAAAAGATCTCATTCTTATTTTAAAGCATCTCTCTCTCTCTCTCTCTCTCTCTCTCTCTCTCTCTCTCTCGAGTTTTGAAAAATAACAAACGCTGTTAATAAGTGATTGATCTGTTTGTGTTTCTCTGCGGGCTGCAGGTCCTGACCGTGATGTGAACTCTGCTGCGCGATATGTGACTGATCAGTTTGTGTCATGTGCCACCACCTCAGGCAAGATGGTGTACCCTCATTTCACCAACGCCACAGACACCGACAGCGTGCACGATGCTTTTCAACACGCCGCAAGCATCATTACTAAACACAATATTCAAACGGTCTCACTTTTATAATTTTATTTTGTGTATGTGTAAATGTTTTAGTGGATTATTAGTCATCAATATTTTTATACAATAAATATTTTTAAACTTTAAATGTATTTGTATACGTGTGTGTCTGTGCACACTTCCCAACTTGAAATGTAACATAAGAGATACAGGTTAAATTCATGCATGTACAATATTTAGTTTTTCACATGCTTCTATCGTCCCATTAAGCAATGAACTACAGGTGGAAATGTGGCAGATCCTGCTCCGATTGCTTACTGCTGACATGTCTCTCAAATTAAGTCCCACTGAAAAGATGTCTGAATGTTAGTGATGAAATGTACATTTATTTATACAAGCACACTTTACACAAAGTGTAAGTTTGTTAGGTTTGAAATAAATAAGGCCATACATGTACTGTTCAGAATGACAACAAAAAAGTGAATTTAAAGGGAAAATGACTCTGACAAGGAGCTCAAAGTGATAGTTCACCAATTAAGATTTTTAGAAGAATATCTCTGCTCAGTTGGTCCTCACCATGCAAGTGAATGGGGACAAGAAATCTGAAGCTCCAAAAAGGACAAAGTCAGCATAAAGGTAATCCATAAGACTCTAGTGGTTAAATCCATGTCTTCAGAAGTGATATGGTAGGTGTGGGTTAGAAACGGATCAATAGGTCCTTATTCACTATAAATTCTCCTTCCTGCCCTGTAGGGGGTGATCTGCATGAAGAATGTGAAAGTGGCGATTGATTGTTTCTCACTCACACCTATTCACTTCTGAATATATGGATTTAACCACTGGAGTAAACCACTTTATGTGCTTTTTGGACCATCTGAGTTCTGGTCACCATTTACTTGCATTGAATGGACCAACAGAGCTGAAATATTCTTATAAAAATCTTTGTGTTCAGCAAAAAAGTAAGTCACCTCTTGGATGAGATGAGTGAATTTAGATTTTTGGGTGAACTATCCGCTTGTATAAGAGTGAAGTCAGTTCTGAGAAAAGACACTTAATTTAATATTGTGTTATCTACTGTAATGCCATTTATAAGTTATTTAATTGTCCAAATACATTTGGGGACACTATTTGTCCATGTTATTCCAAGATGTGAGTTGCTCTGGCTGGAATCAAAAACTAAGGAATTAGGACCACAGTTGTTGTTGTTGTTGTTGTTGTTGCCTTGCTCACAAATGTGTATAAAACAACTTGATTAAAGTAAATAATGTCCATGTGCAGTATAAATGTGTCCATGTTCAGGCATTGAGACAGTCTCTGGGGTTCATGCTGAAGATCACATGAGCTTCACACTGAAATGAGCTGCTGTCCTGCACAAACTCACAGCTCTGAAGATTTGGAGAAATGTCCTTCACACAAATAGGCTGAACAGGGAAATCAAATCACAGTTAATGAGGAGATATATATATATATATATATATAATTTTGTTTAAAGCCTTTTTGAGACCATTAAGGTTTTTTTTTTTTTTTTCATTACGATAATTTTCATGAAAATTAAGCATTGTAATATCCATTATTCTTAATGACTCATTACATTCCCATTACTGTACGATAGATAGATGTAAGGATAGATCGATCAAAGCTAAGGCAACTATATCCTACTGTAAAGAAGAACATGCGAGTCTCACCATGTTTTTGAAGAAGTTTCGAGGTATGTGTGTCTGTGAGAGCACATTGATGTTTGTCAGAGGGTCAGCGGGTACGGCATCTTCTGATCTCTTGAAGGAAGATCTTCTGATCCATGACAGCAGTCCTGACGCTCTGCCCACGGAGTAATAACTCGGTCCCGCAGCTTGCTTGTACCACGCGTCCACTGGGTTACAAGTGACAAGTGCTAAAACGAACAGAAGTATGAGTGTGAGTCTGTCAAATCTCTCCATAACTGGTGATGATGACGGGTTTATTCTGTCAGAGTTCGCTGAAGATCTTCCTCTGTTATGTTCAGCTGTTTGTGGACGCTTATATATGGAGATCCTGTGGTCACGCTCACCTGTATGATCATCAGCATCAGTGATGATTCATTCATCAGAGTATTGGCTCTGTTTGATGATGACAAGCAGAGCTTTACCTAAGTTATTGCTTTTTATGTATCTTTTAAAAAAATTATTGCATTAATGCTTGCCTTATAGGTAGGCCTACAGTAGTGTAGAGCGAGCAGTAACACTGTGAATATTATAATTTTATTACGCCATTTTCATTGTAATAAATTAGTTCCTGACAGACCACGAAAGGATTTTTTTCTTGCTTTAATTATTGAAGATTGCACATAATATGGGAAATGATAGAATGCACGGCAGGCCACTGAGAAAATCGGGCACGCATGTGCACTAGCTGTTTGGAAGAAGGCCGTCCGAAATTGTTTCGCGCACGCGCTCTCAGTCACAGGATGAGTTAGGGGCTGTTCACACCGAACGTTGTTTTCCTGCGTCTGCTCTGTTTTGCCAGTGTTTTCCTGAGTAACCGCGATGGATGACCGTCCATACATGCTGCACCGCATATCCTTACATCGCATATCTTCAGTGTCTCACAGGACCGGCAAGTTAATATGAGCTTCAGGTTTCAAAAATGCATGCCGAGATACATGCGTTCTGTTTCAGTCTTTGAACTGTGTCTATATTTTTTATTCCCCCACCCCCCTGAATAAGTTCAGGTTGCAAAGAGGTTACTTGATAAACGGCAATGTTTTATTCCCTTCTGCTCTAGTGTGCTGAGGGGCCGCCATGCCTTGTATGTTTATTGTTAGTTATGAATTTTGCCTATGATGATTACATAAAATACAGCCAGAATATAAGCTCCAGATGAAAGTAAAGTAAATATGACAGGAATACTATTGTATATAACAAATCCTCAAATAATAATAATACCCTACTGTATAATAGTACAAAAATAAATAATTGTTGGGTTATAATATTAATAAATAACAAATAAATTCCAATATGTTACTGGGTGAAGAAGTAGGTTTTGCACTCTCTGTTCAAATTGTTTTATATATGTGTATATGTATGTGTAGGTAAATATCGCTTTTTTTTTATTAGCTACTGTAATGTGAAAAAACGGGAAAAAATGCATTAATTATCTTTAACTAGATTTTTATTTCATTAAACATTTTGAATGTACTTAGCTACAATCGTTGATAGGAAGAATTTAAAATTATGATTTAAAATACATTTTGTCATTTTTTAAACAAACATTTTAAAAATGGGCCCCGGCTTGGTCAGTTGCATGGGGGCTCAGAAATCGTAAACCTGCCCCTGTGCAAGTGATCGGCAATGGACAGGACAGATGTAACACTATAGAAAACGCTCCTCCTTAGAAAGCTTAGATAAGCAAGACAATACATTCATTAATGAATTGGTAGAAAGATTGGCAGAAAGATAGATATATCCTTGTCTTCACCCTGCAGCACACGTACACATCACACAGTCGTCTATTTAAAGTGTGTGTTTACATCTGGAATAATTTGTATTATTATTATTTTTGGTTTTTTGTTTGTTTGTTTTCTCATCTGCAATACCTCTATAATACATTTCCTCTCGGATGCCAATACGTTTGTGACATTTTTGTTTTAGAATGTTTGTAAATCAGATCTTTTTAAGATAGATGTTTATTAAAATGTGATGTTTTCCAGATGAATATATCTAAAACAGACATCTTGGAGATGTACGTGTGTAATCTGGGCACATACTAATTGTGGAAAATATAAACAGTGTTTGCAGGATTTTGACATGTATTTTGTCTTTAGTCAGGTAAAGGCATCTCATGTGAAAAATGGCATGTGGTCAGTGTTTGTGCTGTATTGCAAAAAGTAAAAGTGTTTGGTCTAGTAATTATATTCCAAGCTGTTCCTCCAACACTGCTTGATCATACCATGAAAGACTAGATGCACTGTATGTAAATGCTACTTGGAGATAAAATATACGGTTGCCTTTTTTGCATTTACGTTCTGTTATAAAACCTTGACCTCCTGAATTAGACTTGACAAATACCGCCACCTGCTGGCGTAGTTGCGTTACTAAGTGAATTTAGGCCTTCTTCAGAATGCCACTAAAAATCTGATTTTGCATATCCAGATTGTATCCTACGGAAGCCCTGAACCGCATGGTCGAGAAAAAAAAACGGTGAAAAAAAGAAAAAATTGTGTCTTACATATTTTTCTCTCTTCAAATGTTTTTTTCTGTCTTAAAAAAAATGTTTTTTTTTTATCTCTCTTCAAAAAAAAATTTCTGTTTTTTTTCCTCTCTTCAAAATTAGTTTTTTTCTCTCTTCAAAAAAATCTTGCGGTTCAGGGCTTCGGTAGTATCCAGATGAGTTTGGACAGCAAAAAAACACATGAAATCTGATTTTACCTAATCTGATTCTAACTACATCGGGAGGTGGTTTCAAATGCGATTGAAATCTGATGTGTCTCAGTCTGGACGCTCTGGCTGCTCAATTCGAATTTCAAATGTTTTTTTGCATCACTCTTAATGCGACACACAATGATGATGTAAAAAATCAGTGACCACTGCACAGAACATCACAATATTTACCAGTCTCCTCCGTCGCTGAGTTTTTCTTGTGCACCATGAATGGACAGAGTACTTATTTGGAGAGTGAGATGATGCACCTTCATTTTTCCCATATCTGTTTGGAAAGCATCATCACGTGGGTACGCTTATGTCATTACCAAAGCAACCCATGCAGATAGGTTGGTTATGTCTGAACACGATAATCTTATTTGATCACTTACAATTAATAGTGTGGACAATCTGCCTGAAAAGATCTGATTTGAGAAAAAAATCTGATTTGCCTGCAGTCTGAATATAGCCATAGTTTTATGCATACGTTTAAGCTACACTATCGCTGTGTTCAAATTCAAATTTGTATGCTCTTCCCTTGCTAAGATAACTTCCCTCCGTCTCACGGACTTGGGTGTACGTCATTGCTTACATGGTGCGAGTGTCCACTACTGGCGGATCCTGTGCAATGGGTTTAACTGGAACACCCTTAACCCAAGATCACTTGAAGCACATTGAAGGCTGCTGTCAATTTGTGGATTTATTTAGTGATTTTTTTTTTTTTTAGGTATAAATCTCATATATATTAAGCATGCTGTTAATTATATATTATCATTATATAATTAAAATTAATATTGCAATCATATATATCAAATTACTGTAAAATGAATACAAAATATCAATTATTATATCAAAAAGGAAAACAAGATAAATATTAAATAAAAACTTTTGACAAGGGATACGGCAACATCAAAGTGCTGAAAAACGGTATATATTGAGCAAGTATGTGCATATGTATAATCAGTACTGTATTTATGTGCCTGTGGAGCTACACGATGAATCACGTGAAATCACGCCCATTTTTCACGAAACGAAAGTTCAGAGATGTGTGGAAGCCCCGCTCTTCCTCAGCAGCTTCAGTGTGTGTGGAGAGCTTCTGGACGTGATCTGATCTATGTGACTGAGTGCCAAACACACGATGACATGCCGTGACATGTGTGTTCATCTGTGAATTCACACAACTGTACTGTATCAGGTAAGAGACAAACTAGTCCACTCGCGTTTATTACGTGTGTGTCTCTTTAGCTTTAGCATGACAGATGAGGAAGAGATCAGACTGCATGACGATCCTCTCGATCGGACGCTAATATCATCATCATCACTATCAAATTATATACAGATGAAATAACACTTTCATTGGCTCATTGTGAATGTAATTAACCTGTCTGGGGACAATTCTGGTTAGCTCGCTTGTCAAGTTTTGTGCTGCGTTATCTGGTTGGTTTCGGGGAACTGCGCGGTTTGTTGTGGCAGTTTAATGATGAATAAATGATTAGATTATAATGCACCGATCGTGATATTAACCTGATATGTGCAAGTTTACTGTGTTTATTGGGGCAGAAGATGGATGTCTGTGAATTACAGGTTCACAAATCTGACACTTGATGTGGCCTGACTTTACTACTAATATAAAGTTAAATGAAAAGCTCGTCATATGTAGGCGTTTCAAAATATTTCTCAACATGTATTCCTGTGCGCTTGATTATCACATTAATAAGCGCTACATGTAATTAGTTTCATTTCTGTGGGCGGTTTTGTCTTATTCGTACTAGTTTTAATGTGTAGTGAATTGAGCCACAGCGGCCTCTGTTGGTGGACTTGTCACCCTTATTCACGTTAGCGCCATCTTTGACAAATGGAAATGAAAACGAGGCTGTGAGGGATATACTGACAGTCCCTTCAATGGCACGAACGTTAATAACTCATGTTGTCTAGAGTTATTTGTGTACTGACTATTTTTGTACAGATAATGTATCAATGGTTATCAATGTAGAAGGATCCAAAAAGACTTTAAACTGCAGTGCAATCCATCGAAGAGACAGTAAGTGTATCCCTCACAGTCTCGTTTTCATTCCCAATAAAAAAACAGGTACTAGAGTGAATAAGATCTATTGGGCAAAATACAGTAAATGAAGAAATCACGAGTTCATGTATTTTTGTATTATTTTTCTCTATTCTGTCATTTCTATATTTTTTTTATTTTTATTAATTTTTTCTAAATATTATTTATTGACTTTATCTAATAGTAAAATATAAAATCTTTATTGGTAAAATCACTGGAATGGATGGTCTCGAGTGGCTTTGTTGCTTTTATAAAATGTTAATAAGCCTAACTATGGGCTTTTTACTGTTGCCAAGCTACCAAAAGTTGATCAAAAATGTAATGATTGCCACAATAAAAGATTATTCCGAGTTAAAGGTGCTGTAAGTGATTTTAGGAGTAGTATGAAGCTGCAGACTCGGAGCCTGCATCTACAGTCCCGCACCCAGAGTCCCGCATTCTCAGACCCCTCGTTTTTCGAGACAGCGCCTCCTATCAAATTGGATCGGATAAACATGTGAAGAACTTAAGCCGAAACGTGAGTATCGTCAATTTTATTTAGCGAATCATTCGATTTCTTTTTTAATCAAACTACTTTATAGCTCATCGATACACCAACACAGTCCATTTAATATTTATAAAGATAGTTTGTAACAAAATTTGAGCCGTTAATGTATGTTTTTTCGCCTTTTCCCCCCGAAAATATTTTGATAGCTAATACGTTAGCCTTTAACCTTGGACTTTTTTGTAGACAAGCCATTGTAAAAATTATTATTGATTAAAATTAGTTGACATTAAAGTAGACCAATTAAATACATTAAGTGTGTTAATATCAAAGAATGTCATCATTAATTATTTAATCAGAATTGAGTAAAGTCACTAATACAATTCTTTCTTCCTTTTTTCTTTGCTTTGTCCTGTTTACAGCAAGATGATGTTTAGGTGATCGTTAAATAAAGTACAGAATTGTTTATTATTGGTGTTTTGTCTATTCTTATTTGAGTTTTGCTTTGCATTCAAATGATCAAAAAACAGGTTTTGTAATGTTAGCATGGTATCATTTTAATTAGACCATTATAGGTTGAACTGAAAGAAAAATTGGAATTTGAATAAATAAAATATTGTAGCAATATAATGTCACATAATATTTTTCAGAAGATAGTTCAGTCTGTAATTGTATCCCTGCCATCAGTAATTTTCTTTCAATTAGACCTATGCTCAAAAAATAACTACTGGGTAATTTGTTAGTCAGAGAAAACAATGAGTTTTTTTGGCACATGCATTAAGCAGGGAACGCAAATATTTATTTGGATAACTTTAAATAAAACGCAACCGTAATATTGCATCCTATTGTTTTCAATGGCATTTAGCAGGAGGTGCTGTCTCGAAAAACGAGGGGTCTGAGAATGCGGGACTCTGGGTGCGGGACTGTAAATGCAGGCTCCGAGTCTGCAGCTTCATAATGTTGGGAGTTTAGCGTTCTGAAGCTTTCACGTGACTGAGCCGTTGAATTAGCCACGCCCCCTCATTCCAAAACCCCGCATTACAAAGATAATTTTAAGACCAAAACAGAGCGAAAGAGCAGCGTTGTTTGTTCCTGTGGCTGTCAAATTCAACAGAGGCAAAATAGCGCCCTTCACTGACAGACATTATGAATCATAGCCTGAATGATCCGCTTCAAATGCAACTCTGTGAGAACAAGCAAAGTGACTGACAGGTGAAAAGCATCAATATCCACGGACACATTTTGTTTTTGCTGTTTATAAAGTCTACAGCTGTCACAGAGACCGGTGAGATATCTCAAAGGACACGTATTTCATTAATATCTTTAATTGAGTAGGAACATGTTCAGTACTTTTCCATGAAAAATTGCTTACAGTACCTTTAAGCTCAATTGACATTTGTGGCATCATGTTGAGCACTAGAGAAAACATGAACTCATCCCTCATTTCTTTTAAAACAAAAGAAAAAATGGCGTTTATGGAGTGAATGTGGTTCACAAGTCATAAACATTACACATATTAACATGACTTTAGTGTAAGAAAGTCCCATGCTAATTTTAGAGCCAGATCTATTTTAGAGGATTGCTTCGTGATTTTGTCTTTTTTAAGAACGGCGCTTTCTTGTGGCAATAGATGAAGTGAAAAACCAAAACCAGAAAGAACAAAATAAACAGTTGTTACAGCAATTATTTGTATTCTTATTAGGCCTTTTTATGCACAATCCTGAACTATCTCCAGTCAAAGATGTTTTCTGAAGTAATAAGTGTTCATTCTCATTTGGTTTGAAGGTGTGGTAGGGCTGGGCTGTATATTTCAAGATGAATGCCTACCTCATAGATTTACACTATGTTGACCTCTACGCACTATAGTAAACATTGACCTGTATGCTTACCAAGGTTTGCTGTCAGATAAGGTTGAGACCGTAGGAAAAATGTCATAAAGTGTCAAAGTGTCATATTGAGATCAAAAGTGTTGTATAAGAACAACCACACTACATTTCAAATGTAATGCATTGGACATTTCATATGTTTGCTGTCTACCTGATAGGTTTATTAGGGTTGATTTGTACAGTGAGAATATCACTGTAGAAATCAACCCTAATAAACCTATCAGGTGACGTACACCACAACCCCCCACCCCCCACATGTATTTATTTAAGGTTTTGAACCATTTCTAGGTCACTAATCACATTTTAACTAGTTTGAAAGGTCAGATTTACTTGTTTCCATTGTAGCACACAAGATGCTCTTGGGAACATCCTGAAATCATGCTGGAGAACATAATCTTTAGGTTTTGTTTGCACCAGCTCATTTGCATGCTGTCAGGTATAGTTCAACCAAACATAAAAATGAAAATTCTCTCATCGTTTACCCACCCTCATACCATCCCAGATGTGGATGACTTTCTTCTGCAGTACACAAATGAAGATTTTTTGAAAAATATCTCTGCTCTTTTGGTCCATACAATGCAACTGAATGGTGAACAGAACTTTGAAGCTCTAAAAAGGACATAAAGGAAACTTAAAAGTAATCCATATGACTCCAGTGGTTTAATTAATGAAGACAATTCTGAAGACAAGAGATCCAATCGGTTTTGGGTGAGAACAGACCAAAATATAACTCTATATAACTGTAATATTTTTTACTATAAATCTTGACCGCAGTCTCTTTGGTGATCATGATTTCAAGCTTGATTACACTTCCGATAGCTCTGTGTGCATGCGTCAAGCACAAGGAAGTGTAATCGAGCTTCAAATCATGATGGTGCCTAGAGACTACAATGCCAAGATGTACAGTGAAAAAGGAGTTACATTTTGGTCTGTTCTCACTCAAAACCAACTTGATCTAATTTGATGATATGGATTTAACCATTAGAGTCATATGGATTACTTTTATGCTGCCTTTATGTGCATTTTGAGCTTCAATGTTTTGGACCCTGTTGACTTGCATTAAATGGACCTACATAGTTCTATGGACCTAAATATTCTTCTAAAAATCTTTATTTGTGTTTTGCAGAAGAAAGAAAGTCATACACATCTGGGAGGGTGAACATTTTGGGTGAACAATCCCTTTAAAGCCAATGGAGGAAGTACTTAGTATTAATAAACTTTTATTCTTTTTAAACAATTTGTAATGAACATTTGTGTTAAATTAGAAAAAAAATATATATTTAAAAATCTAGTGGTCTAGTGGACCTTTTGATCCCATGACATGTAGTCTTGTGTTTATTGCATTCTGTCTATTGCAACGTTTTTATAGGTTTTTAAGATCTCTACATTTAGATGATGTGAGCTGTTTGCTTTTATTCACAGCATCGATCTGAATTTATTGCCCCTGTTTCTAGACGATGAACTTTGATTTATAAGGAAATGGAAATTGAAAGTGTGAAAGTTCTTGGAATCCATGTGACTGCTTGTGAGTGATCATAAAGTTCTGGAAAAGTGGGCAAATTCCCTTCTCTCAGTCTCGTGCTCTTCTTATCCTAGTTTTCCAGACATCAGGTCAGAATGAAGTGTCCTCAATGCAAACACACGTCTTTGGAAAATAATCCGAAATTCTGCAGTGAGTGTGGCTGTAAACTGTCACTGCAGTCCTCTGTGAATGCACCTGGTAAGCACTTGTTTCTTCATACATATTTTACAAGAACTAATTTTGCAAATGCAAAAAATGAATACAGATTTGACTTTTGAACCAAATGTCAGTCTGAACTGTCATGATTGGGAGTTGTTTTTTTGTCACTCTGGATGTATCTGTTTTTATTCTTGCATTAATTTTGAATACATTTATATTTAGTTTGTTTCCTGCATTTATTTTATTTTGTATTTACTTTTTTTCTGAGATTCACTTTTTATTTGCTCACTCTTTTTCCATCTAATGAAATGTGTGACATCTGCTATGTAGTGACTAGTGAACGAGTGAGCAGTTGCTGACATTGCATGAATGTGTGTCTATTCAAACTGGTGCACCTCGTTCGGTTACAACAATAGGGCTTGCTTTAATGACATAACACTGGCATGATGCATCTAAAGGTGACATTTTTTAATATAGGAATGGTTCACTCAAAAATTATAATTCTCTTAATGCTGTCTCAAACTCGTATGACTTTCTTTCTTTTGTGGAACACAAATAAAGATTTTTTTGATGGATTTATGACGTATATTTGCCAATGGGCAAATAAAGTCAATGGGGCCCAAAACGTTAACACTCCAAAAAGGACAAAGGCAACATAAGAGTAAACCATACAACTCATGTGGTTTAATCCATGTCTTCTTAAGCTATACAACCAGTTTTGTGTGAGAAACAGACCAAAATGCAACCCCTTTTTCCACTGTAAATCTTGCCATCTGCAGTCTTCTTGGTGTGATCGAGAGAAGCTTAAATAAAAGTTATTGTATTCCTCTGTATTACTCTTTCTTGTATCTACCAACACATCGGTTCTTCAAAACATCTTCTTTGAGAGTTTGAGATGTTATAAAGGTACTGAATGAGAGAATTAACATTTCTAGGTGAATTATCCCTTTAACAGAAGCGTGAATGGAATTTGAGAGCTGCGGTTATCAACTTGTGTTTGTTCTTAGCATGTAGAAATGTGTCTGCTGTGTGACCTTTGCTTTTGTTTTATCAGACAAGCCACAATCTCAGACATCCTCAAACATTCACCATACCACTGATGTAGAAATGACTGATATCGGGCCTGACTCTGTATCACTGAATGACAAGAACTCCAATATATCTCCAAAACGACCAAGTGAAGATGTCATCCCCATCCTAAAGAAAAAGGTGCTGGAAATTGAGCATCTTAACATTCAACTATGTTTAAACTGTCACTTCTAGCTTTGTTAAGCCTAGATCAGTTTGTCTAGTTGAGCCTTCCTTCTCTAGCTCTGAAATGTTGTTGTTAGTGTTTTGTGACTCACATTTTGTATGTATCCTGCTTCCACAGAAAAGAAAGAAAAAGAAGAAGAGAATGAAAGCTGGTGGTGGGGAGGGGCCTTCGTCTCTGACCTCTGACCTCTCTGATATATCTCTGACTGATGAGATGAGAATGGACGAAGTGTCTTCTGACAGTGAGGATTCAATCTGCACTGTGGACGAAACATCCTCTGAGCTGAATCCACCAGAGAGTCACACTGCTGGGCCAAAACAACTCAACAACCCTGCTACACCCATCAATGCTGGTCAGTCTGTTGAGCAGTCAAACTCTAACGAGGAGAGTTTTGTAGCAACTGCAATGACAGAAACATCACAGTCAAACCAAGAGCCGGATAGGAACACAATTGTTGAGAGTACCAGCACCACCAAAGCTTCTCCAGAAGTGTCTGAGGATGCAGCTCAGAAGACTGAAAAAGAGAAGCTGAAATCTAAGAACAAGGGTCAGAAGATTGTGAGAACAAGAGCACAAACAGCTCTAGAGGAGAATGCTAATATGAACCAGAATGCAAACATGAAGAGCAGCAGAACATGCGATCAAAGGGAGCAAGATCTTCAGAATGTGGAACCGCAGAAGCAGCGCCGGTCCAGTGGAGAGTCACAGGTGATGGTTGAGCACAGTCAGAAACAGCAGTCTGCTCATGGGATGAAAGATTCTGCCCCTGACAAGAAGAATCCGCAAACCAAGAAACTACATGAAAGTGGCGATACACAAACCAATAATGACAATCATTCTGCCCCTGACAAGAAGAATCCGCAAACCAAGAAACTACATGAAAGTGGCGATACACAAACCAATAATGACAATCAGCAAGCCGCACATCCAAAAAGGTATGCAAATTATTTTATGAATGCAATATATAGAAATTGTTTATAAATTGCTTTGCATAGATTAATCTTTTTCTCCTAGTTTATTATCTGACCAGATATAATGTAATTTTTCAATTGCAGCAATCAGAATGAGGAACCACAGAAATCTTATGATAAGAAAATGATGTTTGGCCCAGAGAGCAGACCAGAGGTATTACAAAATGTATGTAGTACAGTCACGTACGGTGCCCCTAGATAACAGGGAGGGAATTTATTTTCTGCAATAAGTTTTGCATTCCCTCAATTATTTTGGGATCCTCACAATAGCTTATTCATCATTTACAAAAATTACCCATGATTGTACCTCAGTAACCAGTATGTATTTGTAGTAAAGTCATAGTAACCACAATATTTATTTATTTATTTATTTATTTTTTTTAACCGTAACCATATATTACCAATGATATTTATGGTAAAACTGTGGTAATAATTCAGGAAAAACTAAACTATGGTAATAAAAATCATAATCATGAACCATAGTTAAAGGCCCTTTAATGTGCTTTGACAAGCACAGTTTGATTTGGTGTTTTGACTTGTAAGGAAGTGGGGGTGGAACATGTTAAATGACTCGTCACACTTTTAAAAATAGCCAGTAGGGTTTAGTTTACAGAAATACACACACTTACACACTGCGCTCCACCATGCTGCTAATGTCAAAGCCGCTTACAGGGGAAACTGACAAATTTGGAACATAAAACATGCTTAATTTTGGAAACTTGGAAAACAGGGTGAATGCGATAGAGGTGAGGCAGAATGCCACCGGACTAATGACCTTAGCGATGGGAAATGGTCCGATAAATGGCACGGCATACGTGAGGGGAGAGGGAGTGGGATGTCCTGGGAGGACAACCAAACCCGCTGTCTGCACACATAAGCTGGGGACTTAGACCAGTGTCAGTCTGCTGACCTCTTAACCCGAGCTTCAGTCTGTTACAAGGATTCTCTGATGGCTTTCCAGGTGTGTCAGCACATCTTCAAAAACTCATAGATGGATGGAACCTGAGAATCGGGCTCTTGAGTGGGGAACAGAGGTGACCGGTAGCCGAGGCTACACTGGAAGTGTGATAACCCTGTAGATGTGGACTGTAAAGAGTTATGAGCGTACTTGACCCAAACAAATTCTTGCTCAAAGAAAAAGGTTTACAGGAGGCCATACACTGCAGGGTCTTCTCCAACTCCTGGTTTGCTCGCTCCGGCTGCCCATTTGTCTGGGGATGAACCCCAGAAGACAAACGTTTCCCCCAGCTGTCAACAGAACTTGGCCCAAAAATGAGACAAAAACTGGGGTCCTCTGTCAGAAACCACATCGAGGTCATGAATACGGAAGATGTGATTAATGACCCATACCACTGTCTCCCTCGCTGAAGGTAATTTGTGGAGGGGGATGAAATGAGCCACCTTCGAGAACTGGTCCACAACAGTCAAAACGACTGTGTTGCCATGGGAAGGGGGGAGACCAGTTACAGAATCCATGGCGATGTGCGACCAGGGTCTTGAAGGCACCAACAGCGGTTGAGGATTTGAACTGGTCGTGGAACAAACAGTTTGCTTGCTGGGCAGGCGGCAGGAGACGCGTTGTGTCGAAGCACTGTGCAGACTTTAGCCTTCACCTTCCAGGATACCATGCCCACCACTCGAGGAGCAGGGAGTATGGTATCCGCTGGGGTGGTCGAGGTCTCGATTTGTAAAACATTGAGATAGAGAGTCTGGCTTAACGTTTTTGCAGCCCGGACAATACGAGTGGGTGAAATCAAAATGATAAAAAATAAGGCCCAGCAGCTTGCCTAGAATTTAGACATTTAGCGCTGTACTCTAGGTTCTTGTGATCAGTCAAGACCACAAAAGGTATCCCAAACCCTCTCACCAATGACGCCACTCGCCCAAGCCAACCGGATAGCCAGTAATTCCCGGTTACCGACATCGTAATTACGCTCCGTTGGGGTCAGCCGGTGCGAAAAGAATGCACATGGATGCATCTTTCCATCATGCATCCAACTTAACAATGAACAGACTAGCAGGGTCGGGGGAAATTTAAAATGAGTGCGGTGGAAAACCGCTTAAGTTTAGTAAACTTCAGCCCACGGGGACCAACTAAATCAGTGCGTGTAGGAGGTGAGATCCGTCAGCGGTGCAGCAAGTTGACTATAGTTCCGAATAAACCTCCTGTAAAAGATGGTGAAACCCACAAACCTCTGCAATGCCTTACAAGAATCTGGTGCTTGTCACTCGTAAACGGCTTTTACCTTAGCCAGGTCCATATGTACTCCGTTGGATGAAACGATGAACCCCAAGAACAGAACCGACTGTGTGTGAAATGCACACTTCTCCACCTTGACAAATAGCTGGTTCTCTAACCACCTCTGAAGCACCTGCCTGAGCGCACATAGTCCTGCATATTCTGGGAGAAGATCAGAATATCGTCAAGATAAACAAAGACAAAACGATCGACCATGTCTCTAAGCACGTCATTCATGAGCCTCTGGAAGATGGTGGGGGCGTTGACCAATCTGACATTGTTGGCATTTCCAAATATTCAAAGTGCCCCAATGCGTGTTAAATGCATCTTCAACTCATACCCCTTCCTGATACGAACCAGGAGGTAAGCATTGCGTAAGTCCAACTTCGTAAAGAGGGATGCCCCCTGCAAGAGTTCGAAGTCTGAGGACCGATCAGCTGCCTAGCCAGGAGGAGCGTGTGGTGTCAGAGGGCTTTGTCCCATGGTGTCGTGCACTCCAGTAACCCCCTAACTACTGATGAGCATTCTCTTTTAGCGGACAGGAGGCAACAAGGTGGCCAGAATGGCTGTAGACGAAACGCAAACACTTTTGAAGTTGTCTCTGTCTTTACTTGCGGGCATGGGAAGTCTACCCACCAGCATGGGTTCAAATTCAGGAGGAGAACAATGCTTATTGCGTTGAGTTAAATGTGATCCACCCAGAGGGCTAAGTCCACCAAATCGTCGAACTGCGGGGGAAGGTCCAGAGAGTAAATTTAATCTTGAATGATGTCTGAGAGAGCTCGCAAGAACAAATCGCACATTGCGGAATCATTCCAATCGCTGGAAGCAGCAAAGATGCGGAATTCAATGCATTTAATCGACAAGTTATCGATTACCCTGGAACAGCCCTAAAAATATCCTCCCAGCTTCCCGACCTTGAGCTGCCCAGTCAAACAATCTGTGAAGTTCAGAGGAGAAAGCTTTATATGAGGAGCAACTGGTTATCCCACACCGCTGTTCCCCATTCTTCAGCCCTCCAGGAGAGGAATGTGATGAGACATGGAATCTTCAAAGTGTCTAGTGTGAGTAGTACATTGAGGGCTGCAAGGAGAAGAACAGTGAACCTCGTGAGAGGAAAGCCCTAAAAGACCCCTCACCTGAGAATGGTGGTGGAGGAATGACGTGTGCCTCCAGGGGTGTGAGAAACTGCCAGAGGAGTGTGGGGTGTGGCCTGCGCTGGACTCGGATCAAAGGGAGAGCAGAGCTGCTGAACCATCACAGTCGGATCCAAGAGCTGTGAAGACATTACCTCTAAAGCATGGTTAGAAGCAGATAGAGTATCTGTCATGCTTCTAAATCAGGGAATCTTCCTTCACAGTCCTGGGCACCAAATGGTGAGAGTGAATGCATCAGACAGGTCACCGCACCTCAATAGACAGGCAGCCAACAGACACTCAAGTTCTTTCCAACTACACAAGAGAGAAGAGTTAGACTTCACAGTAAACAGCGCACATGTGAACAGTAAAAGAGAACAATAAACTGGCAAAGAAGGAGAGGAAACATGAGGAATAAGAAGGGAGTGCAATTAGAGGAAAGCAGGTGGCAGTGGGCATGTAACTCATCACCGTAATCAGCGTCTCCATGATTCCTATGTTAATGCTGATCACATGTACTGGCTCCACCTGTGAGACATGAGGAGGAGAAAAACAAACAACAGTTAGAGCTGGCACACATGCCAGAACCATGACAGATATTGACTAAAACTAGCAAAATTTTTATTTTGATTTCGTGGTGCCTTTAATGGGCAGGTTTTTTTTCTTTTTGTAAGTGTGTTTTTTTATTTTTTATTATTGAAAACCATAATTTTAAGAACCATTGTATTCGTACAACAAATTAATCATGGTGTTTCTATAGTAATACTGTACTGTATGTTGTTGTTTTTTTTTTTTTTATATTATGATTTTTGCTATCATAGTTTTGGTTTTATTATAATTATTATGGTTTTACTATGAATACCATGGTTAAATATGCATACTTGGTTAAAAACATGGTATATTTTGTGGTTATGGTATTATTACGAATGACAGTTCAACTATGGTTGACTTTTGTAAAGAATGGATTTCTATTCTATTCTATTGCGAGGGAAAACAAAATAATTGCCATGGAACAAAACTTATTGCGACGGAATGCAAAACATTTTGTGAGAAAACAAAAAGTTTAAGCTTGAGAGAACACACAACCCACATACAAAAAAAAGGCTTTTTCAAAAAAATGATTTCCTCCCTGTCCTCTAAAGGGGGTCGCACATCAAATGCATCTGGCGGGCGACATGACGTATTCTAAAATTCTAATCAACTGTGTTCAATGAAGACACACACACCGCTGTCACCGCTTGGCATCAGTCGGCTCCCAACTACGACTCCGGAGGCTGCTCAAATTTATGCCGAGCCTCGGAGCGCAACTCGCATATTTTCCGTTAAATTCAACCCAAATCATTATCAATGGACATAGATTATTTACTCTAGAGTTGTTCATTCTTGAAGAAGGGAAAGACCTTGGTAACATTTGTATGTGTAATGTCTGCCATCTGAACAACTTCAACATGCCCTGTGTTTGATACCTGTGCCGTATCCTAGCTGCAACACGATGTAGTGCTTCTCATCTTATTCGTGACGTCTAAAGGTGCTCAATAACAAGTGATGATGACAAACAAGGATTTTTTTTTTAAGTAACTATTTGCACTAGGTGTAAATAGCACCTGCTACACACAGTGCAGCTATTTACACTCAGATAGTCTGGTGGAAACTTGGAAATGAAAGAACTGCACCCCCAAGTGTCGCTGCAGTGGTATGAATTTTGAAGACGCTGTGGATGTGCTTTTTAGGGCAGACGGACCATGGTTTGATTCCCAATTTTGTCCCAGTTTTCGCCATTCTGTTTCCTGTCTCCGCTCTTGATATTTCCTTAAATTCTTTTAATAATAAATAGAAATATATAATGTAAAGTTTGATTGCCAAACAGTTATTTGGTCACCTGACAGTCGTGGAGTTGAGAGAAAGATTTGATCCAGGTAAAATTAATCATGGGTTTACTACAGTAGTTTTGTCGAAACTATATTTTTTAGCTGAAGCCAAAGTTATATGGTGTTAATATACTACACTGATTCTGGAGATAAGGAACAAAGCATGTTCTACATACAAAAGTCATCTTTATGTTAAAAATCAAGAAATTAATTCTAATAAAAATACTGGAAAAGATAAATGTATAGGAAATGTGTATACTCGGGGCATGTATTACTATCCATTTTAAACAATGTCATGTTCAGCTATAACCCTGAGGATCCCTTTCCCACTTCCTGCTCATGGTGGATGCAACAGTAGGACATGTAGTCTGGTAAATTTGGATATTTTTTCATATTTTAAACAATGTTTGAGTCTCTACGGTCACAGCTTTTTCAATTGTTTTTTTTTTAAATAGCAGAATTATTTGGTAATTTTAGTGGTAGCTTGAACTGAGGGAAAAAACTAAATGGCTCTAGTGTGCAACACATGGTTCAGATGGGAAAATATTCAATTTTGTCAACAGAAAAATGTAACTCCTTTACTGAAATATTTAAGTAATAATTATAAAGTCTTTACACTCTTGTTGGAAGAGTCAAGTAAAATAGCAGTCTTTTTTGTGTCTGATGGATTTGACATAAATTGAAGTAAGATGTACTGTAAGTTGTGAAATTAATAAAAGTACATTTTCAGAAAAAAGCATTTTTATAAAAACCTGTTCCCTTGCATGGTTTGCTTGCTGATACCGTTGTCTTCAAATTTATTTATTAAGTATTAAAAAATAAAAACTAAGATTTTCAACATGTTTGGTCCAATATCTCAAGAATCAGTGAGTAACCATCTTTAATTTTGTGGTCACTATTATCTTACCACAAAATACCATGGCGGTACTATGGTACCACAATTAATTTTTGTAAGGTTAGGAGTTGGGGTTGTTGTAGGGTGTCTGTGGGATTCTAAATAAACACAATAAACAGTAAACACAACGCTATTTGATTAAGATTGCAAATAGTATCTGCCACTGTTTGCATCCGAGCCATTTCTAGAGCCCAGAAAATCCCAGTAGAGATTTGGAGGTGTGATTTATTAATTTTTTTTTTACATGTAACTGTAAGCAACGACTCAGAACTCCCCATTGCACCATTCAGACAACATGTGTTTGTTTTCAATGGAGATAGATGCAGCTCAGCACATGGCACATAATGCAGGTGTCTCGAAACGTTTTTAAAAGTTTAAGTTAACTTGACACAGCACCTTAAAAAAGTGCCGCTAAAAATACAATTATCAAAATAATCAAATT
Organism: Moxostoma hubbsi; assembly: GCA_032164185.1. NCBI lineage: Eukaryota > Metazoa > Chordata > Actinopteri > Cypriniformes > Catostomidae > Moxostoma > Moxostoma hubbsi. The sequence continues at coordinate 3,741,271 of JAVLUX010000187.1, forward strand.
AAAAGTTCTAGATAATTATTCTCTATTTTATTTATTATTCAAGATTATATAAGAGTCCTCCTGTGCATGTCATTTCCTGATCACCGTGTCTGGGTTTATTTAGTGATGAGAACTGGATAACTGTAGATTATCCCATACTTATTACACAACTCTCTGGAATACTTGATTCTGATTGGTCAATGGTGCCATTGGTCAGATTATTGCTCTGTAACAACCGCACATCCAGGGATTTAGACGTATTAGACCGATCATCAGGGATCTGCGAGCCGTCTCTGCTGCTGCTCGGATCACTGTGCGATCTCTACAAGTAAGATAATATAATAATTTAATCTCAAGTCAATGTTGATTGTGCATGCATTTATTTATTTGGCATGAAGTCTTGTAATAGATTGAAAATTGAGGAGTCAAATAGTCATTTTTACAAAGTAAACGCCAAAAGAACTCGGAGTTGGATTTCAGCTGTTCAGCGAATTATTATTATTATTATTATTATTATTATTATTATTATTATTATTTTGTTTTTTAAATTTTTTTTTTCTTCTCAAATAATTACATGATTTCAGCACAAATCAGTGTTTCATGTCCATGTATTTGTCTGTTTGACAAGTAGTCTTGTAATAAGCTGAATAATGAACACCAGAACAGAACTCCGAACAGAGATTGATTTCAGCTGTTCAGCGATTTCTTTCCTCTCAAATTGCATCATTTCAACGCAAATCAATATTTTATGTCCATGTATTTCTTTATTTGGTTAGTAGCCATGTAGGGATACTGTACAGTCCGACGGTTGTTATCGCAAAATAAACCCTTCAGGGTTAGTCCTGATCACCTGTTGGGTATTATTGTGCAATAACAACCAGCTGAATGTAGATGATCCTTAACATAGTGTATATAATATTGATCATTAAACTACTACAAAAAGAGTGCAAATTACTTCACTGAAAAATCCCATTTGGGGTTATTTCCTAATGAATGAGTCATTAAGAAGGTATTTCTCTATCATTTAGCGATAAACCAGCATTTCTGTATTGAACAATGGATTAAATGACTTGGCTAATACATTGGTCTGTCACTTTAAATTACAAACACATTGATTTGATTGAGAATATATATTAGCCCTTTCCATTTTTTTGCTTTTTGTTTTTAGAAGAATCGGAATTCCAGTCAGAAGCAGCTGTCTGCTCATGAGAAGAAAGATTCAGTGGCTAACAAGAAGAATCCACAATCTAACAAACAAAGTGAAAGTGATGATGCACAAACCGATGACGAAAGTCAGCTTGTCTTGCCTCCAAAAAGGTTTGCAGAATTGCTTTTCGAAGGCACTTTTTTTTTTATCTTTTATTTTATCATAGTGATCAACTCAAATGCTGTTTAATATTTTTGAATTGCAGAAATCCAACATCATCTCAGCATATAAACTCAAGTGACAGACTCACCATTTACTTTCATGCAGTCCTGTCAAAAGACTTCAAGTTTAACCCAAAAGAGGATCTGATCTTCATAAGGGCTGGGGATCACATTGGTGACTGGAATAAAGATTTGTTTGAGCTGTCTGTGTCACGGTTAGTTTAATAAAGGACAGTTTTTCTGGACCATTTATTGATTATTCTTCTCTGGAACGAATTAAAAGCATGCATATTTTGATTTCAGGGATCTTGGAGAACATGGATTTCTTGTGGAAGGGAACTTTGTATGTAAAAAAAAAGATGCAGAATCTGTGTCCATACCCTACAAGTATGTTGTGTATAAAGCCAAAAAGAAAAAATACGAATTACAATATGAATACATCTATAAGCTGGATTCAAATGAAACCACCAACAGATGTCTGTTTGTCAAACAACATCTCCTGAATGATGAAGGTGAGTTTTACCCTCAGGCTATTTTAAACCTCACGACTACCCCATAGTGCAATGATGTAAATACATATCTCATGTACATATGTAAATTCACATATTTAATTCAATAATTGTACATACCCCTACCTTGCCATATGTTACCACTTGCACATGTACATGCGCCATGCTGTTATATGTCCTATTATTTGTGTCAATTTATACTCTTACCTTGTATTATATTCTGTGTCTCACTGTAATGTTCTATGTGCACTTGAATCTCCTATCACCAAACAAAATTCCTTGCGTACGAGAGAACACTTGGCAATAAAACTGATTCTGAAGTTCATTAGAAGTCTGTTTAATCAATATTTAGTATTAGTATTTAATTACTTGTATGTTGTTTTTGTCTATTATAGGAGAATGGCATCAGTATGACGATATCATCTGTGCAGAACCAGCTAAAAGTATGTTGAAGCGACTTAAAGAAGCTATTTGGCCTGACCAGCGGAAAAGTATAATCCAGGGGAGAGAAATTGCTGGCAGATTCATGCTGGAAACAATCTTTGACCTCCTGAGAAGCTGGAGCAAAGTCAACCTCAGCAGCTTCTTTACTCAGCTCCGACAGTTTTATGAAGTCTACGGAAACCCTTTTGTATTTGAGAAGAAACAGATGAAATGGTTCTCACTCGATTACAGTGAAAAAGATGTAAGTTAACCATATTTAAATAATAGTTAATCTGTTTTTAAAGGAAGACATGAAAGAGTGTTCAAATGTAATGTCACTGGCATTTTACATATTATCTCATTTTCATCCCATCAGGTGAGCAAACTCCTGAATCAGTTCATGATGGAGCGGGTGACTCCAGAGCTACAGAAAGATGCTAAAGAAAAGAGTGCCTTCATCAGGGAGCCACTGAAGGCCGCTCTCATCATGCTCTATGTGTGGAAACAGTATCATCTGGAATTAGACAACGGGACTCTCACTCGTCTCTGTACTGCCCTCTGCCTGCCAAAACTACCTAAAGATGAATTCCTGCCTTTCTGGACTGATGTAACCGAATCATTCTCAACAATAAAAAAGTGAGTGCAGTTATCTTGTTTACAGTGTAACATTCTTGGGCACGTTTTCTTGATTATAGTGGCCGAAAAAGACTGACTTTGCTGTGGCTTTTCTCAAACATTGTGCTAAATGTTTTTGTGTTGTTTTGCAGTGTATACTCACAAATAATCAGAGTATGCTTGTGTAATGTGATGTCAATGATGCAGTTAGCAAGCAAAACATAATAAACACTCAGAAGTGCAATACAGTTAAGAGGGGAAAACTGTAAAATGGCTAATACCAGTTCAATGGAAGACCATTAATACATTTTGTATTACAATTTCTGCCTCAGACAATACATGTAAATTTTGGTAAGTTTAAAAAGGTAGACCTACATTTAAATGGTAAATGGTCTACACTTATATAGTGCCTTTTTAACCTTATCGGTATTCAAAGCACTTTACACTGTGACTCATTCACCCATTCACACACACACATTCATACACCAATGGTGGCAGAGCTGCCATGCAAGGTGCTAGCCTGCCATCGGCAGCAACTTGGGGTTCAGTGTCTTGCCCAAGGACACTTCGGCACGTGGAGTCGAATGGGCCGGGATTCGAACCACCAACCCTGCGATTAGTGGCCGACCAACTGAGCCACTGCCGCCCAACTGAAAGCACAAAAGAGGATTCAAAGGCCTGTCGCAATTATTACATTGCCTAATTACAATCTTTTGATATAACCACGATTATTTGAGATAATTGTGATCATTATATTTTACTTTCCAAATAAGGGAATTGTAATTGAAAATGTAAGTGCTATGAACACTGTGTTTTTGTCTCATTTTACGTTGCAACTGTGCATTATGTGAGCATTCCAAATTAACTCGAAATGTCACCCACCGGCACCACAGGCCACACTTACAACAGCTCCAGAAAAGAGCATTTAAAGATTAAACGCTAGCTGTCAAATATGCTCGCTGCGGTCCTGCGAAAGTCAAACAAGGAATTTAAAAGTGAATGCAGAGCGCATGGTTTTACTTCAACTTTTGTGTATGGAAAATAGTCTTTGTCGTTGCGGGTTCATTCATGCAGGGTTAATGACACACAGTGACTGTGCCAGACTGTAGCTTAATAACATAAAACTGTAATTAGTCAAATTAAACTAAATCAAACTAAATTCAAGTGAAAATACTGTACATAGTACCCTGCAATTTTGTTTTCTTAATATGGTTAGTCTAACCCACAGTGCTTCAACTGCAGATCTTTGGCATTTTCTGCACCTTGGTTTAGAACAGGGTACAAAACTAACTATTTTGGCCCAATTTTACTAGCCACTTTGATTTTTACAGCCACGTTTATCTGATTCACTTAAACAGTAAATAGGCTATTCAAAATCCTTCTGCAGTTGAATGCGAACTGTAGGATTTGAAGCGATTAAAACCCAGAGCACCTCCTGAGATCATTTGCAGTGCTCACATAAAGTACAAAACTTTTTGCAAGCCCCTGACACAGAGAAGAAAGAAAATTCGGAATATGCGCGTTCTGCGCTCGTGAGCAGTTGAGTGCCATTGAGCAGTTCAACAAACAGTGAACCAGACAGGCACACTGATGGCTTTTCATTAGTCTGTTCTTCAAATTATAATCAAATGCATTCCTTCAACCGTGTGACTTTTTATGTAAGCAATGACATCTCTTGTAAAATGTCACTCTTGCCCTGTTCAGACCGGGTATTAACATCCATCTCAGGTGATCCGATCACAAGTGGACAGTGCTAAATACAGGTGCAAATGTACAGGTCGGTGGGAAGATGAGGTAAATTACCTGCCACTGTTCAAAAAGTACCTGCCTTCAGGTTAATTTCATACACTATTTGAGCGTAAAGAAAGCGCATATTGATGACTTTATCTTGATGTGTGTTGGTAGATGGAGGTTCATTGTGTTTATACAGTACTATAGTTGTGCAATATTTAGATTTGAGCCCAATCGATATGGGATTTTTTGAGACCGATACCGATTTTAGAGGGGGAAAATTCACCGATTAACGATATGGTGACCGATATAGGTACACTTTGAGCTGGAGTGAAAACAGATGCACTTTTCTGTGGATTTTGCACCGATATGACTATACAAGGTACTCAAAAGGCTGCTTTCTTAAACAAATATTTTGTATCAAAGAATATTTGACATTATTATTATACATTTTCAACATTGGAAAAAGTACAATATTTCCCTCTGAAATGTAGTGGAGTGAAAGTATAAAGTTATAGAAAATGCCATGGTAATACAAGTACAAGTACCTCTAAATTGTACTAAAGTACAGTTTTCTTGCTAATCAAAACGTCATCAGCAATATTTCGCTGTTAATGAATAACAAAACAATCACGAACAATAACTCATGATTCGCTGCTGCCAAGTCAAGAGATAAACAGCGGCAACGGTGTTACACCGTATTGTGCTATACAAGTTCAGGGAAACTTTCAACGGTGGAAAACCAGACTTTTAAATATTACATTTTGTAAATGCAATGACTGGAATTGTTCAGTTGAAGAAATTCGGTTTGGGGTACCAAACTGAATCCTGAGCAAAACAGTTTGGTGAATAGATGTTTACTCATTAGCTTCCACTCAGCTGACAAGCACTGAAAGTAGCTACCTGGTTATTTAGTTAGCTATTAGCTCATTGTCTAATCATCGGAGAGTATAAGATTGACGTTGTTTATTTATTTACAGCATAGTCTCACCAACTAGGTAACAACGTTGCATGAAATCAACACTAACAAGACATAATCGACCACCGCACAGTTGTCTGCTGAGCTGCAAAAACCTGCTCTGATGTTTACCTATCAATCTACTTTATTGACTGACAAACTATAGCTGGCTAACAGCAAACAGATGTGATAAACGATGTGACATGGTTGTCAGGGACATGGTTAACATTGTATTAGTTATATTGAAAGGGGAAAATGATGGAGTCATTGTTTATTAACTTTCCTGTATGTATTACACAAACTAGTTAACAACTTATGGAGAAGACACCGCTTAACTCTGCACTGTCTGCAGAACCACAGTCAGCTCAGCTCTTTAAACAATGGAGTCGGAGCACGCTCTGCTGGACAAACTACACTATGACACCATTTCTAAATCACATGCATTGTTTTCTGCATTATATGTTCTGAAAAATGTTTTAATATCTGCGCATATCGGAAAACATATACGCCGATACGATATATCTGTGAAAGGCTAATATCGGTTGACCAATAAATCGGTTGGGCACTAATTTAGATATTGTGCCATTCGTCTTACTCCCAACTGTGGGGTTTAGGCAAAAAAATGAAATACAAAAAAACAAAGAGTTTTGCCAGCTGTAGCAAGAGTCTCATTCAATTTAAATGTTGTCTTCTACTGCTCACATGATTAATGCATCACATGATTCAATGTGCTTGAACACAGCCCTAGTGGAAAGTGGCTGAATTTGCATTCATTCTTGTGATTGCAAAGTCCTGGAGGGACTGACTGTTATTGTGTATTCAAATGTAATATTTTGTGACACTACACTGCTTCTTTTTGGAAAAGCTAGCTTGCTACTGGTAAAGCTATACAATTGTGAAAATTGCTGAGCTTCTTTCACGCTACGGAAAAATGTAGTTTAATTACTAGTGTGACTATTTTTGGTAGTTACAGCAATTTTTTAACTGCAGTACAATGTGGTAATTTTGACGCAGTATTCTGCAGTTTTTCTCGTTGTTCAGTGTGGTTATTTTGATGCAGTATTACTGTAGTGTTGCAATATATGTGTAATATGGATGCAGGTGCAATGCAGTTTTCAGAACTGCTGTTGTATTGCATCTTATTTTCCCCACTTGTAGCACAGTTAAAAATGGCAGTTATTTTTTTGTAAGGATTCTCATGAGGTGCACTGATTGTGCAGTGTTTGGAATTACCAGTGATGAACAATCAGTCATCCAAACCTTTTGGGTTAGGATGCAGCCATAGAATTAGCTACCAATGTAGACACTGAGGTAACCATGATAAACATGATTCCCTCTCCAGCTTGTCGGAGATGGTGGAGGCATTGATCATCAGAGTGAGAACAGCGGACATGCCCAAATGGATCATCGTAATTCCTCTGCTGCACCTTCTCAAAGGCACGTCAAAACCATTTGAGCCTGTGTTTCATAAGGTCAACTCTACATATGAACAGAGCTGGGCTGGCCTGCAAGGACTCAAATCACTTAATGTGGTTTCCACCCAACAACGAAGGTATTAAATCAGTCTATTATTATAAGTCTATTCAAATGTTACATTGGTGGGACATTGTTGGCTCAGTGGTTAAGGCTCTGGGTTACCGACCGAAAGGTCAGGGGTTCCTAGCACCGCCAAGATACCACTGTTGGGCCCTTGATCAAGGCCCTTTCTTTCGCTGGATATGCGAAAAGCAACTGCATTTCATTGGCTCTGTACCTGTAATCTACATTAAAGGGACAGTTCACCAAAAAAATGAAAATTCTCTCATCATTTACTTGCCCTCATACCATCCCAGATATGTTTCTTTCTTCTGATCCCAGATGAATTTCTTTCATCTGCTGAAAACAACATTTTAGAAGAACATTTCAGCTCTGTTGGTCCTTTGAATGCAAGTGGATGGTAACCAGAACTCAGAAGGTCCAAAAATGGCTTAAAGGAGGGAGGGATGAAGTAATTCATACAACTCCAGTGGTTAAATCCATATCTTCAGAAGCAATATTTCAGTTCCTTTTTTTTACTGAAAATATCCACCTTTGACCAACCCCAACCAGTTGGTGGCTGAATGTGAAAGTCACGTCCACACCAGAATGTAGAAATGAAAATGAAAGTGTATTTAAGATTTACAGTAAAAAAGGACTTAAATATTGATCTCTTTCTCACCCACACCTATCATATTACCCCTGAAGATAGGGATGTCACCACTGGTATATGGATTACTTTTATACTGCCTTTTGGGCCTTTAAAGTTCTGGTCACCATTCACTTGCATTGAATGGACCAACAGAGCTGAAATATTCTTCTAAAAATCTTCATTTGTGTTGAACAGTTGAAAGAAAGTCACACATCTGAAATGGCATGAGTAAATGATGAGATTTTTCATTTTTGGGTGAACTATCCCTTTGAATCAATTTACCTTTTAAATTGGAACCCTCATACAGTAGGTTTCAGTGGAAAGTTCCATGAAAATGGGAAGTCTTGAATTTTTCTGATTGTTCGACTGCTTTTTTAAAATTTTTAAATTGTCATTTTTAAATGTCAGGGCCCTGTTGAATCTGATGAAGACACATGGCCATTTGGTGGAGGTGGACAGACTGCTGGCTCGGACTTGGATGTATCTGATGACAATTGATGATCTGTTTGAGTGCAGCTCTGTCATTCATGCAGAGCTCTTGGACATCCTGCAGGCTTTCATCATGAAATGCCCGAGTGACATATCCTTCAGCACAGTGGGTATCAAACCATCTCTTGTAAAGGTTGTAATGTACAAACCAGAGCAGATTAGACTTTTAATGAGCAAAATACAATTTTTATAAGCTTCTGTGAGAAAAATGTAGCAGTTTGGGCATTTGTATATCTCAATTTTGTTTTTTATCTTTCCATAGAGTGTTTCGGACACACTGGCACAAATTCAAAGTCAATTGCTTGAAAATGGATACAGGTGAAGAACTCACACTGAATTTTAACTCCTATGTTTAAAATGGAATACTAACATGCTGCTTAGATCAAACTGTACAGTATTTACTGGATACTGACTACTTTTATTAACAAAAGAGTATGTGGAGGAAGCATTATGCAATCAAAAAACGAAAATGTTTTTGCCGCATGAGTTTTATTATGTTGCATGTTTAATTAATTGATTCGTGTACAGTTATTGTCTCTGAAGTAAAAACTGTTATTTTGCTTTATTCCAATTTTGGGGAAAATTGTAGTGCAATCAAGTATTGTTTGCGAAAGCATTCAGTTCAAAATCTTTTTAGCAAGTCAAGTCCAGTGTTAATTTCGTCAGACGAGATGAGACTAAATATGTTCGTCAACGACCTTTTTTTCCATGACTAAGACGAGACGATGACGAGACTGCACCAATGTCCAAAAACGCTGACTAAGACTAAATTAACATGCATTATTGTTGACGAAAAAAGACGAGACTGAAATGTTTTGCATAAAATAAAAACTAAGATAAAATCTCTCTTCATTTTCGTATAAAATCGTCTCTACTTTTTCACCATGAGATAGAATATTCTGCTGTTACGCCTTCAAAATATTCCGAATGAGTTCGCGCTGTTGCTCAAGTAACGGCTACAGGTCTCATACTCCTGTGGCTGCAACACGAAACTACATGGAGCAAGAACATAACAATCATAGACAGTGGCGAACACGCGACGAGCGCCGACGACATGCTAGGTAGAAGGAAGAGGCTCGATATTTGGTCGCATTTTAGGTACAATGATATTGACAAAAAGTCAGAATGTGTCATTATAACTGACAGGAAGCACTGCGGACAAAAAATATCGGGGGAAAAACACCACCAACCTTAAGCGACATCTAAAGGCTAACCACCCGCACATTCAGGGAAGTTAACTTAAATATAGGTCTCATAAGCTAATGCTGATTTTAGGCATCTACGCTGTAAATTAACCAGTTAGCTATGGTGTTGTGGCACATACATTATGCAGGTTATATATATTTTATGTAACTTATTTGCTTAATAAAATACTCTTCAGAACAAGTTCATCATTTGTGAATGTGTCTCTTAAATCAGAAAACCAGACACGTTTAACAAAGTGAATTCAACAAATCATTCAACAAGTGTATTTTGTCAGGTAATTATGACATTTAACCAATATTTGAGATGTGTGAAACATTATTTGACTGAAATGGTTATCTTAGAATTAATCTCAGAAATAATTTATTTAAAAAGACTAAAATGTTTTGAAACTTGACTAAGATATATTGAGTTTTCTTTTGACTAAAACTAGACTAAAATGACGAGACTTTTAGTTGACTAAAACTTGACTAAGATACCTTAAATTCTCTTTTGACTAAAACTAGACTAAAATGACGAGACTTTTAGTCGACTAAAACTTGACTAACAAAAAAAGATATGTGAATGACTAAATATGACTAAAACTAACAAGGACATTTCGCACAAGACTAAGACTAAATTAAAAATAGGTGACAAAATTAACACTAGTCAAGTCACTGTCACACACTGTTTCCACATTTTGGAACACCATCGGGCAGCTATTTTTCAATGTAAACAAGCGGTGGATAAATGCATCTTCTATTTACCTTAATAGGGAAAGACCGAAATCTCAAAAATGTTTGGTCAAGATTACGATCAAAGAACATATTTCAAATCAGCAGTAAAATCTGACAACACTGGTATCATAAATTGTGCTACTTTACCTCAGATTATGCTAAAAAATGAAATTGTCCCAGCTTGTAAAGCTAATGCGCATACTCGTTCTTTAGTTGATTGACAGATGATGTCTATCTTAAAGGTGATTGACATGCTTACCTGTTAGGTGGGACTTTCTAAATCTGTTGACCATTGGGCGTTCCAATTTCTCCCATTAATTTTAATAGAAGTGAACCGTCTCTAGAGCTGCATGATTCTGGATAAATTGAAATCATGATGATTTTGCTAAGAATAAAGATCTAAATGTTCTCTGCTTCAATCTATGAAAAAATGCAATAAGTTTGTAAATCAAATATATACATTTTAAATTTAAGTCCACAAGAGGGAGCAACAAATACATTATAAACCAGACAGCACCTTGTGATTATTGCAATAAATAAATATCCTGTTAAAAAATTGCATAATAAAAAATAAAAAAAACACGGTTTTGCTTGTTTATCACATGCCAAGTTAAAAGCAAAACGAGCAAAAAAAAAAAATCAAAAAAAAGAAAAAAAAAGCTTCATTAACTGTTCTGTTAAATTGGTATTGCACTTGTAAGCAAATATGCAATAAAACACTGTTATTTTACAAAAGTTTTTTTTTTAAATAAACATTAATAATTTAAATTAAAACAATGAGGCCTTCAGTGTTTCTCTTGTAAAAATGTATTTGTGCTTGTAAAGGAATTATTCAACAGCCAGTAATTAAATGGAGAACAGAGTAAACTTTGACATTTTTTCAGCAACAGTAGCAATTCAACATTTAAAAAATAATAATATAAAACATTAAAAAGGTCACTTAATGCTAAACAAAACTGCTTAAGTACTTGACACTCTTTACTGTGTGATTATTAGATCTACATTAATACTGATTTGATGCAGTAAGAATGCCTGAATGCCTATAACAGACAGCAAAAAATCTTATTTCAGTGAGTTACAAAACCTGGACAGCTTATATACATTAGACATCAGACAGATCTATTATTTTGAAGAATTTGTCCCATCTGCTTATACATAAATGGCTGTGTTTGCTTTAATATCTTGTCAAGATTTAATCCTGTCTGTTTACACTCTCGTAATTAACAGCTGTGTTTGTTTTGATTAAAAAAAACGGTCAGTCTTGTGAAAGTATGCTGCATTCATCATGAGACACAAGTGCACGGGTAGACACATGCATGCTAGCGTTTGAGAGCAGCCAGCTGTAATCATAACAACGCACAGGAAGTGAATTTAGTCAGATCTTGGTAATGCCATAATTTTTTAGCATCGATAGCTATTATAAAATATTGAACAGAACAGAGATTCTATCACACGTGGATGCACCCTGTAGTTTGTAAACAACCTGTGCTGGATAAACATCATTGGCCATTGCGTTTTAGTTTATTCAGTGTCACGTACAGGAGCGCTGTGTTTTGTAGATGTCATATTTAATCGATCAACATTTAAAAACACGTCTTCAAGTGAATTTCAAATTTAAATTTGACTGTCTTAAAAATTCATGCCACTGGAACGTTAATATACATTGCAGAATTGTTGTCATTTAGAACTGAGATTGAATAGAGATTGTGATCTTTTAACGATTAATCGTGCAGCTCCACCCGTTTCTGCTAAATTGTCTTTGGTTGTATACAAGCATTATGGTAGTGGTGGGGTCATACCGTACCATTTCTTGTATCTAAATATTTTGATTCATTTTTATTTGTATAGCGCCTTTCACAACACACAACGTCTCAAAGCAGCAAGTATCACAGTCATCATTGTGAAGTTTGACAAACATATGATTGTAAATTGTGTGTACAAATGCATTAATGATGAAGGCTTTTGTTTGCAATTAATTGATAGTCTATGTATTCCATTTTAAGAGTTTAGTACATCATTAAACTAAGGTGATGCAGGCAGAGCTCAGTGAGGTGCACTGCAGTTCAACTAGCAGGTCATTTTGGTGAGGTTCAGTGAGGTCCATCCTAAGTCCAAGGTTCAGGCTGTCTTGTTTTATGGTTGGAGGCATTAGTTCATCCTCTGAAGTTCATCGTAGTAGACTAAAGTGATGTCTGGCTGGCACATACTGCAGTTAGTCATAATCTCTAAGCAACACATAGCAGGATTGGATCTGTATTTGGCAAGATTTGGTAACCTCGGGATGTGAATTTCGAGGTACAGACAAGGAAATAATATTACCGTAGATGCCATTCAATTTATTGCAGAGTTGTAGAATATGAGAAGTGTTTCCAGTTCCGGCATACCCAACTTAAGCATTATAACTATGAGTTGATGGATTAGTTAGGTGTATGTCTGGCTGAATAGATGAGTCTTTACTCTAGACTTACACTGAGAGAATATGTCTGAGACCCGTACAGTGGGAGACTCATCCATAGTTTAGGAGCCAAATAGGAAATGGATCCTACCTCCTTTTGTGGATTTTGATATTCTAGGTACTATTTGCTGGCCAGAATTTTGTGATCATGATGGAATAGAAAGTCACTTAAGTACTGTGGAGCTAGACAATTCAAAGCTTTGTATGTACTTAACAGAATTGTAAAATTATTAGGAAATTTAACAGGTACTAAAATGGGGCTAACATGATCATATTTCTTGGTTCTAGTCAGCACTCTGGCTGCTGCATCTAAACCAATTGAAGTTTATTTATTGAACTTGCAGGACATTTTCCTAGTAATACATGACATGAATCTAGTCTTGAAGTCATAAATGTATAAATGTGTTTTTTGGCATCAGCAACAGAGAGCATATGTTGTAACTTAGCAACACTCATATTAAAAATGCAATGGTTATGGCATTGTTTTTCGATGATCACTTTTTATTGATTCACATAAATTAAACAGAAAAGAAAACTTATGTGCACTGAATCAACTTTTTATATATACAGGTGCTGGTCATATAATTAGAATATCATCAAAAAGTTGATTTATTTCAGTAATTCCATTCAAAAAGTGAAACTTGTATAATGTATACATTCATTCCACACAGACTGATATATTTCAAGTGTTCATTCCTTTTAATTTTGATGATTATAACTGACAACTAATGAAAACCCCCAAATCAGTATCTCAGAAAATTAGAATATTGTGAAAAGGTTCAATATTGAAGACACCTGGTGCCACACTCTAATCAGCTAATTAACTCAAAACACCTGCAAAGGCCTTTAAATGGTCTCTCAGTCTAGTTCTGTAGGCTACACAATCATGGGGAAGACTGCTGACTTGACAGCTGTCCAAAAGACGACCATTGACATCTTGCACAAGGAGGGCAAGACACAAAAGGTCATTGCTAAAGAGGCTGGCTGTTCACAGAGCTCTGTGTCCAAGCACATTAATAGAGAGGTGAAGGGAAGAAAAAGATGTGGTAGAAAAAAGTGTACAAGCAATAGGGATAACCGCACCCTGGAGAGGATTGTGAAACAAAACCCATTCAAAATTGTGGGGGAGATTCACAAAGAGTGGACTGCAGCTGGAGTCAGTGCTTCAAGAACCACCACGCACAGACATATGCAAGACATGGGTTTCAGCTGTCGCATTCCTTGAGTCAAGCCACTCTTGAACAAGACACAGCGTCAGAAGCGTCTCACCTGGGCTAAAGACAAAAAGGACTGGACTGCTGCTGAGTGGTCCAAAGTTATGTTCTCTGATTAAAGTACATTTTGCATTTCCTGAAATCAAGGTCCCAGAGTCTGGAGGAAGAGAGGAGAGGCACAGAATCCACGTTGCTTGAAGTCCAGTGTAAAGTTTCCACAGTCAGTGATGGTTTGAGGTGCCATGTCATCTGCTGGTGTTGGTCCACTGTGTTTTCTGAGGTCAAAGGTCAACGCAGCCATCTACCAGGAAGTTTTAGAGCACTTCATGCTTCCTGCTGCTGACCAATTTTATGGAGATGCAGATTTCATTTTCCAACAGGACATGGCACCTGCACACAGTGCCAAAACTACCAGTACCTGGTTTAAGGACCATGGTATCCCTGTTCTTAATTGGCCAGCAAACTCGCCTGACCTTGACCCTATAGAAAATCTATGGGGTATTGTGAAGAGGAAGATGCGATACGCCAGACCCAACAATGCAGAAGAGCTGAAGGCCACTATCAGAGCAACCTGGGCTCTCATAACACCTGAGCAGTGCCACAGACTGATCGACTCCATGCCACGCCGCATTGCTGCAGTAATTCAGGCAAAAGGAGCCCCAACTAAGTATTGAGTGCTGTACATGCTCATACTTTTCATGTTCATACTTTTCAGTTGGCCAACATTTCTAAAAATCCTTTTTTTGTATAGGTCTTAAGTAATATTCTAATTTTCTGAGATACTGATTTTGAGGTTTTCATTAGTTGTCAGTTATAATCATCAAAATGAAAAGGAATGAACACTTGAAATATATCAGTCTGTGTGGAATGAATGTATACATTATACAAGTTTCACTTTTTGAATGGAATTACTGAAATAAATCAACTTTTTGATGATATTCTAATTATATGACCAGCACCTGTATATGTATATTTTTTTTACATTAAAATAATTTTTAGATTTCTTTACATACAGATATCCAAGTATGGGGGCCCTTGTGACTGAGTAATGATACTGTATGGGGGTTCAGGGGTATCTACACAGAGTAACTTTTGAAAATGTAAAAGTCTGAATGGATCATTTTTCTATTTTCATTAAAGTGAGAAAGACTAGGCTACAAACTAGTAATTGTTTTGTCTTTCATCCTTGTCAGAGATGATGAAATCTGAATAATTTCACAAAATTAGAACAGAAATCTATTTGTTTATTATTAAAGGCTTGGAACATACTGATTTAATACAATTTAATTTAGAAAGAAAAAACGTTATGGTCTATGCTCTGGAAACACGCACCTTGTGTTTATGCACTTGTGGGGAAAAGAGGATGTGGGTGCGGCCCGGGACAGGGCATCAGTCTTTGAGATTGAAAGTGCTCGCTCACTACGAGCCAGTGGAAACATACGATAAGAAAGCCAAACTGCTAGCGTTTTTAGCAACACGCAAGTCTAGATGTAGAACACAGTGTAAATATCTAAAATTACTCAAAAGCTTATCGTCGATATTATGGAGTTTTGATGTCGTTTTATCGCCCAGCCCTAAGGCTGTCTCAAATGCTTCTGCTTTTTCATGTAATCCCAGACAGACTCGATGTTCAGAGGGGAGCACTGACATCTGTTGCAGGGCTCCCTGTTCTTCTAATCTAATATTTTCCATTTACAAAATGAATGTTTGAGAATGTAAAATGTATATTTCCTGGTGACACACTAAAGCTGAAGATATAAATAACCGTTTTAGGACAAATGTTTGTGAATCTTATATGCCTTTTGCACAGTACTGTGTGTGTGTATATGTGTGTGTGTGTGTATATATATATATATATATATATATATGTATATGTGTGTGTATGTATATGTGTGTATATATACACTACCGTTCAAAAGTTTGGGGTCACTTGTCTGAAATGTTTCTCATGATCTTAAAAATCTTTTGATCTGAAGGTGTATGCTTAAAAGTTTGAAATTAACTTTGTAGACAAAATATTATTCTGCCAAAACATATACATTTATTTAATTACAAATCTAAAATTTCCTAAAAAAAAAAAAAGTTTTTGAAATGGATGACTTGGATCAAAATATGAAGAAAAGAAGCCAATAAGTGCCCAACATAGATGGGAACTCCTTCAATACTGTTTAAAAAGCATCCCGGGGTGATTCCTCAAGAAGTTGGTTGAGAAAATGTCACGAGTACATGTCTGCAAAATCTAGGCAAAGGGTGACTACTTTGAAGATGCTAAAATATTACATAGTTTTGGATTTATTTTGGATTTTTTGGTCACAAAATAATTCCCATATTTCCATTTCTATTATTCCATAGTTTTGCTGACTACTATTATTCTAAAATGTGAAATAAATAAATAAAGAAAGA